>CM062820.1:1577179717-1577779717 GCA_031772625.1 Pinus tabuliformis
TGGCCCAAGGGGCTGCATTGTCTTAGAGGGTTTGTCGAACTGCTGCCTCTATAGAGATTTGAACTACCTCCTTCCCTCTGCGCTGAGATTTCCTACTTACAATCTATGCTCCGATACCATGTGAAAATTTTGTGATCCTGAATCCTACTGCAACAACTGATAAATTTTCTCTTTTTTGTTAAATTAATCAAAAAATTTTGCTTGCAGTTTTCTATGGAAAATATCCAGACATACACGCTGCACCCTTCATAAATACAATATTGTGGAAGAAATAAAAACACTGGAAGAATAGATGCACACAAACAAACACCATTATTTTTGGACCAACGTCCCCGGAAAAACCGAACTTGGGAAAACTGCTGCAACAATTGAGGGTTTTATTATTATGCAGTAGTAGATATATTTACAAATCTATGGAAGCTCAAATCTAGATATCCATACAGAGAAAATGACTGAAATAAGTCTAGTGAGAAAAATCTCACTTCCACTGGTGATCCGACACTAACCTTAACTCAAGATGAGCTGCCCCTTGCTGTCTCTGTGCTGCTTTTGCATCAACCTACTGGGACCAACATCTCTCTCACGGTGCTGATGAACTACTGCTATGGAACCTTAATTGTTTGGCTCTCTAGGCTCCCACTTTGGCTCCTACCACTGAATCTCAACTTCTCCTTAGTAAAATATGGATCTCCCTCCGAAGCACTACGATTTCTCTTTGCACTGCATCAGCCTCTCTGTGGAATACACTGTCTCTATGTTATGCACTTGTTGGAATAGAAAAAATTCCTTCTGGCCTTACTATCCTTACCTCTCTTTTACTGCTTCAAAACTACTAAATCACATTTGGAAACACATAGTTGCTACTCTAGAGTTCAATTTCCCAACAATATCGAATTCCTTGCTCCTTAAGTGTGTTCTCCAACCCCCATCGAATTTATTCTTATAATCTCTCGTTGAGGCTTCAATGGCCAATATTAAAACATAATTGATGGCTAATATTAACTAGAAATCGATCCATGTCTTCTTCTAGAAGATTTCACCATGAATTAATTAATACCCTTTAATTAATCAGTTTTCCTAAGTTTAGACTTAGGCACCACTACAAGAATATTAATTATTTTAACTAAGTAGTCTCTAGTTGGAATTTCTAGAAATGATTTCTGGGTTTTGGAGAATACATGTATTCTAGACTCTCCACCAAATTTCTTGGCTAGAACACAACTGATGCTACAAAAATCAACATGGAGTAACCCGAATTCCTTGCATGCACTAGCTATTTTGGGCTCATTAATCAGTTAACTGGATGATCACAGAGTTAGCAATCACACATGCTTAACTAAACTCCAAGCCCTCTAACTCAAATTTACCAAGCTAAATAAGTGAAAAGAGGCATGACACACAAGTTAAACTTCCTCCAAGTTGTCTGTTGATGTGGAAATTCGAATTTTCTCAATTTGACCAAGGCAAAATCAAATTGAGACTTTCTTACTGCATTTTTCAACATACCCAATTTGGAAAATCAGGGTCTAAAATATTTTAGGAGCTTTTTGAGGCATCAAATGATATTTTTTGGGTAGTAACACTTTGACGCTTAACCGTTTCCCATTATTTTCATACTCTACATACACCCATACCTTTCCAACAATGCAAGAATCAAGTCAATCAGAGTTCATATGCAAACTTTATGCCACTCAGAGGTTGAACTTCATGTTTTCACCACCATAATTTGAGAGGATGCCATGTTAGCCCCCATTATTCATGGAAAAGCGGATAGCACATGATTATGATGAAGAATATTCTAGAAGATTCCATATTGTAACTCTTGTTAAGAGTTGAGGTAGTCAAACCTACCAACTAGTAGGCTATCAGGTTGTGTTATAACTGGGCCGCTAGGAGGAAAAGGTGTTTGATTCTTTCGAGTGTGTTTGTTTTATAGATGAGAAAAGTATAGTCGAAAGGGATAGGAGACAGAGAAAATAGAAAGGGTTTTTGCACTGTCGTAGCCTATAGGCCACAAGCCATACCACTTTATACTCGTATCCATTTTCTATTCAGATAAAGAGAGTAGAGTGACCTCACCTTCCAGCTAGGCTTTCTCGCAAAAGGGTTTCCAAGGTCATATCTTGTTTCAAATTGTGGTTTGTGAGTTTTAAAATTTTATGCATAGTTTTAATTTGCATGCATATGAAATTTAGAATAATATGCAGATCCAAAAATATAAAGAGAAATAAAACCCTAATAGTGTAGATTTTAGGTTTTTAAATATGGATTTATCAAATAAGTTGTGACAAAATATCTAGTAGAATATCCATGGCAATTTATGGATCAATGTTGTTGTGTGAAAAGGAATATTGAATATGGAGTTTGACACCATGAGTGGCTAGAGTACCCCTTGTGCACTCAGGGTGAGGTAGGGGATGGTGGGGGCATAAACTAAAATATAGGGCCAAGATGTAGGGGGAAAGCGAAGTAAAAAAATGCAGGTGTGAGAGATCCTAAAACATGAGAATAAAATAGGACATTTACTAGAGTAGTATAGTAGAAAAGAAGCATAATGTAGTTATAGGAGGGAGATTTTTGAAGTGGTAGGAGATTTTGAGGACGTAGTGTTAGAGGAGAAAGGTCAACATCAATGCCAGCGGTAGAGAAAAGTCTAGAGAAGAAGACAGTGAGAGGACATGAGAGAAGGAAGAGTTGTGGAGAGTGAAGAAGCCTAGATAAAGCATGCACTAAAATACTGCATGCAGAAGGAGAGGAAGGGGGATCATCATAGCCCAAATTGATAATTACATAAACCATGCATCCCAAGGAACCTGATCAGAGTTCATCTCGTGCTAAACCCTCCACCCCACACACATCTATTTCCACAATGGTAAGTTCTCCTAGTAGTGTATTGCATATTGTAGTTAGTCTTGGAAGGAGACAAATTCAGTCTAGTAGTCAAAGACATACGAGTGTAGAAATTCCTTGTAGATTCAAAATTCTAATTGTAATTTACTAAAACAATAGACTTGAATCTACTCTACTCATTAGTGGAAACAATTAAACGATCAAAAAATAACAAAGCATACAAGAGAAAGAATTCAACCAACACATTACACAATGATTTCATGGGGAAAGCCACAACCTAAAACCCTTGCTATATTTATATTGCATTAGTTAGAAAATATGAGAATATTACAATGCTTTTCTCAAGCTCGAGAAACCTATGCACTATCTCTATCTATCTCACAGCTTCCTAGACAAGCTTAGGCCAATACTTAGCCAAATTTTGGCTTTCCCAAGTCCCTATTTCCTTGCGTTGTTTCCTTGGGAATTAACCCCCTATTAATCAGGTAAATTCCTCAATATGAATTGCGCAATCCTCACAGGCCTTCCTCTGACTGCATCCACCGCCTGTAAAATTCAGATGCTTATACAACTAATAACATATTGTCCTTGAACTCCAATCTCAATTGAGTAACTCTCATATATGACATGCATAGTTATTTATGAGCGAATCATCAATTAACTTGTTCAATACATGAAGCAACACCCCACTATCTGACCTCCTACTAGTTCCTCCATCAGTTGGAACTAGTTTAACTTACTTTAACTTCGTTAAAGAGAATTAATTATTTACAAATCAAAATAAACTCAACTAGGGCTCCTATAATGTAGGAGACACTCTACATGACTCTGGTTAGACCATAAACTCGAATTAACTTAGCCAACTAAGCCAATTTAACTTAGTTAATTAGTACAAGTTGTCTTGTGATGTGGAATTACAATTTTATTCCTAATTTAATTCAAGGACAAAATTAAATTCAGATTTTCTTATTGCATTTTCAACACTCACTCTCAACAAGAAATGGATTATCAGATACCCCAATCCTGCCTCTATGGAACTCGAATTAGCCTCGTGACAGTGCCTTAGTCAAGATGCATGCATGATGTTCCTCTGTAGGAATGTAATCTAGCAACATGGTTCTCCTCTGCATACAATCCGTAGATGGTGATACGAAATGTCAATATGCTTGGATTGATCATGAAAAACAATATTCTCAGAGAGTTCGATACAACTCTATTTGTCATAGTAAAACACTTTAGGATCCATCTATTGATGAAATAACCCAACAAGGATCTTCCTCATCCAAATAACCTCACAAGCTGCTTGAATAGCAACCATGTACTCTACTTCTGTTGAACTAAGTGCAACTGATCTCTGCTTCTTGCTGTACCAAAAAACTATTGTTGACCCAATATTGAAGATCCCCCCTAACGTGCTCTTCCTGTTGGATGGACTCCCTGTCCAATCTGCAATTGTCAAGCCTTACAACTTCACTCCCTCTGTTCGTTTGTACTAAAGACCAAATTGAGTGGTGCCTCTGAGGTATCTCAACACATTTTTAGCTTCCTTTGAATAGAGTTTGGTTGGCTTAACCATTGCTTGAATAAGTTGGTTAACTACAAAACATATGTCTGGTTGTGTGTTCACCAAATACATAAGTGAACCCACAAGTTGCCTATAAATAGTAGCCTCCACTACTTCACCTTAAGTAACATCTTCCTTCCTCCAATTCCCTAGTAGATGAGTTTCCATGGGTTTGCTACTCTCCATGTGGAACTTCTTAGGTATCTCATTGGAATACTTGTCCTCAGAGGCAAACATTTTATCATCTCCTTTTCATACATCCATACCGAGGAAATAATGCATGAGACCCAAGTCCTTCATCTTGAATTCTCTTGCAAGATCCTCTTTGCAATATTTTACCATACTCTCATCGCTTATTAGAATTAAATCATTGACATATAATACTATAATCAATAATTTACCTTCAACCAAAATATGGTAAAGGTTTGTATCTGCTTCAGTTTTGGTGAAACCCAACCTGGCGAAATAGTTTTCAATCTTGGTGTACCAAGCACGAGGTGCTTGTTTCAATCCATACAACACTTGCTTGAGTCTGCACACATGTGACTCTCTGTTGAAGGTCTCAAACCCTTCCGGCTACTCAATGTACACCTCTTCCTCAATTGAGGAATGTTGTCTTCACATCCATATGATGTATCTTCCATCCCATTTGCGTTGAAAGTGATAGAATAGATCTGATTGAAAAGTATTTTGCTACTGGGGCAAAGGAGTCCTCATAATCAATTCCCTCCACCTGAGAGAACCCTATGGCCACAAATATAACCTTGTGTTTCTCCACACTCCTATATGATGCTTTCTTTACCTTGTAAAGTCACCTGGAACTCACCATTGACTTATTTTCTAGTCTTGGGCCCACTTCCCAAACATTGTTTCTAATAATGGAGTCATACTCCTCTACCATGGCATCAACCCATATTGATTTTTACATTGCTTCCTCGAATGAGGATGGCTCAATATCTACACTCTCTCTCATCAGAACCATGTAGTCATTGTACCAATATGGTGACCTCTTGTGTCTATGATGTGATCTGGGTGCTCCCATAATATCTCTAGCATCATGCATCAATCTGTCAGCCTCTGTGGGGGGCTTCCTTCCATCTCTGGAAGTCTCTACATGAGTGGGTGCTTCCGCTCTCTTCTCCTCTGCATGTGGCTTCTCCACAGCATCCTGAGGTTCTTCCTTTGGAGCTAAAATATCCTAATATGCATGTAACTGAAGCTCCCTCTCAAGGGAACATCTCATGGCCTTCTCTTCATCGAAATCCGCATCTCTACAAACCATTATTATCTTGTGAAATGGAAGGTACACCCGATAGTTTTGAGGTGGATCATTATACGCAACAAATATGCCCAACTCAGCTATTGGTTCTATCTTTTTCCTTGCATCCTTGGTAACATGACAGTAAACTAATGAACCAAAGCTCCTAAAGTGTGCCACATCTGGTTTATTACCTGAAAAATCTTCTCCTAGTGTACTCATCTCAAGAATCCAATGAAGACTCATGTTATGCACATATACAACCGTGTTGCATGCTTTTGTCCGTAAGTGCAATGGTAGGCCCTGATCATGTAACATTGCCTATGCAACTCCCACAATACTTTATTTCTTCCTTTTAGCCACTCCATTCTATGAGGGTTATGGGGTTCTATTAACTCCAGTTGAATGCCTTTTGATGCACAAAATTTGTTGAATTCATTCGACACATATTATCCACCATTATTGCTCTTGAGAGCCTTCACTTTCCTACCAATGTATTTCTCAACAAGTTATTTAAATTCACAAAATTTAGAGAACGTATGATCTTTCTTCTACATGAAGAAAATCTAGCACTTACACAAGAAATCATCTACAAATATTACATAATACCTGTGCTTGGTCATGGAGGCTATCAAGAACAATCCACACACATATGAGTGAACTCTTGCAAGGATCGCTTATAATTGACCGTCCTTATCACGAAAGGTGGCTTTCGTGTACTTCCCTAATGTACAACCTTTTCATGTATCTCTCTACTCTAATGCACCCTTGGGAAGTCCTGTAGAAATATGCTACATGATTTTCAAAGCTCCCTGGTGCAAGTGGTGCAATATTCTATGCCACAATTCACTGATGTCTCAGCTTTGTGCGTTCTTTGATTTTTTGCTCAAAGCAACACAGTATTTTAGATCTAATTTGTATAGGTTCTTCACTCAAACCTTGATCCACTTCACTTGTTCTGAGGCTATGTGATGAAGGAAAGCCTTTCCTTTTCTAAATATCACATCGTGTCCATGATCCTCCAACATAGAAATTGAAACTAAATTCTTCTTCAGACTTGGAACATACATGACATCTTTTAATGTGACAAGAGAACTAGGCTCCCTCTAAAAAATAACAATATTGATGTCGATTGCGCTATACCTTCCACCATCTCCCATTTCGATGTGCATCAAGAGGTACTTCTCCTCTAAGTCATTGAAGAATTGTTTATTTCTAGTCATATGAATGAGGTTCCACTATCTAGATACCACACACTACCCATCACTGATGTCACCATGCAAGAAATGAGGGTGAAATCCAACTCAAATTATGAAGCAAGAGATTCACATGTCACTCCTCCTGAGGGCTTCTTTTCGGCCTTCTTGTGTAGACACTTCATTGCATAGCTTCCTAGTTCGTGAGAGTGAAAACATTTAATCTTTGAGAAGTCCTTCTTCTTGCCTTCCTGAATAGAATCTAATTTGGAATGGGATGAGTTCCCTTTCCCTTTCTTTGCCTTTCCAACCAAGGCAAAGTTTGCCTCATCATCATTTTTGGATGAGGATTCATCTCTGGTGTTCCGCCTTATCTCTTATTGCACCAAATCAGAGCACAAACACTCCCACTTTGGTAGCTTCTCCCTCCCATTTACCGAATCCTGGTAGTTATGCCAACTCTTGGAAGGCCTAGAAGTGTTAGGTTGAACAGATCATCTTCAAAACTATAATACCAACACTCCCAAGCTCATACCGACATTGGGTGAACTTTCTCAAGTATTGTGGCATTGTTTTGCCCTTCTCCATCTTGATTTTCTGAAGCTTGTCCTTCAGTGCTAGCTTCTGGTAGTCACTGTTGTTTTGAAATGGGTTTGTCAAGGCATTCCACATTGCATATGGAGTCTCCTTCCCATGGAGGTTCGAGACAATATGATCTCTAACTCCTTCTAGTATGATGGTTCTCACCTTTGCAACACATTTCCTCCACTATTCCAGATCTTGAGCATCAATTGCTGGAAGCTTAGGAATATATTTGCCTATGAATTCTTGTTAAATTATGGTATGCTCTATGCTTAGAGTAGTTTACTTATCATTCTTATTATTATCCACAGATTAGCAATCACATGTACATAAGTAAAGTGCAGATAGAACATTAAACGATGAACATAAAACAAGCCAAGACAAGAGACACAAGATGTGGCGGCTAGCAAGGGACAATACCCAGTATGGGGAAACCCTTTGATCAAATCTTCTTTTATCTTCAATAATTCAACAGAGAGAAATAGTACATAAATCTGATTTACATCAGCAGTAGAAAACCCTAGATTAGTGGCATCATCATCATCGACATCAGCCGCCATCATCATCGTCGGCATCACCGACATCATCGGCTTCACCAGCATCATCGAATTCACTGGCATCATCGGCTTCAATGGCATCATCGACATCACCAACATCATTGGCTTCACCGGCATCATCGGAATCATCGAGAATATCAGATTCACCGGCATCATCAGATTCACCGACATCATCGGCTTCACCAGCATCATCGGCATCACCGACATCATTGGCTTCACCAGCATCATCGGCTTCACCGACGTCATCCGTTTCACCGTCTTCATCGACTTCACTGGCATCATCTTAGGATCTCTCCTCCTACTAAAACCCAAAGACAAGTAGAGAGAGGAAGAGATCCAAGTGTGTGTAGAAATGACTTGAAGTCCTCTTCTATTTATACTAAAACGTAGAGGTTGAATAGACATGACGTTTGGACTTCTTGAGCCTACATAAGTTGTAGGCCGGCTTGATAATAATTCCATAATAAAAATAAATTCATATCTCCATGAATACTTATCAGAATCGGATGATATTTAGATCAATCGTACACCTATCGATGAGAGGAATCTAATAAAAATATCATCAGCCATGAATAAGATGATCCACATGAAGTTTGGCCCTAGTTTCCAATTTTAGCACTCTCTCTCAACTAGGGAGAACTTCATCTGCAATTTGTCTGTCGGTCGCTACTATTCATCCATCAAATGCACTGCCCTGTACAGCCTGACCCTTGCCCTACTCTGCTCTATTCTTCCTGTTCTTCTCTATTCTGTACTGCCCTATTCTAATATGCTCTGCTCTGCTCTGTTATGTTTTGTTCGAATTATGAAGAAGAAGAAATGATCGAGGATGTATCTTACTGACTCAAAGTCGGTCTCAAAGTGTGTACCACTGGTCCCAGACCAGTCCTCAACCAACCCAAAGTCAGTGTCATAGTGGGTACAACTCCTACCACTAGTCCCAGACTAGTATCATCCTCCACTGACTCAAAGTCAGTTTCAGAGTGTGTACCACTGGTCCCAAACCAGTCCTCAACCGACCCGAAGTCAGTGTCATAGTGGGTACAACTCCTACCACTGGTCCTAGACTAGTATCATCCTCCACTGACTCAAAGTCAGTCTCAGAGTGTGTACCACTGGTCCTAGACCAGTCCTCAATTGACCCGAAGTCAGTGTCATAGTGGGTACAACTCCTACCACTAGTACTAGACTAGTATCATTGATCCCAAATCAATGAAGGTCATCCTAGCATAGGGAGTACGATAGATACAATGATGTGTCCATCGGTACTACTATGGTCTCTATCCTAATTTCCCTACTCATTGATCAGATGAGAGGTACTTCCCATGAGTCCTAGACTGCATGGGTAGGATGCCTCGCCAGGAGAACTTATTCAATCCTGTCCTCATAGGAGAACTAATCATCCTGCTACACAATTTCCATGGAGAACACATCATCCAGGCCTCACAGGAGAGCTAATCATCCTGCTACATAATTGTCATGGAGAACACATCATCCAGACCTCACAGGAGAACTAATAATCCTGCTACATAGTCGTCATGGAGAACACATCATCCAGACCTCACAAGAGAACTAATCATCCTGGTTGTAGAAATTTCACCTGTAGATCAAACTGGTAATGCAATGTACTAAAGCAAAATACATGATCTACTTCTACAAAACATTAAGCGGAAGCAAAATCTATTTCATGAGCAACATCAACCATAAACACATATAATTGATTAAGAGAAATAATCACACATAACACAGATATATCACTGGGGAAAGCACCAACATAAAACCCCCAACACTATATTATCAATCAAGTGGAAATCCTCTTTTGGTTACAAAAAATATCAGCTCAAGAGCTATCCTCTACTCCCTGGAATCAAAAGATGAAGATCATAGACTCACTATGCCTCAATATGTAGGCCTCAAGTCCTCCAATTCCCTATTTCCTTGCGCAATTTCGATTGGGGTCCAATTCATAACATGTGAGCATTGGCCCCAAATCATACTTGCTGTCAACCATAGGTCCAACTATGCAATCCTTGAGGACACTAGTTCCTCCTACATGCAAGGAATATTCCATGGGAAGATCCAAGCATCTGATAGTACACTATCCCTCATCTGATCTCAACTGGGTCTTTGACAGAACCGACATGCAACAATTATCCATGAGTGCATCCTTAGTTATCTAAAATAATAGTTGTCACATGCATGTAAGCATTAACAAACTATATTTTATTATTTTAACAACTTGTTGAAATAATCTAACTGGACTTGACTAGTTAGAACTAAGTCAACTGATTCTCTCATTATAGTACTCATACTTAATTCCTCATTCAGTGGAGAGAATAAAGGATAAATTCCTCAATTAGTGGGACAACTAATTTGCATGTTCTCACAAAGACTTCAAGTTTAATTTTTCCAACTAATTAACTCATGGAGATTAATTAGTTAATATTTTAAACTGCTGTTAAGACCAAATTCGATTTTACTTCCTATAGATAGACTAGGGACTGCTATAAATAGGAAGGGACCCATAAATGCTATTTTTAGAACTTTCTATTTTTAGCAGTTTCACCTCTCACCCAAGGTGGCCAATGACCTCACTGGCCAAATTGCTATTTTTAGACATGCTATTTTTAGACATTCTATTTTTAGCACATTCTAAATTTAGCATTTCTTGTTGCCCACTTTTCAACACTCCCTTTCAACAAGAAAGGGATTATCAGAAACCTCAATCCTGTCTTTGTGGAACTCAAACTTGCCTTTTGACAATGCCTTTGTCAAAATATCTGCATCCTGTTCCTCGGTCGAAATGTAGTGCAACATCATGATCCTCTTGACCACACAATCCCATAGATGATGATAGCGGATATCTATATGCTTGGACTTGTCATGAAACACTGGATTCTTAGAGAGTTTAATGCAACTCTGATTATCACAATATATCACTGTAGGATCCATCATTTGACCAAACAATCCCACTAGAATCTTCCACATCCAGATGGCCTCACATGTAGCCTGACTAGCTGCCATGTACTCTGCCTCCGCTGTGCTAAGTGCAACTAATATCTGTTTCTTGCTATACCAAGAAACTGCAGCTGACCTAAGGTTGAAGATTCCTCCAGAAGTGCTCTTCCTGTCTGATGGACTACCCACCCAATCTGAATCCGTAAAGCCTTGGAGCTTCACTCCCTCCATCCGCTTGTACCATAATCCATACTGTGTAGTGCCTTTGAGATATCTCACCACATGGTTTACTACCTTCTAAAATAACTTGGTTGGTTGAACCATAGCTTGACTCAGCTAGTTCACTGCAAAGCACAAATATGGTCGTGTGTTCACCAAATACATGAGTGAACCCACAAGTTGCCTATAAATAGTAGCAGCTACTACCTCACCTGAAGAAGCATCGTCCTTCCTCCAGTTACCTACTAGAGGAGTCTCCATGGGCTTAGACATCTCCATGTGGAAGCACCTCAATATCTCATTGGCATACTTGCCCTGAGACACAAATACTTCCCCGTCTCTCTGCCACACCTCCATGCCTAGAAAGTAGTGCATGAGGCCCATGTCCTTCATCTCAAACTCTCTTACAAGATCCGCCTTACAAGACTTGATCAACTGATCATCACCTGGCAAAAATAGATCATCTACATAAAGTACAATAATCAATAGCTTACCATCTACAATGATGCATTCGCTTCACTCTTGGTGAAGCCCAACCTGGTGAAATAGCTGTCGATCCTGGTATACCAAGCACGGGGTGCTTGCTTCAGCCCATACAATTCTCACTTGAGCCGACACACATGTGACCCATGATCAAAGGTCTCAAATCCCTCTGGCTACTCTATGTATACCTCTTCCTCAATCTCACCATTGAGGAATGCCATCTTCACATCCATCTGATGGATCTGCCACCCCATCTGTGCTGATAGTGCTAGAATTGATCTAATCGATGAGTACCATGCAACAGTAGCAAAGGTCTCATCATAGTCAATCCCCTCAACCTGTGAGAAACCATGGGCAACAGACCTTGCCTTGTGTTTCTCAATACTACCATCAGCTGCCTACTTTACCTTGTAAAGCCATCGGGAAGTAACCACTGACTTGTCCCCCGGTCTAGGAACAACATCCCATACACTGTTCCACATGATAGAATCATACTCCTCTACCATCGCATCCACCCAAACTGGCTACTGCACTGCCTCCTCAAAAGAAGAAGGCTCAGTCGCTACACATTCCCCAACCAGGGCCATGTAGCCAATGTATCTATAAGGAGATCTCCTCTGTCTACGCTAAGAGGATGGCTACCCCACATTCTCTCTCGCATCCTGCATCAATATGTCAGCTTCCCGAGAGCATTTCCACCCCTCACTGGAAGACTCTCTAGTAGTGGTGATCTCCACAATTGGAATCTCTGCATGTGGCTGCTCCGCATCATCAGGAGGCTCCTCCTCCTTAGGAACTAGTAGTTCCTCATCATCACCATGCAACTTGAGCTCCCTCTTAAGTGATACTCGCATGGCTTGCTGCTCATCGAACTTCAGATCCCTGCACACTATGATCCTCTGACTGGCAAGCAAAAACACACGATAGTTGTGAGGTGTATCCGTGTACCCCACAAGTATTTCCAACTCAGCTATTGGGTCTAGCTTCTTCCGAGCATCTTTGGTCACATGATAGTAGACTGGTGATCCAAAGATGCGGAAGTGACTCACATCTGGTCTCTTCCCCGAAAAAGCCTCCATAGATGTCTTCATCCCCAAAATACAATGAGGACTTCTGTTTTGAAGATATACTGCTGTATTGCATACCTCAACCCACAGATGAAGTGGTAGGCCTTGGTCATGCAACATCGATCGAGTTGCGCCCACAATAAATCTATTCCTCCTTTCAGCCACCCCATTCTGTTGTGGGTTATGAGGTGCCGTGAGTTCTTGTTTAATTCCTTCTCAAGCACATAAGTAGTTAAATTGTTGGGAAATATATTCTCCACTGTTATCACTTCTCAAGGCCTTTACTTTCATCCCTGATTCTTTCTCTGCCAAAGCTTTGAACTCACAAAACTTCAAGAAGGTTTGATCCTTCTTTTTCATGAAGTAGATCTAACATCTACGAGAAAAATCATCAACAAAAATAACATAATACCTTTGCTTTCTAATGGAGGCTGTAGAGAAGGGCCCGCATACATCTAAATGAACTCACTCCAGAACTGATCCTACTCTACCATCTCGATCATGAAAAGAAGATTTTGCATACTTATCCAAAGTGAAACCTTTGCATGTGCTCACTTGCTCCAGCTTGCACTTGGGTAATCCAGTAGAAATTTGCTACATGATCTTCAAGGCCCCATGATGCAAGTGGTCCAGTCTCCTATGCCATAACTCACCAATATCTTGGCCATGCATCACCTCTACTTTGGAACTCAAAGCAGCACAGTCTTCTACCTATAAATTATAGAGATTCTTCACTCGAATCCCTATCTGTTTGGTTTGTCTAGTGCTTATATGCCTTAGGAAAATCTTTCCCAAACTAAAGAATACATCATGGCCTTTATCCTCAAGCAAAGCAATGGACACAAGATTATTTTTCAGCCCTGGTACATACATAACATTAGAAAGAGAGAGGGGAGAACCATGCTCCCTTTGAAACATAACCATACCTTCACTTGAGACATGGTACTTTCTGTCATCACCCATCTCGATCCATATCTGGAGATCCTTCTCCTCCAAAGTGTTGAAAATAGTCTTGTCACTTGACATGTGGAAAGAAGCTCCACTGTCCAAGTACCAAACACATCCCATGCTGTTTGAAACCATGCATGCAATAAGTGAGAAATCCATCTCAAATTGTGAAGCTAGAGCATCCCCATCGGATTCTTTGGAGGAACCTTTCTTGGACTTCTTCCTCTTTGGGAAACTAGTAGCATAGTGACCCAACTCATGACAATGAAAGCATCTCACCTTCGACTTATCAAACTTCTTCCCTCCTTGAGAATACTTGGATTGGGATGCCTTCCCTTTCCCTTTCTTAGCTTTAGATGCTAAAGCCAAGTTCTCTTCATCATCATTCTTTGATGAAGAAGCTCCATCTTTGGTGTTCCGTCTGATCTCCTCCTGCATCAAATTCGACCACAGTCGTTCCCAATCTGGTAGTTTGTCCCTTCCATTCATTGAGTCTTGGTAGCTATGCCAGCTCTTAGGAAGGCCAAGGAGTGCTAGACTCACCATATCATCATCATCGGTAGTGACCCCTACGCTTGTAATCTCATCTTTGTAGTTGGTGAGCTTGTTTAGGAATGTAGTGATCATATAGACCTTCTCACACTTGATCTTTCGAAGCTTGTCATTCAGTGCCAGATTCCTCTGATCACTTTATTATGATATAAATCTTTCAATGTTTTCCACATTGCAAACAGAGTCTCCTTCCCATGGAGGCTCAAGGCTATGTGATCTCGAACTCCCTCTAGGACGATTCTCCTTGCTCTAGCCACATTCTTCTTCCAGTTTGCAGCCTGAGTAGCATCAGTAGGCTTGGGGACATCTTGATCAATGAAGTCCTTAATGCCATTATCTTCCAATACTGCCTCCATGCGATCCTTCCAAGCTATGTAGTTTGCGCTGCCATCAAGTGCATACTCAAGCCTCAACCCAGTGAGGGCCATCTGGATGAAATCTAAACTGTGATGAGAACTAGATATCTATATCCCAAGTAATAAACTTCAACTTTCTTTCTCTTGCTTGTATTTTGTTCCTTGCTTGATTAACTGTGCTTCGATACCATGTAGAATTTTTCTACAAATCAGATAGCTCTGATAGCATGTAGAAATTTCACCTGTAGATCAAACAGGTAATGCAATGTACTAAAGCAAAACACATGATCTACTTCTACAAAACATTAAGCGGAAGCAAAATCGATTTCATGAGCGACATCAACCATAAACAAATATAACTGATCAAGAGAAATAATCACACATAACATAGATATATCACTGGGGAAAGCACCAGCATAAAACCCCTAACACTGTATTATCAATCAAGTGGAAATCCTCTTTTGGTTACAAAAAATATCAGCTCAATAGCTATCCTCTACTCTCTGCAATCAAAAGATGAAGATCATAGACTCACTATGCCTCAATATGTAGGCCTCAAGTCCTCCAATCCCCTATTTCATTGTGAAATTTTGATTGGGGTTCAATTCATAACATGTGAGCATTGGCCCCAAATCATACATGCTGTCAACCATAGGTCCAACTATGCAATCGTTGAGGACACTAGTTCCTCCTACATGCAAGGAATATTCCATGGGAAGATCCAAGAATCTGATAGTACACTGTCCCTCGTCTGATCTCAACTGGGTCTCTGACAGAACTGACATGCAACAGTTATCCATGAGTGAATCCTCAGTTATCTAAAATAATAGTTGTCACATGCATGTAAGCATTAACAAACTATATTTTATTATTTTAACAACCTGTTAAAATAATCTAACTGGACTTGACTAGTTAGAAGTAAGTCAACTAATTCTCTCATTATAGAACTCATACTTAATTCCTCAATCAGCAGAGAGAATAAAGGATAAATTCCTCAATTAGTGGAACAACTAATTTGCATGTTCTCACAAAGACTTCAAGTTTAATTTTTCCAACTAATTAACTCATGGAGATTAATCAATTAATATTTTAAACTGTTGTTAAGACCAAATTCACTTTTACTTCCTATAGATAGACCAGGGACTGCTATAAATAGGAAGGGACCCAGAAATGCTATTTTTAGAACTTTCTATTTCTAGCAGTTTCACCTCTCACCCAAGGTGGCCAATGACCTCATTGGCCAAACTTCTATTTTTAGACATGCTATTTTTAGACATTCTATTTTTAGCACATTCTAAATTTAGCATTTCTTGTTGCCCACTTTTCAACATTGGTACACAGGAGAGCGAATCATCCTGTCCCACAAGAGAGCAAATCATCTTGTTCCACAAGAGAGCGAATCATCTTGTTCACAGTGCACATCACAAGAGGAGGGTGAGTCACCCTGTGGTTGTATGTTGCTCTTGTAAGAACTGCAAGCCCCCAAAGCTCCTAGAGCTCAATATATGCAACATGCAGGACCCTTTTACAAGGGTCTCTCGACGACTCCAAGTCATTCGGGAAAATCACAAATTTGATCTTTCCCCGGGGCTCTAACCTGTACATCATCTTAGTGCGATGGAGCCTCCTTGCTCATCGACTTACCATATCCCAGATAAGGCAGTATCTGATGTCTATTTGCTGGAGGAATCATTGAATACAGGATTCCTCAATAATCGAATCCAAGCTCTAGTTGTCACATAGAATCATAGTGGTATTCATCATGTGTACTCATTGAAGAGTTTCCACAACTAGACAACTTCATACGATGTCATACTAGTAGTTATGTATCTGGTCTTGTTGGTACTTATAACAACCGATTTCTTCTTCCTGCTCATCCATGATATTGAAGTAGAATCCAAAGAGAACAAACACTGAGAAGTGCTCTAGTGATCCTCCACAATGCCTACCCATTCAACATTCGAATAATCGTTCATTTTTCATATTTTTGGCAGTGTATCTCAATCCATGAGAGATTGTGCCCCAAAGATATCTCAGAGGATTCTTGGCACCAATCCAGTGAGGCTCAACCAAATATGAGCTCACCATGCTAACTAAAAAACATATGTCCCAACGGAAGTTCACCAAGAACATCAACGTAATTGAGTTTATGAAACTCAGAGGCATTTCCCAAATCTGGTTCAACATCACTACCATATAACTTCTGAAAGTTAATATCCTTGAGCTAGTCACAAGTTTGCAGTTTATCATTCCACATTTAGAATTCAACTCCCTCTTACTTCTGCAAATGAGAGGGTCTGCACCTATCAGAAATAAGTCATCCTTATGAGGTGCTAGTATGAGAGATCCATCATCCACAACCTTCGGGTAATGGTTTGGATCGATTTCACTCCTAGTGAATCTTAGCTTCATCAAATAGCTACCTCTCATACTATGCCCGGGGTGTTTTGCTTCAAGCCATAGAGGGCTTTCTTCCACCTGTATACATGAGATTCCTGTTCATGAATCTCAAACTCCATGGGTTGTTCCAAACCTATGGACCTGCTACATGAGGGGAATGGTCCCCTTGTAAGATTTTCCTTCAGTACATCTCAGACATGTACCTTCATGCTCTTTTTGAATTCAAGCATCCCTGTGACCATTTGACTCACAGACCTTCGGTGCTGTGTCAATGGACATGTTTCCTAGTGGACTTCCTGCAACTTGATGCAACCTTGAACTCAAAAAATCTTTGAAAATCTATTTTCAAACACGTACCTTTCCATCGATGAGTGCCACCCTGTAACCTTTGACTTCCATTGCTGAAATTAACACCAGGTTCTTCTTGCGATAAAGTACATAAAATAGATTCTGTAAATGAATCGAGTTACCTTCATTCAATTGAGGGGTAACATTCCCTACACCCTTAGATCTGAACTTCCCAATGAAGTGATCTTTATGTAGGCCATCAGAAACTTCCGCTACGCCATTTTGATAATATTCTCTGCTTCCACTTCACCCTCGGTGAATTTGAACCCATTGATCCTTTTGTCTTGTCCCAATTGTTGTCGGTGATTGCTCTTTCACTCTTGCTTGGGCGTTGTCTTCACCTCAACTCTAATACCATGTTAAATTATGGTATGTTCTATGCTTAGAGTAGTTTACTTATCATTATTATTATTATCCACAGATTAGAAATCACATGTACATAAGTAAAGTGCAGATAGAAAATTAAACAATTAACAGAAAACAAGCCAAGAGAAGAGACAAAAGATGTGGTGGCTAGCCAGGGACAAACCCCAATATGGTGAAACCCTTTGATCAAATCTTCTTTTATCTTCAATAATTCAGTAGAGAGAAATAGTACATAAATCTGATTTACATCAGTAGCAGCAAATCCTAGATCAGCGGCATCAGCGTCATCCGCATCAGCTGCCATCATCATAATTGACATCACCGGCTTCATCGACTTCACCGGCATCATCAACTTCACCGACATCATCGGCATCACTGGCATCATTGGTTTGACCAGCATCATCGGCTTGACCGGCATCATCGACATCACCGACATCATCAGATTCACCGCCATCATCAGCTTCACTGGTATCATCAGCTTCACCTGCATCATCGGCTTCACCAACATCATTAGCTTCACCGGAATCATCGGATTCACTGACATCATCGGCATCACCGACATCATCGGTATCACTGGCATCATCGGCTTCACCAGCATCATCTTAGGATCTCTCCTACTAAAACCCAAAGACAAGTAGAGAGAGGAAGAGATCCAAGTGTATGTAGAAATGACTTGAAGTCCTCTTCTATTTATACTAAAACGTAGAGGTTGAATAGACATGATGTTTGGGGTTCTTGAGCCTATATAAGTTGTAGGCCGGCTTGATAATAATTCCATAATCAATATAAATTCATATCTCCATGAATACTTATAGGAATTGGATGATATTTAGATCAATCCTACACCTCTCGACGAGAGGAATCTAATAAAAATATTATTAGCCATGAATAAGATGACCCACATGAAGTTTGGCCCTAGTTTCGAATTTTAACAATTCCTTTAGCCCATTGTCTTCCAACACTACATCCATCTTGTCCTTCAAAGAAATATAGTTTGAACTACTTTCAAGGAAATATTTGAGTCTCAATTCATAGAAAATCATCCTGCTAGCTTTGAAGAATGCCACTACAAATTTGATTTCACTTGCAAAAGAAAAACTCGTATTCTACTCTTCTAGAGTGATTTCTGCTCTAATACCATGTAGAAATTCCTTGTAGATTCAAACTGCTAATTGTAGTCTACTAAAACAATAGACTTGAATATACTCTACTCATCAGCAGAAATAATTAAACTATCGTAAAATCACGAAGCATAAAGAGAAAGAATTCAATCAACACATTACACAATGATTTCCTAGGGAAATCCATAGCTAAAAACCCCTGCTATCAGTATATTGTATTAGTCATAAAATATGAGAAGATTGCAATGCTTTTCTCAAGCCCGAGAAACATCTATACTATCTCTATCCGTCTCACAAATTCCTAGACAAACCTAGGCCAATACTTAACCAAAATTTGGCTTGAACAAGTCCCTATTTCCTTGTGTTGTTTCCTTGGGAATTAGCCCCCTATTAATTAGGGAAATTTCTCAATATGAATTGTGCAATCCTCATAGGCCTTCCTCTTACTGCATCCACAAACTGTACAATTCAGATGCTTATACAACTGATAGTATATTTCCCCTAAACTCCAATATCAACTAGGTAACTCTCAGAGATGACATGTATGAGTTATTTATGAGTGAATCATGAGTTAACTGGTTCAACACATGAAGCAACACCCCACTGTCTGATCTCCTACTAGTTCCTCCATCAGTTGGAACTAGTTTAACTGACTTTAACTCAGTTAAACTGAATTAATTAATTACAACTCAAAATAAACTCAACTAGGGCTCCTATAATGTAGGAGACACTCTGCATGACTCTATTTAGACCCTCAACTCAAATTAACTTAGCCAACTAAGCCAATTTAACTTAGTTAACTAGTACAAGTTGTCTTGTGATGTGGAATTACAATTTTATTCCTAATTTAATTCAAGGACAAAATTAAATTAGGATTTTCTTGTTGCATTTTCAACAATGAGTAATATAGGAAGGAGTAGTTTCACAATAAATAGTAGTTATATCTAAAGGAACTTCATTAGGATGTGGTAGGAAGAGAAGAATATAAGATACCCTGAAGCTGCAAATATTTCTTGGTGTTGGGAATGAGGACCCTGAATAGAACTTATTTATTTGTGAAATAGTTTTGGATGCTAACAATGTATAGGATGAGAATGCCAAAATTCTACAATTGGGAACTACCTTTAGGGACCACATGCTTGTGTGGTACATGAAGTATAAGAGTAATGCTCAACCATCTTAGACAAGGACATTGCAATATATGTTCAAGAAAGTGTTGTTGAGAGAGTTTTAAGACCTAAGTCAACCTCTCAATGCATGAGTGATCTAAAAAGGAGATTAAACAGAGATGACTAGTGATTTAAAGTGTTTCTAGGGAAACTAGCTTTTGATATCCCTCATGAACAAAACAAATAATGATTTATTACAGGAGTGCTACCTCACATTCAAGTACCATTGAACTAGTAGGACATCCACACTCAATCAGAAACCTTGGAAAGAGTGTTGAAGCTATAAGTTTCTGCAAAAATTGTAGTGGTGGGAGATAATTTTGGGATAGCACGAATTCATTCATAGATGGTAGTGCTCACTACATAATTACAGGACTTGGTGAAGGGAAAAGCACAACACATTGAAGTTTGGTGCAAAAATTTTCACGCAAAAGGGAGCTATAGGA
Organism: Pinus tabuliformis; assembly: GCA_031772625.1. NCBI lineage: Eukaryota > Viridiplantae > Streptophyta > Pinopsida > Pinales > Pinaceae > Pinus > Pinus tabuliformis. The sequence goes on from CM062820.1 coordinate 1,577,200,158, forward strand.
ATGAATCTCGCATGTTGAATGAGTATATGGTGACAAGTGTTTCCAGCCCAATGGCATAAGGGAGAGGCTTGTGGTGTGAAATATGTAGAGTGTGGGGTTATACACACACAAATTCCCCTATGATGTGAAAGATCAAGTCTTTTGTGAGAACATTATTTTGTGATTTTTGGAAATCATTTGGTCATGATATCCAACATTGCATGGCATTAGAGATTATGTGTTATCACACTATGAATGTGTATAGAGTACAAGACAATCAATATGGGTTAGTGCATAAATACACCTAGTTTGGCAAAGGTCTGGGTGCAATTGGGACACGACTAGAAGGATTTGCATGACCTGGACGAGGATGGGGAACTTTTGGATGAGGAAGAGGGAAAAATTTCTATTATAATTGTGTCCATCCTGGAAATCTCACTAGAGATTGTCCTAATTCGTGTTCGACATGCACATATTGTCAAGATTTAGACCATGAAATGAAGGGTTTCCCACAACTTTTAGCAAATATTCAGGAGAAGAATCCGTAGAAAGTGAAAATAGAATAGTGCAAAGACCAGTCACATTGTAACGCACATAGAAACCAAAGCTAGCACATACACTGCCAATTAGGTTGGAACTAGTTAGAAATGGGTGCACAAAGCCGCAGACCCACCCCGAAGATTTGATCCTAAAAGAGAGAAGGATACATACAAAGAATCGTGCAAGGAATTGATTATGAAATATTAGATTTCTCACGAGGATAACGTTGTTTATAATATGCCTTGAATCTTTGCTAAGATAATTGAGAAGAGTTCCAAGGGAGGGGATGAATCGATTCGGGCATTTTTAAAAAGTTGCTTAGACTTGATATAGGATGATGGATCCCTACATAATTTTTATAGAATGATTTAACAATGTGTGAAGGACCTAGATAAGGAAGGGTTATAGATACCTGAGCGTGTAGTTAACCAAATTTCATTGAAGAAGAGAACTAACAAAGAATTCAAGTTTGGTGCAAAAGTAGGAGCCCATGAGATGGATAAAATTATTTTGGTTTTAGGTTTTGTTGTGAAATTTTTTCCTAAGAAGACATGGGATATGATGGGTGTTGAAAATTGCAACAAGAAATATTAAAAATAACGTCTATAAATTCTAATTTAATTTGTCCTTGAATTAAATTGCGAATTAAATTGTAATACTATTCTCATAGCAGCTTGTAGCAGTTAACTAAGTTAAGTTGACTTAGTTGGCTTAGTAAATTCGAGTTGGAAGTCTATCTAGAGTCATGTAGAGTGATCCCTAAATTTTAGGGGTCTAGGTTGATTTATTTTGAGTTGTAATTAGATAAATCAGTCTAACTGAGTTATAGTCAGTTAAACTAGTTCTAACTGTTGGAGGAACTAGTATAGGTCTAGTGGTGGAGTAGTGCACCAGTGCATCACTAGCACCAAACCAGTTAACTGAAGTTTCAGTCATAAATAAATCATACTTGCTAGTTCAAAGGAAGACCCAGTTGAGATTAGAGTTTAGGGACAATGTACTATCTGTTGTATAATTTTTCGAGTTGTAAAGATGGTGAATGCAATCAGAAGAAAGCCTAAAATAAATCTTCCCTTAATTAGAGAAATTTCCTTTAAAAGGAGGAATGAAGGCACAAGTTTAATTATTTTTTTTGATGAGCGCAAGCTAGTGAGACCAAGTAATAGGAAGCATAATTTTGTGCATGGAGCTTGTGAGCGCAAGGAAGTAGGGGCTTGGAAGACTAGTAAATTGGCTAAGTGTTGGCCAGAGTCAACATGGGAAGCAGAGAGATAGATTGTACTAGTGCATGAATTGTTCGGGTTGAACAAGAATTGTATTTTATTCTCATATATTCTGGTTAATGAAATATAGATAGTCGAGGTTTTTAGAAGTTGCTTTCACAAGAAAAATATTGTGTTATGTGCAATTGATATTCTTCCTTTTCTGCTTATTGTTTTCATCTATCAATTTTGGTTTCTGCTAAAGAGTAGAGTAGATTCTTGTCTCGTGTTTTAGCATATCACATAAGCTGTTGAATCTACATAGTAAAAATATACATGGCATTGGAGCTGAAGACAATATAGAAGAGGAGAATTTGAGTTTGTTGTGAAGGTAAAAATCCAATTTGCAAGTTCATACTTTAGAGCAACAATATGTCATTCTACAGTTTATGACTTGAGTATGCCTTGGAGGGAAGCTAAAATTACATATCTTGGAAGGAAAAAATGCAAGCAGTGCTAGAAGACATTGGCCTCAAGGAATTCATAGATCATGACATTCCTAAGCCTCCAACATTGGATGGTCAAGATCTAGCTGAACAGAGAAAGTGCGTGGAAAAAGCGAGAAGGATTACCTTAGAAGGTGTTTGAGACCACATTGTATCGAGTCTCCACGGAAAGGATACTCCATACTCATTGTGGAAGGCATTGAAGGACCTATTTCAAAATATTAGTGACCATAGGAAGTTGGCATTGAAGGAAAAACTTAGAAAGATCAAGATGGAGAAGGGCGACTCAATTTCAAATTACTTGACCAATTTAACCCATTGTTGGGATGAGCTTGGAAGTGTCAAGATTAATGTTGCCGAAGACGATATGGTGAGCCTCTCTTATAGGACTTCTCGAGAGCTGGGATAGTTACCAAGACTTTGTTAATGGGAGGGATAAACAACCAGATTGGGAGCAGCTGTGGTTACATTGTACAGGAAGAGATTCAGGGAACACCAAACATGGACCTCTTCTAAAGAAGTGGAACAGGACTTTGCATTAGTGAAAAAATAAAAGAAATCCAAGGGAAAGAAGTCCCAAAGCTAGGTGGGTGGCAAGAAAAAGATCTTGTCAAAAGTCAAGTGTATTAACTCTCTCGAGTATGGGCACTATGCCATGAATTTCCCACAAAAGAAATCAAGCACGAAGGAGACAACAATAGAGACAACAGGTGAAGATCTAGCTTCAAAATTCGAACTTGATTTCAATCTCATTGCATGCATGACCAACACTGTATTGGGAAGCACATGGTATATAAAAAACGATGGTTCATTCCATATGATGGGGAATAGATATCTCTTCAGTGACTTTAAGGAGGAAGATTTCAAGAAGAACATAGAGTTTGGAGATGGCGGGAGATATAGCACTACCAAGATCGGTACAATTAACTTTTAGAGGAAGACTAGCTCCCCTCTTAGAGTCACATATGTGATGTATGTCCCAGGACTAAAGAAGAATCTTGTTTCCATCGTAGTAGTGGACGACCATGGCTATGATGTCATGTTTATTAAGGGAAAGGTTTTCCTTAAACACATCACCATGGGATAGGTGAAATAGATTGGTGTGTTAGTCAAGAACATGTATGCTATCGAGGTCGAAGATGCATGCAAAGCCTTAAGGAGAAAGGAAAATGTTAGTGACTTGGTGGTTGAGATGGAGCATGAATTAACTCTCAACATGCAGCCCTAGCAGTAGCCTCAAAAGCAACCTCATAAAGTTGTTGAGCAACCACAATTAGAGAAGCAAAGAGGAGATTGAGTGGAGAGATCCACTTAAGAAGAGAAGAAGAAACCTAAGAAGTAGCCTCAGAAATTTTTGGAGTAGCCACAATTGGAGAAGCATAGAGGAGACCGAGTGGAGGCATCCACTCAAGCAGAGATCTCCACTAGGGGAAAATTTCGAGCCAAGTGTGTAGAGGGAGCACATGCAACCATACCTCCATGTGACAGGTGGGGCAATGTGAAGCAATAGTCTCAAGAGTGCAGAAATTTGGGTTGGGTCCATTAAAATGTTTTGTCTCATCGATTATTACCTTGCTACGGGAGCCTATAGTACACAGTAGCAAGATGGATCAGTGGCAGTTGATGCAGTCAGATGTCAGAGTGAAAGAGGCAGAGATTAGCAGTAATCAAATACTAGGGAGCGCATAGCAGATTTGGTAGCAGTGCAGATGGCACGATGCAGAGGAAACAAAAGCGCAAAGTTTTCAGTAGACAATGCAGGAGCTAGTAGAAGTTAGAGACTCTGGTGATAGATGCAACATACTGATTCACTTTGGATGCTTTTCCAGTTTCAGAAGTTGCAACAACAACAACACTAGAGAGAAGTGTTGCATGCAGAACATTCCAAAGGTACTAGATCGGGATAGAGTTGAATTTATTTCTTGTTGAGAGGGAGTGTGGAAAATTGCAACAAGAAATGTTAAATGTAGCATCTAGAAATTCTAATTTAATGTCCTTGAATTAAATTGGGAATTAAATTGTAATTCTATTCTCAGAGTAACTTGTAGCAGCTAACTAAGTTAAGTTGACTTAGTTGGCTCAGTATATTCGAGTTGGAAGTCTATCTAGAGTCATGTAGAGTGATCCCTAAATTTTGGTGGCCTAGGTTGAGTTCTTTTGATTTGTAATTAGATAACTTAGTCTAGCTGAGTTATAGTAAGTTAAACTAGTTCTAACTGTCGGAGGAACTAGTAGAGGTCTAGTAGTGGAGTATTGTACCAGTGCATCACCAGTACCACACCAATTGACTGAATATTCACTCATAAATAACTCATTCATGTTAGTTCAGAGGAAGACCCAGTTGAGATTAGAGTTTAGGGACAATGTACTATTAGTTGTATAATTTTTGAGTTGTACAAATGGTGCATGCAATTAGAGAAATTACCTTTAAAAGGAGGAATGAAGGCACACATTTAATCATTGTTTTGGTGAGCACGAGTTGGTGAGACCAAGCAATAGGAAGCACAAGTTTGTGTGTGGAGCTTATGAGCGCAAGGAAGTAGGGGATTGAAAGGCTAGTAAATTGGTTAAGTGTTGGCCAGAGTTAGCCTAAGAAATAGAGAAATAGAATGTACTAGTATAGGAATTGTTCGGGTTGAAAAAGCATTGTATTTTATTCTCATATATTTTGGTTAATTCAATTTAGATAGTCATGGTTTTAAGCAGTGCCTTTCCCCCAAGAAATATTGTGTTATGTGCGATTGGTATTCTTCCTTTTCTGCTTATTGTTTTCATTGATCAATTTTCATTTCCAATGAAGAGTAGAGTAGATTCTTATATTGTGTTTTAGCATATCACATAAGTTGCTGAACCTACATAGTAAAAATCTACAATGGGGAGGCCTAAGTTGACTTGGTACCCTATCAAGCTCAAGTTGGCCAACTAGTACAATATTTTTTTTGATTAGTAAATTATCCAATCCAGAGGTAGACATTGATGGAGTTACAAACATGGATGATTTTGAGATAATTGACACTTTTTTATGATACTAACCCTTACCTAGCCTTTTTATGGAATGATTGGGCCTTTGATAATCAGGCAGTTATCAATTTGAAGAAGAGACAAATGAATTTTGAGTTGGGAGATGTCTGTGAAATTGTGTCGTTGGACCCAAGTGAAAGGGACTTCTACATGGAAACCATTCGAGAAGAAGTAGATGGAGTGGCCCTAGAGGATATTTATAACGTCACTTCATGAAAGGAAGAATACGCCAACCTGACCACAAATGGAGTTTTGAGTTGGTGTAGAATTGGTTCATGCACCTCAGACGCTAAAGAAGGACTAGAGAATTGGCAGAATCAGTTACACAAGGTTTCAAATGGTAGATGCGTGCATTTCACCCTCACAGTACGTCAGATCTGTAATGAGGCACAAAATATCTGCAAGAAGTAGTTATCTACACAAGGGAACACTCAAGGAGACAAGGTGTTTCCTTATATTGTGACTAGAAGTGACCCATTAAGGCATGTTATGGAACCATAGGCAAAGCAAATCCCTGTAGCCAAGAAGTGCGTTGAACTTCCACCCGTGGTTTCCTACTTAATACACCAACTTAGAAACCATGGTTCAGGAAATCTAGAGAGGAGCTTATTGATGGGAAGAGCAGTTGGTTGATATACTAGTTGGACCATCAGTATAGATTGAAATAATGTCACACATGTTTTCTCTCCCAAAGGACCTCTAATGGATGTGGCAATGAGTCTGCATTAAGTCGATTGTCGTTGCATGGAAAGTTCCCGAGTTGAGGAAGTATGCATTTTATTTTGTCACATGAGTAAGGAATGTGCAGTGTTGGGGGCCACTGTGCAACTTATTAATAACCAAACTATTACTTAATTGCGTACATGGGGGCTAGTTGTGGTAGATAGGGCCATCAAAATTACTCCACAACTAATTCAAAAGATTGTGGGGTTGACGATAAAAGGTGAGAATTTGTGGCACTCTTTGAAGATAAGTCTAATAATATATGAGAGAAATTGTTGGAGACATATGGTACATCAAGTAGAAAAAGGGGGTTTAAGGTGGCAATGATAAGGGATCAAGGTGTTCGGTTCACTACACAAGTAATGGCTTGTAAGGTATTCAAGAAGTGCAAAAAAGATGAGCTGTCGGTAGGAGTTATTTAGTCAGAAGGATGATCCAAGGAGGGAATGATAATGAATTGGGACACATACCTATACAACCTATTCGTTAAGGACTACAAGGTTGTTCAAGAGAAAAACATCAAGTTTCAATGCATGGCTACTCATTTTGAATGCCTTCATCGCATGGGAAATCCCACCACACTTTAAAACTATGATAAAGATGAGGCTCCCCATAGAGGCTATACAATTCCAACATTTATGGGCCATTACAATTCTAGACTAGAAAATTCAAATTAATGTTATCTTCTTTCTTTTTCATGAGATGATTTATGAGGCCATTAAGTTCACTACACACCTTTCTAAAGAGGAATTAGAAAAATGTCATAGTTTTATTCAATTCAATGTAGATACGCATAATTTATATATTCAGGCCAAAGAGGGGTTCAGATAGGGTATGAACCATTTGCAAATTTCAATTGAATGATGAAGATATGCAATCTACATGTTGAAAAATGCAGCAAGAAAGTCTCAATTTGATTTTTCCTTGGTCAAATTGAGAAAATTTGAATTTCCACATCAACAGACAACTTGGATGCAGTTAACATATGTGACATGGATTTTTTCACCCATTTTACTCAGTAATTTCAAGTTAGAGGGCTTGGAGTTCAATTCAGCATGTGTGATTGCTAATTTGTAGTAATCAAGGTTAGTGATTTCAAGTTGTTTTCAGTTAAACTAGTTCCAACTATTGGAGGAACTAGTCGAAGGTTAGTTGTGCAGTGAGACTTCAATCCAAATCAGTGATCATCCATTTAACTGATCAATCATCCAAAAATAGCTTGTTCATTCAAAGAATTTGAGTTCCCCATTTATGGTAGAGATTCCAAGGCAGTGTAACATCAATTGTAGACTAGTCTTGAGTGTATAGGTGTCGCATGTAGTCAGATGATCAACCTTGGTAGTTTCATAATAATTTTGGAGGAAATTCCTAAATAATAGGGGTCTAATTTCCTCAGTAATTTTTCAAGGAAATAGGGGCTAAATCAGAGGAAAAATTTGACTAAGTATGGGTTAGAGCTTCTTAGTGAGCAAAGAGAAGGTCATTCACTTGCAGGTTGAGCTTAGTTGAGAAAATCAATTATAATACATCTCTATTCATCATATTAATGCAAGTAGGCATAGGGGTTTTTAGTCGATTGCTTTCCCCTGGAAAAAAAATTGTGTGCATGTGTGTTATTTCTAATTGCATGTTTGTGATTGATGTTCTAAATTGTGAATTAACTTCTACAGAGTAGTAGAGTAGGTTTGTGTCATGTGATTTTGATTAAAACTTCACAATAAGTTGCAAATATACACCATAATTTCTACATGGTATAATAGCTATATTCACATTAGAACAAGAATTTCAAAGTTGTTTCTCGGGAGGTTCAAATTTGCAGTTCAATGTAGTAGGATCTCTTCAGAGTTGGGAAGATGACCTTCAATGGGCTGAGACTAGAGTATGCCTTGGAAGGAAACTCTAATTTCATTGCATGGAAGGATAGCATGGAGGTGGTGCTTGATGACAATGGATTGCTAGAATATGTCAAGACTGACATTGCAAAACTAGCATCAGTTGATCCCCAAAACCTAGCTCAATGGAAGAAATATGTAGCCAAGGTGAGGAGAATAATATTGGAGGGAGTGTGAGACCACATTGTCTCAAATATCCATGGGAAAGAAACTCCTTATGCAATGTGGCAGGCACCGACATATCTGTTCCAAAATTGTAGAGACCACATGAAACTGGCGCTCAAGAACAAACTTCGAAATATCAAGATGCAGAAGAATGACACTATTCCACAATATCTGAGCAAGTTCACACAAGTTCGTGATGAACTTGGCGAGGTTGGTGTAAATGTTGTAGAAGATGACTTGGTAAGCCTAGACCTTATAGGCCTTCCCAAGAGTTGGCATAACTACTAAGATTCAGTGAACGGGAGGGAGAAACTACCGAATTGGGAACACTTATGGTCTGATTTGGTACAGGAGGAAATAAGGTAGAATAACGTAGATGGAACTTCATCTAAGGGTGAGGATGAAAAAAAAATTGCATTGGTTAGAAAGGGAAAGGAGGGAAAAGGGAAGAAATCTAAAACCAAACTAGAATCTAGCCAAGGGGGAAGAAGAAATATTTGTTCAAAATTAAATGCTTCAATTGTCATGAATTCAGGCATTATTCCACGAAGTGTCCACACAAAAAGTTGAGCAAGAGGAACTCAAGAGGAGAAACAAGTGAATATTTGGCTTCAAAATTCAGGCTTGACTTCACCCTTATCGCATGCATGGATAGAATAGTGATGGGGAGTGTGTGGCTCTTGGACTCTAGTGCATTATTCCACATGACAGGGTGTAGAGTGTTTTTCAATGACCTAGAGGAGAAATATCTCCAGACGTGAATCAAGCTGGGGGACTATGGAAGGTACAACTGACCGGTATTGGTACAGTCGCCTTTTAGGGGGAGTCAGGTTGTCCTCTCAGACTCAAGGATGTCATGTTCATTCCAGGCCTAAAGAATAATCTCATGTCTTTTGTATTTTTGGAAGACTATGGTTATGATGTGATCTTCGGAAAAGGGGAAGCATGCCTAAGATACATATCCACGAGGTGGGTGAAGCAGATTGGGGTTCATGTGAAGAACATATATAAGCTATATGTGGAATATTGTGTTGCATTAAGCACTAAAGCGAAGAAAGTGCAGAGTCGCGATGTCAGTGAAATTTGGTATAGAAGACTGATCAATTTACATCATGGCTCCTTGAAGATTATGTAGCAAATAACCACTGGCCTCCCTAAAGGATCACTTGAACAGCAGGATGTATTCAAAGGATGTACCTTGAGGAAGTACACAAAATCCCCATTCCATTATCAAGACAACAAACCACATGTAGTCTTAGAAAGGATCCACTTTGATTTCATTGGACCTTTCTTGACAGCCTCCACTTCCAGACACAAATATTTTGTGATTTTTATTAATGAATTCTCAAGGAAGTGTTGGATCTTCTTCACACAGAAGAAAGATGAGACATTCTCCAAGTTCATAGAATTCAAGGCATTGGTTGAGAAAGAAATTGGGAAGAAAGTGAAGGATCTCAATAGTGATAATGGAGGCGAGTATGTTTCGAATGGATTCAAAAAAATTGGTGCGAAAGAAGGCATTCAAAGAAAGATGAACATCCCATAACCCACAGTAGAATCTGGTGGCTAAGAGAAAAAACTGTAGCATTGCTGGAGTCGTGAGAGCTATGTTACATGAACAAGGCCTACCTATGCATTTGTAGGCTGAGGCATGCAACATAACAGTCTACTTTCAGAACTAGAGTCCTCATCGGACTCTTGGTATGAATACACCGAAAGAGGTCTTCTCGAGGAGAAAGTCGAATGTGTCACACATTAGGATTTTTGGAGTCTTTATTTAATGCCATGTATCCAAAGAATCAAGGAAGAAGCTTGAGCTAACAACAGATTTGGGGGTATTTGTGGGTTACATAGAAACTCCTCACAATTAGTGTGTGTACTTACCTTCCTTTAGAATGAAAATTTTGTGAATGGATGTAAATTTAGATGAGGAGAAAGAAATATGGTGCTCTCTTGAGAGGGAGATTCAAATCCCACTAGAAGAGGAGATTTTAGATCCAAAGGAGAAGCCTCAGGAAGTTGTGGAGAAGCCAAAAATTAAGGACTAGAGAGTGGAGACATCCACTCAAGCAGAACCATCTAGAGAAGGCAGAAAAAGAACCAGGGAAGCTAAGAGACTTGTGTAGGATGTGATGGAGAATGTGGGAGCTCCTTCAAATTTGTGTAGGGAGAGAAGCTCACTTGAATGATACAATGGATTCATGGCTCTAATGATTGAGCTTGTAGAGCCTAAGACATCCTCTTTCGAGGATGCAGTGGTTGTAAATAACAATGTTTGGGAAGTGGTCCCAAGACCGACAAATAAATCAATAGTGGGTTTGAAATGGATTTTCAAGGTTAAGAATCCAGTAAACAGAAGAATAGAGAAGTATAAGGACAAATTTGTGGCCAAGGAATACTCTCAAGTTCAGGGAATTGACTATGAGGGAACCTTTAATCCTATAGAAAGGTACTCATACATTAGATCAATTATTGCACTGTCTGCACAAATGGGGTGGAAGATCTACTAGATGGATCTAAAAACAACATTTCTCAATGGAGTTATTGGGGAGGGGGTGTACAGTGAGAAACTAGAATATTTTGAGACATTTGATTGAGAGTCTCATGTGTTCAGACTCAAGCGAGAATTATACGGTCTCAAATAGGCACCTCGTGCTTGGTACACTAGGATAGATAGTTATCTCACCAGTTTGGGATTCACCAAAAGAGAAGTGGATGCAAAACTCTATCACTTCTTAGTAGAAGGTAAATTTCTTATTATTATTTTATATTTTGATGATTTAATTTGATTGGTGATGAGCAACTAATAAGATCTTGCAAGGAATACCTTGTAAGGGAATTTGAAATGAACGAAATGCATCTCATGTATTACTTCCTCGGGTTGGAAGTATGGCAAGGCAATGGGGAACTATTTATGTCTCAAGGAAAGTATGCAAATGATATACTACAACGATTCTACATGGAGATTTGTAAACCCGTGGAGACACCTCTAGCAACCAACTAGAGGAAGGAGGATTCCACTTTAGGTGAAGAAGTGGATGCTACCATTCTTCGGAAATTAGTGGGGTCACTAATCTATATTGTTAACACACGACCAGATATGTGCTATGTAGTCAACTAGTTTAGCCAAGGTATGGTTAGGCCAGCCAAATTATTTCAAAAGAAAGCTAAGCATGTTTTACGGTACCTTAGAGGCAATACCCAGTTTGGACTATGGTACATAGGAACAGAGGGAGTGAAGTTGTGTGGGTTCACAAATTTATATTAGGCAAGAATTCCATCCAACCGAAAGAGTACATCAACTGTAATTTTCACTTTTGGGTCCATAGTGATTTCTTGGTACAGCAGGAAGAAAATATGTGTGGCGCTTAGCTCCATAGAATCATAATACATGGTTGCAAGTCAAGCAACATGTGTGGTGATCTAGATGAGAATTATATTTATGGGACTATTTCATCAGATGATGTATCCAACTATGATATACTATGATAATCATATTTGCATCAAGCTCTGGTATCACCATTTGCGGGACAGTGTTTAAAGGTAGAAATGTTGCTACAATACATTCCGATAGAGGAACAAGATGTTGAAATTTTGACAAAGGCCTCGTTAAGAGGGAAGTTTGAGCTCCATAGGTGTAGGATAAGGGTGGTTGATAATCCCTTTCTTTCTGAGAGGGAGTCTTGAAAAATTCAGTAGGAAAGTCTAATTTTGATTTTTCCTTGGTCAAATTGAGAAAATTTGAATTTCCACATCTGCAAAACACTTGGATGCAATTAACTTGTGTGACATGGCTTGTGTCACCTACTTTACTCAGTAAATCTGAGTTAGAGGGCTTGGAGTTTAGTTAAGAATGTTTTATTTCTAATTTGTAGCAATCAAGGTCAATTATTTCAAGTTATTTTCAATTAAACTAGTTCCAACTGTTGGAGGAACTAGTGGAAGGTCAAATGTGTAGTGAGACTTTAGTCTAACTCGGTGATCATCTAGTTAACTGATCAATCAGCCCAAAATAGCTAGTGCATGCAGAGAATTTGAGTTCCCCACTTGTGGTGGATATTCTAAGGTAGTGTAGCATCAGTTGTGGGCTAGTCCCTAGTGTACAGGTGTTGCTTGCGATTAGATGAACAACCTTGGGAATTGTGCAATCATTTTGGAGGAAATTCCTAAATAATAGGAGCATAATTTCCTTAGGAATTGCACAAGGAAATAGGAGCTCAAGCGGAGACAAAAATTGACTAAGTTTGGGTCAGAGCTTCTTAGTGAGAAGAGAGATAGGTTATTCACTTGTAGGTTGAGCTCAATTGAGCAAAGAAATTATAATACATTTCTATTGATCAAACTAATGCAAGAAAGCATAAGGGTTTTTAGCATATTTCTTTCCCTTGTAAAAATATTGTGTGCATGTGTGTTATTTCTCATTGCATGTTTGTGATTGATGTTCTAAATTGTGAATTGAATTCTGCAGAGCAGTATAGTAGGCTTATGTCTTGTGAATTCGATAAAAAATTCATGAGAAATTGTAAATCTACACCATAATTTATACACTACAATAGATGTGTGGGAAGATGATTAGAAGATACTAGTGGTAGAAGCGAAGAATGTTGAGAACATAGAGAATAGTGTTGAATAGGAGGAAAAATAAGATCTATTAGGTGGAGTGGCCACACAATCCCAAGGCCATTCATTGCAGGATCTAGTATACGAACTAAGGGTTTGTCGACTATAGTCAGTATTGGTGCAAAGAGATCCATTCTAAGAAGCACAATAGAGGATACATCTCAGGCCAAAAAGAAACAAAAAAAACTTGAGGCATCCTACCGACATATACAGTCGAGGACCATATAGAACATGTTTTTGAGGGAGTTCAAAAGATGATGGTGGAGGTGTTACATAGAGTTGGAGATCAGGCACAAATCGGTATTATCAATATCCAGTAGAACTAGCAACGCATTCTAGAGAAGTTGGAAAAATTGCCACAAATGATGTAGACTCGAAGAGAGGAACTAGTCCAACCTCATGTAACCTAGATAATAGAGAAATAATAGGCCCAGAACATGCCAAATACCTTGAAGTCCTGTCTATCTACTCCTTCTAAGACTCATACATTTGACATCTCTCCAGGAAAAGTGGTGGTGTCTCCCTATTTAAAGGAGGTACCACATCTTACTTTTATTTTGTCTCAAATGGATATAGACCACTTGTATCAGTTACAGGATGCTATTACCACAAAATTTTTATTGTCCATTACTATCATGCCCTCAAATTTCTTACAAGAATTGGCCACCAATGTGGTTGAGCACCATGAGAAGGCACAATTATAGGAATAAAAGCAGAAAGTGATAGACAAGAAAATGGCATTAAAGGTTGTTGTTGAGGATATGTTCAAACAAGATGTATTTGATTCCATTGAGGAAGGTGAGTAAGGGGAAATTCAAGTCACAAAGATTGGGGAGCTAGTGTAGGCATTAAAAGCTAAAGTGGAAGAACTGTGGACACGACAAAAACCACCTACTCCTGCCAAGGAGAAACAACACCGCAAAGAGGAAGAGAAGGTTTGAGCCCACTTTGAGGACTTGAAACTGCAACTTGAATGTCAACCCTTATCTGATGAAGGGATGTTTCTATGGAGAACACTTGATTAGAATCGAGAATTAAAATATGCTACCTACCAATTCCAACTTATGGATACAAAAATAGAGAAGCTTGCAAAAAGTATAGCTCAGTTTCCAAGCAAAGAGAGAAAGGTTCTAACAGTGCAAGTGACAATTGGGAATAGAGTGTAAGGAGAAGAGGATGATCAGTAGAAGCTTGCGTAGGAGGTTTAATAAATTGCAGGAAGAAGTATTGTAAGTATCAAATTTAGGTGTGCCTATATATAAGGCAAGTGTCACACAGAATGAGTCGATCTTGCGGACAAGATAGACATTCCTAGAATCTAACGATATCTAGTGACAAGCAAGCCAATCAAAAACTATCTTTCGCTAAATATGCATTTATAAACAAAGGCAAACAAGTGTTTAGGCCTACCTTGGGTCCAATGCAAGTTTGTGGAAGCCTCGCTCCTTTGATCCAAATGAGCTCCCTTGTTGCGAATCTGCAAACACAAACAAGCAAACAAATTAAATAGCGCCTGAAAAGCCAATATCATAAAGCATACTTAACATGATGATCAAGGAATTCATGAAACAAATGACATAAGACAATTTGTTGAGAAAAATGAATCTGATTGTATTAATTCAAATCAAAGAAGAACTTTACAACCTGTGCCTTGATGTTGTACAAGCTCCTCCCAGGGTCCAACAAGAAGTCTCCTCTACTTTGACAAGTTTCACTCTCTTCCCAATGAAGCCAAAAAGGTATGTGATCTCTCCTCTCAAGCTTAACTAGGAAGTCTCAATTCCACCAGCATTTACCCTCAAAAATTTTCAGCTTCTAACCTCTCTAGCAACCAGCTCAATGCCTTAATTTATAGTGCAATGGAGGAAAGTTACTAGGTCCTCCTTCAAAGGGATAAAGCCCTCCTTCAAAGGGATAGCTCCTCTCATCAAGGGATTAGATCCTTCTCTTTTGGGATGCATGAACCACCTAAGAGTGACCAATCCACGTCAAAATTCCTTCTAGAATCATCTAGAATTAACCCAAAGTGAGTTTTTTAGAATAAACATGCACCTTTTTGACTTTCACAGGGATTCGCACCCACTCATTTAGGGACAGAGTGGGCAGGTCCACAGTTTTTGTGAACAGGAGGTGCGGGACCGCAGGCAACAGTGAGAGAAAGTGCGGAACCAGAGCTTTGTTGATTTTCAATGTCTTTCTCTCATTTTCAAAGCTTGACTTGAAGAGTTGAGGTGTGAGACTTGCTTAGGAGGACAGTACAAGTGATGATAGACCCATAATCACTGCAAATAATCATGGTGATGATATTTCTGTGTAACAGATTGCTCCCTAAAGTGTGAAGTCTGTAGTAGATGAGGATTTCATTTATCATTTAGGAAGAGTGAAGTACTTTATCATTTCAAGGATCATCTTGTGGAGAGCCCGTTCGGAACATGTAAAAACATTCAATGCAAGATATATATGAGATCATATCATCGCTGAGGTAGGCATTCCCATACTCAGATCAAAACTGACTTAGAAAACTAACTACTGCTCTGATATAGGAATGATCTTGTAATACATCACAAGTATAGACTCATGTAAACACAGTATGGACGCAACCATCTGTTTATGAAACTAGATCCAGGGTCTTCATTTCTACTTCCTGAAACAGTACGATTCTATCCATGCGAATGAATGTGTTGAAGTCGAACATGGTAGAAACCACTTGATTACCAGTCAGTGATGTAAACTGTTAACAAGTGTGAGAGAAACCACCAGTGATGTCAATGGCTCTCAAAGTACCCAGTACAATCCATGAGATGTGAATAGATGTGTTGATGTCAAACATGTCACGGAATCCTTTGATCGAAGGTCAATGATGCAACCTGTCGTCAAAGGCGAGAAACCTGCCATTGAGGCATGCAGATCCCAAGGCACTGACAATTTCTAGATCATCTTTCTAGATAATGAGCTGAAGTCGATAGAAAGTGATCCGTCGTAGGCGAGCCCACAACACGAAATCATAGATCAAGTTGAAGAAATTTAGTTGCAAGGACTGACTCAGGGATGGTCGAGATGGATGACAGATATTTTGTAGATGAATGGCTTATTGGCACTAACCTCTTGAACACATAACGACACAGTAGATGGTTTGGTGACAATTGACCTAAAGTTAGTACCCAGAAACCGGCTGAAGACTTTCAAATGTGGTTTGATCAACTGTTAGGCCAAGGATTTCCCAACCTAGGTGAATAAAAGTGTCGTGTTGAAGAGTGGTTACAAAGTATGACAAATAGGTTCATTTTTCTCTCTTTTCCCCCACCATTTCTGGCAAGTACCTCTTTATTTTTGACAAGCTTGAGGAGGATAACATTTGCTTGATTATAAGCTCATCCTTCGGATGAGTCCAACTTAGTTTAAATTCGAACCCTAAGAAGGAGTGGTCCGTTCCTATTTGTAATTGAACAGGTCCTTTACTGTTAAATTTTAACGAGTCCAATATAGGAGAAACTCGACGTTTTTCAATTTTAGAGAGTCTGAAAAAACTTAAGAAGACTCCAGGGTTGACCTTTTTCGTAAATTTGTGTCTCCCAAGCCCAAAAAAGTATAAAATAATACTTGAGAGAACCGCTTGATCTTTACGACCAAGGAGTAATTTTCGTAATTAGTGCCCCTGATCCGAAAAAGTAAAAAAGCGATCAACGACACGTCGTTTTATAACCAATATCGAATTTGAAACGACAAAAACCCGACAATCTTTTCATGTTTTTACGGTCAGAAAATAGCTGTAAGTGGACAGTCTTTTTAGTTCCGTTTTAACGAGTTTAAAAAGAAAAACTTGGCGATCTTTTCATGTTTTAGGAGTCAGAAAAGAGCTTAAAGGTGACTCTAAATGTTTTTTCCGTCGAAAATGATCGATTTCGCCTGAACAATCCGTTATCCTGAACAAAAATTGCAAACATTACTCATACCTGTTTGAGATGGATAAAAATGCTACAAAAGTTACCTTTTTAAAGTGAAACATAAACAAATTTACAATTCATTTATTCAAAAAACTTATAAAAAGGGCTTTCGTCAATTCATTTTTACCGTTTAAGATTTGGGTGAGAAAATAGTGCTTTTGTTCAGAAACTTCCCGTGAAGATTGCGGAAAATCCATCCGTCGGAATTGAACGCCGTCTTCTCCAGGTAATCCACATCATCCTACTCTTCAATTTCAACCATTTCAATTTGTGTTTTAGGGTTTTATTTCATTTTTTAGAGGGTTTTTAGGCTAGAAACCCGCACGCGGGGGCCCGCAGGTATAACACTGGCAGCCTGCGGACCCCGACTTTTTCTCAATGGGGAAAAAGTCAGGGGTCCGCACCTTCCATGAAGGCAAGGTGCGGACCCACACACTGTCTCTAATAGAGAGGGTGCGGTCCCCGCAGTAAGGGTTTTTAACCCAAAAATTCTCAAAATTGACCCAATCAATTTAATTTCTTACATTCTAATTTGCCTTTTTGTTGGATGTAGAGTATACATCATGCTTGATTGGCGAGAACGGGAGCATGAGGACGTAGATCTTGCCACGTTAAATCACCAACCTTCGATCGATGCATTGAAGGCATGCGACTTGTACAAATTCTGGGCCATACCTGGCATGAGGGGTCAGGTGGACTTCTTGCAGTGGCTAGTAGACAGGTGGAGCATACAGGACCAGTGCTTCTTCATTGGTGGCCACCAGCTCGAAATTGAGCCAGCAGACATATAATTTTTGACTGGTTTGCCTAAGAGAGGTGAAGACTTGACTCTATTCGGGACTAGGCCAGGTGGCCAGTCTGTTGATAGCCTCCGGTTAGAGTTCTGAAACAACCAGGCTAGAGACAAAGGGATAGACATTAAAACCATATCCCGTACTGAACTCATGGTGATCGCGTTTACTGTTACCAGACTTTGTGGGAGTGCCGCACTACATATTGCCACCGGATCCCAGATGCAGATCGCAGTTGACTGCTTTCGAGGCACCATCTTCAACTGGTGCGATGTTGTGTTGGCTAATGTAAAAGGCCAACTGACCAGAGCCAAGAACGGACAACTGAAGACCTTTGGTTATGGGGCTTTGGTTGTGAGCTTTGGTCTGGAGAGGGTCCCAATGTTGGTCCCACAGCACCTTACTATTGGAGCTGGGCTTCCTCGAGAGCCCAAACTGATGCGATGGGTTGCAGTTATGGCCCGTCATCCTGACAAGGGGACAGAGGTCGTTCGATTCAAACCTGAGTATTTCCATTGGTTGGAAAACCAGGTTTTTGCTACTCAGGACTTCCCTTACGCTGGGGTAGATTTTTGAGGTAACCCAGACATGGATCTTCCACCAGGAGAGCAATGGGATGATTTATGTAAAATCATTTTCAACATTTTCCTATTTTTTTTGTTTTTGTTTTTGTTTTTATGTCGTCCCAAAACTGATAGTAAAAATTTCAATGCAGATGTGGGTCCACATCGACCAGCCGCTCTCCGGCCTTACGAGAGGAAACAACCAGCTGCAGCGGCACCAGCCCCATAGGACGAATCAGCAGAGACCTTGGCCGAGTTGGGGAGTCATCTAGAGTGCTTGACAGGGGACATTCTAGAGACCGGCATAGATGACATTCCTCGTCGACTACAGCACTATGTGATTGGGGTCCTAGGACCTTTTAGGAGATTCCTTTGTAAGGTGGCCCGTACAGTGGTTTCTTATCGAGATCATCATCAGTGATAGGATGATCGCCTATTGTAGACACATATGACATTTTTGCTTTTTGTACTTATCATTTTTGCCGATCATAAGGTGTTTTTCAACCTATGATCGAGGACGATGTATATTTTGACACACTCCTATAAATATCACTATTACCTGCTTATCTTGTAAATCATGTTATGGAATGCTTTTAAATTTACATGTATGATTATTGCAAATGTCTACTTAACATTTGAGAAGCAATTGCATCTGCTAATGTATTTAAAGATCTTGGAATATGCTGATATTCAATATAATAAAATTCACGTTCCAAGAGACGCACTCTAAAAAATAATCTCAATAACACTGGATTTCTAATGGCATACACTCTAGTAAGCTTTAATACAACGAGTTCAGAATCTAACCTCACTATCAAACTCCGAATCCCAAATGAAATAGATTCAGATAATAACTCAATCACTGCACTATACTCGACAATGTTGTTCGTTGTTTGACCGAGGCTTACCCCATGCATAGATACCAACTCGTCAGAGGGCGAATAGATAACCCAAGTTGCGGAAGAAATGTTCCTTGTATTATGACAAGCACCATCAGCGAAACCAATGTATGTTTGGAGAGGCATCGACATCTGCAATATCAAGAGTAAAACCAAGATAAGTAGGAATAATGACGAAAAACACTCTCTAAGCTAAGCACAGTTTTTAAACTAAAACACACCAGATCAAAAGAAAACTATCCTAACTAAAAATCTCCATACCCATTCCTTAAGCATAATACCTCTTCAGGTAAAGACCATTTCTGGGTTTACCTAAAGAGTCCCCGTCAAAGTCTACCAATTCATAGGGCCCTTTTGCTAGCTTTCGCTTGACAACATAGGGACCATGCCACATAGGAACGAATTTTCCAGCGCCTAATTTATCATTAGCTTGATCATACAATAAGACTAGATCTCCTTCCGAAAAATTTCGAGGGGTCACATTTTGATCATACTGAGCTTTAATATGTTTTGCGTGAGTTTCGATCGCCAATGCAACATCACGTCGATTCTCATCTAATTGAGCCAAGTATAACAAACGTTTTTCCTCTTCGGAAGTGGCTGGAAGTAACTCGATGGCCATTTGCAATGACGGGATTTCACATTCAATGGGTAACACAGCTTCCAGACCATAAACTAGTTGGAAAGGAGTGAACCCTGTTGACGTTTTTACCGAGGTTCGATACGCCCAAAGTGCTAAAAATAACATGTTATGCCAATTCGACCGATGAATCCCAATGATTCGTCGGATCATGATGACTAAAACTTTGTTGATGGATTCAACCAAACCATTAGCTTGTGGATAATAAGGAGTTGAACTATCGTGATGCAAGCCAAGCTGGCCTGTAAGTTTGGTCATCATAACGTTTCTTAAATGATGCCCATGATCAGTGATAATCGCTTGTGGAACACCAAACCTAGAAATTATATGATTGAACACGAAAATTGCAGCTGTTTTGCCGTCTGCCTCAAATGTAGGCATCACCTCGGCCCACTTGGTAAAATAATCTACGGCAAGGATGATATACGCATGCCCCCTGGCCGAGTGAGGGTTACATCTAATAAAATCGATACCCCATTTGGCAAAAGGACCAACATCAATTATAGGGTGGAGAGGAGCAGGTGGAGCGCACATCTTTTGATTAAAAATTTGGCAGTTGTGGCATTTTCGGACCGCGTTAATACAATCTTTAAACAAAGACGACCATAAGTAGCCAGCGGGCAATATCTTTTGGGCTGTTGCATACTCAGACATATGACTGCCACACACTCCCGAGTGACAGTCATTTAGAAACCTTTCAGCTTCCTCGTGAGTTAAACAACGTCGAAAAACAGAGTCTGCCCCACGGTGATAAAGAGTATCTCCAATAATTCGGAATTGTTGGGACTGGAATCGTATCTTTCGACATTCTGACCTTGAAATTTCTGGCCGAAAGGATTGGGTCTGGAGATAAACGATGATATCCCCATACCATGGATCTAAAGTGCTGATTAGAAACAAGGATTCATCCGCAATGGGCTCCTCCGCCACAGTTTCTGTGTCAGCACGCGGGAAGTCACACATTAACTCCGCAAAAAGTAAAGATTTCTTAGACTTAGATTTTTCAAATTCCAAGTCGAACTCCTGTAGGATCACAATCCATTTGGAGTACTTGCCCCTTAGAAATTGCTTGGTCAAAATGTAGATCATAGGGTTGTGATCATAAATTACTGTAGTTTTACGTAGTAAAATGTAGTGACGAAAATGTTGGACAGCTTGAACAGCTGCCAATGCCAATTTCTCCACATGTGAGTATTTTAGCTCAGTTGGATTTAAATTTTGACTAAGATAATATATCACATGTTCAGTACCGAATTCATCTTCCTGAACTAAGACCATTCCAATGGTGGAATGAGAGGCGGCGAGATACAAGAAGTAGTCCTAGTTGTAGTTGGGAGGGTGCAATAACGGTGCATGGGTCAACGCGTGTTTTAGTGCATCAAAAGATTTCTGAGCTATCTCATCCCAATAGAATGGAGTATTCTGTTTCAACAACCGGGTAAAACCCTTTGTAACCTCGGCGTAGTTAGGAATGAATTGTCGTAAAATGTTTGCTTTCCCTTGCAAACTTTGGAGTTGGCGTAGACTCGAAGGAGGAGGCAATTTGACAATAGCTTCAACCTTCGAGGGATCGATGCGAATGCCGGCTTTCGAAACAACAAACCCCAGCAATTGACCCGTTTCTATACAAAAAACACACTTGTGTGGATTCAACCTAATTCTATAATGCCTACACCTCATAAAGATTGCTCGTAAATGGATGAGATGATCAACTCGATGTAATGAATTTGCAGGCAAATCATCGAGATAGGGTTGCACAATGTGCTTGATGTCATGAAACGCACAAGACATGGCCCTTTGAAAAGTTGCCCCGGTATTCTTGAGCCCAAAAGGTAATTTGCAATAAGCAAATGTCCCCCATGGACAAATGAAAGTCATTTTTTGTTGATCGGTAGGTAGAATATTGATTTGATTGTATCCAGAAAAACCATCCATGAAGGAGAATATTTCACTGTCGGCACAATCATCAATGATTTGATCGATATAGGGAGTTGGGTAATTGTCCTTTGGACAGGCTCGATTAATGTCCCTATAATCGATACATATTCTTATTGTCCCTTGCTTTTTGTTAACCAGAACAATATTCGATACCCAATCCATTAACAGAATCGGATAAATGAAACCTTCTTTGAGTAATTTTTCAACTTCTGCTTTAGTAGCAGTAGCTTTTCTTGGGCGAATCTGACGCAAACGTTGTCGGACGGGTTTAGAGTCTGGGTAAGTCTTGATTTCATGAACAACAATTGCGGGGTCAATTCCTGGAATTTCCTCATGTGACCAGGCAAACACGTCGCGTAGTTCTTCAAATATGGCCTTATATATTTGAATTTCATCTTCTGTACACGAGGCACCTATATGAATGTTTTCAACAATTCCAGGTTTAACCGAAATGTCAATAGGAATAGTTCGAGAAATGTTTCCCAAATTTAACTCTGAATCAGGATTTTTCATTGGATTCTAAGGTTCCTTGACATATTCAGTCGTAAAAATTGATGAAAAATCATTTTCAAAACGATCATTCTTGGGTAAGAATGAAGATCTGTGATGGAGATCTTCCCATGGTAAATCATCTACACATAGGATTTCACGAATTTTCTCATCAGAGTGAACAAGTTCGGAAAACGTTGTTGAATCCGAGTTTGATGTGAAAAGTGATTCCTCATGGACCACATTCATTAAGTCAATTTTGGTTGAAGACGGGTCGGAAAACGACTGCACGACCTGATACGCAATTTCATATGGACTCAAAGGCATAACATCACCAAGTGAGTCTATCTCAGATTCAGAAGGTACGATCCAAGGATCATCATAAAAAATGGTGTCTGACGAAATCATATGAATGGTTGCAGAAGAAGACGATGCGTTGATCGGAGGAAAAGGAATAGTTCCCAGTAAGCCGACATCTTTAACTAGTCCTACTCCAACATCCTTATACGGGATAGTCGTTTTACCGACATGCTGAATGCTTTCAGAAGAGGCTGGGTCGGACGAAAAGTAAGCCAGCTGGTCTATTGTTACGATCTTTCCATTATGAGGAAACTTTATAACCTGAAAGACCGATAAAACGACAGCTTTCATAGCGTAAGACCAACTACGACCCAAGATAAGGTTATAATCTAGAGGGGCATCAACCACCTCCACATCTAGATTAACAGTTTTTCCTTCAACCCCTTATAGGTAAATCCTATAGAATGCCAAAAGGATGAAACCCACGGCCATCAAAGGCCTTTAGAATCATCAGGGATTGAAAGTGAAGGAGAACCAAGTGATCTCCAACATTGTATCAACATAATACACGTTGAGGCTCCCTCATCAATCACAGTCCTATGAATAGGCCTGTTTTTGACTATCACTGGGATCTGGAAAACCATTTTATGAGGTAAGCGCGGTGTACTATTTTCTAGATAAAAAATTATTAGGTTCGAGTCCTGAACGTCAACAGCTCTTATAGCTGACAGAAGTAATTTACGCTGTGTTGGACATGATTGCAGCACTTCCAAAGCTGACATTGCTGAAGGTGAAATAGCTAAATCCTCAACAATGTTATAGTTCTGAGCCTCTCTCGCATGTGGATTGAAAGTTGACTTTCTAAGTATACCCTTGGCAGGCGGTTTGATTACTAAGTCTGGATTAGGTTTCTCGATATGTAGTGGATTGGAACCGGGAGCTGAGGTTGATGGGTTAGAATGAGAAGATTTTGCTTCTTTACCATCAACAGGACTTTTACTACCATAATCATGCGATCGAGTCACAATCCTAACATGGGACATCATCAGTATGGGTTCTTCATTGGCACTCGAGGAAGAACCTATCATCTTACTGGCTTGACTTGGAAAAAGATCCTTCAAAACAACAGGCGTTTGGGAACCTTTGACAATCTTCGCAACCTCTGCACGATGAGGTAACTGGCCACCTTGAGGTTGAGGATTAGGAATAGTACCTGACATCATGAGAATATCTTCTACACTCAACGGCTTAGTACCATTGTTTCCAGTTAATAACCCTTGTTCAATGGGTTGAGGAGATGCTCCCGCAAAAGTACCAGAAAGTGACTGATACCTAGAGGGAACACAAGGACCATCGTACAAAAAGGATTCTAGCGATTGAGTAAACATGGACGACTGTCTTGACATATTTAATGGAGGATAGTAACCTCTAGGTGTTGGGTGATAAGGAACATGAGGTGGTGAAAAACTTAGCCCTGGGTTTTACAAAAAATTAGTCAATGAAAGATACCAAGCACTGCTCCTAGGTGGACTGTAAAAAATTGATTCACGCTCCCTAAGTTCAATAACAGGTTGATTTTTAGGGATAGGGATGCCTACTTCTTCTTTCGGAGTAGCAAGTTCTTCGATAGCTATAAGTCCAGAAGGAAGATTTTGGGTAATTATTCTTTCTACCCTGGGTGAACCAGGACCACTAGAAGTTGGAGAGGTAAACCCCGATGTTGGGGTAGCATCAAATTCACTTTCAGGTTCGGATATTTCAGGTTCCTCACCTATATCACTAGTAGACGAAAAGCTACTAGTAATTTCGGAAACAGACACTGATTGTGGATTATAATATGCTACTAAAGCTTGAAAATCAGGATGTACCACCAAAGAAGACTCTCCTTCTTTAGGTGACCCAACTCTACTGTCTCTAGGAGTTACGAGGGCTCTTAACCCTTCAGGCTGGCTCGGTGAAAACTCAGGAGGTTGGCCCCGAAGTCTACGGGACTTCCTCGGTAATTCAGCCATGATTAAAAATTTTTAACTACTTCACACGCAAACAAAGTAAAATCTCAACGAAAACCACCTAAAGCCTCTAAAGAACTAAACAAACTTGAATCACACGCCTAAAGAATCTAGGAGATCAAACCACACACAAACAATAACTTTCCGTACTGAAAACACTAGTTGGTGATGAAGCCTAACGTCGCAGAGTTCAATACAGAAATGGCGGTTGGAACAGTTACCCCGACAACCTGCTTAATGAATAGACTGGCACAAGTTTCTCCACTAAACCGTCTCGAGTGAAGAGAACCCCCGAGAAAATCCAAGTGAGTCTAGCCAACGTCTGCTCTAGGTACAGTGGGATCTTCCCACCACTGTCACCTTAGGAAGAATCCTATAGAATATGGTCACTAAGGTTACCAACGGAAACAAATATATCTGGGGGAACAGTCTATGATCCGATACGCACGCAAGGGAAGAGTAACAAGCTCAATCCCCTTGAAGGCTCCTTGACATAATCCAAGGTTTACAAACAAGTGACCCCAGGCTCCTCGACAATGGTTAATCCAAGGTTTACCGTTTTTAATACGTGAATATCTGGCATTGTTCCAATGAGGAAGGATTGATTCCCACACTGGTTTGGACACGATCTCGTGCTTCTCCTTTAAGAGGAGCTTTTCCAGAGCATAAATGCAACAATTGGATTTCTCTTCTACCGCAAGATACAACTACTTGTTTTTTTTACTGTCTTGGAGAGTTAATTACTCCCTACTCCAAGACACTAGCCTAAGCTATGTTGGTGTATCAGAGCCCTAGAAATAAAAATATTACTAGATAGATTTTACTTTAAGCGTTATTTTTATTGGTTTTTGTTTAAGTCAAGAGGTGCGGAGATGAAACTCGTGGTGTGAAGACTCGACTCGAAATCACTAAAAAATGCATTTAAGATGATTAAGCAATCTTTTCCCTTCAATGAACTTCTAGCTAGGAAAGAGTTTGAGAATGCAAATACTTGTAAACACAAATCTTTCTTAAAAAACAAATTAAAAGAAGAGCTTTTTGTCTTTTCCAATGCACTCAAAACGAGACAACTAGTTATTTTCACCAAAAATTCCCTTTTCTTTCAAAACACTAAAACACTACAAAAACAAACTTTTTCCAAAAGAGATTTTTATTTTTTATAAAACACTCAAAACTATGGAACTAACTAATCTTGAGATCTATAAACTATAAAAAACTATTTGAAGTCAAAGCTTACAAGATGTCTTTTTCAAGGATGTTTTACTTAGCTACAAGCAAACTAAGGACTAATTTGTCCATAATCACAAATAAGTCAAAAAACAACCAATTTTTGTTTTCTTTTCTAAAAATGAAATCCAAACTTTTAACACAAGCTTTTTCGAAGTTTCGTAAAGAGAAAACACAAGGTGGATTCCTCAACCAAGGTAGATTTTGCAAATGGTCAGACTCATAAGGAGGCTAGTAAAAACCAAGGTGATTTGAGGTTTCTACAGCTTCTAAGCTCAGAGCTAATACAAGACCAAAATGAAAACCAAACCCAACAATCAAAAATTCTAGGAATTTCACCTAAAACCCTAACACCAATGGAATTAACCTAAGAAAAGCTTCTGACAAGTTATATGCATGTATGGGTAGGGGATAATAACATCTAAACAAAAACTAAGCTGACTAACAGAGAAAATCTTAGGTTTTCCAAAATTTTGATAGGGTCTGCAGGCCCACAGTTGACACAGGTGCGCTATCGCTCTGTGCTAAAAGAAAAAGTGCGGATAAGTCCACACTGTGTCCCAAGCCGAGGGTGCGGTCCTCTCCCAAAGTTATGAAAAACAAAAAATAATCCTAGATCTACTAAATCTACCCAATTCCACACACAACAAGCCAAAAACAGAAACAAAAACATAGTTTCTCAGGTCAAAGTAAAAACAAGGAAAAAATCAAGTCCCCAGTGGAGTCTCCATTTTGTCACACGGAATGAGTTGATCTTGCAGACAAGATAGACCTTCCTAGAATCTAACGATATCTAGTGACAAGCAAGCCAATCAAAAACTATCTTTCTGTAAATATGCATTTATAAACAAAGGCAAACAAGTGTTTAGGCCTACCTTGGGTCCAATGCAAGTTTGTGGAAGACTCGCTCCTTTGATCCAAATGAGCTCCCTTGTTGCGAATCTACAAACACAAACAAGCAAACAAATTAAATAGCACCTAAAAAGCCAATATCATAAAGCATACTTAACATGATGATCAAGGAATTCATGAAACAAATGACATAAGACAATTTGTTGAGAAAAATGAATCTGATTGTATTAATTCAAATCAAAGAAGAACTTTACAACCTGTGCCTTGATGTTGTACAAGCTCCTCCCAAGGTCCAACAAGAAGTCTCCTCTACTTTGACAAGTTTCACTCTCTTCCCAATGAAGCCAAAAAGGTATGTGATCTCTCCTCTCAAGCTTAAATAGGAAGTCTCAATTCCACCAGCATTTACCCTCAAAAATGTTTAGCTTCTGACCTCTCTAGCAACCAGCCCAATGCCTTAATTTATAGTGCAATGGAGGGAAGTTACTAGGTCCTCCTTCAAAGGGATAAAGCCCTCCTTCAAAGGGATAGCTCCTCTCATCAAGGGATTAGCTCCTTCTCTTTTGGGATGCATGAACCACCTAAGAGCGACCAATCCACGCCAAAATTCCTTCTAGAATCATCTACAATTAACCCAAAGTGAGTTTTTTAGAATAAACTTGCGCCTTTTTGACTTTCACAGGGGTCCGCACCCACTCCTTTAGGGACAGAGTGGGCAGGTCCACAGTTTTTGTGAATAGGAGGTGCGGGACCACAGGCAACAGTGAGAGAAAGTACAGAACTAGAGCTTTGTTGATTTTCAATGTCTTTCTCTCATTTTCAAAGCTTGACTTGAAGAGCTGAGGTGTGAGACTTGCTTAGGAGGACAGTACAAGTGATGATAGACCCATACTGACTGCAAATAATCATGGTGACGATATTTCTATGTAACAGCAAGTTGATATTGTTAAAGGACAATCATCGATGATTTTTAGTGGCCCTCCTCCCTAGGTAATTGAGGAAAATACTTCCAATTATGACCACATTTATTCTCAGGTGAACAATCTGATCGATGCCCTTATACCTCTTAAAGATATAATCAAAGAGAAAATTCCTTCCATCAAATTGGGATGAGTGGCTCAGGGCAAGCCACAAGTGTGTGTTGGGGGCCTATTGGAGGTAAGTTTTGAAGTTTTAGGGTAGTGTGCAACAATGGAGAAGCATAACATAGTGTGTGGAAGCATCGTGAAGATGAGATAAGAGCACACAATAGAATTAGGTATGGAGAATTGTGCATTAAACAAGGGAACAATTATAAGGGGGTAGCATGGCAGGAAAAGAGTCGTTTAAATCAAATATCAGCTCAAAAATATCTACCAGTAAATCATGGTAAATTTTAGAATATCTACGAGTAATGGGTTTTAACAGAAAAAAAATATATTAACTTTGATAATGTAATCATGTATAAAATAGAGAGAGATAATTTGGCTAGGGGTTCTTTCTTTTTCTTGTTTTGGAAAACTCTTAGTTAGGTTTTGATTTTGATAGGGTTTTTGGAGCTCTGTGTTGTCACTAGAATCTCTATAAGATGGTGAGATGTAAATTTACACAGAACTTGACACTTGTATTGTAATTGGCCACTATGAATTAATAGAATGAAGCATTGGGTAAATCCTACCACTCTTGCGTTATCACATGGCTTAATTTATTTACTATTTTGTTAATATTATTGCCATGTTATCATTGTACGTTGTGTTATTAATTGGGAATGATAGATGGATAATTTTATGATTCTAGGATGGAGATTTGGGGCCCTGTTTCTTTTTCTTTGTTGTTATATCTCTTTAATTTTGTTATGGCCTATTGGAAGCAATTTTTGAAGTTTTAGGGTAGTGTGCAACAATGGAGAAGCATAAAATAGTGTGTGGAAGCATCGTGAAGATGAGATAAGAGCACAAAATAGAATTAGGTATGGAGAATTGTGCATTAAACAAGGGAACAATTATAAAGGGGTAGCATGGTAGGAAAAGAGTCATTTAAATCAAATATCGGCTCAAAAATATCTACCAGTAAATCTTGGTAGATTTTAGAATATCTATGAGTAATTGGTTTTAACCGAAAAAATATATTAAGTAACTTTGATAATGTAATCATGTATAAAATAGAGAGAGATAATTCGGCTAGGGGTTCGTTCTTTTTCTTCTTTTGGAAAAATCTTAGTTAAGTTTTGAGTTTGATAGGTTTTTTGGAGCTCTATATTGTCACTAGAATCTCTATAAGATGGTGAGATGTAAATTTACATAGAACTTGACACTTGTATTGTAATTGGCCACTATGAATTAATAGAATGAAGCATTGGGTAAATTCTACCACTCTTTCCTTATCACATGGCTTAATTTATTTACTATTTTGTTAATTTTATTGCCATGTTATCATTGTAAGTTGTGTTATTAATTGGGAATGATAGATGGATAATTTTCTGATTCTAGGATGGAGATATGGGGCCCTGTTTCTTTTTCTTTGTTGTTATATCTCTTTGATTTTGTTATGGCCATTGTATTATGCATGATCTAAGAGTACTGAATAGATTTTTTGAGTGCTAAGGGTCTAACCAACTTGAGTAAATGACATTAATTGGACTCATATCCCCTTCATTGTTGCAAAAACATAGTTCTCACAACTCCCCTTAGGTTCTTCAAGTGATACCTTTCTTGTTTCACATATGTTACCGAAAGGGAAAATACCATTAAGGAATTTGTTAGGTGCATCAAACGAAACAACATAGGTCATAAATAGATAGCCAAGTTCTAACATTCATAAAGACATGATAGTGAACATAACCAACAAGTAATTCAAGAGATTCTTTGGACAAAGAATGAACTTTAGAATTCAATTCATGGAGAATATGATAGGAGGAAATGAGTTCAAAGGAGTGAGAAACTTCATGGATATTAGAGTGTAGAGACTCCATGCAAATAATTCTCACCACAACCTTTTGATTTTCCCAATCTAGCACCAATTTAGAATCTCCCATCATTTGAAGGCATGATACCCCTTTTTCCTTAGCAAACTCTAGCAATATCCACAAGACTACAAACTCTCTTTCGTTATTTTATACTCTTCCTAGTGCATATCAATAATGAATTCAATGAGATTAACTAAGATAGAGGACCACCCCTACTCCATTATGAGGTAGATGGCCTTGGCTAGCTTTGTAAAAATATCCCCATGGGTATCCAAATTATACCATTAGCATAACCAGATTCATGGGATGAGATTACTTTGGATTTAATTTGTATTCCTATACCAATTTAATTATCTTTGCTACACATATCTCTAGAGGAATGAGCTTCTACTGGAATAAGATTTTACTTTGATCCCACCATACATGTGATATTTACAAATAAGGAAAACCATAGAAATCCACAATAGCTTTGTCCT
Source organism: Pinus tabuliformis (assembly GCA_031772625.1). Lineage (NCBI taxonomy): Eukaryota > Viridiplantae > Streptophyta > Pinopsida > Pinales > Pinaceae > Pinus > Pinus tabuliformis. The sequence continues at coordinate 1,577,229,878 of CM062820.1, forward strand.
ACCACCATATTGTACAAATGTCTCATAGTGTAGGTCCCATCCATTTTTTAATTCATCTTCAACCCAGACCACAAATTTCTGTACATTTTCTTAAAGTAACAAAAATGCAAAAAAATATGTTCATGTGACTATTCCTGGAGCTTACACAAGGGGCATCAACTTGGGCTACACCAACCCCCTTCTTTGTAGTTTGTACCAGGTAAGTAGATTTTATTGAAGGCTAACCATGAACACATTTTTTATTTTTATGATGCCTTGAATTACAAGAGAAACTTCCACCACCATGATCTTGCCTCAAGGAATTTTTCTTCATACTAAGAGTTTTTCCCCAACTTCATTGCGAAGTCTCTTGATTTGGGGTTCTTGGTCTAACATAACAAATCATCTGTCTTCATGAATTAAAACTTGTGATTATGTTAGAAGATCAACAAAACTCTCTTATTTTGCTACCAATTCAGTTGTTAACCCCAAATATATGGTTGATTTCCAGCAATCCCAACTTCTAACCTAACAGAAACGAGAGGTGGCATCATCCAAATTTAGAAGATTCAAATTTCATATTTCTTGAACAAGCGGCACAAAGAGCTTGTAATTTTTCACTGCGCCATACCAAGGATTACAGCCGGTTCTTCTGGATCTTCCATTCCCCACTCATCATGTCATCCAATGACTAACCAAAGAAAAAGCCTTAACTAGCGATTTCCATACTTTCGATCATGTAAAATAATTATCAGAAGCTCTGAACCAATATCCTATTGAAATACCTGTAAAGTAATTAGCCTACATGATTCTTTACAAAAGGGATTACTCCCTAGTTAACTTCCACAAATTGTTTCTTGCCAACACCTTAGAAAATAGATGAATCTCATTAATTCCTCATCCTCCAATATTGTTTGGAGCCATGATTTGAATCCCCTTGAGCAAGATGAATCCTTTTTGATTACCATAGCCTATCCATTGGAATATCATGCATTCATTTTGAATTTGGTTAAATACCCCTTTAGGGATTACAACATTAAAATTCCAATATATTGGAATGCTCTCCATGATTTCCTTGACCATAACCAAATTCCCATCTCTTTACAGACAATGATTCAACCACCTATGAATGCACTTTTCTATTTTTCTTATCATCCATGAACAATATACTTTGAGGCATTTGTTGGCTTTAAATAAAGCCCCAGGTATTTTAAGCCTTGACCTAAAACTTTGATGGGGAAGGGAAAAGTATGTTCAGTCCATGCCACTTCCTCCTCAATTATTTCGTTAATAATGATCCAAGATTTGATTTTATTTATCTCCATACGTGTTACTTTGAAAAATAGATCTAGGGTTCTATTCAAAGAAACAAGTTTCCCTAGTACAAATGGGGCCAAAATATGATGTATATTCATCGGCTATTCGATGTATTGTCATCAATGCGTCGACACATTGGAGCTGAGATCCTCATCAATGGGACTGTGTCAAATAGTCGACCCTTTGTTAAGTGTCGGATATTCGACAGGACATATGTCGAATATCTAACGCTAATATGGCCAAAAATGTCTTTAATCATCTAATGCTTCCTGATAAGTTTTGCGACACGAACATTCTTCAGATATGTGACAACTTAAACATAAGATATTGGCCACCCTAGATTCCAAAAATGAGTTTCAGAATGCAGCACTTTGACACTAGATACTCAACGACTTATTAGTCTAGTCCAGCAGGATCCGAGAGTTCATTTCATCGGTATGGAGTCGAATGTCTGACGATTGAGCATAAGATAATCAAATTTATAATAAGTTTGTGTGATTGGAGTGTTATAGATTTGATGCTCAGTTCTATCAGTACAGAGTTGGATATCTTACGTTTTTTCCCATCACTTAAGAGTAAGATATCAACGGTTTCCACTTATTGTCGAATGTCTAACGACCTCCCACGCATTAAGAAAAAACACAATTTGATCTAGGGAAGTCGATCATATCTAGTTAGAGTCAGCCAACAATGTCTTGAAGTCCTCCTATTTTGTAATCATGGTCTTCTTTCCCATCTTCAATGCACCGACATAGCTCTCCGACCACAATAGAGAATGTCTAATTATCTTCAACCAAGCAACAAAAATCTACTGCATTTCTTGGATTTTAAAAGGCCAAAATAAACTCCCATGTATTTCAACTAACTATTCAATACTTCAATGTTAACTTTTCCATCAAACATGATGTTACAGGGAAAAGTGTCTATTTAGAAATATTCTATCCCACTAAGGTGTGATAGCTACCTTAGAAACAAACAGAGAAAAACTACTTTTGTATTTCCTTTATGAATTATATATAGAGAGGAATAGAAAGAACCAACGTGTGTCTTGCGCTAATCCTTCGATCCAATCCCTCTCTTCTTTGATAGTCTCCAGCTACCTGCTCCCTTGCATGCCTAGCTTCAAAAAGTACCTGTAAGATCACAGAAGAAGAGCACTATACAAAGACATGGATCTATATTCATAAATAACTTAGGATCAGATTTAAGTTAACCATACAAATGTAACAAGCATCAATGATACAAAAGCATGGAGGAGAACTCAAATAGTTTTTTATGATAAATAAGAAAATATCTAGGAGGAGTTACAACCAGTGGTTCCGACCCAGCATCAACCTCCCAGAAAAGAAGCCCCTCTTCACCTCAAACAAAGCATAAATCACCCAACACTCTGATGTTTGTCTCTAGAAACCAACAACAATTCCTTACAATCTGCAAAATTCTAGCCTCTGGATCTCTGGGATGAGGGATCCATATATAGATATCTGTAAGGAGGATGAGTCAACTTGTGATTTGATTAGTGTCTTCTCTCTGTCAATTCTTGCTTCCACTTGGAGATTGAGGGCCTCTTACTCATCCTTGGTCGAATTCAGTGAGGCAAGTGTCACAGGAGAAGATTCTGGAAGCTTCCATTGCCTCTCCACCTCGCGGAATGACACTGCCATTTGTCATTTCTTGCCCATCACACCCTACAGAAGGGAGTTTTGAAATGCAATGCACCCTCACAGTGTATTTAGGTGCAATGCAACGCACTTAGCCAGTGGAGCAGTTGAAATGATCCTGTTTTGACCAATTCTGAGCAGTTTTTGGTGGAGAACTTCTGGGAGAAGCTAAAATCTGTTGACCTTGTTCCTTTAGGGGTTAGAACAACACTTTTAGGGACTTAGGAGCCCTTGGTTTATGGACATTTCATGCTTGGAGTTGTAAGGCACAAAAATGTCTATAACAATTGCCCCCTAAAGTATGAGGCCGTTAACCTTTTGGTGTCGGGTGAAATGCTTTATTATGAGGATCCGAAGTTCTTTCAATGCTGGGAGGAGACCTTTAATAAGATACAATACAATACATTATCTTCATACTGTTTTCATGATCTAGCTGAGGCGGGCATTCCCATGCTCAACTTTATAAATTCATTTTCATGTACATAGGACAGACAATCGTCTGAGTGTAGACTGATGATTCTGATAGAGCCATCATCCTTTTGGTAGGATGATTATCTGTGCTGCAATGCTGTACATTTAATGTCTTTATTTCCGTGAATATATATCGCAGCCCGGATGGATGAAACTAGATTTGGGGTCTTCAATCTCGTCCGATCTTCACTCGAAGTACAATTCGATCCATGTGAGAAATGTTTTGAAGTCGAACATGGAAAGACATCGCTTGATTACCAGTCAATGATGTAAACTGTTAACAAGCGCGAGAGGAATCACCAATAATAATAATGATCCTCAAGGTACTGCAATACAATTCACGTGGTGTGAATAAAGGACTTGGCATTGAACACCACACAAAATCTTTCGGTCGAAGGCCATTGATGTAAACCTGTCGCCGGAAGTGAGAAACTTGCCATTGAGGCATGCAAGCTTCAAAGTACTGAATGGGGTGTTCCTAGATCAACTTCTTGGATAATGAACTGATGTCGACAAGAAGTGATCCGTCACAGGAGGGCCTTGATGAATCCCACATCAATGACATGGAACGGAGCAAATGATTTTGATGGAGGTGAAAACGATCTGATGATATAAGGTTCAGGGTGACGGTCATGAAATAATGGAGTATAATGTATGGCAGTGGGTGAGACACAGGTGACTTCTCTGGATGACTTCTCTTGAACATATCGGTGACACTGATGTGATGGATTGGTAGCATTAACCCCAAATGTGGATGGTATGGCGTGACCATGGTGATGTGACCGGTGAATGAAACGACCCAACCCGACTCGGACACGGAGTGGAAGTGTCATGTTCAAGAGCGACTTGCTACCAACAAAGTTTCTTTGAGTTTTCTTCCCAATTTTTCCCCAGTCATTGCTGACCAGTACCTCTTTATTTTTGTCAAGCTTGAGGAGGATAACATATGATTGTTCTATAATTTGCCCTTCGGGAAAACCCATCGCTATGTTTTAACGAGCCTAGCGATAGTGAAACTCGTTCTCGTCTAAAGACAAGTTTGTCGCTATTAATCTTTTTAACGAGTTTAACGACAAAGATAACTCGGTCCTTTTCAATTTTAGAGAGTCTAAAAAGGAACGTAAAGGTAACTCCAAAATTCCTTTTTCGTCATCTAATCCCTTAAGTCTGAAAAAGTATAAAACAATACAAAAGGGATGAATTTTAGATAGTTTTAACGAGCCGAACAAAACAAGCACTCGATCTTTTTGTGTAATAATCCCGCAGGTCCAAAAAGATTAAAATCTAGAGGAGGGATAGCACTTCCTGTCCCTTTAACGAGCTGGAGAGGCCAATGGATCGGCAATCTTTTCATATTTTACGAGTCAGTTGAAAAGAGCTTAAAGGAGACTCGTCTTTTGAGGAACGAGTGATAAAACGGGTAGCAGCTGATTCCAGGTAAGGTTTGGAATTTTCCAATCACGACAGTGTCACAAGGATGGCTAGTGAAATCACTCTTCGTAGTTGTTCTTCAAAATGGGTAAACAATCAAATGGAGGTGAATGATTGGCCAATGAAAAGTGGAGGTGACGGTGTAAACACGACCAAGGCTTTAATGGCTGAAGTACTACATTCACGATGGTTATTTACCGGGGAATAGTTCATTTTTTAATGAGCTTAAACGCGGGTGGAAACATTTGCTCATGTCTTATGTTTATTTTTTAACGAGCTTGAACTATGTGCTAAAACTGCTCGATTAGATGGTCTTGTTTTGATTTTACCATAAATAGCTTTGTCCTTTCAAAGATCGTACTGTATTTTCAACTGCTTCATCAAACTAGTCAGAAATGAACAATATATGCTTGAAAACGAGTTAGAACACTAATATTTTACTTTGAACTGCGTAAAAGTAATGAAAAAGTGTTTTTACCTCTCATTTTACCATTTCATTTGAACTTGGTTTGTTGGAGCTTTGGAGGTGCTTTTCCCCCTCGATTTTCATCAGCTAATTTCGGGAGATTCTGTGGACGATTCTCGGCGCCGTCTGGACCAGGTAGGAGCTAAACCTGAGCTCTTTCATTTCATGGTTTCCATTTTGCATTTTGAGCTTGATTCCTAGCTTTTCTGAGTCCCTGGGGTTTAAAGAACTCGTTCTGCCATCAGCGCACCCTCAGTGTATCGAAAACTGCGTTGAATGTTGGCCTGTCTAAAGGCTATCTGACATTCAATGCACCTAGAACACTGCTGCAGGTGCGTTGGGCGCAAAAAGGGAATTTGATGCACAATTTTTGATGGATTTTTTGCCTGTTTCTCACCAAAATCAGGACCTAACTCCTCTCTTGTTTGTTTTTCAGAGATCTTTGGAGTAAGATGACCATTACATGGCGAGAATGTGAGCATGAAGAAGAGGACATGCTTGCCCTACATGATCCAGTTACAGTGAACGCGCTGCGGAACTGTGGCTTGCTGAAGTTCTTCCGCATTTCTAGCATGAGACAGCAAATCAACTTACTGCAGTATTTGCTCGATGCTTGGGATCCTACCAATCAGGTTTTCTAGATCAGGGGCAAATCTATCCCCTTGACTGTAGTAGACATCTATTTCTTGACTGGCTTGTCGAGGCGGGGTGCCCCCATCTCTTTGTCAGGTTCGGCTCGAGGAGGCGATTCTGTGAGAGATTATGTCCGCCGGTACTGCAGAGAAGGATCTCAGCCGAGTAAAGACGGCAAGATCATCATCTGTGATGTCACTGACAGGTCCCTCAGGACTATTCTGTTTACTTTTGGTAGGATGGCCGGTGGTGCAGCTCTTCATGTAGCCAACCGATCTTACATGCAGCATGCCTTGGAATGCCTCCAACCGAAGGTGTTCAACTGGTGTGACGCAGTACTTCTTGTGATGAAAGAACAATTGACCAAGATAAAGAGCGGGAGGTTGAAGAAGTTTGGGTATGGTTCTATTTTGACCGCCTTTGCCTTGGAGAAGATACCACTGATGCAGCCGCAGTACATTGCACTCGATTTACCTTCTCCTACTGAACCACGTATGCAGAGATGGGTTGACCATATGTCTAGGCATGCTGGCCAGTCTCAGATTTCATTTTCTGATACCTTCTTCAGGTGGTTTGATCGTCAGGAGATGGTTTATTCTGAGTATCCATACGCTGGCATGGACTTCCGGGGTGATCCAGATTTAGTACTGTCGGATGGCGAGTAGTGGGGCGCCATTGGTAAAATCTTTGACCATATTCCTGTTTATCGTTTTTTGTTTATAATGTCCTCGTGCTTTATTCTATCAAGACTTTAATAAAACTCATGTGTACATGCAGATGTTGGTCCCGTTCGTCCAGTAGTTCGCCTGAGAGTACCAGCTGCTGCCCCGGTAGCAGAGGCCGTCGGAAGGGCTATTCTTCGTGACCTCGATGTGGCCGAGACTCTCACATCATTACAGGAGCAGGTTGAGGGCCTCACTCTCGGTATTTCAGATGTGAGGACCGACGAGCTACCTTTGCGGTTACAACGACATGCTACTGGTGTGCCCAGACGATGGACTCGTCTCTTACGCATGATCGCACAGGCTGTGACTTGCTATCATGAGCATCATTAGACTAGGGTGCCCCCTAGTATTTTGAGTTTTTTGGTCATTTGACCGATTTTGTCTTGGTTATAGAACATTATGTGTAAACCATAAACAGTTATATATATTTTTTATTTTCGGAGTTTTATTTTGGTTGAGCTACATGATCCACATGCAAAACTTTGATGGTGTGTTTCTTTTTACAAATGTTGCAAATGTCTATCTAACACATAGTTTGCTAATGAGTCAGTTAATGTGTTTAAGTTTCTGGAAATATGTTGATATTGAATAAGATCAAATTGTCTTTCCAAAATCTTAACCCTTAGGAACATGCGATAAATAGCTGGGTTTCGGACGGAATATATACCATTGAGTTGTAGTATTACGAGCTGTGAGTCTAGCCTGACAATTAGTCGGCGTATACCATGTGTGATGGCATCAGAGAGAAGTTCTATCAACGCGCTATATTCAGCGATGTTATTTGTTGACCGACCAATACATACCCCTCTGAAACTTACTAACTCGCCGCTTGGATCAAAAATAGCCCAGGCTGCGGAAGATAGGTTCCGCGAACTACGACTCGCTCCGTCGGCATATCCAACACATGACTCCAATAGGTTTGACATCTGCAATAAATGTAAAAAGAGGATTACCTGACCAAAATAAACACTTTAGCGAAAACAAAAACATAACAAAAGCATACAGGTTACCATTACGCATAGTAACGCTTGAGGTACAACCCATTATGAGGTTGCGCCAGTGGAATTCCGTCATAATCCATTAACTCGTAGGCTCCTTTTGCTAACACTCGTTTAACAATATAGGGGCCCATCCATAGAGACTTAAATTTACCTGCTCCCAATTTGTCGGATTCTTGGTCGTAAAGCAAGACTAAGTCACCTTCTGAGAAGACACGGGGTTTGACATTTTTGTCGAACTGCGCCTTGACTCGTTTCTTATGGGCTTCGTTAGCCAAAGCGGCATCACAACGGGTTTCATCCAATTGGATTAATTCCAAGAAACGAGCTTCTTCTTTTGAAGTTCCGGGGAGGAGATCAATTGCGAGTTTGAGAGACGAGATTTCACACTGGATTGGTAAGACTGCTTCCAGGCCATATACCAGTTGGAAAGGTGTGAACCCGGTTGCATTCCTTACCGACGTTTGGTAAGCCCACAAAGCTGAGTACAGGATTAGGTGCCATATTCTTTTGTGAACTCCAATCATCCTTTGCAGCATGCGTTTGAGGACCTTGTTGATTGCTTCAACTTGTCTGTTGGCTTGCAGATAATATGGAGTAGAGCTGTCGTGAGACAACCCTAGTTTGGCAGCTAATTCGACCATCATGTGATTGCGAAAATGTGATCCATGATCTATGACTATAGCCTGCGACACGCCGAATCTGGCGACTACATGATTAAAAAAGAAGAGGGCAGCTATTTCACCAGTATTATCTAATGTAGGCATCGCCTCGGCCCATTTGGTAAAATAGTCAACTGCGACTATGATGTACCCATGCCCCCCGGTCGAGGTGGGGTTACATGTCATGAAATCGATGCCCCATTTGGCAAATGGCCCAATAGCAACTATTGGTTGCAGAGGTGCAGGTGATCTTCTGGTTTTGCTATCGAAAATTTGACAAGCATGGCAACTTTTGATTGCGGTTATGCAATCTTTGAACATTGTTGGCTAGAAGTATCCTGCTCATAAGATTTTTTGTGCCGTAGCATATTCAGATTGATGTCCCCCACACGCGCCTGAATGACAATCATTTAGGACTTTTTTGGCCTCCTCATGGGTGAGGCACCTTCTCAGAACTGTATCGATACCACGATGGTAGAGTGTATCACCGACGATCATGTAGTCTTTTGCTTGGTATCGAATACGTTTTTGTTCGGAGTGGGAGGTGTTTGGCCTGTATTTTTGAGTTTGGAGATAAATGATTATATCTCCATACCACTCATTGCTTACAGATATCAGAAACAAACTTTCATCCACGATTGTTTCTTCTGATGTGTCATCGTTGGACGACGATGGGAGATCGCACAATAATTCTGTGAAAACTAGAGCTTTCTTTGACTTGGATTTTACAAATTCCAGATCAAACTCCTGTAGGATTTCTATCCATTTTGAATATTTGACCCCTAGCAACTGTCGTGACAATATATAAGTCATGGGGTTACAATCTGACAGAATGGTAGTTTTCCGAAAGAGGATATAGTGTCGAAATCTATGTATCGCTTGAACAGCTGCGAGTCTTAGCTTTTAAACGTAAGAATATTTGCTTTCTGTATCATTTAAGTTTTTACTTAAATAATATATAGGATGTTCAATTCCATCGACTTCTTGAACTAAAACCATTGTGATGGTCGTATCTGCTGCAGCCAGATACAGGTTAAAATCTCTTTGATAATCAGGGGTGTACATTAATGATGATTTCATTAGGGAATCTTTTAAAGCATCAAAGGAAGCTTGCGCAACCTGATCCCAGACAAAGGGTACCTCCTTTTTCAAAAGACGTGTATAACCTTTAGCAAGTTCGGCCTAATTTGGAATGAACCTCCTCAGAAAGTTCGCTTTCCCTTGGAGTTTCTGAATCTGAAGCAAATTCGAAGGTGGAGGCAAATTTATGATTGCCTAGACCTTACATGGGTCGAGATGAATCCCGTCCTTCGAGACTTCAAAGCCAAGTAAACGACCAGAACTAACGCAAAATACACATTTGTGTGGATTGAGTCGTATCTTGTAGTGTCGGCAACGTAGAAATATCGCTCTTAAATGTTGCGGGTGATCAGTCCGCTTTCGAGAATGAGCCGAAAGGTCGTCGAGGTATGGTTGAACGATGTTTTTGATGTCATGGAAGGCATAATTCATTTCCCTCTGAAAAGTCGCCCCTGCGTTCTTTAAACCAAAGGGTAATTTTCGATATGCGAATGTGCCCCACGGAGAAATAAATGCAGTATTTGACTGGTCCTGTGGGCGGATATTTATTTGATTATACCCGGAGAATCCATCCATGAATGAAAAGATTTCGCATCCGGCGCATTCATAAATTATCTGGTCAATGAAGGGTGTAGGGTAGTTGTCCTTTGGACAAGCTTGATTTACATCCCTATAATCGACACACACTCTAATTGTTCCTTGTTTTTTCATAATAGGGACAATATTCGATACCCAATCGGTTAGAGGAACCGGGTAGATGAAACCACCATGGAGAAGTTTTTCAACTTCCGCCTTAATGGCAGGGGCTTTCTTGGGGTACACCTGCCGTAGCCGTTGTCGTACTGGTTTGACATCTGGATACATCTTAATTTCGTGTTCAACGATACTCGAGTCAATGCCTGGCATTTCATTATATGAGCAAGAAAAGACATCTCTGAATTCACGAAAAAGAGCGTTATATATCTCTAGTTCTGAAGGAGAACAACATTTGCTGACATAAATATTATCTACAACATCTGTTTTGGTCGAGATATTTATGGCGATAGTCTCTTCAATATTGGACAAGTTTCACTTGGAATCCACCGTGTTTACAGTATTTGATAGGAATTCAAAAATGGAAGGATGATACAGGTCATCTTGATTATCTTCTCCACAATCCGGAAGAAGGGAACGATGGTGGGAATCATTCCATGGTGTCCCTTCAATTACCATAGATTGTACAATTCCTTCGTCGGTGACATGCACTCGCGACCAAGGATCTGAAGGGGTACCACATTCTCTAGACCTATCTATCCAAATGCTTGATGAGCGTTGATTTGGGTTTGCCTCCCATGCTAGGAACATTGATTGCTATAATATTTCCGTTGGGCTTGGGAGCAAAACCACTGCATGATCCATGTCGATATCGTTTTCTGAGATTTTTTTAGAAGATATCATGTTGCAGGTTCTTATCAATGCTACTTCCGCCAGATTAATTGGAGGTGGAAGAGCAAAATTTCCCATTAGTATAGGATCTTTTAGTAGGCCTACTCCGATATTCTGAAGCGAATGGGGGCTTCCATGGATCATGGGAATGCTTCCAGTAACTTGAGAACCATTGGGGAGGAAGTTTTGTTGATCGACGGTTGTAATCCCTCCTTGAAAGGGAAATGAAATCTTTCTAAAATAGGTCGACACAACAGTTGCCATGGCATATATCCATGGTCTTCCTAGTAGGATGTTGTAATCAAGATTCCCATCGATGACTTCAACATCTATTTCTACCGTTTTCCCTCCTAGTTCAACTTTCAAGTTACTTAGGATACCATATGGGGTATATGTCCTTCCGTCGAATGCTTTTAATGTCGTCGAAGATCGCGACAAGGTTGGAGATCCTAAAGTTTTCCAGCAACTCATCGACATAATGCATGTAGATGCCCCCTCATCAATAATCGTTCGATGAACAGTTTTGTTGAGGGCTTTCACTTGAACAAGGAAAGCTAGTTGAGCTGATAATTGAGGATCGTATCCTTTATGATCGAAGGGTACAAGATTGGAATCCTTTGGGTCAATCCCACCAATGGCCGATAATAAAGCCTGCCTTTGGGATGGGCAATTTTGTAGTACTTCAAGAGTCGACATAGCGGATGGCGATTGGGCCAAATCTTCCACTATGTTATAATGTTGTGCCGCTCTAGCGCGGGGATTAAATGTCGACTTGTGTACTACTCCCTTTGGCGGTTTTATCGTCAATTCAGGAATGGTGGGTGGCACAACTTCTGTCGAAGTCGTTGTCGAACTACTTGGTTGATCTTTATCCTTGTTGTTCGACAGCTATGGATTTCCATAATCTTTGTTCCTTGTCGATATCAAAGCATCATTTTGCTGTTTTGAAATCGACAACATTAGCACTTGACACTGGGAAGCATCTTCACTTTCAACCAGATTCATTCTTGGAGTTGGAAACGGATCAGTTAACACTGCGGAGGTTTTCAAATTCTTGAAGAATTTTTTAACCTCAGCTCTATGTGGACAATCTGTGGTCCGATGATCCTCATCGCATATCATGCATGGAAATTTTGGTTTCCTATCTCCAGGAGGGTTTGAAGAAGATTTTTCAGGTGATGATTCCTCTTGTTTCTTCTTCTTCCCTTTGCCTTTCTTCTTGCTCCCTGGTTGTTTGGTTTCTTTTCCTTTATCTGTCGATACGACATTTACTTCCGAAGCAAGAAGTTCGTCTTTTGCATTTTGACCTGAAATCTTATGAGCCTTTTTGGATGTAGCCTTTGTCGATTTCATGTCTGTCGTACCAATCACGCCATCGCCGGCATGAGAGTCATTGTTTGATTTAGGAGGAGGAGGAATTGAGAATTCCGGTCTAGGGGCGTCAGGTATTTTATCGTAGAGCGTGCCGGACTGAGTGTAAATCAAGTCCAGATATTGCACACGAGTGATAACTTGCTCTTCTGTTATGACTCCCCCCTTTGCCACATCTTGTGTGATGGAAGGCAGTAATGACTTGATAAACCATTCAGCTAACAGCTAATCGGGGACATACGTTTTTACCATTCTACGACGACGTCGCCACTCATGTATATGATCAGATATGTGAGTGGCCGTTGTCTGTTTGAAATTGGTAAGAAGTTCTGTTCCCGTTTCGTACCTTATTGGTAATTGAAAATGGGTTAAAAAGGTTGTGGCTAAGGTACTGAAGTTTTCAAACGAAGCTCTAGGCAATTCGATGTACCATTTTGCTGCCGGACCCGTTAACGTCCTCTGAAAGAGGCGAAGTCTTATCGAATCATCATTTAGGGTGTTTGATGAACACCATAGATGAAAGGTAATCACGTGATTCGATGGATCTTCACCCGGATTTCCATTAAATTTAGGAATATCTGATGGAAGTTTATGCGGAATCGCTAGCCACCAAGGGGCGTAAGCAATTGGATCGTTTGTTAACCGATTTAAATCAGGTAACTCTAAAGTTGCCACAAAGGGTAACTGTTGGTTCAGGTTAGGTGAAGCATAGCCAGGGTAAGATGGGATTTCCTGAGCAGTTGGTCTTTGCATACTGGCATAATGCATTTGCTGCTGGTATGTTTGGTAAGGTTGGTGGACATGACCATTGTAAAATGGTTGATTTTGACCGTTTTGAATGTACGACTGTCCACTGTTAGCAAAGATTTGCTGCTCAGAACCTTGGTATACTTGTTGGAATCGCGGTTGTTGGTATTACACCAACCATGGTTGTGAAGCCATGTGCTGTTGCCTGATACTAACAGTTTGACCAAGATGAGGGGTAATTGTACCTGTCTGAACCTGTGTCGTTCCACTAGTCAGCGATTGTGGTTGAGTCGCAGGGTCAAGGGGCTGTTGCATTACAACTCGAGAAACCTGAGGTTGGCATGCAACAGGCAGTGCTTGAACTTGCAACACCGTCACAATAGCTGGCGTAGTCGAGATATTTGACATAGGTACGCATTGTTGCATTGTGTATACAACTCTTGGTTGTTGAGGTAGTATAGGTACCCAACCACTTGAGGTAATTCCAGTATAACCTGAATGTTGTTGTGAACTCCCGTATGGATATCCTCCCGGAGGGGATAATGGAAGGGTATATTGCCCCCCATACGGTGGTAATTTAGAACTCAAGGGAATTGTTTGCCCTTGGGGGCCGGACTGCCCAAATTGACCTCCAAATGGATCAATTTGTTGAGACTCAACATAAGAGTTTCCGGATGTTATTCCGGATGAACAAACAGGAACCGACCATACTGTCGAAATAACCCCTGAGTGGGCTCCTTCTAGCGGCTGAGAGCTAGTCGGGACAGATGGTATACCAGCGAACATTGTCGGAGTGATAGCAGGGAGTTCTGCCGTCGCTGTGTCAGACGACACAGTCCTAGATGTTGACGGTTGTTCAAACATTTGTAGTCTATCCAAAAGATTACCTAGCGATTCTACAGGAGCTTCCGCTGGTGGTAGACTAACTTCCGAAGAAGAAGGATATAGAATGATCTCGACTCCAAATTGCGTTGGAGTACTTGTTTGAGGATCTTCTACAATTTCTTCTATGGCAATCAGACCAGGTGGAAGGGGAAGACCGTCAAGTCCGTAAAATATTTCTGGTGCCGAAGAAGGTGTGAAATCGGCAGCGACAGATGTTTGAAGAGTAAGACTCTTCGAACCGGTTGTAGATGTTCGGTAACACAAGTGTTTACTCTCAGACTAGGATCAGTATCACTGTCCTTCTGTGGCTGCTAAACTTCTTCTGTAGAGGCAGGGATTCCAGAAATGTTTGGAGTAACCGGAGTCTCTGATGTTGTTGGAACACTTGTTCTAACTTTAATAAGAGATTTGGAACCGGTTAAACGAGTTCGCTTTGTCTGTACTGGTTTCGATTCAGGAGACAAAGATGGTTGACTCGTAAGCCTCCACGAATGACGGGGTTTCAATTGAATTTCTTCCATGATTGCGGATTACTCGATCAACTAAAATAAAGGGGAAGTATGTTTCCAAATTAAATGAATTTTAGACGCTTTGACACAACTTGTTTTTTCAGTTTTTAAGAGTCGAGAAAAAACAAAAGATGACTCTAGTCGCCTTCGATTTTTAATGAGCCTGAAGTGACAAGTGCTCAGATGGACCTTTTCCATTAAGGAGTCTGAAAAGGAACGAAAGGGACTACTCTGGAGATCTAGGTAGAGGGAGTACCAAACCAATCACAAAACTGCAGAATACTTTTTACGGTACGGCAGTCAATCTTCCCGAATGCTATGTTCAGTGCATTGTGATCGATAGGGTGGCAGACACAACTTCCTAAGGGTAAAGGATTTAAGCCTATAGGGGTCTCCCAAAATATACTCGACGGTACGTGGGAGCACAAGTCCGTACTGGCACTTATCGTCTCGAAGTGGAGGAATCACCCAACCATCAGTGAGGACAACAATTACCAGGCTTTACGACGCCGGAATACGTCTCTAGCCTAGACCTCTAAATGTTGTGTGTTAAGTTCCAAAACGTTGTTAGATTCATTGAATTTATTTTAAGTTGATCTTGTTTATGAAGTTTGCCTTTCGGGTTCACCACGAGATGTAGATGTAATTCCTAAAATGCAATCTAAAGATGATAAACAAACTTTTATCTCTTTTGTGCAATGAAAATCCTAGCTACTAGGGGAAAAGAAAGACAAAATCTTTTCACAAAGAGCAAAGAGCACACTATAAATGCACTTTCCTAAATCAAGCCAAACATACTGTCTATATGCAAATGCACATGCATGTATTTGTTTTCGACTTTCTTAGTATTGATGCTAAAAAGAAAGTTGATGTACAAATCTGAATTTCTTTTCAAGCAACAAATATAAACAAGCTCTTTTCGAAATAAAAAACAGAGATGATTACGACACCTTACGATTTTGAAATGAAAACTTGTTCTTGACACTGGAAAATTACAAACTCAGACCAAAGGCAATAGTAACAGTATAATCGACCATCAACAGCAATCAAACTTTCTCCTATGATCGAAATCGACACTTGCGACATATTCAAATCAAAGGACGACAGTACGACTATTATACTTTTGCAATGGAAAACTGTAAACGAGTCAACAAACACACAAAAACATCTACAATTCTTTTGTACAAAGGAGGCAGAATAACAACAAGGAAAAGAGGTTTCAAATAGACATATACTGATCACAGGTAGTAAAATTCAGGGATAGAACTGGAAAGAATGAAGCACAAGAACCACAGTTGCACAGAGCTAGTCTGATCAGCGCACCTGTAACACAGAGAATCTGAAATGCAGCGCAGGTTGCCCCTTCGGGAAGTGAGCTGAAATTCAGGATCTCTAAACAGTACCTGTGCTGGGCGAGAAACGAGACTCTGTCCGGGTTCCAGGTCACAGTTTGCAGTTCAGTCCTTGGTTTTTGGCCGAGTAAAAAGCAATCAGTAATGCAACAATCAGGGGTAGATCTAAGGAGGATCTAAGAGCTATCACAGGGGCAATCAGATAGTTTGTGAATCAGCTGTTTGAATCATAAACAGATCCAATGAATGGATTGAAGCAGCAGTTATCTACTTTGCATTTGTTATGGCAAATGCAGTTCGAAAGCTACTTATAAGTTTATGAAACAAACAACAAAGAATGATACACAAACAAACTAATTAGACACTCCCCAGCGGAGTCGCCATTTTGTTACAGGGAAAAGTGTCTATTTAGAACTATTATATCTCACTAAGGAGTGACAGCTACCTTAGAAACAAACAGAGAAAAACTACTTTTGTATTTCCTTTATGAATTATAGATAGAGAGGAATAGAAAGAACCAACCTGTGTCTTGCGCTAATCCTTTGATCTAATCCCTCTCTTCTTTGATAGTCTCCAGCTACCTGCTCCCTTGCATGCCCAACTTCACAAAGTACCTGTAAGATCACAAAAGAAGAGCACTATACAAAGACATGGATCTATATTCATAAATAACTTAGGATCAGATTTAAGTTAACCATACAAATGTAACAAGCATCAATGATACAAAAGCATGGAGGAGAACTCAAATAGTTTTTTATGATAAACAAGAAAAGATCCAGGAGGAGTTACAACCAGTGGTTCTGACCCAGCATCAACCTCCCAGCAAAGAAGTCCCTCTTCACCTCAAACAAAGCATAAATCACCCAACAATCTGATGTTTTTCTCTAGAAACCAATAGCAATTCCTTACAATATGCAAAATTCCAGCCTCTGGATCTCTGGGATGAGGGATCCATATATAGATATCTGTAAGGAGGATGAGTCAGCTTGTGATTTGATTAGTGTCTTCTCTCTGTCAGTTCTTGCTTCCACTTGGAGACTGAGGGCCTCTTACTCATCCTTGGTCGAATTCAGTGAGGCAAGTGTCACAGGAGAAGATTCTAGAAGCTTCCATTGCCTCTCCACCTCGCGGAATGACACTGCCATTTGTCATTTCTTGCCCATCGCACCCTACAGAAGGGAGCTTTGAAATGCAACGCACCCTCACAATGTATTTAGGTGCATTGCAACGCACTTAGCCAGTGGAGCAGTTGAAATGATCCTGTTTTGACCAATTCTGAGCAATTTCTGGTGGAGAACTTCTGGGAGAAGCTGTAATCTGTTGACCTTGTTCCTTGAGGGGTTAGAACAACACTTTTAGGGACTTAGGAGCCCTTGGTTTATGGAAATTTCATGCTTGGAGTTGTAAGGCACAAAAATGTCTATAACACATGAGTATTTAAAGCTTCACTTCAACTCTCAAAGGAACATTAGAAGATGAAGAAGATGAGTTTCTTTTACCTAATTCACTAGGTTTATTAGCTTTGGTACCTTGACTTGTTCTTGCTCGATCTTTATTGAGTTTGCTTCCTTAGCATTTTTCACTTGCCATAATATAAGCCACACTTTATTCCTACATCCAAAACTATGTTGAAGTTCCTTTGCATGGTTCAAATTTTTTAATGAAACAATAGGAACCTTTGGTTTATCCTTGTTCGTGATGCTTTTTAGTCTCACTAGTACACTTAACATGTCATTTTTTGGTGTTGTGCATTCTTGGTGAGTGAATTTGGGTGTATGTTTTTTATGTGATAACAATGAACTAATTTTATCCACTCACTTCTTCTACTTTTCTTGCCTAACACATGCCCTTTCCACATGGAAAGTGGACGGGCCTCTACTTATTTAGTAACTAATTGTGTTATTGTGTTTTATTAAGTATAACTCACTAGTACATGATTACATCGACATAACACTTATCCCCTGCACATGAACCATAGTTGGTCATGCTAATGATATGCGTTGTAGAAAATTACATCACACATAACACTTTTTTATCTTCCTACCTTGTCCTATAAATGTGTTTCCTTGCAATGCATCATATTTCTTGAGATAATCATGCCATCTACTTTGGCTCTATATCCTAGGTCACTAATGTAAGGTATAACTCAACCAATATTATTAGTATACCCAATATGTCATTGAAATACATTCCATGATGAATTCTTGAGGAAAACACCAATGGTATCACTCAAGGAGATAAGTAATAATAGCCACACCAATGATGATATTCTTACAAATGATGAATGGGTGGGAGATGGTAATGTATAGATACACCTAGGTTCACATGATATTGATGCAGGAGAATTCCACTTACAAGTCAAATCCTTTTGACTAGACCTAGGGGTCGTTTCATTTACCAAGGGAGTTGGTTCCATAATTCATGTAATTAAATGTAATTGATTCATTATTGTATTTTCCTATGTTTGTGAGGATATTCTAGAAAATATTTATTTAGGAATGAATTGTAATCATATTTATTCCTATGAATAGATCTCAAGAATAATGAGAGAGTTAGAGAAAAATGAGGGAAGTTAGATCTCTTAAAGGATATAATGGATCTAGAAGTCCTAGATTAAAGGTTTTAGGTTAGGAATTTATGGATATAATATGAATTTGTTCACGATCCTTTTGTATTGCATTATGTAAAATGAATATAGAGAGGAGTTAGAGCGAATGTGTAGAGAGTGTGCAAGAGAGAGCCTTGTAAATCCAAGATCTGGCTTAGGGATAAAATGGGCCAATTGATGTAAATCGGGCTAGAGTGGGCCTTCTATAAATTTTGTATTTACTCAACGAAATTATATTATGCTCAATAGCCTGTGTGTTGGTATATTTTATAATTGTATGAGAGAAATCAAATATTTGCAGGAAAGACCACAACTCAAGAGACATGGTATGAGGATCATATGCAGAATGTGAATGAAGCACAAGAGGGATCTTGCGTATATCTATCTATCTATCTATCTATCTATATATATATATATATATGCACAGATCCCTCTTACTTGTTTAGTGAGTTGAGTATGCGAAGGGAGGAGAAAAATCACAGAGCCATGATCACAAGGGAAGATCGGATTACAATTGGAAACATTGTAAATATATGCAATGTGTCATGGAGTGAGTGTGAGTACCTATAAGAGAAGTTGGCATGCATAACACTTACACAGATCCCTCTTACTTGTTTAGTGAGTTGAGTATGCGAAGGGAGGAGAAAAATCACAGAGCCATGATCACAAGGGAAGATCGGATTACAATTGGAAACATTGTAAATATATGCAATGTGTCATGGAGTGAGTGTGAGTACCTATAAGAGAAGTTGGCATGCATAACACTTAATTATTTTTAATTCAATAAGAGTTTGTCACTTCACGAATCTGAGATCGTCCCTTAACAAAAATGGGTTAATCAAGAGACAATGTCTGAAGTGTATGCCTTGAAAGGCATAGGAATTGATAGATGAGGAAGGAGCCGAGACGAAGGTCTGATTCTGAGAAAGAAGAAGGAAGAGGGGACGAAACTTATTTTTTTTAAGATTGACAGAATATGTCAGTAGACGGGGCCGGGAGATGAAATTTCGAAGGCTGAGCCATAAGCTAGAATCCAGAAGCTCATAAGTCTGGGGGAATTGTATTAAATGAAATATTTGTGCATAAGAGGAAGCAGGCTCACATGTCATATGGACCCTATTTGGAGGTTTTACCCCAACAATATATATTTTGAAGCCCCGACATTATTTGAATTGGAAAACAGGATACCAGAATAAGCAACAAAAGTGTGCTAAGAGTGGGATTCGCTCAACGATATTACTCTGGTAGTACTATTCAAAAACATTGTGATCTCTTCGGGATTTCTCAAGCGGGCGGACATGGCGTGTGAAGAAGTGCGGAAATAAGGGAAGGAAAAGCATAGGAAAGGGCGAAGTCTATAGTTAGTCATCATTATAAAGAGGTCAAAGTATGTATATATATATATATATATATATATATATATATATAGTAAACTCTTGGCTCTGAGGGCTATATGAAAAGGAATGGGTACAATTGTTAAAAGGTCGAGGTTTGTTTGAGGATTGTTGGCGAGGTTTGGGCCACACTTTATCTATCTATATATATATATATATATATATATATATATATATATATATATATATATATATATATATATATATATATATATATATATATATGTAGTAAACTCTTGGCTCTGAGGGCTATATGAAAAGAAATGGTTACAGTTGTTAAAAGGTAGAGGTTTGTTTGAGGATTGTTGGGGAGGTTTGAGCCACACTTTATATATATATATATATATATATATATATATATAGATATATATTGGGTCGTCGATGCAGTTTAAAAAGGTGTGTCATCTCCATTATATATAGGTGGTTGTTGGCTCGAAATATTAGGGCATTAAAAAGTAATTCATATTCCAATTAAGCATGAGAGAAGATAGCGCCAATTTGGAGAGAAGCTTGGCACTGTGGGAAAATGAGCAAGCTCTATTTAGGCTTGCATCATATATGTACCCAAAAAGGATGAAATCAAAAACTAATAACTAGAGTCATTCTCATGCTTGGGGAAGAACATCATGATAAAATGTCAAAATGACGTACAACTACATGGCATACAAGCCAAAAACTAAAGAAAATTTGATGAAGGGAAAAGGTAGAGTGTAAAACATATAGGATTAGAGTAAGAGTATAAGGCTAGGGAAAAGGATAAAATTCCTGAGTGCTCAGTTAGAAATTGATAAGAAGAGGGAGGAAGCTAAGGATTTCACTTAGGCCAAAATAGGAAAGAAGGATATGATAAGAAAAATATAATAGGAGAAGAAGAGATCACAAGCAAGGTAGGTTGTTGAGGGATGAATAAAAGAAAAGGGAAGAATTATGTAGGCAAGTAGCCATGGAAGAATTAAGAAGGTACGAGCAGAAATATTCTCACCAAAAGGAGGAACATAAAAGGAAAGAATGCTAAAAGTAAGAAGCGGACAGAAGTGGGAGACACAAGCAAGGAACCCAATATCCCTATCACACTAATAACAAAATTTTCCAAGGTGCACACACCTATTTTCCTCAAAATTGATTGCATAAATGACATCCCGGAGCATGTAAAATCCTTCAAGGAGTAATAATCTATATACTAGTATAGCATTTTTAATATATATATATGATGTGAATAAATATTGCATCTCCTCTAGACATGTAAATGGTCAATGAAGTGATGATATGTGACCTAACAACCCCAAACCTTAAGAAAAGGGTGTCGAAGATGACTTTAATCCTAGTAGAATTCACTCAAGAAAATGCATATTTATTCAAATGATTAATTAGCGACTTAGATTGACATTAAGGCTTGGTTGTTACCTTAGAGGAGTAGATAAAATGAAAGGAATATTCACAAGATGTGGTACTATTATAGCTCCAAATCTCACTCTTGATGTTTGTGATGCTACACTCATGGCCTAGGGAAACCCCTCCTTCTAGACCTGGTCGAAATACTTAAAAAACAGTGTTTTACTCCGTATACATGACATTTCCCTGAGCTAAACGTGTGTGTATGTGGGTCTATGCATAGCCAACCCACGTATACACTGCGACAATTTTTTTTGAAATAAATTCAACGGTGAAACTTGAATTAAAAATTTTAAAACCAATCACAAATGAATGCAAGATGAGTTTAAGGGTTACCTGGTGATTTTGGGAAGATTTGAACGATCGAATTTGGCGAATGGCAAAGCTTGCTCCTTTTTCTTCACTCCTTGTGCTCTCAACTCAAACGGTGATAATGGTGAGTCAAAAAACTATTTTATAAGCTTTGAAAATGTCAAATTTTTTCAAAACTTGATTTTGTTTAGTCTCATGTAACTTTTAACTTGAGAGCTTGGAATGCTGAGAGTGGTTTGGTTTTCAGGACATTTGGGAGGCTTTTTTGACAGTTTCGAGACGGTTCCATGACTGCTAAACTGTCATGGCAGGTATCGTTTTCTCACTGGCATATAGGTTAGGGAAGTCATTTTTCCGTTGCATTATGCATAGTAGCCTCCATTTGTCGATACCCTTGCCATAGGGTCGATCCCATCGTGTTATGGTTCGTAAACCATATTCACTCACCGATTTTTAATCATGACATGATGGTAGAGCCATCCTTTTCATGGGCATCGCAGTTAGCACCTCATTGACATTAGTTGCCCATGTTGCTTCGATTTGGGTAGGCTCGGGAGTTCTCTGTAGTCCCGCCATGACTTATGCGATGAAGACTCATTCTTCTTTGCTTCTTCGCTTCGTCCTGGCCATATACCCTAGAGGCTCCTTTGTGTTGAGTTGTACTATTACATTTCATTTTGACCATTTGCACCTTTTGGCCTTGAGCTGGCTTCACTTAGACTCGTGTTTAAGCCAACTTTTGACCATGACATCTACAAAATCAAATTTTCATCCCCTGGACTTCTACAACTTGATACACCCTGACCCATGGGAGGAACACACCTTTGAGTGCCTTTGACCAGTTTTTGCCTCCCTACATTGAGCATAGGATTGTTCCAATCACAGGAACTAGATCATCTGTTTCACCGAAACTCGTTCTTTCCACTGTACTATAGCATTATTTTATTCTTTGTCCATGTTAAAGAAAAAGATAAAAAATTATATATTCCAAAAAAGAGTGGGAACGAAAGAATATTTCCACTTATTGTTGGCAGCTAGAGTGAGTCATGTCGCTCTTGAACAAAGCACTCAAAACAAAGTCTCCTCTGTTTGGGTGGAATTTAGTTTGACTTAGGTACACCTTAACCTTGTTATTGAGTTAGTTCTCCCCTGATTGGTTATCTCTTCCAATCATATGGAGGGTTCGTTCGTGCCTCCTGCACGACGAGCTTATAAAGAGTCATCATATGCTGCCACATAGTCATCATTGAATCATGCTTTTGTTCAAGAGAAGTTAGCTTGAGTCGGCCTCTCTGCGGTGTCTCTTGACTCATTTTTTAGTCGGCCATCCTTGGTTGTCAATGTCTTGTCTATCATCACATCAGCTATATTGGTCCTTTACTCGTGCTGGTTTGAGAAGGTCCCCATTGACTTCTTGCTGGTGGGTCTTGTCCTTATCAAAGATGACATCTTGCTCTGAGGACAGGCCTAGAGCCGCACCCTGGCCCTATTTTTATTATCGATAGGTCACCTTGTGCTTAGAATTGATCACTATCATGTGTCTTTGACTGAGTGGTTTCCCTTGTGTTCGACATCAACATACACTATCACACATTGGGATTCGTGCAGTACCTTGGTTTCCATTTGATCCTATTGGTGGATACCTCGCCTCTGTGTTAGCTCTCATTATTGGTTGGTTCAGAGGGTTTCTGTCGTGCGCTAGCCACATCTTGTGTACGTCGGAAACGTGCTTCGGTTGGATTACTACATCTTTTTCATCCGATTCCTTCCACATTATTGCCCTATGGGTTACACTCGCACTAGATTGATGAAGGATGCCTTAATGCCTTCCTTCTAGCGGATATTTCCCTATCGACTATGACTCATTGCTGTGGGGAAAAGATCTAGAGTCCATTTGGCAGTACCTTGGGGTTTTCAGTCATTAGTGGCAAATCCTTCACTATCGACAGTGGGAAATCATCATTATCTCTTGATTGATAGATTCTTACAGGTGTTTGACTCCAGCTCATCTATTCACACTTGTTAGATTGTACTGGGTACCTTGACACTCATTATCATTATCGATGAGTAGTCTCGTGTTTGTTAAGGGTATACATCAATGACCGATAATCAAATGATTTCTCACATGGTCGACTTTAGATCATTTATTCCCATGGTGTAGAAATGTACCACGATAGTTGGTGAAGTCCTCGGGTTGCATCAACATTTTATTGGTTCACTTGACAGTTGCTCCTGTTGCTGCTAGTTGATACCACTCCACCTTATATGTTGCAGTCATTCATAGCGACATTTTATATGCAAGAAACTGAGTTTGCAGTGTAGTACCACCTTACTCCATCATGTTCATTTGGTACTTTTGGGATCAGTCTTTGATATCAGTGATTAGCTTCATCCTTTAGCATCATTGACATTCTTATATGCGATATTTAGACATGTACTTGTTCAATCGTAATCAGATGATCCATTATGTATATTCTAGTCTTCTATACTTGTATACTTAGTGTATCCTCTTGTACTTGATATGCAGACATGCTGTACTTTCTCTGAGCATGGGTATGCCTGCCTCAGACAGTGTTTCTTTTTGATCTCCTTTTGTGGCTTGGCAGGCTGAAATCTGGTGAAGTCCTTCTCAGTTTTTGACAGGTTTCCTTTCCATGCACTTACTTAATACATTTCAACCATCATGTACCCCTTCTGACCTCATATATTAGGGGGCATCTGTTATAGCTCCAAATCTCACTCTTGATGTTTGTGATGTTGCACTCATGGCCTAGGGAAACCCTTCCTTCTAGACCTGGTCCAAATACTTAAAAAATAGTGTTTTACTCCCTATACACGACATTTCCCTAAGCTAAACGCGTGTGTACACGGGTCTGTGTATACCCAACCCACGTATATGTCTTAAAACACTTAAAAAAATTAAATCTCCTTAACTTCAGGTGGAGATCACGGGTTTTACCTGTTGATTACCTATTAGTGCCCATGGCTCAACTGTTCCCAACGAATTCCCAACTAAAAAACTACTTTGGGATAAGTATAAAAAGGCTTCAATGGGAAGGCCTAAGGGAGGAGAGAATAGAGAGAAAAATCACTCTGCTGAGATTATCCTTGATCAGGTCTCAATATCCTTGTGCTTCCAACACTTCCCCCCATTATAGGAAACTCTTGTTTCCTTGAGCTTTGATGTTATTTCACTAGTTAAGATACCTTGGTATGAGTCATGGAAGGAGTTTGTTGAAGGCTTGAGATTGGATGGACCCGGAGGATGGTTCCGCTTGGAGTCAGAAAGAGAAAGACGTAAGTGAAATCATTCCTTATTTTATTTTAGTTATCTGCAATAAAGAAACACTTGTCTCGTTCTTGAAATTAATCTTCTTCATGCTTATGATGTTAATGTTATGATTTGCATATGAATAGTTGTTTCAATTGTATAACTAACTACCTTTCAATATGCTATGAAGTTGATTTCTTTATGATGCTTGGTCCATATACTGCTATGCTTCTTTGAATTGGTTTTTTTGCAGGTTAAAGGATCGAAAGGAACTCCAAGAGGGTTTGGACCCTGGCTGGATCTACCTGAACGAAGGACCCCCAGGTGCACCTCTCTTCACGTAGTTTTCTTATATTAGTATCATGGCTGTGTGGAATGCTTGTTTTTCATTGTAGATAACCCCCGCTCTGCTAGGGTATTGACCCAAGACCCTAGGGGACTTTGTCCCTCAACAGGTACTCAAGAAACAATTTGTGGCCTTGAATAAGAAACATGTGATAGAGATGTAGTGGCTACCTAACAACCATGTACACTAATCCACCATCATAGGAAAATAAGAAAAAAAACATACAAAAAATTTATAGATACATAATAATATTCCTCAAGAGATAATGCAGTAGCCTCAAGAAGAACTATCCACATCGAGGGAGTAGTTGGACCGACAAGATATGGAATGAGTAGGATTGAAGGAATTCTAGTACTTGGCTCCAAGAAAATTTGACGATCTATGAAAATATTGAGAAAAATTATTTATCTAAATGAGAGTTGATTAACTTCACCATGAACTGGTAGTCAAATTATAAGACAAATGGGAATAATGAAAGGCTGAGTAAGGTAAGGTTTAAGAAGACCTATGGAGAATTAAATAACACCAATCAAAATACAAGGAGAACCCTACAAGCATCAGTATATTAGGTTGAAAGGATTTGATAAAATATAAAGCCTTCAACAACTCTTGGAAGGAGACTACCCCTAAGTCATATATAGGCTAAAATAAAATGGTATATCTAGATTGTAGGAGAGCATTGAGAAACTCATCACTAGATCCAACATGGCTACCACATTTGGATTAAACCAAACCTAGGATCAAGAGAAATATGAAGAATCTAGTCAAAGATTGTAAGAGAGGGCTAGTGAATTTCCCCAATTGAATTGGATTGACTAAGTTTCCCTCATAAGCTTCCTTGTATCTTGTTCAAAATAGGTCCTATGTTTGACATTTTGTGGAAAAATCAACAAAATGAAGCTGCTAGAATCTATTTCTCAATTTTGAAATAATCTACATAAAATGGAAAGTAAATGTGGTTGAAGATGCACCATATAGAATAGAATAAGCATTGAATTATATTCCATTATATATTGAATTCTTTTGTGGCTGGAAGTAGCTCAACATCACTAGTGAGAAGATAATTATTGTAGCCAAAAAATTTATTCAAAAAGAAGGGAAGAACTCTATGTAAAAATGTTAATGGAAGAGAGATATAATTTTATATAATGATAATATATTTTTATTCCCTCAATCAAAGTTTAAACAATAAAAAATAAAGAATTCTCATATCCCCCAATATAATGACATTTTTTATTCCTTAAAACTTGTCAAAGGTTAAAATAATAATTATTTTGGGCAAGAATTAGGATAGATATTCATAAATTTGTAAGAGAATGTCCGATATGTAAAATAATGAAAGAGAGACTATCTAGAATCTAAAGTTACCTAAACCCTTACACATAACCTGTTATGAGGAAATATATCAATAAAATGGATTACATGTTGACCACATTCCAAATGTAAGTTTGCCATTTTTGTTGTCATTAACAGTCTCACAAAATATTTAGAATTTTCTTGGAATTCAAAGTACAATTAATGCAATACAAGTAGAATATGTTTCATGAAAGCAAATCATAGGAATGGTATATTTGTTGAAGCAATATTGAATAACGAAGATCCAAATTCATAAGAAATTTTTTGAAGGATTAATGAAAGATATAGAAAAAGCACTAGTGTAATGCCCCAAGGATGATCCTTGTGTATATTTTACATGTAATGTTTAGGTTGGTGAGCCAATGAATATTTTGGGGCCTACATTCCCATGGACATATGATGTGGCACACTAAGGTGAGGACAAGTGATATTATGATGACATGGTAGATATAGGTGGTAGGATGATGACATGAAACTTTATGGTCATGAAAAATGGCAAGTGCATTTGGCATTTTTGGGTGGCCAAGTGGCCCTTTTTTGGGTGACACATGGTAGCATTATGACCATGATGTGGTATGATAGGTTGAAGAGAGTGATGTGGCAAGATAGGTGTAGAGAGTGATGTGGAAAGATAGGTGGCAGAGAAATGACATGATAGGTGAGATGGAATTGACATGGAAGATGATGTGGCTTATCTCAGGATTTGTGCTAGGATTTTTGTTTGGCAAGGATTAATAGTGTTAATGAAATTTGTTTGGAGGTTTTTTTGATGTTAATCACCTATATGTTAGATCTAGGGTCTCCTAAAATACCCATTTTCAATTTACTACTCTATGTTTGGGGGTTTAAGGATTTAGATTAATTTATCCCCTACTTAGACTATATTTGCAATGTAGAAATAAAAATTTCTTCAAATCAAATGCAATGCAAAACTAAATCACACACCTGGTAGACAAGCACTTGGTGGGCTAAATTTGAGCAGTACTTGGATGATATTTTTTCGTGTATATGACTCCAACCCTAGTTAATCTTGTTGAAATATGGCAACAAGAATATTCCAATTGAATTTGTCCTTGAATTAAATTGTGAATTAAAATCAAATTTAGTCTTAATAGATACTTGGAAATAATTAATTAATCCATTTTGAATTAATTAGTTGGAGAAATTCAAGTTAGAAGTCTTTTTGAAGTCATGCAAGAGTTATCCCTTAAATTAAGGAGATAAGATTGAGTTATATTTGAGTTATAATTAGTTAACTCATTTTACTGAGTTAACTAATGGTGAGTTAACAGTGAATTGATGCATGCATGCACTCAACTAGTGCTACTCTAGATAACTAAAGATTCCCTCATCAGAAACTCATGCATGTTTATTATGAGGAAGACCAAGTTGAGATTAAAGTCAAGGAAAATGTACTATCAATTGCATGTGTTTTCTTATAAAGAAAACTCATGCATGCAGTCAAGGAATCATTCCTCGCATCATGGAGCATGAAATGTCAATAATCACAGGGATCCTCAGTCCCTAAACATGTTGTTCTTACCCCTAAAAGAACAAGGTCATCAAACAACAGCACTTCCAATCAGTTCTCCACCTGAAAATACTCAGAAACAGGCCATTTTTGGATCATGTCAGCTGCTCCACTGAGCATCTGCGCTGTATTGCAACTGCTCCTCCTTGTACCTGCGCTGGAAGTCAAATCTAATGAAGGCTACCTGCGCTGGGCGAGATTGGCCAAGTGGCACAGTCATTCTGCAAGGTGTCAATTGCCCAGGAAGCTTCCAAACTGACACTTGGTTCATGAGATTCGCCCTGTGATGAGTAAGAGGTACTTGATCACCATGTGTAAGCAAGGATCTCCAAGTGGACTCAAGAACTGAAGATTAACTGAAGAGGGAGAGGACACTAGTCAGCTCTATGCCAGCCTCAAGCTTACTCATCCTCTCTTCTTCTCTCCTATATATAGAGCTCTTCTATGAGGTCTAAGGAGGCTGGAATTTTGTGTAAAGTAAGGAGGTGCTGTTGGTTTACAGTTAGAGCTATTGGGTGATTGTTTTACTAGAGGTGAAGAGGAGAGTTCTTGCTGCTGGGGAGGTGCTGCTGGATTGGAGCCATCATTGGTTGTAACCTTCTCAGAACCCTGTTACTTCTATCAATAAAGTTTTGCATGTTCTCCTATATACTTGTATTGCATTGATGTATTGTATTTACATGTATATTTGATTCATCCTAATCCATGCTTCAGTTATGAGTACATGTATCTTGTAGTTTGCTCTCTTGTTTGTGCAGGATCTGTGTGTGGCTGGACCGGCAAAGAGAGCAAGGAGCTGGGAACAAGAGACAAAGAGAGAGGACAAGGATCGACTAAGCGAAAGACACCAGGTTGGTTAATCTTTCTTCATTCTCTCTGTACTTTCATAAAGGAAATCATCAAAACTTTACTTTCAGTTGTTGCTAAAGACTGTCACCTTTAGAGTAGGGATAGGGTCATCCGCATCGGATACTTTTCCCCACAACAAACTGGCGACTCCGCTGGGGAGCCTAGTATCTTGTTGGTGTTTGTAGTATTTTGCTATTCATTTCTTGAAGAAAAGAGTACCAAATCGAAAAGCTTTTGACTATATCAAAAGCGAAGTAGAGGGACTGCTACTCTTGCTCATTTGTTGAGCAAATTCAAGATTTGAAGAGCCTATCTACAAAAGACTCTTTACTCTTTGTGATAGATCTTCATCCTCTTGATCATCCCTTAGCCTGTACTTGACCTATAGCTTTTTATTTCAGCAAAAACAGTGCATTTTTGAGCTTTTTATGACCCGGAAAACTTTGTAGACGAAACTCTCGTGAGTCAGTGCAGGCTGTCCACAGGCAGTCTGCATTACAGCGCAGGTACTCCCTTCGGGAACTGCACTGAGAGTCAAACTGGCAGACTAGAACCTGCGCTGGTCCAGTTAGCCATTGTCTTGCTCAGCTTTCCCTTTGTGTCTTGGCCCTGTTTTCACTGATTTTTAGCTGATTGCTTGCTGGTCATTGTACTTGCTGTAGACCACTTCTCCTTGACATTATTCCGCCTCAGTTGTGTGATGAAACTGTGAATGTTCTTTCAGTATTTCTTGTTTCAGTTACAGTTTCCATTGTGAAAAGCGAACCAGTATAGCTGTGACCTCTTAGATCCTGAACTGTAAAAGTGTCTTTGTGATCTTATGAGCTAGTTTTATTACTGTTCATGGCTGTTTGAGTTTGTTTGTTTTTCACTTTATGGTTTGAATTCATATATTTTGAGTGTTGAAACAAGTACTTGTAAAGCGTCTTTTCATTTAGACAAAGCTTGTTTGTTTACGCTTCAAATTGAATTCGAAAGTCATACAACAGTTTTCCTTTTGTCTACATCAACATTAAAGGAAAAGAAAAGAAATACATGCATCTTGCATTTGCATTTTTGATAAGTTTGTGTGTCTGATCTAGGAGAAAGTGCATTAGTTTGTGCTTTGTGCTCTGTGTGGAAAGATATTGTTTTTCTCTCCCCTCAGTAGTTAGGATTTTCAAAGCTAAAAAGATTGTGAAAGCTTGCTTATCATTTTAGCTGCATTTAGGAATTTGTACCAATACATCTCGTGGTGATCCTGAAAGACAAACTGATAAACAAGATCAACTTAAAATATATTGAATGAATCTAAAAACGCATTGTAACATAACGCTCACAGTAGAGGTCTAGGTAGAGACGTGTTCCGGCGTCGTTAAACGTAGTGACTGTCGATCTCTACGAAGGTGGGTGATTCCTCCTGAGGGACGATAGCACTAATACGGACTTGAGCTCCCGCGTACCGTCGCGTATATTGGGAGACCCCTATAGGCTTTTATCCTTTATCCTTAGGAAGCCGTGTCGACCGCCCTACTGATCGCGATGCAGTGAACACAGCATTCACGAAGATCGACCACCCGTACCGTAAAACGTATTCTGTGGTTTCGCGAAAGGTTTGGCACACCCTCTGCCTAGATCTCCAGAGCAGTTTCTTTTGGCCTTTTTCAAACTCTATAACTGAAAAAGTCCAACCGAGCATTTGTCACTTCGGGCTCGTTAATACATCGAAGGCGACTAGAGTCATCTTTAGCTTTTTCTCGACTCTTAAAACATGAAAAAGCAAAGTTGTGTCTAAAAGCGTCTAATAAAATTCATTCAATACGGAAACATAATTCCCCTTTTTGTATTTTAGTTGATCAAGTAATCCGCAACCGTGGAGGAAAGTCAATTAAAACCCCGTCGTTCAGGGAGGCTTGCGAGTCAACCGCCTTTGTCTCCGGAACCGAGAGTAGTACGGACGAAGCGAACTCGCTTGACCAGGTCAAAATCTCCTTTTAAAGTTAGAACGGAAGTTCCAACAACATCTGAGATTCTGGTCACTCCCAATATTTCTGGAATCCCTGCCTCTATTGAAGAAGTTCAACAGCAACAGAAGGACAGTGGTACTGATCCTAGTCTGAAGACAAGTACTTGCATAACTGAACCAGTTCCATCTGAAACCGGTCCACAGAGTCTTGTTGTTCAAACGACTGTCGCTGTCGAAGCAACCCCTTCTTCGGCACCAGAAATCTTTTACGGACCTGACGGTCTTCCTCTTCCTCCTGGTCTGATTGCAATAGAGGAAATCGTAGAGGACCAGCAAGCAAATACTCCAATTCATTTTGGAGTAGGTACCCCTCTTTTTCCTTCTGCATCAGAAGTTTGTCTATCGCCACCAGAAGTTCCTGAAGAATCGTTAGGAAGTTTATTGGATAGACTTAAAATGTCTGAACAACCGTCGACATCTAGAACTGTGCCAAACGACACAGCGACAGCAGAAGTTCCTGCTGCCAATCCAACGATGTTTGCCGGCATACCAGCCGTCCCGACTAGCTCTCATCAGCTAGAAGGAGTCCACCCAGGGACTATTATGACAACTTGGTCTGTTCCAGTTTGTTCTTCCGGTATAATACCCGGTAATTCTTATGTTGAAACTAGACAAATTGATCCCTTTGGGAATCATTTTGGGCCATCCAGTCCTCAAAGGCCATCTATACCCTTGAGCTCCGGATTGTTACCGTATGGGGGGCAATATGCCCTTTCACTTCCCCTTTCGGGGGGATACCCATACGGCAGTTTTCAACCACATTCAGGTTTGACTGAAGTAACGACGAGTGGTTGGGTACCTATGTTACCCCAACAACCAAGAGTTGTATATTCCATGCAACAATGTGTACCTATGTCTAGTATCCCGACGACGCCAGCAATTGTAACCGTGTCGCAAGTTCAATCGATGCCTGTTGTATGTCAACCCCAAGTTGTAATGCAACAGCCTATTGACCCTGCAACACAACCACAATCGCCAACTGCCGGGACGACACAGATACAAACGGGAACCATAACCCCGCATCTTGGTCCGTCGGTTAGTGTCGCACAACAAAACATGGCTTCACAACCATGGATGGTGCAATACCAACAACCTCAGTTTCAACAGGTGTACCAGGGGTCTGAGCAACAGATCTTTGCAAATAGTGGGCAACCCTATATTCAGAACGGGTTAAACCAACCACTTTACAGTGGCCAAGCCCACCAACCATATCAGTCATATCAACATCAGTTGCATTATACTGGTGTGCAAAGACCTACTGCTCAGGCGATTCCATCATATCCTGGGTACGCCTCGCCAAACCTGAATCAGCAGTTGCCATTCGTGGCGACCTTAGAATTACCAGATTTACATCGATTGACGAACGATCCAATCGCCTATGCCCATTGGTGGCCAGCGATTCCTCACAAACTTCCTTCGGACATTCCTAAATTCAATGGAAATCCGGGCGAAGACCCGTCGAATCATGTGATGACATTCCATCTGTGGTGTTCGTCGAATACCTTGAATGATGATTCGATAAGGCTTCGTCTTTTCCAGAGGACATTGACTGGTCCGGCGGCCAAATGGTATATTGAATTACCTAGAGCCTCTTTCGACAATTTTAGTTCCCTAGCCACGACTTTCTTAACACACTTTCAGTTACCTATAAGGTACGAAACTGGGACAGAGATCTTGACCAATTTCAAGCAGACAACAGCCACACATATATCTGATCATATACATGAGTGGCGTCGTCGTCGCAGAATGGTAAAAACCTATGTTCCAGATCAGCTATTAGCTGAGTGGTTTATAAAGTCGCTTCTGCCGGCAATAACAGAAGATGTGGCCAAGGGAGGTGTCGTAACAGAAGAGCAAGTGATTGCTCGTGCTCAATATTTGGACTTAGTGTATACTCAGTCGGGCACGCTCTATGATAAGATACCTGATGCCCCCAGACCAGAATTTTCAATCCCTCCTCCTCCCGGATCGAATAGTGACTCTCATGCCGGTGATGGCGTGATTGGAACTGCAAACGCTAAGTCGACAAGGGATTCAAATAAGAAAGCCCGTAAGACTTCGAATCAAAAAGCAAATCAAGAGATTCTTGCTTCGGAGGTAAATGCTGTATCTACGGATAAAGACAAAAACTCCAATCAACCAGGAAGCAAGAAGAAACAAAACAAAGGGAAGAAGAAGAAACAAGGTGGGTCATCCCCTCAAAAAACTTCTTCAAACCCTCCTGGGCAAGGGAAACAATTTCCTCCATGTCAAATATGCGATGAAAATCATTCAACAAAGAACTGTCCGTTCAAAGCTGAGTTAAAGAGGTTCTTTAAAAGTTCCCAAACTTCAGCTGTGTTGACTGATCCATTTCCCACCCCAGGTCAAAATATGGTTGATAGTGGAAATGCTTCTCCGTCTCAAGTGCTTATGTTGTCGGTTTCTAAGCAAAATGATGCTTTGATCTCGACTAGGAATAAAGATTATGGGAATCCGCCGGTGTCGAACGACAAAGGGAAAGATCAACCCAGTAGTTCGACAACAACTTCGGCAGAAGTTGTACCCCCCCTCACGCATGAATTAACAATAAAGCCGCCTAAGGGAGTAGTCCACAAGTCGACATTCAACCCTCGCGCCAGAGCGGCGCAACACTATAATATAGTGGAGGATTTGGCCCAATCGCCATCTGCTATGTCGACTCTTGAGGTACTACAAAATTGCCCATCCCAAAGACAGGCATTGTTATCAGCAATTGGTGGAGTGGATCCTAAAGATTCCAATCTTGTATCCTTTGATCACAAAGGATATGATCCTCAGTTACCAGCGCAATTAGCTTTCCTTATTCAAGTGAAAGCACTCAACAAAACTGTTCATAGAACGATTATTGATGAGGGCGCATCAACATGTATCATGTCGATGAGTTGCTGGAAAACTCTTGGATCTCCAACCTTGTCGCGATCTTCGACGACATTGAAAGCATTTGACGGTAGGTCGTACACTCCGTACGGTATCCTAAATAACTTTAAGGTTGAACTAGGAGGAAAAACAGTAGAGATTGATGTTGAAGTCATTGATGGCAATCTTGACTATAACATCCTACTGGGAAGACCATGGATATATGCCATGGCAGCTGTAGTGTCGACATATTTTAGGAAGATCGCATTCCCGTTTGAAGGAGGGATTACGATCGTCGACCAACAGAATTTCCTCCCTAATGGTTCACAAGTTACTGGAAGCATTCCCCTGATCCATGGGAGCGACCATTCAATAAAAGATATAGGAGTAGGCTTGCTAAAAGATCCCACAATGATGGGAACTTTCACGTTGCCACCTCCTTTCCATGAAGGGAATATCCCGTTTGTAGCAACATGCAACATGGTATCTTCATCGAAGGTCGCAGAAGACAAAGTCATCATGGATCATCAAGTGGTATTGCCACCTAGCCCTATTGAAATATTGTAGCAATCAATGTTTCAGGCATGGGAGGCGAGCCCAAATGAACGCTCGTCAAGCGTTTGGGTAGATAGGTCCGAAGAATATGGTACCCCATTAGATCCATGGTCAAAAGTTCATGGGACTGACGAAGGAATCTTACAATCAATGATGATTGAGGGGGCACCATGGAATGATCACCACCATCGTTCCCTTCTTCCAGAGTGTGAAGAAGAAACTCATCACGACCTATACCACCCTTCAGTGTTTGAATTCCTAACAAATACTGTAAATACGGTGGATTCAGAGAGAAACCTATCCAATATTGAAGAAACCATAGCCATAAACATCTCGACAAAATCTGATGTTGTTGAGAATATTCATGTCGGCAAAAGTTGTTCCCCTTCAGAACTGGAAATATATAGTGCTCTCTTTCGCGAATTTAGAGATGTCTTTGCATGGTCATATGATGAAATGCCAGGCATTGACTCGAGCATAGTTGAACATGAGATTAAAATGTATCCTGATGTCAAACCAGTAAGACAACGGCTTCGGCAGGTACATCCGAAGAAAGCCGCTGCCATTAAGGCAGAAGTTGAAAAACTTCTCCATGCTGGATTCATCTACCCGGTTCCTCTAACCGATTGGGTATCGAATATTGTCCCTGTTATGAAAAAACAAGGGACGATAAGAGTGTGCGTCGACTATAGGGATGTAAACAAAGCTTGTCCAAAGGACAACTACCCTACACCCTTCATCGACCAGATAATTGATGAATGCGCCGGATGTGAAATCTTTTCCTTTATGGATGGATTTTCCGGGTATAATCAAATAAATATCCGCCCACAGGACCAGTCTAAGACTGCATTCATCTGTCCGTGGGGCACATTCGCTTATCGAAAATTACCCTTTGGTTTAAAGAACGCAGGGGCGACGTTTCAGAGGGCAATGAATTATGCCTTCCATGACATCAAGAACATTGTTCAACCTTACCTCGACGATCTTTCGGCTCATTCGCGGAAGCGGACTGATCATCCGCGGCATTTGAGAGCGATATTTCTACGTTGCCGACATTACAAGATAAGACTCAATCCACACAAGTGTGTGTTTTGCGTCGGTTCTGGTCGTTTACTAGGCTTTGTTGTCTCTAAGGATGGGATTCGTCTCGATCCCTGTAAGGTTCAGGCAATCATTAATTTGCCTCCACCTTCAAATTTGCTTCAGATTCAGAAACTCCAAGGGAAAGCAAACTTTCTGAGGAGGTTCATTCCAAATTACGCAGAACTTGCCAAAGGTTATACTCGTCTTTTGAAAAAGGATGTACCTTTTGTCTGGGACCAGGTTGCGCAAGCTTCCTTTGACGCTCTGAAAGATTGTCTAGTAAGAGCATCATTAATGTACGCCCCGGACTATCAAAGAGATTTTAACCTGTATCTAGCTGCAGCAGATACGACCATTGCGATGGTCTTAGTGCAAGAAGTCGATGGAATTGAACATCCTATTTATTATTTAAGTAAAAACTTAAATGATACAGAAAGTAAATATTCCTATGTTGAAAAACTAGCGCTTGCTGCTGTTCAAGCGATTCAAAGGTTTCGACATTATGTCCTCTTTAGGAAAACTACCGTTCTGTCAGATTGCAATCCCATGACATATATACTGTCGCGACAGTTGCTTGGGGGCAAATATTCAAAATGGATAGCAATCCTTCAAGAGTTTGATTTAGATTTTGTAAAATCCAAATCGAAGAAAGCTCTAGTTTTCGCGGAATTATTATGCGATCTCCCATCGTCATCCAACGATGAAACATCAGAAGAGTCAATCGTGGATGAAAATTTGTTTCTGATATCGGTAAGCGATGAGTGGTATGGAGACATCATTGTTTATCTCCAAACCCAAAAATTTAGGCCTAATACCTCACACTCAGAACGGAAACGTATACGATACCAATCTAAAGACTACATGATCGTCGGTGATACACTTTACCGTCGTGGTGTCGATACGGTTCTGAGGAGGTGCCTTACCCATGAGGAGGCCGAAAAAGCCCTGAATGATTGTCATTCAGGCGCGTGCGGGGGACATCAATCTGGATATGCAACAGCACAAAGAATCTTACGAGCAGGATATTTCTGGCCAACTATGTTTAAAGATTGCATAATAGCTGTCAGAAGTTGCCATGCATGTCAGATCTTTGATAGCAAAACCAGAAGACCACCCGCACCCTTACAGCCGATAGTTGCTGTTGGGCCCTTCGCCAAGTGGGGCATCGATTTCATGCAATGTAACCCCACCTCGACCGGGGGGCATGGGTATATTATAGTCGCTGTTGACTATTTTACCAAATGGGCCGAGGCGATGCCTACATTGGATAACACTGGTGAAACAGCTGCCCTTTTCTTTTTCAATCATGTAGTCGCCAGGTTCGGCGTTCCGCAAGCTATAGTGACAGATCATGGATCGCATTTTCGCAATCACATGATGGTTGAATTAGCTGCCAAACTAGGGCTATCGCACGACAGCTCTACCCCGTATTATCCACAAGCCAACGGACAAGTTGAGGCAATCAACAAGGTCCTGAAGCGAATGTTGCAAAGGATGATCGGGGTTCACAAAAGAAGATGGCATCTAATCCTGTACTCAGCATTATGGGCTTACCGAACCTCGGTAAAGAACGCCACTGGGTTCACACCATTCCAATTGGTGTATGGCCTGGAGGCAGTCTTACCGATCCAGTGCGAAATTTCGTCTCTTAAACTCGCAATTGACCTCCTCCCCGGAACTTCAGAAGAAGAGGCTCGTTTCCTGGAATTGATCCAGTTGGATGAAAACCGTCGTGACGCCGCTTTGGCGAACGAGGCCCATAAGAAACGAGTCAAAGCACAGTTCGACAAAAATGTCAAACCTCGCAACTTCTCTGAGGGTGACTTGGTTTTGCTTTACGACCAAGAATCCGATAAATTAGGAGCAGGAAAATTTCAGTCCTTATGGATGGGTCCCTATATTGTTAAAAGGGTGTTAGCAAAAGGAGCCTACGAGTTAATGGATTATGACGGAATACCACTGGCGCAACCCCGTAACGGGTTGTACCTCAAGCGTTACTATGCCTAAATAGTAACCTGAGTGCTTTTGTTGTATTTTGTTTTCGCTAAAATGTTTGTTTCGGTTAAGTAATCCACCTTTCTCGTTTGTTGCAGATGTCGAATTATTCTGATACATATGTGGGATATGCCGACGGAGCGAGTCGTAGTACGCGGAATTTGTCCTCCGCAGCCTGGGCCATTTTTGATCCAAGCGGCGAGTTAGTGAGTTTCAGAGGTGTGTGTATTGGAAAATCAACGAACAATATCGCTGAGTATAGTGCGTTGATTGAACTCCTCTCTGATACCATCGCTCATGGTATACGCCGACTAATTGTCAGGCTAGACTCACAACTTGTGATACTACAACTCACTGGTATATATTCAGTCCGCAATCCAGCTATTTATCGTATGTTTCTAAGAGTTAAGATTTTGGAAAGAGAGTTTGATTCAATTCAATACCAACATATTTCCAGAAACTTGAACACTTTAACAGATTCATTAGCAAACTATGTATTAGATAGACATTTACAACATATATAAAAAAGAGATGCATCGGTGCTATGTAAGTGGATCACAAATAAACTGAAATAAACTCCGAAAATCAAAATATATAAAGCTGTTTATAGTTTGTACATAATGTGCTGTAATCAAAACAAAATTGGTCATATGACCTAGAACTCAAAAAGATGCTAGGGGGCACCCTAGCCTAGTGGTGCTCATGGAAGTACGTCACGGTCTGTGCGATCATGCGCAAGAGACGAGTCCATCGTCTAGGCACGCCAATAGTATGCCGCTGCAACTGTAAAGGTAACTCGTCAATCTGTACATCCGGAAGACCACGAGTAAGGCTCTCAACCTGCTCCTGCACAGCTGCAAGTATCTCAGTATCACCAAGGTCGCGAATAACAACTCTCCTAGCAGGCTCTGCTGCTGGGGCAGCAACTGGCGATCGTGGACAAGCTACTGGACGAACAGGACCAACATCTGCATGCACCCAAGAGTTTGATTAGTTTGAACAGTAACATCATGAATAAAAACAATAAACAGTGATATGGTCAGAGATTTTACCAATAGCGCCCCATTGCTCGCCATCCGGAAGCACCAAGTCCGGATCACCTCGGTAGTCCATACCCACATATGGATACTCAGAAAACGCCATCTCCTGACGCTCGAACCACCTAAAGAAGGACTCAGTGAATGTAATATGAGGTTGACCAGCATGCCGGGACATATGGTCAACCCACCTCTGCATGCGTGGCTCGGTCGGAGAAGGCACATCAAGCAAGATGTACTGAGGTTGCATCAATGGGATTTTCTCCAAGACAAAGGCAGTCAGAATAGAACCAAATCCAAAGTTCTTCAGCCCCCCGTCCTTTACCTTGGTCAATTGACTTTTCATCTGAACAAGTACTGCATCGCACCAGTTAAACACTTTCGGTTGGAGACACTCCAAGGCGTGTTGCATATAAGATCTGTTGGCAACATGTAAAGCTGCGCTACCGGCCATCCTACCAATAGTAAACAGAATGGACCTGAGAGACCTGTCAGTGATGTCACGGATGTTGATCTTGCCGTCTTTGCTCGGCTGTGAACCTTCCCGGCAATACTGACGGATATAGTCTCTGGTGGAAGTAGTCCCTCGAGCCGTACCTGACAAAGAAATGGGGGCACCCCGCCTTGACAACCCAGTCAAGAAGTACATGTCCTCTATGGTCAAGGGGAAAGACTTCCCCCTAATCTGGAATACTTGGTTAACAGGATCCCAAGCATCAAGCATATACTGCAGTAAAGAAATCTGTGCTCTCATGCTAGAGATACGGAAGAACTTCAGCAGGCCACAGTTCCGAAGCGCGTTCACCGTGACTGGGTCATGGAGTGCAACCATGTCCTCTGCTTCATGTTCTCTTTCTCGCCATGTAAGGGACATTTTGTTCAAAGTTCCCTGCAAGCAAACAAGAGAAGGAGTAAGTTCCTGATTTTGATGAAAATCTGGCGAAAAAATCATCAAAAAACACATGCAAGGTCAGCTTTTCTAGGCCCAGCGCAGGCAGAGAGGCTTCCCCTTGCGCTGTAAGGCAGTCTGCCTTAAGGCTGCCTGAAATACAGCGCAATTTTCGAAAGGGGAACCTGCGCTGATGCCAGGGCGCCCTGATGAAACCCTTGGGCTCAGAGACCCTGAAAAACATGCATGAAACTGAAAAAGGAAACCATGAAAGTGAAGGGCTAAGGTTTAGCTCCTACCTGGTCCAAACGGCGCCGAAAATCGTCCACAGAATCTCCCGGAATCAGCTGGTGAAAATCAAGGAAAAAGAGGCACCTCCAGAGCTCCAACAAGCAAAATGCAAATGAAATGGTAAATGAGAGGTAAAAACCCCTTTTTATGACTTTTACACAGTTTAAAGTTAAATATTAGGGTTATAATCTCGTTTTCATGCAAATATTGTCCATTTCTAACAAAATTTGTTGCAGCAATTGAAGATGAAGTACTACATTTGAAAAGAGAAAAGCTAGTAAAAGTAAAAAATTAAATTTGACCATGAATCGAGCAGTTTTACCACGGAATTTATGCTCGTTAAAAAATAGAAAAGTGTGAGCAGAAGTTTTTCCGCCAAAGTTCAAGCTCATTAAAAAATGAACCTATCTCGGTAAATAACCATTGCGATCGTAAATTTATAAGCCTTAAAAGCCTTGGTCGTGTTTTCATCCATCACCTCCATTTCATTTGGCCGATCGTTCACCCCCATATGTGTGTTTACCTATTTTGAGGAACAGCTGCGAAAAGTGATCTCACCTAGCCATCCTTGTGACACTACCGTGATTGGAAAAGTCCAATTTGTACCTGGAATCAGTTGCTATCCCTGTTTATCACTCGTTCCTCAAAAGACGAGTCTTCTTTGAGCTCTTTTCACTGACTCGTAAAATATGAAAAGTTTGCCGAGTTTTTGGCCTTCTAGCTCGTTAAACGACCGAAAGCTATCCCTCCTCTAGATTTTAATCTTTTTGGACCTGAGGGATTATTGCACAAAAAGATCGAGCGCTTGTCTTGTTCGGCTCGTAAAAGTACCGAACAGCCATCCCTTCTGTATTGTTTTATACTTTTTCGGACTTAGGGGATTAGATGACGAAAAAGGAATCATGGAGTTGACTTTCTGTACCTTTTCAGACTCTCTAAAAATGAAAAGGACCGAGTTTTCCTTGTCGTTAGACTCGTTAAAATGATTAAATAGCGACAAACTTGTCTTTAGACGAGAACGAGTTTCCCTATCGCTAGGCTCGTTAAATCATAGCGATGGGCTTGCCCGAAGGGCAGGTTATAGAACAAGCATATGTTATCCTCCTCAAGCTTGACAAAAATAAAGAGGTACTGGTCAAAAATGACTGGGGAAAAATTGGGAGAACATCAAAGTTTAATGGTAGCAAGTCACTCTTGAACATGACACTTTTCCTCCGTACCACATCGGGTTGGGTTGTCTCATTCACCGGTCTCATCACCATGGTCCTCGCCAAACCATCCACATTTGGGGTAATGCTACCAATCCATCGCATCAGTGTCGTTATATGTTCAAGAGGGGTCATTCTGAAAGTGTCAACCGTGTCCCATCCACTGCCATACATTATCCTTCATCCATTCATGATCGCCACCCTGAATCATATGTCACAGTTTGTTTTCACCTCCACTAAAGTCATTAGCTCCGTTCCGTGTCATTGATGTGGGATTCATTAAGGCCCTCCTTTGACGGATCGCTTCTTGTCGACTTCAGCTCATTATCCAAGAAGTTGATCTAGGAACACCCCCATCAGTACTTTGAAGCTTGCATGCCTCAATGGCAAGTTTCTCACTTCCGGCGACAGGTATACATCAATGACCTTCGACCAGAAGATTTTGCGTGGCGTTCGACGCCAAGTCCTTTATTCACGCCACGTGAATTGTACTGCAGTACCTTGAGGGTCATCGTCATTATTGGTGATTCCTCTCGCGCTTGTTAACGGTTTTCATTATTGACCGGTAATCAAGCGATGTCTTTCCATGTTCGACTTCAGCGCAATTCTCACATGGATCGACTTGTACTTAGAGTGAAGATCGAACGAGTTTGAAGACCCCGGATCTAGTTTCATCCATCCGGGCTGCGATATATATTCAGGAAATATAAAAGCATTTGTCATGTACATCATTGCAACAGATGATCATCCTATTCAAAGGATGATAATTTCAGCAGAAAATTATCAGTCTACCTTCAGACGATCGTCTGTCATATGTACCAAAATGTATTTATAAAAGCTGAGCATGGGAATGCCCGCCTCAGCTAGATCATGAAAATAGAATGAAAAATAATGTATTGTATTGTATTGTATTACAGGGCGCATCCTCAGCACTGGAATGAACTTCGGACCCTCTAGATAAAGCATTTCACCCGATAAACGGCCTCATACTTTAGGGGGCAACTGTTATAGACATTTTTGTGCCTCGCATCATGGAGCATGAAATGTCAATAATCACAGGGATCCTCAGTCCCTAAACATGTTGTTCTTACCCCTAAAAGAACAAGGTCATCAAACAACAGCACTTCCAATCAGTTCTCCACCTGAAAACACTCAGAAACAGGCCATTTTTGGATCATGTCAGCTGCTCCACTGAGCATCTGCGCTGTATTGCAACTGCTCCTCCTTGTACCTGCGCTGGGCGAGATTGGCCAAGTGGCACAGTCATTCTGCAAGGTGTCAATTGCCTAGGAAGCTTCCAAACTGACACTTGGTTCATGAGATTCGCCCTGTGATGAGTAAGAGGTACTTGATCACCATGTGTAAGCAAGGATCTCCAAGTGGACTCAAGAACTGAAGATTAACTGAAGAGGGAGAGGACACTAGTCAGCTCTATGCCAGCCTCAAGCTGACTCATCCTCTCTTCTTCTCTCCTATATATAGAGCTCTTCTATGAGGTCTAAGGAGGCTGGAATTTTGTGTAAAGTAAGGAGGTGCTGTTGGTTTACAGTTAGAGCTATTGGGTGATTGTTTTACTAGAGGTGAAGAGGAGAGTTCTTGCTGCTGGGGAGGTGCTGCTAGATTGGAGCCATCATTGGTTGTAACCTTCTCAGAACCCTGTTACTTCTATCAATAAAGTTTTGCATGTTCTCCTATATACTTGTATTGCATTGATGTATTGTATTTACATGTATATTTGATTCATCCTAATCCATGCTTCAGTTATGAGTACATGTATCTTGTAGTTTGCTCTCTTGTTTGTGCAGGATCTGTGTGTGGCTGGACCGGCAAAGAGAGCAAGGAGCTGGGAACAAGAGACAAAGAGAGAGGACAAGGATCGACTAAGCGAAAGACACCAGGTTGGTTAATCTTTCTTCATTCTCTCTGTACTTTCATAAAGGAAATCATCAAAACTTTACTTTCAGTTGTTGCTAAAGACTGTCACCTTTAGAGTAGGGATAGGGTCATCCGCATCGGATACTTTTCCCCACAACACTATGGTGGAGGAGTATGACTCCATAGTTCGTAACAGTGTTTGGGGTGTGGTTCCGAGACCAGAGAACAAGTTAGTTGTGAGTTCCCTTTGGCTTTACAAGGTAAAGCAAGTTGCTGATGTAGTGAGGAGGATCATGTTGATGCAGTATATTTCAACAAAGGAGCAAGATGCTGACATTTTGACAAAGGCATTGTCAAAGTGTAAATTCGAGTTCCACAGGGACAGGATTGGGGTGGCAGATAATCCCTTTATTGTTGAGAGGGAGTGTTGAAATATGGCAACAAGAATATTCCAATTTAATTTGACCTTGAATTAAATTGTGAATTAAAATCAAATTTAGTCTTAAGATCTACTTGGAAATGATTAATTAATTAATTTTGAATTGATTAGTTGGAGAAATTCAAGTTAGAAGTCTTTCTGAAGTCATGCAAGAGTTATCCCTTAAATTAAGAAGATAAGATTGAGTTATATTTGAGTTGTAATTAGTTAACTCAGTTTATTGAGTTAAGTCCAGTTAAATTTGTTCCAAACTGTTTGAGGAACTAATGGTGAGTTAACAGTCAATTGATGCATGCATTCACTCAATTAGTGGTACTCAAGTTAATTGAAGATTCCCTCATTAGAAACTCATGCATGTCTATTCTGAGAAAGACCCAGTTGAGATTAAAGTCAAGGAAATTGTACTATCAATTGCATGTTGATGTGTTTTCTTATAAAGAAAACTCATGCATGCAGTCAAGGAATCATTCCTTGAAGATTGCGCAGTTTTGATAGTGTGAGAGAGTGTGTTCCACTTGGTTGGAGGAGATCATCCACTTAGTAATAGGAGAATCATCCCAGAGGAAAAATGGAAGGAAACAGGAGTTTGGAGGGCAGAGAGGAAGGCTAGAGGGAAGCCTAGATTTCCTGTGAGCATCTGTGAGGATTGTACTGAGAGTTGGCTAGCTGTGAGAGCTAAGGCTTTGCATAATTCCTATGTATTTCCACCTTGTATGATAATACAGATAGTAGGGTTTTTAGCTGAGGCTTTCCCCAAAGTATTTTCATGTGTATTGTGCATTGATTCTTCTTCTTCTTATGGTTATATTTTTAAGCTCGATCTTTAAGCTTCTGCAAATTGATAGTAGAAGTAGGTTACAATATTCTACTTTGATTTATATTTCATTATCAGGTTAGCCTACCAGCAGATTTTCTACAAATCTTTTAAATCCAGATATATGAATGAAAGTACCTAATCTGAATTTAAATAGGAACACAATAAAGTACAGAAATAACCATAAATATAGAGATGCTGTGGAAATAATACTTCATTTCATTATTGTAAAACACTGAAATATGCTTACAAACATAAATGGAAATAAACTAGCTAGGGCGATGGTAGCTTATCTCTGAGAAGAGATGTGGCGGCTACATACCTTTGAACTATCTTACAATGAGGCTCAAAGGCCTATTTGTTATTGAGAAATAATGGAAAACCCTAACCATCCAAAAAACTAACCCTAGGAGATGAAATGCCAAACTGTGGGCCCCGTTTGTGTAAATTGGTACATCAACTTCCCGGGGTCGTAACTTTGGCATACGATCTCCATTTGACGCCACAATAGCTCATTAGAAAGATCTATCCGAGGACAACAATTTTGGCAAGAGAAACATGGGTCCCTGTTACCCCCAGATTTCCCAAAAAACATCATTTAGGGCCTCAAAACGACTCTAGAAGTTCAGGACCCGAAAAACTGCTAAAAATAGTAAATTGTGCTAGAATTAAGGAAACTAAAAAACTGAAAGAGACAGTTGTGGGGGTCCAAGTGGGATAGGTGGTTGGTCACCAAAATCCACCTGGAACATTCCTGCCCCCTTAGGAAGCAATGGTCCCCATTGCGTTGAGTTCCTCCATGAGATGAGGAAACTTCGTCTGAACTTGGTCCCTGGTGAGATGTTCTACAACCTTTGATGTGTCCAGTAATGGTGGGAAGCATGGTCAAGGACGGTCCACATTGAACACTTGGTGCAAGCGAAGGAATGGGGGAATGATGTGCTCGAAAGAATTGTTTTCCACAACCTTGCTAATGGTGTAAGGACCATATTGGAGGGGTTTGAGCTTCTGATGCGCTCTTGTAAGGCTTTCTTTCTGTAGATGAAACCCGACTTTGTCACCCACTTGAAACTTGTGTGGTACCTGATGCTGATCATGTCACTGGTTTTACTTGTCATCTTTCATAATG
This sequence comes from Pinus tabuliformis, assembly GCA_031772625.1. NCBI lineage: Eukaryota > Viridiplantae > Streptophyta > Pinopsida > Pinales > Pinaceae > Pinus > Pinus tabuliformis. Next base: position 1,577,274,846 of record CM062820.1, read on the forward strand.
GAGTGGTGATATATCGGCCCATTGGGTAGAGGTGCTCTGGGAGTCAGATCGAATGAATGCTTGACCTGATAGTGCAACGGTGTCCCTGTGGGTGAGGAGAAGGTGTTCCTGAATTATTTCATGACCGTATCCATATGATGTTGCTAATGCGTGGAGGAATCCTTCACGAGGGTCATGGATGTGGTGATGGTCTTCCCCTTACTTTGGGAGTGAACCAGACAAAAAATGAATTTCCTAGTATGGGAGATGAGCTTGTTGCATTTCTTAGTAGTGATCAAAGAGGTGGCGGTAGGTTGGGATACCTCTGATATCCTGCATAATGAATTACCCAAAGAAATAACAATAGCGCGAGGCCTTAACTCATCCACATCATGTCACCTCCATAAGTATGGATCGCCTAATAGAACATCACAAACATCAAGAGGTGTAACATCACACTATACCTCATCTTTGAAGGGTTTGCTGCTGTGGGGAAGGTGACACTACTGGCGGACTTTGAGATCTCATCCTTGGTGAAGCCACCTGATACGTAGTCAGTAGGCCCAATCGCTTCACGACCTCTACTGAAATAAGGTTTTTTTGGCTACCACTGTCGACAATGAATTGTAGCGGTGAACGCTTCACCCACATTTGTGAGTGGAAAAGACGCTCCCCCTCCTCTATATCTTTGGGCTGATTCTTCTAGATATTGGTGGTGGAAACAGTGGTACTAGGCTCTGCGTCAATGATCTTCTTCTCTTTTCCATTCCCCTTGTTGGGTTCTGACTCAAAGTTGGAACATGCATCTGATTCTGAAGCCTTCAACTCGGCCACCAATCACTACTTGGTCCGACACTCACTTGTGTTGTGAGTGGGGCTCTTATGGAACTCACACCACTTTCTTATGTCCTTCTTTGACTTTGTGGTGTTCTTTTCTTGCAGTTTCGATGGGTTTTCTTGGGTCACCCCACCTTGTCTTTGTCGTTTGTTCTTTAGATTCGCAGATCCAAAGTCTCGCTTCTTTTGTTTAAACTTCTGCTCGATTTTGATAGCGTATCGGTACACCGTGCCGAGAGAGGATATGTTCAGGAACTCCATCTCATCCTGGATGTATATGTGTAGGTAGCCACGATAATTGAGTACCAAATGCAGCTCAGAATCCTTGATACCTAACTGTGTGCAAAGGGTATGAAATATGTTTTTTGAACTCCAACACATCTTGGTCCCTTCCCTGCCACAGCGTGATCCACTTTATGTATTTGTCCTCATAGCTTTTGACAGGGTAGTATTGCTCCTAATGGCATTCCGGAATGAATTCCAAGTGGGTGTAGCTGAAAAAAGTGAGGTCTTACTTTCATCCTTCTGCTCGCAATAGGTTTCCTACCAGTCCTTAACGTGGGGGCCTACTTTGAGAAGTGCAAAAGTGATCTTTTGCTGGCTGGAAAAATCATGAACAAAAAAATACCCTTCTAACAGATTTAACCATTTATCTATGGCATCTATGTCTATCTAACCCTCGAATATGGTGATTTCAAAATTAACTTGTACCTTAAAGGGTGTGGCGTTTCTAGAGTAGATGTTGGAAGCTGATGTGTTACCCTTGGGTAGTCGCTAAAGGATCTGGGCAAAGTTTTCCATCATCGCGTTCCTTTTTTGATCGAGTCCTTCTTCAAGCAAGATTTTAATAGAATCTCCTACTCCCTCGTCTTTCTTTTCGTTTTCCATGGGAGGCCGTTGGGATTTGCGAGGCTGGTCTTGCAAAGGTTCGACCAGTTCAAGCCCTAACTCCTTATATCCCGACCTTGTTGGGGACATGCAAAGAAAGACATAGAAAGAGCAGAACGTTCTGATACCACTGATTCGGATTTAAATAGGAATGCAATAACGTGTAGAAATAACCACAAATACAAAGATGCAACAGAAATAATACTTCATTTCATTAATGTAAAATACTGAAATATGCTTACAAAGAGAAATGGAAATGGTAGCTTATCTATGAGAAGAGATGTGGTGGCTACATGTCTTTGAACTATCTTATAATGAGGCTCGAAGGCCTATTTATTGTTTAGAAACAATGGAAAACCCTAACCATCCAAAAACCTAACCCTAGGATATGAAACATGAAACTGTGGGTCCTGTTTGGGTGAATTGGTATATCAACTTCTTTGGGTCATAACTTTGGCATACAATCTCCATTTGATGTGCAAAATATCTCATTAGAAAGATCTATCCAAGGATTACAACTTTGGGAAGAAAAATATCAGTCCATGGACCCATGTTGCTCCCAGATATCCCAAAAAATGTTGTTTAGGGTCTAAAAACAGCTCCAGAAGTTCAGGACTCGAAAAACTGCTAAAAATAGTAAACTGTGCTAGAATTAAGGAAACTGAAAAACTGAAAGAGATAGTTGTGGGGTCCAAGTGGGATAGGTGAGTGGTCACCAGCATCCACCTGGATTAGTACCTGCAAAACAAGGGAAGGAGGAGAAGTTATATGAGACAAATAAATAATAAAATAGAAGAAAAATCATACTAGTTCATTATGTCCAAATAATAGAGTAAGAGTTTATCCTACTACCCTTCATGAAAAATGAGAGTTTGCGGTCTTTCACTCAAATACAAACACAATGGTTAAATAAAGACATATACTACATAGAAAAAATTCATGGAAATTTTTATTATTTAACTCTATTTCTCTCATACAAAACTAAAAGAACAATACATGAAAGAAAATAATTGGAAATGAAATAAATCTACCATAAAAACCAGTAGTACATAATGAGAACATCACCATGACAATACATAAGCAAGGGGGGAATCCACTCTCAACACTTCTTCTAGAAATCCGATAACATCTCAATATAACCAAAGAATAATTGATACAATGCACAAACCCACTTTATTATTATCTCACTACTTAAACTATCTTCTTCTAGACTAGAGCACATTCCCACTCATGAAAATTATTTATTTAAAATGGGCATAAATCTTTATGTAACTCCCACTAGGCCAAGACATTTTTTTCCGAAGAAAAAAGCCGAACTTTTCTATTAGTAAAATAAAAAAGTTACAATCAGATGAGTGAACATTCAGCAGAATTTTGCTTGAGGCAGAGAGATATCAAACCTCCTCTGTGGTGCCATCAAACATGTCTTTTGCAAAAAACTAAAAGTTCTCCTGAACTCGGCCTGAACAGCCATACCAAAATATAGTCAAAACTGTCTCAGTGTATCTGGGTCTCCTTTTTTAAAGGAAAACAACCCTTTGAGTATGCAAAATAACAAAGCTGTCTCTCGAGCTTTTTCATATTTAAAAAGAGATGAACAGGAAAAGAAAAAGACACAAACTTTCATGTGCTGCCAGTACCAAAAATAAGTCCATTTGTTCCTGGAGCACTTACAGACATATACAAAAAAATATCATGTGTAAGGGGGGAGATCCGACACATGGATCTGGTCCTGGAACTGCTCGGTTATCCTCCACGAACCCAAAACCTGTTGTAAACCTGCTTTAGAATACCTGTCTGCCTCTTCATTTTTATCCCTGTAAATATGATCAGTGGAGAAAACATTAAAAGAAGACTTTAGAAATTGAATTTCTTCTAACAGTGGCATCAGCATATAATTCCGGCATCTATATTTCCCATTGACCCAGTTTACAACATTTAAAGAGTCTCCAAAAATCTGAACTGTGAGGATATTTCTATGAATGAGCCAGCAAAGGAGAAGTTTTAAGGCTGATAATTCTGCAAAGTTATTTGTGCCCATCCCAAGACCCACTGAGGCTTTTAGAGAGTGTGAGGGACTAAGATGGATAATAATTCCGGCTCCAGTGGAGTTGTTTTGGGCTGCCCCGTCAAAGAAGGCCCAAGGGATGCCTTCTCTAATAATGATTTCCTTCCGCTAGTTCATGTTTGAAGGGCCTTCCGGCTAAGGAATGCTGGCAAGAATGGCTGAGCTTTGTATTGCGATTGCTTCCGCTGGAGTGGCTTTATCTTTAAAGATGCTTCGATTCCGGGCAATCCAAATGCCCCAGCAAAGAATAGGAGGGAGATTCCTCAGGTTCTTCTCAGGGTAATGGGACCACCAATATTCCCAAGCAGAAGAGAGATCTTCCCCTTCCCATCTTACATTAATGTTCATTAGTTTTTTTGTTTCATCCCAGACTTGTCTTGAAAAGGAGCAGGCCAAAAATAAGTGAGGGATGGATTCAGAGGCTGCAAAACATAATGGACATCTACTCGGTCCCTGCTTGAAGCGAGCTTGAAGAATTTCCCAAGAAGGAATCTTGTTTTTTAATGCACACCAGAGAAAGATTCTGGCTTTTTTGGGGCACTTCAGTTTAAACAAAGGCTTTGCCCACCAAGCAGGAGGATCCCACCCCTTTCTCTTCATCAGGAAGTTATAACCAGCCTTTGGGGAGTAGTGACCTGTCTCAGCATGAGCCCAAACCAGGGAGTCTGGTTTGTCCTTTAATATGACATTTGATCGTTTGAGTTCCTGAATGAACCCCCGCCACTCGATACTCCAAATGGGATCAGTGCCCAGATCCTCTTCTGATTTCCAGGCCTGTCCCCAGATGGAAGATTGCTCCATGTTTGCTATCTGATTTAAACTTTGGATTCCTTTTGCCTCTAGGTGAGCGAGCAAACCAGGAGATAAGGCAAAAAGGTCGTTGCACCCTACCCACGGATCCTTGCCAATCCGCAGATTTTCTCCATTCCCCACCTGCCATGCTAAACCTTGTTCAATTATTTTAAAAGCCTCTGTAGTGGCCTTCCAAATAACAGAGCAGTTCCTACCTTTTTTGTTTGGACTCCTAATCCAGTCCTCAAGCGGGACTGGATCAATATATTTTCTTTTGACAACTTTTGTCCAAAGGTTCTTCGCATTTATAATTCGCCATCCTGATTTTGCTGCCAAAGATTGACTGAAATCAACAAGATGCTTAACTCCCCAACCTCCCCACTCCTTTGGTCTAGCAATCTTATCCCAAGCCACCCAGGGAAGCACAGAGTCTTCCTTAGATCCAGACCACAGAAATCTGCTACATATCTGCTTGATTTTATGAAGGATACCTTTTGGAATCCAAGTCAGAGCAGCCCAAAAAACCGGGATGGCCTGAAGAACAGAATTTACCAGAGTCAGCCTTCCAGCCCTTGATAACCACTTGAAGCTCCAATGGGATATCCTTTGTTCAATTTTTGCCACCAACCAATTCCAATCCTGCTTTCGGTATGAAGACGGTTTTAGCCAAAACCCAAGATACTTGAAAGGCCGATCCATATTGCAGATTTCAAATGGCAAGTAGGATGTGATCAAAGTCTCCTCTTGCCTGTTGAAACCTTCCATGATAAGATGGGACTTCCTGGGATTGATTTGAAGCCCTGTAGCTTTCAGAAACATATCAAGAATGTCTTTAAGCTCTTTAATTTCATTTATATTTCCATTTGTGAATAATAGAATATCATCAACAAATAGGAGATGAGTTATGAAAAGATTTACAGCAACTTCCAAACCTGTGATCAAACCTGATCTCTTGGCTTTTGAAATCAATCTGCTGAGTCCTTCAGCAGCCAGGAGGAAGAGTAAAGGAGAAAGGGGGCATCCTTTTCTCAAACCTCGTTGACTTTTGAAGAAATGGGAGGCAGCCCCATTTATCAAAACAACAAAACTTACATTTGAAATGCATCCCATGATCCAATTTATAAACTCCACCTTAAAACCAAGGTGAGTCAATAGTAATCTGAGATACGACCAGCTGATCCTGTCATAGGCTTTGGAAAGATCAATTTTTAGCACCACCCCTTTCTTTTTTGCTTGTTTGATACTGTGGATGGTTTCTTGGGCCACCCCTATGGCTTCATGAATTTGCCGACCGTCTAGGAAGCCAAATTGTTCGCTGGAAATACATACATATAGAATAGGTTTCAGGCGGACCGCAATAATTTTTGCTATAATCTTGTAAATAGTATTGCAAAGAGAAATAGGTCTGAAATCTTCAAAAGATTCCGGGTCCTCTTTTTTCGGGATGAGGGCAATGAAAGTTGAATTAAAAGGGCCATAGATTTCTCCTTTCTTCCTAGACTCCTCCACAACTTCTGTAAGCTCTTCACCAATAAATTCAAAGAAGTGAGAAAACATCTCTATGGTCCAGCCATCTGGCCCTGGGCTTTTGTCTTTTGGCATTGATTTTATGATACTTTCTACTTCCTCCTTATTCACTTCCCTATAGAGATTTTCGGCTTCCTCCTCCTCCACAAAACAGGGAAAAGCTTGGGTTGTCCTGATAATTTCTGCTAATGAGATCCCCCCAGGGTCAGCAAAGAGGGATTGGAAGTGGTTCTTTCCCAAGGTAGAAACAGCCTCAAATGTTGAATGCTCCCTTCCTTCAGGGTCTTTCAACTTCCATATAGAATTTGCATTTTTCCGGCCCTTTGCATAATTATGGAAGAATTTTGTATTTTCATCCCCCGCTTTCAACCATATAGCCCTACTTTTCAACCTCCACTCCTCTTCTCTGTCCAGAAGAATCTTAGCTCTACTCTTTTCTAAAGCCATAATTCTTTCTTTCGATTCCTGAGATACATAAGCATCAACTTCAGGATCTTCTAACACACTTAGGGCCTCGTCAATTTTGACCAGCTCCTCATTTTGATTTCGCCTTCTGGCTGAAGCCCATTCTATAGTTGCTCTCTTCAGTCTTTTTAGATTCTCCATAAAGTGAGCTCCTTTGTTTTCCGGAGGATTTGGGCCCGGATGCCTCCAAGTATTCCTGAACAGCTGAAGAAAAGACTCCTCCTGAAGCCAAGTGGCATTGAATTTGAATGGTGAAGCTGGTTTTGGAGGGGGCTTTGAGAATTCAAGGAATATGGGGAAATGATCAGAATTTCCCCCTTCACCCACCCATTGCCTGAACAGAGGAATATATGATGCCAACGATTCATTGATGAGAAAATGATCCAGTCTCTTTGTAATTCTCTCCTCTCCCGTTCTTCTGTTTCTCCAAGTCGGTTTAGCCTTAATGATATTTACATCAATCAGATTATGAGTCTGAAGAGCTTTTGAGAAAAAATCTGACAATGGGTCTTCCCTCGCAGAGGGCCCCCAAGCTTCAGCGATCCCCAAAGAAAAATTTAAATCTCCCCCAATTATCAGATTTTTATTTTTTAACAGCTCTTTTGATAGAAGGTCATTCCAAAAAGAGACCCTACCCTGACAGGGTCCATACACATTGATAAACAGAAAAGGCTGATCAAAATCAGGAGAAAGAATCTCCATACCTAGAGCATGGGACAAACCCCAGAAGTTTAAAACCTTATATCTTCCTTCCTTAAAACCTATAGCAAGACCGCCAGAATGTCCAGAAGCATCCAGAGCTGTGAAAACCCAACCCGGAAAGAAAGTGCGGAGGCTAGATTCGACTTCAGCACTTTTGCCCAGTGTTTCCTGGAGGAAGACTATATCTGGGTTATGACGAGAGATTAAATCTTTCAGAGCTAGTTTTTTGGGTTTACTAGCTAAACCCCTACAGTTCCATGAAAGATAGATCATTTGATAACCGTCTCAGGGGTTTTAGCTGCTCTAAGCGCCCCAGGGATCGACATCTATTTACCATCAGCCACATCAAATTTTGCCTTAACTTGGGCTTTAGATAGGAGAGATTTCCGCCCTCTACCTTTCTTTAAGAGACCCTTAGACGACTCAATACTAAGACCACCCACCGTCTCCAGGACATCATGAGAGCAAGCAGGTCTCTTATGGTGAGATCTGAGGTTATAGTGACGAACGGGAGATGAACTACCCATATCCTGACTCATCTTAGGGATAACCTCACAGTTCAGATTTAAGGAAGGAATAGCTTCTGAAAGGGATTCAATTTTTTGCAGAGTATCATCCAAATTTGATGCCATAGGGAAGTCCGAAGAAATGCCACCGATAAATGATTCGGAATTTAAAGAGAAATTGAGTGGAGAAGACTGCATACCGGTTGGAACGTCCTCAGGAGGGGCGGTCGGAACGTCCAAGGTAATTTCCTTGAGGGACTGGTCATCTGCATCACGAGCCAGAATCCCTTCCTCCCGCAACACGTCCTCTTCCAACTGGGGAGCATGTTCTTCTTTCTGATGTTCTGCTTCAGTGCTGTTCGCCTCCACCGGTTCCTCGGTTTTTCTCAAAAAACCCTCCCATTCCTCTTCTTTACTCTTCGTCTTCCTTCTTCTTTTTTCCAATGGGCAGTCCCTAGCCAAATGCTCGTACTCATGACAACGGTGGCATCTGAAGGGAAGGAGTTCATAATCCAAGATCTGCTCATAAACATAATCCTTATACTGCAAAGTGACCGATTCTGCCAGTCCTTCCTTCGGATTAAGCCTTACTAGGATCCTCGCCACCGCTCTTTCAAAAGTATGAAGGAAGGATCTATCAGCATCCAGATAAGTGCCCAAATGGTTTCCAATAGACATAAAAACTGAATCCACCCATAGGAAAGGAGGCAAATTTGGAGCCCTAACCCATACGGGGATTTCGTCTACCTTTTCCTTTGATGCATCGAACAGAGGGGACCATCTTTTAAAGAAGACAGGCCGATTCCCGAAAGCCCAGTTTCTCTCTTTGACCCATTCCATTGCTTCCTTACTGTCGAATTTTACCATGAACCAACCCTTTACCAACGTGGCTGTCCTGAAAGAATTTGCCGGGGTCTCCAGCCACTGACTCTCTGCCCACTGTTTTAAGAATTTTCCAGATACATACCTCCCTCTCGCTCTACCCACAAGGGTACACTCTGCCACTTCCAGAGCATCCTCAACCTGGACGTCCATTCCTAGAACCAAGTTTGTGACCCGCTTCTTTTTCCACGGTTTGGCTTTCTTCCTTTTTTCCCCTACCTTTTCTGATTCCGGCTCTGATTCTCTGCCTCCTGTATCAGGATTCGAAAATTCTGCCTCCCTTTGATGACCGCTTCCATCTTCCGCATCTCTCTGCAACTTTTTCCCGGAAGGGGTTTCGATCAATCCTTCCACCGGACTCCCCGCTTCTCCTGCTGCCGAATAACCGCCTGCCTCTGCCTTTCCAGAAACAAGAGGGTTATCAAGAACCCCCGGATTCGATGTCTTTTTGAAACCCGCTAAATCCCCTTACGCCCTTGAAAAGCTCTACAAGGAATCCTTTGAAAAAAGGGGTCTATTTATAGCCGGCTGGCTAATCCTATCACCCAAATCTTTCCCAGTACACTGAACACCCCCCACAGACCTCCACACCCCTTTATTTTGGGAAAAATTGATAATATCCTCAAGGCCACCCGACGAAACGAAAATTTTTGAAGGGGATAAGGACTTACTGTCTGGTGCGGCAGTATTCTTGCCTTTCAGCGAACCTGATCTTGCATGAGGGTTTGCTTCCTCCGAAACCTTGCCACCATTTTCGAAGCCGCTTTTGAGCTCCAAACTCTCGTCCAGTAACCCTTTAGCAGTATTTGAGTGCCACAAACCTCCACCCGAGAACAAAGCGGACGCATGGCTGACAGAATGCCCAAAAACCTCGTCGATATTTTTCTCCGTGACCTCCTTTCCCCAGATGGATAGAATATCTTCCGGAGCTGGGTCAAGTTCGACCGTTTCACTTTGATTAACCATGGTAAAACTGCCCCGTAAAAAACCTGACACCGCCTCTCAACCGCTACCCGGAGTAAAACTGCAGAAACCGCCTGTGCTTTGACCTCTCCGGAAGGAACAGAAAAGGAAATACCGCCTGACGGGTTCCTCCACAAAGAAAAATCGCTAAGGACAAGTCCCAAAACCGCAACCCGAAACCCGTTCTCCAGCATCAAAGGCCGTTTTCAGTCTTTTTCCCAGCTGGCACCTTCTACGAGTGTCCGCCTAGTACGCCCTTGGTGTATCCGCCAGCTACTCCATCTCCCCGTACCGACAGCCTTCTCTGCGCCACCTGCATCACCTAGGCGTATGGCCTAGGGTTCCCGGATCGAACCCCACCAGTGTCATCCTGAAAACCCTCCCCACTAGGCCAAGACATACAACACAAATACCAAACAAATTTTGTTGTCTCACCTAAACCCTTACCACTTTGACCTATTTTCTTTAGATAGTTGTTCCGCTTCAACATATGAATTGATACTAGTTGTCCTACACACATTCATGAGACCAATGAGGCAAAATTAGATTACATTTGACCAAATATTAAATTTAATTGCATGAATACATAGTAATTACAAATACTTGAGTGCGTTAATACTTGAGTGAGCTCCTCTAGGTTTCAATAATAAATTGTAGAAATTCCTTGTAGATTCAAACTGCTTATGTAATTTGCTAAAACAAAAGACCTGAATCTACTCTACTCATCAACAGAAACAATTAATCGATCGAGAAATCACAAAACATGAGACAAGATTCAATCACATATTCTCATATATTTATCTAAGGGGAAAGATTGCTTCTCAAAACCCCTTCCTATATGTATATTTCATTAGATTAGAAAAATAGAGAAGAAAATATAATTCTTTTTCAACCTAAATAATCTCTACAGAAGTACAATCTATCTCATTGCGTCAAAAGTTGACTCTAGCCAATACTTACCCAATTATGTTGCCTTCCAAGCTCCTATTTCCTTGCATTGTCTCTCAAGGAATTAACCCCCTATTAACTAGGGAAATCTCCATATTGATTTGTGTAATCCTTATAGGCCCTTCTCTCAATGGATGCACCACTTATACAACATGGAAAATTATACAATTGATAGTACACTGCCCTTGAACTCCAACCTCAACGGGATAACTCAAATTTCATGCATGCATGAGTTAATTATGGTTGATTTATCAGTTAACTAGTTGAACACATGAAGTTGTACCCCACTTCTAGACCTCCTACTAGTTTTGCGAACAGTTGGAACACGTTTAACTTACATTAACGTAGTTTACCTGAATTAAACTATTACAACTCAAATTAAACTCAACCGAGGCTCCTAAAATTTAGGAACCACTCTACATGACACAAGCTAGGCTCTCAACTTGAATTAACTGAGCCAACTAGTTGAAATTAACTTAGTTAACTCATTCTTGTCGTCTTGTGATGTGGAATTACAATTTTCTCCTAACTTAATTCAAGGGAAAATTAAATCAGGATTTTCTTATTTCCATTTTCAACACTCCCTCTCAACAAGAAAGGGATTATCTTCTACCCTAATATTGCCTATATGGAACTCAAATTTACATTTTGACAATTCCTTTGTCAAAATATCTATATCCTGTCCCTTTGTAGGAATGTACTCCAACAACATGATTCTCCTATGATCACAATATCATAGATGGTGATACTAGATGTCAATATGATTGGATCGATCATGAAAAATTAGATTCTTAGAGAGTTTGATACAAATTTGGTTGTCACAGTAATTCACTCTAGGATCCATCATCTGACCAAATAACCCAACAATAATGTGCCTCATCTAGATAGCTTCACAAGTTGCTTGAATATCAGCCATGTACTCTGCTTTTGCTGAACTGAGTGCAACTGATCTCTAATTCATGTTGTACGAAGAAATTGTTGTTGATCCAATATTGAAGATGCATCTTGATGTGCTTTTCCTTTCTGATGGACTACCCACCCAATCTGCATTTGTGAATCCTTGCAACTTCACTCCCTCTATCCGTATGTACCAAATACCAAACTAAGTGGTGCCTCTAAGGTATCCCAACACATGTTTGGTTGTCTTCCAATACAGTTTGGTTGTCTTAACCATTGCTTGAATAAGTTGGTTAACTGCATAACACATGTCTAGTTGTGTGTTCACGAAATACATACGTGAACCCACAAGCTGCCTATATATAATAGCCTCCACTGCTTCACCTGAAGTAGCATCTTCCTTCCTCCAATTCCCTACTAGAGGAGTCTCCATGGGTTTTCTTTGTTCCATGTGGAACTTCTTCAATATCTCGTTGGCATACTTTCCTTAAGAGACAAACAGTTCCCCATCTCCTTGCCATACTTCCATACCGAGGACATAATGCATCACCTCCATTTCCTTCATTTCAAATTCTCTTGCAAGATCCTATTTGCAAGAATTTACCAACTTCTCATCACCTATTATAATTAAATCATCGACATATAATACTATAATAAATAATTTACCTTCAACCACAATATGGTAAAGGTTTTCATCTGCTTCACTTTTGGTGAATCCCAATTCGGTGAAATAGTTTTTGATCCTAGAGTACCAAGCATGGGGTGCTTGTTTCAATCCATATAGTGCTCCCTTGAGTCTGCACACATGCGACTCTCTATCGAAGGTCTCAAATCATTCCAGCTGCTCAATGTACACCTCTTCCTCAATCACTACATTGATGAATGTTGTCTTTACATCCATATGATGTATCTTCCATTACATTTGCACTGCAAGTAATATAATTGACATGATAGAAGAGTGCATTGCTACTGGAGCAAAGGTATCCTCATAATCAATTCCCTCCACCTGAGAGAACCCCTTGGTCACAAATCTAGCCTTTTGTTTCTTGATTCTTCCATATATTGGTTTCTTCACCTTGTAGATCCACCTAGAAGCTACCACTAAATTATTCTCTGGTCTTGGGATAACTTCCTGTTGTGGCAGCTACAACCACCCTCCAAAATTTTGGCCTGCACCAATTTTGGAGCTTCCCCGGAAGAGTTTCACTTGATGATTGCACACACTCAGGTTCACTCCGTGAGCTCGTGTGAGTCTTCACATTCACCTTGATTGTTCATTGGATCCAAGTCTCTGCATGATGATGTCCAAGTTATGCTTGCAACCGTGTTCTAATTGTGCTCAAAGTCTTTGCTTCATATGTGTCTGTTGTGTTCGCGATGAAAGCATTTGTTGCACTCAGACACGAAGTCACATTTACTATCGTGCAAGCTTCGTCTCGATCATGAATGATCAAACACGAGTGTTGTGCTTGTCTCTTGCATTGTCGGTTAGTCATGTTGAACATGTGTATCTAGATGGTTTGGCCGTTTCGTTGTCAAGTCATGTGAGTGTGTGTTTGTATGATTACCTATGCATCTTTCGATTGTTCACACACTTAGCCATTTTGCTAAAATTATGACGACCAGAATCCTCACTGACAGCCAAACCATCACCCTCCTTTTGACTCGATCGACTATCAACTAGAACAGTGCAGAAGCACCAAGCTATTCCTTTTAAGCTGTGTTGTCGGGAATTAACTTAATCAACTCTCATTTTGACCACCCAGATAGTCGGACCTGACAGTCACCCCGGGACTGACTCCCCTCAAAATTTTCGTAGAGGTCATTAACCTCACCTGTTCAACTAACTAAGGAAATTGCATAGACAGGCTGGACAAACACCAAGTGACTGTCCCTGTCTCCTTCAGAAAATTGTGCAGTTTTCCCAGTCAGCCATCCAGACATTCGACCGACCGTTCATCTTAGAAATTGCGCAGTGCTCATGAGCAGGCCTTCCACTGCCCATCAGTTAGCTCATCTCAAAAATTACGAGAGATGATCAACATTCCAGCCTCTCGGCCTTAGTGCAATTTTCCCAGCTAGTAGCGCCCAGCTGTAGACTGCTTGTTCCCTCCAGGAATTGCACAGTTTCTGTTGCCAGTGAATGAGCAACCAACTGCCAGTTCCCTCTAGGAATTGTGTAGTTTTTTATGCTAGTGACCCTAATAGCCAACTGCCAGTTCCCTATGGGAATTGTGTAGTTTTGGCTTCCAGTGAACCCAGCAGCCAATTGGTAGTTCCCTCAGGGAATTGCGTAGTTCTGGCTTCCAGCCTCTCGGGCAGTTCCCCAGAAAAAATTTGCAATCCCTGCCTGCTGACCCTTTATGCAGCCTAGCCTGTTCCTTTGGAAAATTTCGCGAATCTAGCTATCCAGTCCCTACTGACTATTTGTTCTGAAAAATGCACAGAGCATGCCTGCCTTGCCCTCCTATAGCCCAGACTGTCCCTCCCAAAATTTGCGCAATTTTTTCTCCTAGTCGAGCTAGACCTTGCAGATAGTCACTATTGACTCGGATTGCCTATCTCCATCTCTTAGTGACTCTTACGTAGTTTTCATCAGCAGTTTCTTGGAGCCATCATCCCGCATCACAGCCTTGTTGTCTCTCCCGTTCATCCGCACTCGAATGATCATGTGTCATGGTAGACTAGGAGGTTTTGGATTTGATGTCATCTCATCATGAGTGACTACAGGTATAGGTACACCAACGAATAGGACAAGATGATGAACGAGATCAACTAAGGGAGCACATGCAGATGGATAGGTTCACTAATGGACAAAAGAAAAAAGCATGTGAAGCGGACGAACGGGACGAACATGCACTTTCGTGAACAAGTTAGCCTGTTAATCGTTCTAGCATGAAAGCAAGGGACAACATGCTAAAGCTTCATCAAGCGAACCAAGGACCATCGAACACTCTGTGCACTTCACCATGCGGAGGTGAAGCTATGGTACACCATGAAGACATACATCACTCAGCAAAACTATAGCTCGACATGCACTCCAGTAACAGCATGAATGTACCAGCATTGTCATGTTAAGTCATGTCGAGTCAAGTCATGAGTCATGTTGCCCACATCTCCACTATGGGCTTGTTGTCAATCAATGTGATATAATGTGGAAGTCCAATATACCCACTTGTTGAACATAGAGTAATGTAAGTTGAAAAGTTATGGAAGTCGAATAGTCATGAGGGTAGTCAAACAACCACAAGGGTCAGTTTCACCCTTGGCTATAAATACCCCCCTCATTTGTACATGAAAGGACTTTTCACCTCACCTCCTTCCACATAGCCAAGAGAGTCTGTAATCTTTTCTTTGAGGAATAAGTAGCGGATCTAACGCCTCGCTGATGGGGTTAGTGATGTATGGTGTAACGATGTGTCTTGGAACTTTCGTTTAATATCAGAAGCCTATCAATAGGCCAACATGTTTTCACAAAAGTATTGTCTTTGTTGTAAGACTGATCTTTAACACTTCTAATGCATGTTTCTTTAACCTGTGTTCTACATCTTAACTGATTCATTTGTTGTAATTCATAATATATTAATTTAAATGTGTTGTATATGCTTCTAATGTTGTCCTGTCCGTGTTGACTACTCTGCCGAACATCAAACAGACCTTTCACATGAACCTTTTTGTAACAACAGTTGCACTCGTTTGGACTGATCCGTGAGTGTTGTATGTGTTATATTTCCTTGTATGTTGTCACTGCCGCATCCGAGTGGACTGCCTCACTGGAAGCTATGTATGTCCTTTGTGTTGTGTATTCCTAGCTGAGTTTGGATTGATCCTTTTCAACCTGGAACTCACCTTCACCTTCTTCCCCTCACAGTGAAAGAACCTGTTGGATTGTTGGGGCCTAAACCAGGTTCAGAGTTAATTAGCCAAACAAATCCCTATACTACTGGCCCTTTCGGAAAAAGTCCGCAGAGTGCAGACTGAGGTGTCACCTGAAGTAGTATGGGGGGTTGCTAGAACTAGGTTTCCTCACCCTTGAGATGTCTAAGAGGTTGATTCTGTCCAACTGTTAGTCCCTGCGCATAGGTTACTTTGCGCACTTCCCTGTCCTTCACGCAACCCTAACCAAGAACTGTGGGGCTTCTGCACTACTGGAGCAACGCTTTGCACTATTTCCATAAGTCATACCCGAGATCTTACTTATCTTCTTACATTAGTTAATTATCTTCATGTAAATGGATGCCTTATGTTACATTTATTTATACAACACATTCATATGAGTCTGCGCAACAAATAAATAGGAAACTTGCAATTCATACTCAATAATACATAAAACAGGAAAAGATACACAAAAATATGATATAACTTATCTTTATTAATGCTTCTGATGGTTACAAAGTTGACCTGCCCTGCGCACTCAGCTGCAGGGGTCTGCACACTTAGTTGTGGACTACTAGGCCTTTGCGCACTCAGCTGAAGAGCCTTCTCTTACTCTACGCCCCAGAGGCACAACTTACACTTTGACTCAATCCCTTAGAATCATCATGCTTCTATTTTATTAGTTGCTTTCTACACTTAGAGCCTCACTCTATTTATACAATCCCATGGTCCGCAGACCATGGGTAGATCTTTCAAGCTGACATTACATTACAAAAACAAGGGCAGACAACCCTGTGACTCTATTATGACTTCGCGCTCCGCGTCCACAGATCGTGGAATATTTACAATGGAATTGGTCAAAACTTGGGCTTTAAGCCACAAACATGCCTTGGGGGGGATTCCATGCCCAATAGGTAGCCAATGCAAACATCGTGATTCGCCCTCGAGTCACTCTGTTGGTGTAGATATCTTAGTGCAGAGTCCCTCCAACTCTACTCAAACCGCTGCAAGGTCGGCAACACACTGAGCCGCTGCCTGTTGAATCTCCTGTACCCTTTGTTCCGAGACCGCGGTGTTGGAACTGATTCCCTAGACCTGTTCCTGTGTCCCCTGCATTTGTGTGAGCTTGCTTTCAATTGTTGTTGTTCTGATGAAGGCTTCATCTATCCAAGGTTGAATGCTTGCCTTCAAGACTGCGTCTTGGTGTCGTGCGGAATCTACTTGCTATTTCAGCGCTTTGGCTTGTTGCATTCGTGCGAGCCTTCGAGTGAGGGCCACCTCTGAGCAGTCCCTTTGATGTTGTCGTACTGCTGCTGGAGATCACGTGCCTCTGTCTCTAAGTGCTAGATGTTAGGGTCCTCTAGAAAATTAGTGAGGACCTCAAATCACTCCTCTAACATTCTGGTGCAATCCCTTACTGCACTACTAATCTCTTCCATCCATGATGTAATAGCACCAGTGTGCTGTTCTCTTAGCTCTGGAGGGGTGGATGGCTACGCCTTCAACCGCAGCTCTGCTATCTGAAGGTTCAGCTCCAGCTAAACCTTAGTCATTTCTTCTCACGCCTTGCGCACCCCTGTTGCTAGTTTGTGGATGTGAGCCTCTACTGGTGCGTCTACTGGGATGGCCATCTCAGGGACCATCTGACAGGCTTCTTCTAGTACCTGTACCATCTGCCTGTTCTGCGACACCACTTCATTGCGTTGCAAGCTCAACTGCTCCATGTTAATTTTTTTCTCGCTCAGCACTTGCAGCACGCAGCTCTCCCCAGCCCGCAGTTCTGTAGTAATCCCATCTTGCAGTACATATAACATCTCTTGCATGAGTGCAACCATGTTGTTACCGATACCTTTTAGTGCGCTAATCGTAGGCTTGTCAGCTTCATTTGTTGTAACCAGTGCCCCTTCTGGTAGCACTATTGTGTTTGTTTTCTGAGCACGCAACATCTGCTTTGCTGCAGTTGTCCCCACTATGAGGCTGGTCAAAAGGGTAGCAGCCCGAGGAGTGTGCACCTGCAACTCCTGAAGCTGCACTCTGAGGGCCCCCAAAACAATCTGATTCTCTTGCATGAAGTTCTGGAGGGCCTCGGAGGTGACATTGTGCACCTTCTCCCCGATTTCATGTAGATCACCCTCGGTAAGGGTGATCGGGTCGATAGGCAACTTTTATGCCTTGACCTTCTTGCGCAGCCCCGTCCTCTTGCTTGGGCGCTGGCGCTTCAGTTGTGTTGACAGGGTTTGTGGGTTCGTGCCGCCCTCCTCTTCCTCTGTTTCCATTTCTTTTTCCTACCCATGCAAAGGTGACTCCTGGCCCTCGTGTGCCTTTGCAGCTGCCTCCTATGCTGCTGCTACTACTACAACCTTTTTTTGTTCTATAGCTATCTGCACAGCGTCCCACGCCTCCTACACTTTTGTTGCCACTGCTTCTTTCCTTCTCTTCTCTGCCAACTGTGCCATGTGTAGTTTGACCTCCTATTTCTTCTTCTGTGCCACAGACTTCTCCAATGCCGCGATGTCTTGGGCGCACCACTCCCTCGACCGTGTCTCAATTACATCGAAAGTTACATCATATGTGGCTACGAAGGGTAGCTCGCTCCATTTCTTGGTCGGGTCCTTGCGCTCTTTGATATATATACTGTGGAGGTCTGCTTTAAATTCTAAAAAAATTTGTAGGCTGTTGTAGCAGTGGGTGATAACCACGCCTTGAGGTTAATCACCATTCTGATGTTCATTTCCATGAACACCCAGAATATCTTGCTATTGTAGATTCAGTTCGTGTCTTTCATGGCCCACAGCGAAGCGTACTAAACGACCTTCGGCAGATCCTTGTCAATTGTGGGGAACTAATTGTCCTGCGGAAATTCCCCTGCCACGAGCACTATGGATAGCAGAAGCCATGCATAATGGAACATTTCTCCTTGTTCCTGGGCCTCACGGAAATTTTCCAAGAACTCTTTACATAAGAACTTGGACCAGTTGAACTGGACCGCCTCCGCACACTGCTCAGCAAGTGTCACCACCGGTGTGGGTACCTCGTTCCTCGCGACACTTGTGTATAACTTTACTCACCAGTATCTGGGTCACCACTTTAACTGCTTTTTTATTAATGCTGGATATGGCATAGCCCCTTTTCTTCTTCTCTAGCTTGTATTTCTTTTTCATGGCCTCTGCGATGGCCAAGTCACTGCTCTTCCCCTCCAAGATGTCTGCGGGGTCCTCTCCTTTGCATGGGAGCCGTGTAATGCAGTGGATTAAGTGGTCCATGATGGGGATGGTCTCCTCTAGCCATATACACCCATCATGCACTAGGCAGAGTAGCTGCCTGATGACAAATATTGTTATTGGGGTGTGGTGGAATTGTGGCACCCAGAGTAGGTTTAATGACCCTGCCTTTAACACTCTGCGTAACCACTTTCACGGCCCCAATTTGATAACCCCCGCCGCGGTGTTCTGCTTGGGCTTCATGAGCTGTGCAGTCTCTAGATGAGGGAACTTATCATGGTCAGCAAGATTCCAATTTTCAAATTTCAAGTTAGGCACCTGCCACAGGTGTGTGCCCTCAAAGATGATGTCGTCCAAGAGGAGCAGAGTCTGGAGAGAGCTCTTTCTCTTGTCGAGATCCTTGAGCACTTTTTCCTTCCCCTTCCATGGGGGGATATAGGTGGGAAACTTTGTTGGAAGGTGCGTAGGCTCAGTTTCTTCCTCCATGCCTTCGTCCTTGTCTTCTTCAATTATAAGGTCCTCTAGGTATTCCTCCTCCTCGTCGATTTCCAAGTTAACTGCCTTCCCTTTCTCCTCCATCGTTAACCTGGTGTGCAGTGGGTTTCGAGGGGACACACGTACAGGAATCATCCACTGTTTGTCTTTCTTCAGGCTCAATGTGTGTAGTGATTTAGAGATTTCTGCCACAATATCGGAGCCTTCAGGGGCATCCCTCATAGTCAGGGTCTGCACGGCCTCTTCAACGGTCATCTTTGCGATTTCCCTAACTTCTTGTGACACTGCCATCTTGTTTCAATCGCGTAATCAGGGGCTCAATCAACGCTCGACACAGGGCAAACAGATCTCAGCTTAGAATACGCGGGCCATACAATGGATCAATTTTCAAATGACAAAGTGTTGTTTGTTGGGCAGCCCTTTGTAATTTATAGTGCCTTTTGAATTTGAATTCGACCGTTCCCCCCAAATCTAGTTCATTAATGCTCCCTTGGCGGCAGATTTTCTCAAATATTGCCCATAAAGTGCATCTTAAATTCTTGCTTCCCACTCCTTTTGGTCTCAAGTCGAGCATCGCATCGTGAATAGTGACTCCAACGGTCACTTTCCAGCCAACTCGCGCGGCAATGCAGCCCCCCTTGCGCAGTCGCGGACCTTTTGACACTTTTTTCCTGTGCGCAGCTCCAACATCGTGCATCTCCCGGGTAGAGTAGTTTATAATCCTGTACCTCCTTTCAACTACCTGGAGTGTTGAGATTGTACTTCTCACGGATAGTCAGGTGGATGCCCCACCTCCATAGGGTTTCATCCTGTCATCCATCACTTTTCCTGGAAAAAATCCACCTTTTATTGTTACTGGCTGCGTTGTGCACTTTATCATTGACATCACAACACCATGGTTGATCCGTTTAGTAATATGTGGTCCAATCCAAGGCATCAGGCTGATCAATTCGTGGTGATAGTCCCCAAATTCGTCGATGTGATCGTGCACACCTTGTTTTATCACCCTGGGTTCTTTATCGAGAAAATCCTTCTTGATCCTGTCCTCAAGCTTCTTGGCTTCTGCTTCCAGCAGAGCACTTTTCTCCCTTAATCGCACCCTATCTTTCATAAGTTCTTGGAGCCTAAGACCACCATGTCGAATTTCTTCCTTAGTTCCCAAGCATTATACTTCTTTCAGCTGTGCGATCCCTTCTTCTAAGGCTCTGCAAACCATCAGATCTGCGGGTGCTGTTATGTGCAGACAAGGCATTTTATATTCTATGGGGATTACAATGTTCACTCCAAAATCCAGCCTCAGAGGCGCCTGCTCCGTCAATTTCTTACACGTTTTCCTATAAGCCCATAGAATCGCTGGTACGCACAGGTCCCAAACAATTCACTGCGCATAGTGTACCTTGTTCAACGCTTCACATACTTTGTCAAAGGCTTCTGTGTGGATAATTTTCTGTCCAACCCTTATTTCCATACTTTGTTTTTCCAACTTGAGAGGTCATTCACACAATTTCCTTGCCCACACATGCTTACTGACCGTGTTTCTTAACGAGGAGTACGTGTGCATCCACGCAGGTTTTGTAAGATATGCCTGCACCCATCTGGAAAGGTGCACACATGGATCACTCCTTCCGGCCCTTTTGTCTTTGAATTGCATATGAGGCTTCCCAAACCATATGCACATCGTTCTCTTGCATTCGCGCCAGTCCTCGAAGCTTCCTTGGTGCGTACCCCACCACCTCACAGGCGTAGTGCACAATACCCATTTCAAAGCTTCAAAACGTTGCTGTTCTGGCACCTCTCTTTCAAATATGTTTAGGAAGTCATCTACCTCACTTAACCCATCATACGTAGGCAGATCCCTTACCTCCATTGATACACAGAATAGCGATCTCATTATCATGTTACTGTTCAGCGTGGTTACCTCGTGTAACTTGTTATGCCATCATTCTATCTCCTTGTCCGAATCCGATGTGCAGGATCTTTCACACTCCCATGAGATTCGTCCATCCGCAGTTGGATTTACCCAGTCTTATTATCGTGAGGTTATCTTATAGATGAAATCCAAGTCGTCTTCGCTTTCATATTTGTGCACTGGGTCCATGTAGCGCGGTCTTTCTGTAGGGTCCAAAGGTACAACTACGTGCAGAGACTTTTTCTTAAAAATCATCTTGCATTTCTTCAGATTTATCACCCCATTCATGTCAATGGCTCAATCTATTTCTAATAGCGCAGGGTAGGGATTGCTGTCATCAACAATCTCTATCACTTCGAAGTCTGCTAGCTCGTTTGCTCCTTCGATATCCACTGTGATTCCCTGCAATCTTCCCATAGGTAGGATCTTTTGATGGTTTGCCGTTCGCAATTGGATAGGAGACCATTGCAGCGTAGGTCTTCCCATGCACTCGCATGTTTGCTTCAGCAGAACTTTCGCGTCTTAGGTCTAGAAGCACTTGGTCCATCTCATATTCTCCAATCTAAGCGGTCAAACTCATCTCCCTTCCCATCCTCATTGTGTGCTTTCCAAGCTTCTGGACTACTCATGGTTCTCCTGGCACAGTCCCAACGCATCTATTTATGAGTTCCTACAACCCCTTTACAGCCTTGCTATCACGCAGTAGCTTCATACATGTTTCCAGGAACATTGTGAGCATCGATGGGTCCATTTCCAGCTCCAGTCTATCTTTGCTTCCTAAAGTGGAGGCATCAGTGAAGCTCTTCCTGGCTTCTATGAAGGTTTCCTTAGTGTGCTCCAAATCAAACTTTGGTTCTTTTGTTGGAGTGTTGTGAACCCAATTACTCTCTTCACGATGCTTGCCTTTGTCATCCCCTGTCATAATTTAACTTCAGAGCAGAATATTCAAATTAGGGTCCTCCTCGCGCGACTCAGACCGCATCATTTGTAGGTTCTAAGTCAGGGGATGTTGGAGCGCTCCTTTTTTGCGCAACCGCGCTATTAGTGTGGGACAATCCTCCATCTCATGATCAAACAATGTACAATACAAGCATGATGGACGCATTGGATTTGTATAATCGCAGGCATAATGTTCTGGCCCTCCACAATTGTAACATATCAGCTGTCTGTGACCCCTTCTAGGTCCTCCTCCACCTTAGCCTCGTCCGCGCCCATGAAATCCGTATTGTGCCATCCCTACATTATGGTCAAGGGGCGCATTTTGGCTTGAACTTTGTAGGTCGGAGTCCTATCCACCATCAACTCATAACTTCTATAGGTGTGCTCATCATGTCCCACTGATCTATAGAAATTATAGAACAACTGTTGTGAATTTTGCATGTACTTCTGCAACAGATGGTAGTTGTATGTAGCATGCTTTCATTCTATTTGAAAAATTGCGCACCACAACGCAGGGGCTATGCTAGGTCCTGCTTGTGCCTCCAGTCTCAATGGCATTGGTACTCCTCCCACGAGGTAATTCGTGAACACCAGGAAGTGGTCCTTGTCGTGTCCTTGACCCTTGCACTTTACGCACCATACCTCGTCACGCACTTCTGAGCAAGCTGTCCTGTCTTGTTTCAGACTCTGCATCTCAAGGCACAAGTTTTTCAACTGCGCATGAATTTTCTGAACTTCCAGGTTGGGATCCTATATCAAGGTATCATGCAATCTCATCGCGATCTCCAAGGCCTCGCACTGAGTTGTTAGCTTCTATTGTGACAACTCATTCCTTAGATGCAAAGTTAATGATGCTACAAACCATTCACGGTGTTTTCCATCCATCAACGTCGTGTTATCTTCGCGAATTGTGCACTTCAGTCTCTGATCCAACTCCCAAGGGGTCTCACTTGATAGCATTATGATTTCCGTGAACCCAATGATTGACTGCGCATCTGACTTCGACCTGCTAATTTCTTTGTTTAGCGTAGTTTTGATATCCGCGATCCCCGCATTCGGATTGTCATTGGAATGCTTAATGTGCCAGGTCAGCATGTGATCCTGCAGAGCGCTGACCAATGTTGCTTTCTTTATATTGTCATCCGTAATTCCTTGCGCTTCCCATACAGCTTTAATCACGAACCAAAACTAGTTCGGATCTTCATTTCCTACTCCCTTGAACATTGGCAACTTTATCGCGCTTGCCATATTGACTCATGGTGGTGGCGGAGGTGGTATGGGTGAATATGGGGGTGAAGATGGTGAAACTGGTGGTGGTGTGGGTGGCGGTGGTATGCGCAGAATCCTCTGCCTTATCATATTGATCGTACTTCTTGGTGAGACCTTCGTGTGCTCTTCCTTGTCTCCTCGCGGAGGTGAAATCAAGGGGCTAGTTTCTAGTTCTACATTACCTTCGTTTCTTTAGATTCTCCCAATTCGCGTAGCCCCAAACATCAATTTATTCACATAACCTACTCTTCACACAGTAGCATTTTAATCCAAGTGTTCAAGGACTTAACATACATACCTCGCAGTCCTTTGAGGAAGCGTCGCTCTGCCTCGCTATAGCTGACTAAAGTATCTACCACGAACTCAATGATGAACCCTCCTATAATTCAATCAGGCCAGTGGTCAACAACACGTGCGATATTATCCTCCGACGCTTCCAATATGCGCACCAACTCTAGAGTCCACACAATAGGTCTGTCGAGATTGCACCTTCCTTGGCTATCTGCTAGCTTTGCAATCCACTTGTATAGCTCAGTAGGGAAATATGCAAAGAAAATTTCGTGGATCTCTGCGTATAAGTAGCAGTCTAACCACTCTTCTTTTGAGAGTTGTGGAGTCCTATTCTCCTGCGCCATGAACTTGTGAATATTCCTATCCAACCAATCCTCAATTCCTTTTTTCATTGGATTCTAGTGATATGACATCAGACATCTCCATGCAGATCCCGATCCTGGCAACGAAACCATTTGTTGTCTTGTTTGGGCCTAACCTAGGTTCAGAGTTAATTAGCCAAACAAATCCCTGTACTACTAGCCCTTCGGTAATAGTCCATGGAGCATGAATTGAGATCTCACCCAAAGTAGTATCGGGGGTGATGGAACCAAGTTTCCACACCCTTGAGATGTATGAGAGGTTGATTCGGTCCAACTGTTAGTCCCTACGCATAGGTTACTTCGCACACTTCCTATCCTTTGCGCCCTGATATATTCACCTTCGCGCAGCCCTAACCAGGGACTGTGGGGATTCTGCACTGCTAGAGTAGTGCTCTACACTATTTCCCTAAGTCACACCCAAGATCTTACTTATCTTCTTACACGGGTTAATTATCTTCACGTAAATGGATGCCTTATGTTATATTTATTTATACAACACATTCATATAAGTTCGCACAACAAATAAACAAGAAACTTGCAATTCATACCCAATAATACATAAAACAGGAAAATATACACAGAAATATGATATAACTTCTCTTTATTAATGCTTCGAATGGTTACAAACTCGACCTGCCCCGCGCACTCAGCTGCAGGGGTCCGTGCACTCAGCTGCGGACTACTAGGCCTTTGCACACTCAGCTGCAGAGCCTTCTCCTACTCTACGCCCCAAAGACACAACTTACACTTTGACTCAATCCCTTAGACTCATCATGCTTCTATCTTATTAGCTGCTTTCTACACTTAGAGCCTCGCTCTATTTATACAATCCCATGGTCTGCGAACCATGGGTAGATCTTTCAAGCCAACTTTACATTACAAAAACAAGGGCAGACAACCTTGTGACTCTATTATGACTTCGCGCTCCGCACCCACAAATCACGGAGTCTTTACAATGGTCAAAACTTATGCTTTAAGCCCCAAACATTCCTTGGGGGGGATTCCATGCCTAATAGAACCATTAACACAAATACACTTACACTCACTAGGCATGTGAACCTCACTTCTCAATGACAAAGCGAACCACTCTCCTGTGGTAAAAGGCAAGAGTTGAGGCAAATCCTTAAGATAATGGCAACCGATCCATCATACTATATGGGACTCCCACATCAAACGATGTGAGGTCTAGTTGGGACTTCATACCGGGCTGATCCCCTAAATGTTGGCGGGTCTAGCACTGTCGACACTTCCCAAACATTTTTTCTGACTATGGAATCATATTCCTCTACCATGTCATAAACCCACAGTGGCTTCTACATTTCTTCCTCAAATAAGGATGGTTCCGTCTCAACTAGCTCACTCATCAGAGCCATGTACCCAGTGTACAAATCTAGTGACCACCTGTGCCTATGCTGTGATTTGGGTTATCCCACATTATCTCTAGCATCATGAAATAATATATCAGCTTCCCTGATGCTCTTCCTTCCATCTCTTGATGCCTCTGCATGAGTGGGTGCTTCTACTCTCTGCTCCTCTACTTGTGGCTGATCCACATCATCCTAAGGTTCTTCCTTAGGAGCCAAAAGATCCTCATCTGCATGTAACTGAAGCTCCCTCTCAAGGGAACATCTCATGGCCTTCTCTTGATTGAACTTCACATCTCTACAAACAACTGTCATCCTATGAGATGACAGGTACACACGATAACTGTGAGGTGTATTAGTGTACCCCACAAATATTCCCAACTCAGCGATTAGCTCTAGCTTTTTCCTTGCATCTTTGGTAACATAACAATAAACTAATGAACCAAAGATCCTAAAGTGTGACACATCTGGTTTCTTCCCTAAGAAAGCTTCTTCTCGTGTACTCATCCCAAGAATCTGATGAGGACTCTTGGTTTGCACATATACAATTGTGTTGCATGCTTCAAACCACAAGTGCAACGATAGTCCCTGATCATACAACATCGCTTGTGCAAATCCCACAATACTTTTGTTCTTCCTCTCAGCCACCCCATTCTACTATGGGTGATGGGGTGCTATTAACTCCCTTCGAATGCCTTCGAAGAAAATCCATCACTTACATGAGAAATCATCTATAAATATCACATAATACCTGTGTTGTCGAGAAAGTTCCACACACATCTGAGTGAACTCTTTCAAGGACTACTTGTGCTCTATTTTCCTTATCATGAAAGGTGGCTTAGGTGTACTTCCTTAATGTACACCCTTTGCATGTATCTAGCTACTCTAGTGCACCCTTGGGAAGTCATGTAGAAATATTCTACATGATCTTCAAAGCTCCATGGTGCGAATGACCAAGTCTCTTATTCCATATTTCACCGATGTCTCGGCTCTGCACCAACTCTTCTTTTGTGCTCAAGAAAACATAGTATTCTACATCAAATTTGTAGATGTTCTTCACCCGAAGACTGATCCACTTCACTTGTCCCATGGAAATATGTCTAAGGAAAGCTTTTCCTTTTCTAAATATCACGTTGTATCCATGATCTCCCAACATAGAAACTGAGACTAAATTATTCTTCAAACCCAGAACATACAGGAAATATTTTAATGTGGGAGGAGAACCTATGCTATACCTTCCATCATCTCCCATCGATATGTGCATATGGAGGTCCTTTTCGTCTAAGTCATTGAAAAATTCTTTGTTTCCCGTCATATGGAATGAGGCTCCACTATCTAGATACCACACAATACCCATCAATGATGTCACCATGCATGCCATGAGTGTGAAATCCAACTCAAATTGTGAAGCTAGAGCTTCACCTGTCGCTCCTCCTCAGGGCTTTTGGCCGACCTTCTTGTGCGGACACTTCACAGCTCATGACAGTGAAAACATTTAATATTCGACAAATATTTCTTCTTTCCCCTTGACCATAATCTCCTTTGGATTGGGATTTCTTCCCTTTCCCGTTATTTTCCTTTCCATCCAAGGCACATTTCTCCTCCTCATCATGCTTGGATGAGGTTCCATCTCTGGTGTTCTGCCTTATTTCTTCTTGCACCAAGTCGAACCACAACTCCTCCCAATTTGATAGCTTCTCCCTCCCATTTACCATATCCTAATAGTTGTGCCAGCTCTTGGGAAGGCCTAGAAGTGCTAGGCTTATCAAATCATCTTCAACAACTGTAATACCAACACTCCCAAGTTCATCCCAACGTCGAGTGAACCTACTCAGGTATTGTGGTATTTTGTCGCCCTTCTTCATCTTGATCTTTCGAAGCTTGTAGCTTCATGACCCGGATTATCCACAGTTTCTTGTTCATTCTGCCAATGTTTCAAACCCCAAAGGGGGTCCATCATCAGGACAAAACAGAAAGAATATGAATGAGAAATTATTATTGAGAGAAGAGAGCAAGCGACCTGGATATAAATAAACTAAGAACCCTAATTTTATATAATGGCCAACACATGATAGCTTCCTGTGGTCACTAATATTCTGAAGCAATCGTATCCAGGCTTGCCACATTGTAGATGGGGTATCCTTCCCATGGACATTCGAGACAATATGATCTCTAACTCCTTCTAGTTTCGTCATCCTCGCCTTTGCCACACATTTCTTCAACTTTGCTAGATATTGAGAATCGATTGTTGGAGGCTTAGGAATATCATTGTCTATGAATTCCTTTAACTCGTTATCATATAACACTACCTCCATCATGTCCTTCCAAGAAATATAATTCAAGCTACCCTCAAGGGTATACTCAAGTCTCAATCCATAGAATGACATCCTACTAGTTTTGAAGAATGATCCTGTAAATTTGATTTACTTGCAAGGATAAACTCGAATTCTTCTCTTCCATTGTGATTCCTACTCTGGTACCATGTAGAAATTCCTTGTAGATTCAAACTGATTATGTAATTTCCTAAAACAAAATACTTGAATCTACTCTACTCATCAGCGGAAACAAT
Organism: Pinus tabuliformis; assembly: GCA_031772625.1. Taxonomy (NCBI): domain Eukaryota; kingdom Viridiplantae; phylum Streptophyta; class Pinopsida; order Pinales; family Pinaceae; genus Pinus; species Pinus tabuliformis. The sequence continues at coordinate 1,577,302,595 of CM062820.1, forward strand.
TAATCAATCGAGAATCACAAAACATGAGACAAGATTCAATCACATATGCTCATAGATTTATCTGAGGGGAAAACTTACTGCTCAAAACCCCTTCCTATCTATATATTACATTAGATCAGAAAAATAGAGAAGAAAATACAATGCTTGTTCAACCTAAACAATCTCAGTACAAGTACAATCTATCTCACTTCCTCACAAGCTGACTCTAGCAAATACTTAGCCAATTCTACTACCTGCCAAGCTCCAATTTCCTTGCATTATTTCTCAAGGAATTATCCCCCTATTAATTAGGGAAATCCCTATCCTGAATTGCGTATCCCTATAGGCCCTTCTCTCACTACATGCACCACCTGTACAACTTGGAAAATATACAATTGATAGTACACTACCTTTGAGCTCCAATCTCAACTAGGTAACTAGAATTTCATGCATGCATGAGTTAATTATGGACAATTCATCAGTTAACTGGTTGAACACATGAAGTTGCACCCCACTGCAAGAAAAAGTATTCATTCAAGGATCACTACAGTAAGGACCACACATCAACAATCATGGGTAAGTCTACTACAACAAGGTATGTATGATTAGTGTTTGCATTTGAATTTTGAGTATCATCTTCGACATATGTTTTTGCATGACAGCGTAAGTATATTATTTTGTACTTGTTTGGGTCTTGGTTGTTAATGCATGTGTAGGAAGGATGAAACTTTATAACAAATTATACACATACTAGAAGGACATGCAATGCCAAACGTCTATTAGTTGAAGCAAGCACAACAATACCTCAGCAGTTGCAAGTGATCCAAGAAGCAATGTCAAGTCAATTGTTAAGTCTTGTCAAAATGTCAGTGCCGTAAAAGAGTCATCATTGAAAGAGTCATTATTGTAAAAGAGTCAATATGCCTAGATTCAAAGAGGCATTGTTGGGAGGTATAGGAGTCACTATTGGGATGATGTCACGGTTGGGTTGCAGGTCATAGTGTGATTGGATGTTCGGTTAAGTACACGAAAATCATTGCAAATCGTATTGTATCATGGATCATTTTCCTTGGTATGGGAGTCCACACTCTTGTCTCACTTATGATCATTATAGGGTGGCAGGGAGGTTCTAGGTAGGTGCAAGAAGTTGCCTACAGGTTGGAGCCTGTGAACACTTCAGGGTGGTAGGTTCGTCTAAGATGTTGGGTCATCCATTCAATTAACTATTGAAGAAACTAGGGTGTTTGGGTGTCCTTCCAGTGAGAGCTAGAGAAGAATTATTTTATAGAATTCTAGGAAGTTGTAACTTTCATTTTAGTTGGGGCTAAAGATTAAAGAATTTATTAGAAAAACATTTGGTGGTTTTTGACGTAGAGGGGGTTTTCCACCCAAAATTCTTGTGCCTATTGTGTTCTTTTGTTTACTATTTTTATTGGATAAACATTAACAATAATTAAATATTAACTAATGCTCTGAAAATATTTAAAAGTTATAATTGCTAAGGAATATTGATTCATCCCCCCTCTCAGTATTTCCAACAATTGGTATCTGAGCTTGGTTCCTTCAATAGAAGTTTAACAACTCGAAGGATATCATGGAATACACCAAGAATATAGTTCCTTTATTCAATGGAAATAAATATGCTCTTTGGAGTGGAAGAATGTATGTTAGTTTGCTGACACAAGGATACATAGTATGGCAAACCGTTGAAAAAGGATTCAAATCGACCCCGGATGAACAAGGTAAGAAAAATATAGTATATGATGCAAAGGATAAAGATATTATTATTAGTGGGCTTATCGAATCTATCTATCTTAAGGTATTGAGTTTTAAAACTGCTAAAGAGGTATGGGGCAAGCTTGAGAATATATATGCAGGTGACTCACAGGTGAAAGAAGCAAAGCTTCAAATTTTCAGAGCAAAATTTGAGCAACTCAGAATGAAGGAAGATGAATATATTGCTTCATACTTTTGGTGTGCTGATGAAACAACAAATACTTTGGAAGGTTTGGGAGAACCTGTCAACACAAAAATTGTTGTCCGAAAGATCCTCAGAATCTTGCGACCAAGATTCAACCCAAAGGTATATGTTTTGGAATATAGATTGAATATGACCAATCTCAACATAGATGAATTGCATGGAATTCTTATGGCATATGAAATGAGGATTGAAGAAGAGGATTACACATCTCACATAGAAACAACATTTTCCACATCTAAGAAGACTAGTAAGGAAAATTAGAATCCAAAAGAAAAAACTTGTTATTGTAAGGATAAAGAAAAGGAAGAAGGCGAAGAAGAATTTTCAGATAAAGAATTTGCCTACTTCTTGCGGTAAATGAGAACAGGTACGGGAAAATTCAAAGGCAAAATTCCATTAATATGTTTTGATTATGGTGAGGTTGGGCATTTTGCAGCCAAGTGTCCTCACAAGAATGAGGCCGTTACGAAGGGAGAGAAAGGTCCTAGGACGTACAACAATCAAGGCAAGAAGAAATGGTTTAAGAAGACTTTCTTCTCGAAAGAAAATAACACCTCATCTGATGAAGAAAGTGATAACGAAGAAGAAATCAACGGAAGTGTATTGTTTATGGCCAAGCACAATAAGAAAGAGGCATCTGATGAAGAAGGAGAAGAAGAGATTACTGAGGTTGAATTTCAAAATGAAGTGATCAGGGTTATCAAATAGCTCAAGGCTGCAAAGAATCATGTCAATACTATTGAAGACAAATTAAAGATAGAAAGGGAACATGTCCTAAATATTAAAATCAAGGTTGAAGAATACAAACAAATTGAAGAATCACTTAGGAAATAATTAAGGGAAAGCAACAAGGAAAGAGAGGCATTGGAAGCTGAAATAGTCTCTCCCCAAAAGGAAGTAAAATATGGAAAAAAATATTCAAAACTATGCCAACATCTCAAAGGCATTGGAAGAAGTCATCAACAATCAACGATGATGCAGTGACAAGAGTAGTCTTGGTTACAAAGAAAAATATGAAAAGGAGTCAGGTCCTTCTATGATAACAAAAGAAGATGGATATGAAAAATATACCAAGCAGGTAGATTTCTTAGCTAAATCAATAGATCAAGACTTGTAGGAAGAAACATGGAAAATAATTCCTCAAAGAATATTTCTTCCCAGGTTACATTAAACTATCTTTTATGATCATTGTTATTCATGTGGAAGGTTTGGACATAGAGCTGTAGAATGTCACATGTATGTTTGTAATGAATATAGTTCCAGAATATCTTTCAGAAATAGATATTATAGAACTCAACAAAATATCAACATATTTGATCATTTGAGGGATGATGTCGAATGTTACAAATGTGACAATTTTATCCATCTGGCTAAAGATTGCAGACTTGGAAGCTCTTCAAAGGAATTCTCACAAAATTAGAATGAAAAAGTATGGAAAAAGAAGTCTGAAAAATGTGTTATCGCTCTTAAGGCTCGAAGAAACAGAAACATTTGGTATGTTGACAATGGTTTCTCAATGCATATGACTGGAGATAAAAATAAGTTCCTATCATTGAAGGAAAAGAAGGATGGAACAATGTCTTTTGGAAATGATGGGTCTTCAAACATCATAGGAGCAGGTACGGTCACACTTGGAAGCAAGGATGCATTGGAGAAAGATGTGTTGTTGGCTGAAAATATGAATCACAATCTGCTTAGTGTTGGACAAATGTGCGATCAAGGATACATGATGTTATTCAACTCCAAGAAATGTGGAGTCAGGAAAGGAAAATTTAGAAAAATTGTGGCTACAACAAGTAGAGCTCCAAATGACATATACATTTTGGATGAAACACCTAAAGGGTGATTTTTGGAAAAAGAAGATGAAAGTTGGTTATGGCACAAACATATGAGACATATAAATTTTGACAATTTGTTTAGGATCAACGGAAAGGAAGTAGTAAGAGAAATTCCTAAAATTTCAAAACCTACCAATATGATATGTGAATGTTGTCGACATGGAAAACAAACAAAATTTGAGTTCAAGACAAAGGAACACTTTGTGTCACATCCATTGGAATTAATACATACTGATCTATGTGGTCTTATTGAGAATAAAAGGTTTAGATGATGAACTATACTTTATGTTAATGATAAATGATTACACCAGAATCTATGAAGGATGGAGAAGAAGCTCTAGAATAAGACCAATCAAATAAGGAAACAACAGTCAACCAAGGGGAAACAAGAAATGATCAGCAAGATGTACAAGAAACTTCTCCAAAAGTTTTAAAAGAATGGTGTCAAAGAATCAAATGTCAAATCAAATAATTGACAACATAATGAAGGAATTAGAAAGAGAAGAAGTCGACAACTTCGTTCATCACAACAAGCCCACCCTTCTCTTTTAGTAACTTTTGAGCCTAGAAATTTTGAGGAAGCTAGTCAAGGTGAACACAAGGTAGTAGCTATGAATGAAGAACTAGATAAAATTGAGAAGAACGACACTTGGGAATTGGTTCCATGACCAAAGGATAAAAATGTTATTGGAACTAAATGGGTCTTCAGAAAAAAATTGAATGAGGATGGATAGGTTACCAGGAATAAGGAAAGATTATTCTACAAAGGATATGCACAAGTAGAAGGAATTGATTTTGAAGAAACATTTGCTCTCGTTGCCAGGATGTTTTCGGCGTATGATTGCTCGAGAAAAATCAAAGTGTACCAAATGGATGTTAAGTTAGCCTTTTGTTGATGCCCCGAAATTCGTTGCAACAACATCGGGGAAACCACCCGGTCCGGAACTTAGTGCAGCTCCTTTTCCGTTTGGAATAGTGGCTCCGACTGGGGATAACGGGACCAGTTTCCCAAAGATTATAAGTGAACGGGATGGATGGATGATTTAAGATATGAAATGATAATAAACAAATAACTAAACTATAAAAGAAATACAAAAACTATAAGCTAATCCCGGGACTTATCAATTCAGACAGTACAGCGTTTGATAAACTATGCTTAATGACAGGCATATAGATGACACTAACAACAAGCATAGATGTTTAATCATTTGAGATTGCTCTGCGTAAGTAGTTACGCAGAGTTATAATAGCGAATTACTGCACTCAGTCATTTATATCATTGATACATACATGAGTGAAAGATAACAAATCACAAAACATTCAATAGTGATATGAAATGCAGACTTGTTGTTGTATTACATACATGTATTCAATAATAGCAAAGTAATAACACAGCAATTCATATAACTGAAAAGAGAACAGATACAGATAATAGTACCATGCAAGCTGTTTGATCAATCCAATATATTAATCGGTATGTCGCAGTCCTTCCTTCCAACCAGAAAGCATTCCAAGCAAACGACAATAGTGCACAATTTACTTAAACAGCATTCCAAGTAAAATTAAGGACCAGTGGTCGAGTTTCAAAAAAGAATATAGACCGAAGCACAATAGTGCAAACTTCAGCCTTTTAGTCTTTTACAAAATTTTACGACCCTTTCCAAAACAATGAAAGGGTCTATAAATACTATGCTAATCTAACTACTAAATATCTAAAAACTGTAAACTAAGAAATCGGCATCAACAAATATCATTTTGCATTTGGGTGATTCGGCAGTCGGCGACGATGCTTCAGTCAGCTGTCTCTTTGCCTTTACTCTTTCGCTGACATATCGCCAGCATTGGCTCTACTTCTGGTGGAGTATTGAGGCGAGAAGTCAGCTGTGCATCATATGTGGCATCTTGGAAATCGGCGATCAGGTATTGGAGGGCGTTGGTTAGGCAGTTAAGAGCCGACCTTTGAGAATGCGGTTTAATCAGGAAAAGCCAGTATGCATCGGAGGTCAAGGTATTCACTCCAGAGATTAACCGCCCTTGTTCTTCCAGCTTAAGATAATTCTTGTGCTCCAGCATATTCGCGGTTGTTATGTTTCCAGGTGTGCATTGTGAAATCATGTTAGCCAGATACAATGTATCATTGACTATATTGATCATGTTTTTGGAAATTGTTTTGCACCTGGATGCTGCCCTCTCTGCCTTCATTACCTGTGTTTCCCATTCCATGAAAAGTATGTTCTTGTATGTTTCACTGATTCGGGCTAAATTAGCAGCTTGCCCTTCTGGAGTATCTTGCCATTCAATATATTCTATTATTTCATCTTCGGCCTGATCCAAGTTAGTCCTGGCTTTCTCGATTTGCCCACATACTGCTGTAGATATATCACAAAGTGACTCAGCTTCAACTAGCTGTTGGCACAAAAGTCTGATCTGAGATATCAAAGCGCCATTTATCAGAGTTGCCTCTGCTCTGAAATCTTCAATACTCTTGGCACCCTTGATACCTTCAAGCTGTGCTGAGAGCTGAACTATTTGATCCTCTTTTGATTTCATTAACAGCTCATTTGATGCCTCCAACTGTGATAATGCCTCTGCCAATTCTCGTGCTTTAATGTCACTTTGGTCTATCCTTAGTGTTTCAATTTGCTGGGTTAACAAATGATTCTCTTGTTGTTGAGCCAGCAATTGTTCTTCTGCCTGTGTCGCCTTATTCTTTGCCTCTATCAATTCTGCTTGCAATGCATATACCTCATGCTCTTTAGTCTTCAAAAGAAGACTCACTTCGGATGCTTTATCAATGGTTGCTGCTGAATAAGCTCCCGCAAATTGCGACAGCTTTGTTAAGTCTTCAGAGGGACTTAATTCTCCCTTCCAGACGACATTGCCCGTGACTGTTTGCTCATTTGAGACAGAAGGTTGATCAAGCCTTCGCCTCTTCCTTGAGCGTCTTACAACGGCTTTATGCTTAGGGCTGTAGAAAATGTCTAGAGGAGGAATTTCCTCTACCTGAAGATCAACTAAATCAGATGGATTCTGAGTAACTTCTTCAACGTTCTGTACAGTGGGTGGGCCGCTGGTTCCTTCAAGAACCAGAGAAATAGTAGTATCGGGAGTCTTTAAGGCATCTGAGTCTTTAGAGGCTTCTTTACCACTTATAATGGAATCAAATTGATTCCATTCCTTAATCAATTCAGTATCAACAGAGATTTGCTTACTCTGTTCTTTTTCTTTTTCAATTCTCTGCTATTCTTCGTTTGCCTCCCGCTGTTGCTCCTCTTGCACTCTCCGTTGCTGTTCTTCCAATTCCTTTTTCTGCCTATCTTCCAGTTCTTTCCTTATTTTTTCTTCTTCCTCTCGTTTCCTCTGTTCTTCTATTTCTCTCTGTCTCTGTTCTTCTATCTCCCTTTGCCTTCTTTGCTCTTGTTCAATTTGTGCTTTTTGCTGCCTTTCTATTTGTTCTCTTCTATGACTTTCTGCCTGCAGCTTTCTTTGACTTTCCTCCTGTTCTCTAATTGTAACGGGAGGTGAATTTATTTCTGGCTGATCAGGCTCGCTTGAGGATGAAGTTGGGGTTGTAGATAATAACTTTAGAGGCAAAGTTTGCAACCTTTGCTTTCTAAGTTTATTGAATTCAGTTAATTCCATATCTTCATATCTCATCGCAGCAAGTTGTTTGACTTGGCTTATTGAATCAGCACCCATGAACAGGTCGTCAAACTGGTCTTCTTGGTGAACAACCTTTGTCAGCTTAGCCTGTTCCAAGGCAATGAAAGCAGTCTTTTTCGGGTCATAGAGTCTGTTGGGAATAGAAACTAGAGATAGCATTTGGAGTTTTGCTGCTTCCTTTTCTGCATGCTTATAATTTAACAGCGTATAAACTCCAATTCTTAAAGGAAACGATGGCCATCCTCTCTTCTTCTCCTCTTTGAGAGTTTGGGTAACACCTTCAGACATGATCTGATAGGAGATTTCCCGGGCTAGCAATTTGTCTGGCATGTATAAGGGGAGAACATGTGGCCTGGCCTTGCTTCCAAAAACTCTGATATAAGAAAAACATTCTTCGCCGAACCAATGGGCTACGGTTGGTAGGTCAAAAGAGGCTTCATAGGAAATCCTAGGGATAGGCCTGTCAAAAATAGAATAGTGAACGGGAACCATAAAACCGTTGCAAATTTGGTACAAATGGTCTTTGTGAGAGGGTTTCCACAATTTACGATGATACAAATGAATAGGTGTTGGGTCATGGGTTGTCCATCTCCAACCAAGGACAGGAAACTCAGAATTAAAACAAAGGGCATCCATAATGTATGCAGAGTAATAAAATGGTGGGATTTTCCTTTCAGTGACTCTGGTTTTGGCCCTAAACTCACGAATAGCTAAGACCAACTTATCAGACAGGATAGTGGCCCAATCCATGATTATACTATTAACGGCCGCTTCCATTAAGGGAACCATATCAACATGGATATTTGCAGAATCATGAAATCCCCACAATCTACACATCATAATTCCAGCGTAGCAGTAAGGTGAAGCCAGAGAGGCATTGGAGTACTTACCCGACATATCCTGCTTGTGTTTTGCTGGATTTTGCCTCCAATCTCGGAGAGGTTCGGCTGGTGATTCATTCTCTCTGGCGAATTTCTCCACAAATGCTCTGTTATAGACTTGCTCGGGATTGGGCAAATGATACATTCGTCTCAAGTCGTCAGGCTTGAAGGAGCCGAAAATCCTTCCATCCTTAGAAACGAAGGTTCTATTAGTGAGAGGAATTTCTTCAATTGCCCAACGTACCACATCAGTATAAGGCAAGACTTGTTCCCTGGCTGCTATTCTGTGCAGAAAAGAATCAGCCAAATCTTTAAGAGTTGCCTCAGACTTTCTTAGTTCATCCGCACTTGCCTCCATTACTGTCGCTTCTGGTTGTTCTCCTTCTAGCAAATTGTATGTCCCTTGCCATGTAGTACCAGTAAGACCAGTGCATGTAGTATCTGAGATTAAGCCTTTCCTTGAAGCTGTAGCAGCTTGGCCTGAGGCAGGTGTCGCAGTAGAACCTGCCACCTTCTTGAACTTCTTTCCCATCATATTCAGACTTCTCTCAGTAGTCGAATTCTACACAGTGCAAGAGAAATTGTAACAAAGAAATAACAATGACAATCCATAACGGGATAAATATATGATTTGAAGCGTGGCGAGATTATTCCTAAAAGAGGCTGCGGATCTAATGATTTGAGAAGGCACCGTAGATGCAATAATGGTGATTTTACGGCCTGCAGCTTCATAAATGACCATTACTTAAGTTATTAAACTGAATGACCCCTTAAAGCGTGTAATAGATTTTTTCAAAGGTCTAATCGTAATTGCTCGTTAATTCGAAGGGGCAAAGCTTTAAATACGCATGCATTACCTTATCCCTTTACTTAACGTCATTTTGAAATCCGTGATTTTGTCAAATCGATTTTAAATATAACTTTAATGCTTTGAAATAATCACCTTTTGAAACTGAGGTCATCATTAAGCGTCATCATATCGCATCGGAAGTGTGTGTGTGGCGTTATCACTTGGGAAAGTTCTTTAGCGAACGCCGATTGCGATATCGCATTCGGTGCGCGAACATAACCCCTGAATGTGTATCAATTGCTTTTAGCGAATGCCGATAGCGATATCGCATCGGGGAAAGGATATAAACGTCTCATGAAAATGCGTAGAATTGTACCGATTGCCGATATGCGATATCGCATCGGGCCGGAGTGTTAAAACATTTTTCACGAGACATAGTGCCGTGCCGATAGCCGATTTCCGATATCGCGTCGCATCGGGGAAAAGGTATGTGCCCTTTTGTGTGTGCATTGGCTATTGCCGATGGCCGATAGCGATATCGCATCGGGAAAAACCAAGATGGCAACCGAACTTGTGATTACTTTTTTGGACTTAACCAAAAATTGCTTATCATTTGTTCAACAAGGGTTTTTTGCATAAATTCATTTGATTATCATACCTTATTTGAACAAGTTTATTGATGCCAATTAAAATTTTTAAAAGGGACCCATTTCATATGTAAATTGTTTGTGATAAAAATGTTATGAAATGGGGGGTTGTTGTAGGGCACAACAATTGGCGATTCGCTGGGAGAACCAGTTATCTCTGACCTAACAATTATACTTACACTTTCTCAAATAGAATCTTTATAAAAGAAAGGAAATTTCTAATATAACTAGATATCTATTGATTCTAAATAAAACAGGTTTCTTCATTTAACTTCCTCTTTTTATAAATGCACTTCGAGTATTAAAATAAGTCCTTATTGGTTTGTAAAAGTAAAAATAGAAAACTTTTCCATATCAGCTTTTTAAAATAAACCCCTCTGTCACAGGTAGAGCCTCTGCTGCCAGCAAACATTCATAGTCTCGGCAGGGTTACCTTTTAACCATGTTGCTGTCCATTGTTCCATTCACCTTAGAGTGTGACTAAACAGAATGAATTCAAAAGATATTCTCGTATTTTTTTTGAATTTCAATTTCTTTTTTCTTAAGATAAAAGCCATTGTCCTAGTTTGGTGGCCAGATAGATGACAATGCCATTCACGGGTAGTAATTTAAACTGAACAAGCTGGCTCGTGATGAGACCCCTTGTCTTGAGATTTCAAGCCATTACCCTGTTTGGTATGCAGTTTTGGTAATGTCAGTTAAATTATTTTCCTATGAACATGGTAAGTAGGCTTGTGATAAGACCTCTTATCTTTAATCTTTTATATTTTAGAATTACACTCTGAGTAATCAAAAACTGTTGGTGAATGGGATGAACAATTATCTTATTAAGAATAAATGGATGACAGGTTTAAGAGTTGAAGATGCTGAAGATGAATTAGCTCCTATTTTCATATAGATAACCTTTGGGGACTAATTTCAATCACTCAAGATGATTCAAAGAACTTCGTTCAGAGTGAAGTTTACAAAGGTGAGTCTGTAATGCTCAGAATAAAAAGATATCTAATTTCCTAGAAATGATCTCTCTCGGTTCAGGATGCTATTTTTTAAAAAGTAAATATTAATATTATTATGGCGAGACAGCTTTTGTTTACAGTGAAAGGTCAATGGGAATGTCCCACATTCTTATTCCTACAAAACCTACAAACTATGAAAAACTAATAAGCTACGAAGAGAAGGGGTTACCTCCTCAGTTAAAGAATTTCTTCAGAATTAGACCATTGACAGGGAGAGAATCTCTCACCCCTGATAGATTTTGAAGTATGAATGTGGAATGGCCTACTTTTTCACAGATCTGAAATGGTCCTAGCCACAGTTTTTGGAATTTGGAATGTTTACCTTTATCTTCATGGGCTTTGTCCCATTTCAGGACTAGATCTCCGACTTCAAATTGTCTAGGGCTGGATGAGGCTAGATCGAAAGCTGTTTTAATGACTTGCTGATGTCTTGCATGTGTAACCTTGGCTTTATCCCTTTCTTCTTCAAGTTTGAGTATTTGATCATGTCTAAACTGTATAGAAGAAGAAGGAGTTTCGTCTATAAATTGCACTAGGGCTAAAGATGGGAGAAGAAGATTGGTTGGTACGACTGCTTCTTTTCCATAAACAAGATTAAACGGAGAGGTCCCTATGGAAGCTTTCTGTGTAATTCTATCGGCCCATAATGCAAATACCAAGGATTTATGCCAGTTCTTATGATTCTCTTCAATTGTTCGCTTAATGATTTTGATTAGATTTTTATTAGTTGATTCTGCTAGGCCGTTACCCTGGGGGTAATAGTTGGCAGAATACTTTAATTTGAATCCTCTTTTGATAGCGAAATCAATCATTGCATTGCCTGAGAAGTAAGAAGCATTATCAAAGACAAGAGTGTTTGGGACACCAAACCTGGTTACGATGAACTGATCTATAAATTCGATGATTGCTTCCGAGTTTGTTGTCTTTAATGGAACTGCTTCTACCCACTTTGTAAAGTAATCAGTTGCTGTAAGGATATACTTGTGTTGCTTGGAAGATGAAGGATTTATTTCTCCAATAATGTCCAATCCCCATTGTTCAAAAGGTTGTTCAATGTTGATTGGTTGTAAAGGGAAAGCTGGCTTTTGTTGTCTTCCACTGGCAGTTTGGCACTTAATGCATTTCCTTACATATTCATGAGCATCCTTAAACAAAGTAGGCCAGTAATATCCGGCATGAATTACTTTATGAGCTGTTGTATCAGCTCCAAAATGTCCTCCTGCCGGTCCATCCTGTAGCTCCTGCAAAACCTTTTGAGCTTCAGGTTTCTCAAGGCATCTTAGTAATACAGAATCATAGTTTCTCCTGAAGAGCACATCATTAATAAGAGAAAAACTCTTAGCTTTCAATCTAATGGCTCTTTTATTTTTGTAGGACAAATTGGTAGGTGCATAACCATTCTTTAAATAAAAGATTAGATCTGAATATTGAGATTCGGAATCCGGTATACTTAGCTGATTGACTTCTTGGTTTTGCTCTGTATCACCTGATTCAGGAATGTTTGATGCTCCTGCTAAGATCCTGCAAAAACCTTGACCTTTAACAAATTTTGCTGGCTTTATTTCTAGATCATATTCTTGGAGGGCTGCGACCCAATTTGCCCTTTTTTCTCCCAATTCCTTTTGAATTAATAGTTGCCTAACTGCGGAGAAAGGAACTATTACTTTAGTATGGGTTTTAAGAAGAAAGGGCCGATAATGTTTGACTGCTTTAAAGACAGCAAAAGCTTGTTTCTCAATTTCGGAATAATTCAATTCGGCGCCTTGAAAGTTAGAACTGAAGAACGAAATAGGCGCTTCCAAATTGTCATCATTCAACTGAGTTAGTACTGCTGCGTAAGATAAGTCGGATGCAATAGTATATAATGTAAAATGATTAGCAAGATTTGGAGTATTCAGGGCTGGGACATTGATTATGGATTGCTTAATATCATGAAAAGCTTGCTTTTCTTCTAGTCCCCATCTGAAGGTTGAATTCTTTTTAATCATCTTTTGCAGTGGTAGTACAATCTGTGAAAAATCTGGAACAAATCGCTTAACGAAATTAATTTGTCCTAAAAACGACTGCATCGATTTTTTATTGTGTGGAAAAGGAATTTCAGAAATTTCTTTAATTCGCTCAGGATCTACATAAATGCCATCCTTAGATACAATAAACCCTAAGAGCTTGCCTTGGTTGAGAGCGAAGAAAGACTTTTTCGGGTTAAGAGAGATACCATATGTTTTGCATCGTTGAAAAATCTGATTTAAATCATGCAAGTGATTATATCTCTTTTTAGAGTATACAGTAATGTCATCGAGGTAGACAACTACTGTTCGGTTAATTAACCCTCTAAAGGCTGTATCCATAGCTCTTTGAAATGTCGCTCCTGCATTTATGAGTCCGAAAGGCATCTTTTGGTATGCGTAAGTTCCCCATTTTGTTCTGAATGTAGTTTTTAATTGGTCATCAGGGTGGACCAACACTTGATTGTATCCTGAGAAACCGTCAAGAAAGGACATCAATTCAGATCCTGCTACCGATTGAAGGATTTGCTCCATGGTAGGCAGAGGGAAGTTATCTTTTAAGCTTGCCTTATTTAAATTTCTGAAATCAATACAGATTCTGATATCGCCGTTTTTCTTCCTGACGGGTACCATATTGGAGACCCAGTTTGAATGTCGGACAGGGAAAATAATCTTAGCTTTTAAAAGCTTATTAAGTTCCGACTTTATCTGGCTCTCCAAATTTGGATGGATTTTTCTTAACTTCTGCTGGATTGGTTTTTGATCGGGAAGCATAGGAATAGTGTGTTGTATGATAGATGTATCATATGTCTTAAGGTCATCATACTTCCAAGCAAAAACTTGTTTGTTTTTTCTTAAAAGTTTGATAAATGCTTCCTTTTCTATTGTAGAAAGTCCTAATCCTAAATTTATATTTTGAGGAGTTTGAGCCGTTCCTAAATTAATCAATTCAAACCTAAGAGTAGAGCTCTGGAGTTTAGCATTAATTACAGGTTTAAACCTATCTTTGATGTCATAAAGGTCTTCAAGCTTTACCATAGGTTTAGGAATAACGTTATCTTGAGATGTTTGCTTCATTTGAGAATCATGCTCATCCTCTTCAATGACTTGATTGTCATAGGACTTTTCAGAGGTCAAAAATTGCAAAATATCCTCGTCATGGTTGAAAACCCTCCAGTTAGTGATGTTATCAGGAACTGAAGGTCTAAAAATTAACTCTACAGAAAATCTATCAAGACTATAGTCTTCGGAAGGGAGGAGTTTGGAAGCTACGTTGGCTAGCAAATCAGCTGCTGAATTTTGCGATCTTGGGATTGAAAAAATATTGAATGCTGAGAAATGCGAAGTGAGATCTTGCACTAGCATTTGATAATGTTTAAGGTGGCTTGAGAGGCAATGAATTGTATTCCTTACCTGTTTAACAATGATCTCACTATCGCCGAATACTTTTAAATATTGGACTTTAAGGTCGATTGCCTTATATAATCCCTGCAGTAGTGCTTCGTATTCGGTTGTATTGTTGGTGCATTCAAATTCTAATCTACAAGAAAGCATCGTCTTTTCGCCTTTTGGACTAACCAAAATGCAACCTGCTCCTGAGCCCTCGCTGGACTTAGAGCCATCAAAATACAAAGACCAAAATAAAGGAGAATCAGAAATATTTACATCCTTTTGATCTACATTAAAGCATTTGGATAAATTTGATTGTGAAAAATTTTCTACTTGAGATGTACAATGATTGACTTGAAAAGGGGAAGATTGGGCAACAAAATTGCCAAAGAATGACTGTGAAGAATAATTTCCCAAAATGTTATTGTTGAAAGCCACCGGCTGGTTTTCTTGTTCGAAATCGGTTACTGTATGAGTCATATGCTTTTCACGGTCGATCCTTATTTGATTTGGCTTACCCTTGTAGGGGAGCCACATATGTGACCAATCCGTGGAAATGTATCCATGCAGTTTCTCAGACCAGTCTCTGCTCAAAATTAAACCGTAGAATTCAGGTATGTCGACGATCAAAATGTCTATTCTCTGTACTATTCTGGGATCAGCAGACAACCTGATAGTCACAGAATTAATCTCTCCTATGACCTGTACTTTGGTTCTGTCTAACTGTACAATGTGGATGGCTGATTTCTGGGGTTCTATGTTCAGCTTAGAACAAACTGAAGCTGGCATAATATTGGATGAAGCCCCTGAATCAATTAAACAGTTATGCAGATTTCGATTATAGATTTCATAGGTGAGCAAGAAAGGTGGGGTATGAGAATTGGATCTATCTCCAATCAGAACCGAATCGGTAGCCTCGACCATATCTGGGGGGGGTTGTCCTGAATCATTAGCAGCTTTTGAACTGGGAAGAGGGGAAGAGGGAATAGCGTTAAATTCCCTTAGGAGCAATTTTTGTTGATGTTTTAATTTACCTAGTTCAAACATGGTTATGTTTGCCTTGGTCTTTTTCATGTCATCGACAATATTATACTCCATATGGTCAGATACCACTAGTGTTTTGGATGTTGAAGGAGAATTAGAAATTGGAGGCTGGTTTTGAGGGGTTGCTATTGGAGATTTCTTCGGAAGAACTTTTTCTTTTGGCGTGGCAGCTCCTGCACTCCTCTTTTTTGTAGTTGTTTGAGTAGGTTCAGAAGCAATTTTACTTCTTGTAGTAACAGGAAAAGCTTCTTCTTGATTCTCAGTGTCAGAATTTGGGAGTATGAAATCCCACATACCATGACACTCAACTACTTCTTCTTCATCATCTGTCTGTGAGGGTGATTCCTCTTCTTCATCTTCCTGTTCAGAATCTGCATTAGATATAACATTGGGTGGCTTTGTTTCTGTTTTCTTAAAAGTTCTAAATGGTCTTTTGGTTGAAGTTTCAGCCACCTGTTTTTTAATTTCGACCATTTCATTAGACAATGTTTTAAGGACCTTTTGTAAACCCTCCATGTCATAGGGGTCTTTTGGGGTTTTCTTCTTGGAGTCTTCTTTAAATGAAACTTTTTTAGATTTTCTATCCTCCAAAACTGCTTTCTTTTCTAGGGCATTTATCCGTTTTTCGACGGCAAGTGCTTCTTTCATATTCTCGGCTAAGGTAGGTTTGCCAGCCCTGTCAACAAAAATAGCTATGTTGGAAGGGAGAGCAGTAATGTACCATTCGCTTCTGATTTGTTCACTTGGCTTAGAAGCAGTGGGGATTTTATTTAAGAGTTTATTGAATCGGGCATTAAACTCTTTTACTGGTTCTCTATGTTCTATTCTCAAATTGGAGAGGTCGTTTATTAGAGTCGCCAGAGACCTGTCATCTCCATATTTGACAAGAAATTGCTCTTGGCACATAGCCCAGCTGGTAATAGAACCAGAAGGTAATGAGAAGTACCAGGATCCTGCCGATCCTTGCAGAGTATAAGGAAAAAGTCTTACAACAACATCTTGTTCTGTCACTCCTTTCAAGTTAATTGCTAACATGAAATTGTTAATATGTTCTTCAGCTTGTGTTACGTTATCTGGATTAAATTTAGGCAACCATTTTTCTGGAGCATCAGGTAGATCATGTAATGGTCCGGGCATATTGACTGCACCTGGCTGAGTCCATGGATCTGCCATTGTGCTGGTGATATTAGTTGTTACTACAATTGGTATTCCAGATGACTGAGGAGAAGAAGTTGTTAGAGAGAGAGTAGCTTGAGATGCTGTAGTACTTATTCCTTGATGGACAACAATGTGTAATGGGGGAGTGGATGATTGACTTCGCAGAGGAGGAGTTGAGATGGAAGATATGGAAGAAAGATCTTCACTATCAGATACTTCAGTAATCTTCTTAGCCCTTTTCTTTTTGGGTAAAGGGAACTCAGTAGGTTCAATACCAAGTTTTTCGCTCTGAAGTCTGGTAAGTGGATGAGATAAGTTTAACTGCGAGGTCACACTGCTTTGTGATACTTCAGATTTCTGAGGCGAAATCGAGAAGCTCTGAAGTTTATGGATAAGAGACTGAACTTCAGGGGATTCAAGACTTAAATGTTCTGAAATATTATGAGTGTGAGCAGTGGTGGTTGATTCTTCTTTTTCTTGATCATGTGCTGGAGAACCAGCATGTGATTGAGAAGGAGAAGATGGTTTGGAGGGGGAATTACTCTTAGAATGGTTTGTGGACCTGGACCTACTTGCCATTCACAGTTGATGGCCCTCCTTCTAGCGCCAAAAATGTTGATGCCCCGAAATTCGTTGCAACAACATCGGGGAAACCACCCGGTCCGGAACTTAGTGCAGCTCCTTTTCCGTTTGGAATAGTGGCTCCGACTGGGGATAACGGGACCAGTTTCCCAAAGATTATAAGTGAACGGGATGGATGGATGATTTAAGATATGAAATGATAATAAACAAATAACTAAACTATAAAAGAAATACAAAAACTATAAGCTAATCCCGGGACTTATCAATTCAGACAGTACAGCGTTTGATAAACTATGCTTAATGACAGGCATATAGATGACACTAACAACAAGCATAGATGTTTAATCATTTGAGATTGCTCTGCGTAAGTAGTTACGCAGAGTTATAATAGCGAATTACTGCACTCAGTCATTTATATCATTGATACATACATGAGTGAAAGATAACAAATCACAAAACATTCAATAGTGATATGAAATGCAGACTTGTTGTTGTATTGCATACATGTATTCAATAATAGCAAAGTAATAACACAACAATTCATATAACTGAAAAGAGAACAGATACAGATAATAGTACCATGCAAGCTGTTTGATCAATCCAATATATTAATCGCTATGTCGCAGTCCTTCCTTCCAACCAGAAAGCATTCCAAGCAAACGACAATAGTGCACAATTTACTTAAACAGCATTCCAAGTAAAATTAAGGACCAGTGGTCGAGTTTCAAAAAAGAATATAGACCGAAGCACAATAGTGCAAACTTCAGCCTTTTAGTCTTTTACAAAATTTTACGACCCTTTCCAAAACAATGAAAGGGTCTATAAATACTATGCTAATCTAACTACTAAATATCTAAAAACTGTAAACTAAGAAATCGGCATCAACAAATATCATTTTGCATTTGGGTGATTCGGCAGTCGGCGACGATGCTTCAGTCAGCTGTCTCTTTGCCTTTACTCTTTCGCTGACATATCGCCAGCATTGGCTCTACTTCTGGTGGAGTATTGAGGCGAGAAGTCAGCTGTGCATCATATGTGGCATCTTGGAAATCGGCGATCAGGTATTGGAGGGCATCGGTTAGGCAGTTAAGAGCCGACCTTTGAGAATGCGGTTTAATCAGGAAAAGCCAGTATGCATCGGAGGTCAAGGTATTCACTCCAGAGATTAACCGCCCTTGTTCTTCCAGCTTAAGATAATTCTTGTGCTCCAGCATATTCGCGGTTGTTATGTTTCCAGGTGTGCATTGTGAAATCATGTTAGCCAGATACAATGTATCATTGACTATATTGATCATGTTTTTGGAAATTGTTTTGCACCTGGATGCTGCCCTCTCTGCCTTCATTACCTGTGTTTCCCATTCCATGAAAAGTATGTTCTTGTATGTTTCACTGATTCGGGCTAAATTAGCAGCTTGCCCTTCTGGAGTATCTTGCCATTCAATATATTCTATTATTTCATCTTCGGCCTGATCCAAGTTAGTCCTGGCTTTCTCGATTTTCCCACATACTGCTGTAGATATATCACAAAGTGACTCAGCTTCAACTCGCTGTTGGCACAAAAGTCTGATCTGAGATATCAAAGCGCCATTTATCAGAGTTGCCTCTGCTCTGAAATCTTCAATACTCTTGGCACCTTTGATACCTTCAAGCTGTGCTGAGAGCTGAACTATTTGATCCTCTTTTGATTTCATTAACAGCTCATTTGATGCCTCCAACTGTGATAATGCCTCTGCCAATTCTCATGCTTTAATGTCACTTTGGTCTATCCTTAGTGTTTCAATTTGCTGGGTTAACAAATGATTCTCTTGTTGTTGAGCCAGCAATTGTTCTTCTGCCTGTGTCGCCTTATTCTTTGCCTCTATCAATTCTGCTTGCAATGCATATACCTCATGCTCTTTAGTCTTCAAAAGAAGACTCACTTCGGATGCTTTATCAATGGTTGCTGCTGAATAAGCTCCCGCAAATTGCGACAGCTTTGTTAAGTCTTCAGAGGGACTTAATTCTCCCTTCCAGACGACATTGCCCGTGACTGTTTGCTCATTTGAGACAGAAGGTTGATCAAGCCTTCGCCTCTTCCTTGAGCGTCTTACAACGGCTTTATGCTTAGGGCTGTAGAAAATGTCTAGAGGAGGAATTTCCTCTACCTGAAGATCAACTAAATCAGATGGATTCTGAGTAACTTCTTCAACGTTCTGTACAGTGGGTGGGCCGCTGGTTCCTTCAAGAACCGGAGAAACAGTAGTATCGGGAGTCTTTAAGGCATCTGAGTCTTTAGAGGCTTCTTTACCACTTATAATGGAATCAAATTGATTCCATTCCTTAATCAATTCAGTATCAACAGAGATTTGCTTACTCTGTTCTTTTTCTTTTTCAATTCTCTGTTGTTCTTCGTTTGCCTCCCGCTGTTGCTCCTCTTGCACTCTCCGTTGCTGTTCTTCCAATTCCTTTTTCTGCCTATCTTCCAGTTCTTTCCTTATTTTTTCTTCTTCCTCTCGTTTCCTCTGTTCTTCTATTTCTCTCTGTCTCTGTTCTTCTATCTCTCTTTGCCTTCTTTGCTCTTGTTCAATTTGTGCTTTTTGCTGCCTTTCTATTTGTTCTCTTCTATGACTTTCTGCCTGCAGCTTTCTTTGACTTTCCTCCTGTTCTCTAATTGTAACGGGAGGTGAATTTATTTCTGGCTGATCAGGCTCGCTTGAGGATGAAGTTGGGGTTGTAGATAATAACTTTAGAGGCAAAGTTTGCAACCTTTGCTTTCTAAGTTTATTGAATTCAGTTAATTCCATATCTTCATATCTCATCGCAGCAAGTTGTTTGACTTGGCTTATTGAATCAGCACCCATGAACAGGTCGTCAAACTGGTCTTCTTGGTGAACAACCTTTGTCAGCTTAGCCTGTTCCAAGGCAATGAAAGCAGTCTTTTTCGGGTCATAGAGTCTGTTGGGAATAGAAACTAGAGATAGCATTTGGAGTTTTGCTGCTTCCTTTTCTGCATGCTTATAATTTAACAGCGTATAAACTCCAATTCTTAAAGGAAACGATGGCCATCCTCTCTTCTTCTCCTCTTTGAGAGTTTGGGTAACACCTTCAGACATGATCTGATAGGAGATTTCCCGGGCTAGCAATTTGTCTGGCATGTATAAGGGGAGAACATGTGGCCTGGCCTTGCTTCCAAAAACTCTGATATAAGAAAAACATTCTTCGCCGAACCAATGGGCTACGGCTGGTAGGTCAAAAGAGGCTTCATAGGAAATTCTAGGGATAGGCCTGTCAAAAATAGAATAGTGAACGGGAACCATAAAACCGTTGCAAATTTGGTACAAATGGTCTTTGTGAGAAGGTTTCCACAATTTACGATGATACAAATGAATAGGTGTTGGGTCATGGGTTGTCCATCTCCAACCAAGGACAGGAAACTCAGAATTAAAACAAAGGGCATCCATAATGTATGCAGAGTAATAAAATGGTGGGATTTTCCTTTCAGTGACTCTGGTTTTGGCCCTAAACTCACGAATAGCTAAGACCAACTTATCAGACAGGATAGTGGCCCAATCCATGATTATACTATTAACGGCCGCTTCCATTAAGGGAACCATATCAACATGGATATTTGCAGAATCATGAAATCCCCACAATCTACACATCATAATTCCAGCGTAGCAGTAAGGTGAAGCCATAGAGGCATTGGAGTACTTACCCGACATATCCTGCTTGTGTTTTGCTGGATTTTGCCTCCAATCTCAGAGAGGTTCGGCTGGTGATTCATTCTCTCTGGCGAATTTCTCCACAAATGCTCTGTTATAGACTTGCTCGGGATTGGGCAAATGATACATTCGTCTCAAGTCGTCAGGCTTGAAGGAGCCGAAAATCCTTCCATCCTTAGAAACGAAGGTTCTATTAGTGAGAGGAATTTCTTCAATTGCCCAACGTACCACATCAGTATAAGGCAAGACTTGTTCCCTGGCTGCTATTCTGTGCAGAAAAGAATCAGCCAAATCTTTAAGAGTTGCCTCAGACTTTCTTAGTTCATCCGCACTTGCCTCCATTACTGTCGCTTCTGGTTGTTCTCCTTCTAGCAAATTGTATGTCCCTTGCCATGTAGTACCAGTAAGACCAGTGCATGTAGTATCTGAGATTAAGCCTTTCCTTGAAGCTGTAGCAGCTTGGCCTGAGGCAGGTGTCGCAGTAGAACCTGCCACCTTCTTGAACTTCTTTCCCATCATATTCAGACTTCTCTCAGTAGTCGAATTCTACACAGTGCAAGAGAAATTGTAACAAAGAAATAACAATGACAATCCATAACGGGATAAATATATGATTTGAAGCGTGGCGAGATTATTCCTAAAAGAGGCTGCGGATCTAATGATTTGAGAAGGCACCGTAGATGCAATAATGGTGATTTTACGGCCTGCAGCTTCATAAATGACCATTACTTAAGTTATTAAACTGAATGACCCCTTAAAGCGTGTAATAGATTTTTTCAAAGGTCTAATCGTAATTGCTCGTTAATTCGAAGGGGCAAAGCTTTAAATACGCATGCATTACCTTATCCCTTTACTTAACGTCATTTTGAAATCCGTGATTTTGTCAAATCGATTTTAAATATAACTTTAATGCTTTGAAATAATCACCTTTTGAAACTGAGGTCATCATTAAGCGTCATCATATCGCATCGGAAGTGTGTGTGTGGCGTTATCACTTGGGAAAGTTCTTTAGCGAACGCCGATTGCGATATCGCATTCAGCGCGCGAACATAACCCCTGAATGTGTATCAATTGCTTTTAGCGAATGCCGATAGCGATATCGCATCGGGGAAAGGATATAAACGTCTCATGAAAATGCGTAGAATTGTACCGATTGCCGATATGCGATATCGCATCGGGCCGGAGTGTTAAAACATTTTTCACGAGACATAGTGCCGTGTCGATAGCCGATTGCCGATATCGCGTCGCATCGGGGAAAAGGTATGTGCCCTTTTGTGTGTGCATTGGCTATTGCCGATGGCCGATAGCGATATCGCATCGGGAAAAACCAAGATGGCAACCGAACTTGTGATTACTTTTTTGGACTTAACCAAAAATTGCTTATCATTTGTTCAACAAGGGTTTTTTGCATAAATTCATTTGATTATCATACCTTATTTGAACAAGTTTATTGATGCCAATTAAAAATTTTAAAAGGGACCCATTTCATATGTAAATTGTTTGTGATAAAAATGTTATGAAATGGGGGGTTGTTGTAGGGCACAACACCTTTCTAAATGGTGAATTGGAAGAAGAAGTTTACATTGAACAACCTGAAGGTTTTCTACTCTCTGATAAGGAAGACTACATCTACAAATTAAAGAAGACACTATAATGTATCAAACAAGCTCCTAGAGATTGGTGTGCTTGTCTTTATGGATATCTAAATTAACAAGGATTCAAGAAAGGAAGTGTCAAAAACAATATCTATGTGAAAGTGGATCAATATAACCTAACAATTATCGAGGTATATGTGGATGATATAATCTTTGGAAGCAAAGATGACAAATTAAGTAAAACATTTGAAACAAATATGCAAAGTGATTTTGAATGTCTCTACTTGGTGAGCTGACATACTTTTTAGGGCTTCAGATATCTCAACAAGATAAAGGAATATTTATATATCAAACCAAGTACATCAAGGAAATGCTGAAGAAATTCAAGATGGAATATTTCAAGCCTGTCCTTACCCCAATGGTAACAAGTTGCAAGTTAAGTTTAGAAGTCTCGTCAAAGGATGTGGGCTAGAGGTTGTATAGATCTATGGTTGGTAGTCTTCTATATGTGACAACTTCTTAGCCAGACATAATGCAGACAGTTTGACAAGTAGTAAGATTCCAAGCAACACCAAAATAATCTCATGTTACTTCCGTCAAAATAATTCTTCGATATCTTAAGGGAACATCAAAATATGGTTTATGGTATCCCAAAGGAAATGATCTAGTTATCCAAGCTTATACAGATGCAGATTAGGTAGGAAGTGTTGATGATCAAAAGAGTACTAGTGGAGCAACATTCTATCTAGGTGGTTTCCTTATTTCATGGTTAAGTAAAAAGCAATCTTCAATCTCGTTATCCACAGCGAAAGCAGAATATATCGTGGCAACAACTTGTTGTACTCAATTTAACTGGATGAAGCAAATTTTGCAAGATATTCAAGTCAAGTTTGATAAGCCTATTCCCATCTTCTGCGATAACACCAGTGCCATCAGTATGTCCAAGAATCCTGTGATGTATTCCAAAAAAAAACACATTCCAATCAAATATCATTTCGTTAGAGAGCAGGGCGGGGAAAAGAATATCAAGCTTGAATGTTAGCATAAAGGAATAAATTGCTGACATATTTACCAAACCATTACTGCATGAAGCATTTAAGTATCTTTGCCAAAATATTGGGATTCTCCCAAGTTCTCATTAGACTCTTTATCTTATCTAACTAAGCAGAAAGGGGGAGTGGAGGTGTGTACAGGCCCACAGGATGACAATTTATCAGGGGGAGTCACCCTTTTCCATTGATGAAAAAGGGGGAGAGGAGGTAGTAGAAAGAGTTTTCATGATCGCAAGGGGAGTACCTGTGTTAACATCAATGCCAAAGGGGGATATTTTTTATTAGTGGTTGTCATTGATGTCAACCCAAGTAGCACCAGGGGCTACCCCAATCTTGCCTGCAACATTTGACTTGATAAATCATCCTATTCTGAGTCATGGATATTTTATATAGGTTTTACTCGTCAAGATGTTTTCGTTGATATATGGCACGCCACATAGTTCTTCACGGTTTGAGAGTTATTCATGTTTGAAGTTAGTAACCCCGGTTAGTGGGCTAAAACCCCATGGGGTTGTGGCATGACACTCATCATTGGTTGTGTGATGAGCACCAATATTGCAGCAAGGATGCTGCAACTCCTGGGCTACCAGCTTTACTTATCAACCCAGGGTTTGTACAAACTTGGAGGTGACAGTGTTATTTGCACAAGTAGAAGTGAAGGTCCTGCCTGTTGTCACTTTTTCATCTGGCAAGAGACCCCAGGGGTTCCAAGCCAGACTTCTATAGAGTTAGAAGAAGCTTAATTCTTTTATGGAAGATGAGCAAACCTATTCTAAGAGAGCTACTCTACTGTAGTAATGAAGAAAACAACATGTAATGCTAAATCACACCATATCCTAATTAACCATTTAAACAGCTAAACTAAGTAGAATTGCTAAATCAAAACTAACCTAATGCTGCTATCTAAGTTACAGAATTAAAGAGAATCAAACCAAACTAATGTGGAAGCAAGGAAACTAAACTAATTCTGTTTTCGGGTTTTTGGTGTTTTAATAAAATCAACCATGCAAGGAGTCAAGCGGAAGAGCAAGCGTAGACCGAAATTAATGAAAGGAGGACGTAACGAAGAAAAAGTTCATAGGAACCATTAGATTGATCAGCAAATAGTACAAATGGAAGAGGAGCGGCGAAGATATTATCGCAGGAGATTACGTGAATAGATGGATGAACAAGACTAATAGAAGATGAATGGCGGAGATCTTATCGCGGGAGGTGAAGTCAATAGATGGACGAACAGGACTAATCAGAAGATGAATGGAAGAGATCTTACCGTGAGAGGTTTAGTCAATAGATGGACAAATAGGACTAACGGGATATGAATGGGAGAGACCTTATTGCGATAGGTAAAGTCAAGAGATGGACGAACATGACTAATCAGAAGATGAATGGCGGAGATCTTATCGCGAGAGGTTAAGTCAAGAGATGGATGAACAAGACTAATCGGAAGATGAGTGGTGGAGATATTATCGTAGAGATGAAATGAATAGATGGATGGATCACATCAAGTCACGTGGCGACGGAAGGGAAAAAAAACGTGTGGAATGATGGAGTGGGTTTCCATAGGCGGTAAGCAGTTTCTCGCGCGCCCTCAAAGTTGTAAGATGTATTTCTAAATTTTGCATGATTAGCCTAAGTGAATGACACGTAGCACAGGAAAACCACTTTTCTCACGTTCTCTCGGGCATATATCGATCATGCAAGAATTTGTGCGAGATTGCGCGATAGCTGTTGGATCATGTAGGATTGATTAATGGTGGAGATCAACCAAGCTAGTTGGCGATCGGGTGACACGATAGCTATTGGATTGAGGGCATGACAGATCGAATTTTTAGATTTGGAGTGAATAAAGTGGGTGGAATAATTCACGATAGTCGTTGGATTAATATAGATAGATCGACAGTGGAAATCTGGAGCACATAAGTCAAGCTTTGAAATGAATGGAACGGTGATCGTTCAGGTTTATTGTGGATCAGACGGTAAGGAGATCTATGGGTATAATCCTTGCTAACCTGCTAACTGAAGAAAAATGCACAAGTGGAAGAAAACTAAAACAAAACCAATCTAAGCTACACCGTTGTAATGGAAATGCAACTATTTAAGTAAATGAACGATTAAACCATGAATCTATTCCCTACCCTGCTGTAATGGAAATGCATCTAATTAAGCAAATGAATGATTAAACCATGAATATACACTAACATACATGTACATTAAAGAGGAGCCTTAGTTTCTAGGGTTGGGCCCTAATCCAAGAGCTTCAGACCTATGGGTTAACTCAGTGTTGGCTCGAAACAAAACTCATTCTTATTATCAAAACAATGGATTACATAAAAAACTGGCATAAGTCTTGCAGCTCAAAAATAAAGTAGAGTTTTACAATCAAAACTCCAAATTGTACTAAGATCCTAGGGCTCTCTACTTATTATTCTGAAGTCTCTAATGACTTCCTTAAAATTAGGGAGGCTCAGCTTCCAAACAAGAGATAAACTGGTGCTTTGACTTCCACTTGCTCAGCTGCCTTCTAGTCCTCATGATTTGGCTGGTTGCACTCTGAGCTGATGGAGGAAGATTCAAATGGAGGGGTAGTAAATGAGGAGGATTTCCCTCCTATAATTCCTCTCCTTTGTCCCATTCTAGTTTTGACCAAATTCTTTGCTAAAATTCCTTATTTTTATCCTTTAATCCTGTATTAAATGCACATTAGACCACAAAGCAAAATATCCAACTCTAACTCATCTCATAAACAAAATATAATCAAAAGTATGCAATAAGTTGTCAGAATAGTTGGTTTGACTAAGATAGGATGTGAATTAAGGCCATATAATTACCCAATGATGAGGCTCATTATCACCCCCCTATTGAAAGTGTTGCTCATCCTCTAAGCAACTTAGTCAATGTCCATGTCCTTCATGGCTCTAGTAGCCTCTTTGACATCCCATGCTTCTGTTGTGGTCTCTTCTTCTTGTTCATAGAAACTTGCTTTCCTTTCTGCTTCTTTCCACTGCCTTTTTTCCTCTTCTTCTTTTCTCCCTTTTAGCATCCCTAGGAGTTGTGGTGGAGTGAGTTTTAGGCCTATCCAATTGACCTTCAACCTTTGCATTGATTGCTTATACATGGGTGTCCTATTGAGTGCCTCTCTCAACCTTTGAGGGGAGTGATATTCTCTGATCTTCAAGCTATGTGGTAGTGCGTTCCATATCCTTGAGCAAGCATGTATACTATCATCTCCTAATAGCCTAAACATATACTCAAAGTGTGAAATTGCTTGCTCTTGGGCAACAAGATATCTAGGTACCAATTGAGTATCATTTGCAATTAGGTTATGGTTGCTGATTAGGGCCATGGGATTTGATTGTTTAGCTCCGATGAAAAGAGGTTCATTTTGTTCTCTGGCCAATATTCTTTTCATCTCTACAACCCTTGACTCCTCATGGTTCATCCAAGATGCCAAAGCCATTAATTGTAGATCTCCTAGCCCGGCATTAGGATCCCAAACATTCATGTATGTGATGGCCATGTTGTGCAAGTAAAACTTAGCCATTTTGGCCCTATCCTCTAGTGTAATTTGATCACAAAGATCAATAAACTGCTTGTAGTCCTGAAATGGCATGGTTCCCCTTTGTGCTAGTGTTTTAATCTGAAATTGTAGCCATTGTTCTCTGAGGTAAAGAGCATAGGATTTCACTGGCATCCTACACTGGATGGCCTCTAAGGAGAGGCTGGCCATACATGCTAGCTGGTTTTCCTTTTCCTGCAACTGTCCTCTCAGCCATGCATTTTCCCTCTCAAGTTGATCTCTCATTATTGTTTCTCTGTCCCTTGGTGTAGGGGAATCTTCAATCTCAATAGGGATTTTTTTTTATATTTGTGGCTTCCCTTGTTTGATTTTTGTTCTCTTTGTTGTTCTAAAGTATAGAGGGGTTTGCCTCCTTCTTTTCGATTTTTTCTTGACTCGGGTGCTAAGAGTAGTGAGGGAAGCTGCTACTTTCCTCTTAGGGGCCTCTGGAGACACCGTAGGTGACTCCTCCTCGTTTTCTTCCTCTTATGTTTCAATGCCTTCTTCCTCTCTATTTTTCTTATTTTCTTCCTCTTGCTATTCTTTCTCATCTCCATCAGTTTCTTCCTCGTTTCCTCCTATGTTTCAACATCATCCTCCTTCTCTTATGCTTCATCATGTTCCTCTGTATTAGTTTCTTATTCATCCATCTCATCCCCATCTAGATCTGTATTTTATTCTTCTTGTTCTGCTTCCTCCTCACTGATAGAAGGACTAACGTCAAGGTGAGGGTTTTGATGTCATCCTATGCTGGTAAGTCTCTGAAGACTGACCATTTTATAGGGATCCTGAGGTTTCAGAGGGCATCCTCAATTAGGATCCTGAACAACCCATGGTGAGATAATTGTTGGGAATTCCCTTCCTTTATTTTGTTGCTTGAGTCTATGAGTGATTGCATCAAGAAATAGGGTATGCTAAATCTTTGGTGAACTGGTGTTTCTACCCCAAATCTTAATTCTTCAAGCATCCTAAAATGGTAGCCATAAACAACACTATATCTACACTCACATGAGATATATTTGATGAGTTGGTAACCTACCTCACTCCATGGGCATGGCAGATTGTCCCTCCTACTCCATTTTTATCCTCTGTGGGTTCTTCACCTTCTAAAAAGAATTTCCCTTTTTCCACCTGACTATCTGCTTTGTCTTCTTTTCTCCATGGAATTCCTAGGGGAAGTGTGGTGACCCTACTGATGAGCTATGGGGTGAGATCTATGGTTAGCCCTCTAACTATAACAGTGGCATGGATTCTATTGTGTGGAGTGAGGGAATGAGAAAATTCTTGAGCCATCTCATCATCATACCCTATGAATTTTTCGAAAAACCCCATCCATTGTTGTCTTATAAAGATTTCAAGCACTTGGGGTTATTGTTGTATCCTCACAGTGTTTGTGGGTTCTCTCCTATTAAACCCTCCTGTCATCTTTCTTGTGAGGCTTGAGGAGGAAATGATAGGTTTGTCACAAGAATTTTAAATTCAGGAGAAAATAGAGTTTCCTGTGTATGTAATTCACCTCCCATAGTTGTTATATCCACTAGCTTTTATAACATTTCTAGTTCATTTGCTTGTAAATGGGGATGGATTTTTAGATCCTACCTCTTTAGAATGGTGGCAGTGGAAAATTCTCGTGATATTCCCTTTTGAACCCCTCTCTTCCTTTCCTGTAAACTGCCTATGTAAATCCTATAGACTGCTCCTGTAGACTGCTTCTGTAGGAATTCCTGTGCATTCTCCTATAGAAATTTTTACATAGAACGATGGATCCTTACTTGCAGTGGGTGACCAAAGTTATAAGAGCGACTTGAGTGAGGGAGTTTCAAGGAGGTGGAATGCATGAATGCATGTAAATGATGTTTTGTTTCCCACTCCTTGTAATTAGATCCCACCTCTTATATCCGTAGTTAACCACTTCTTATCCTACTCCTCTGTATTGGAGTTGACTACGACCACGTGTGAGAGGACACCCGGTTTTTTATGTGATGACTGAACGAAGGTGTCCAAGTTAACTGGACACCTTTTCACTTATAAACCAACTACCTCATAACCTTTACAAATTTTGATAAAATGATGCATATGCGTGAGTGAGCGGGATACTTACTTGTGGTCTCGATGCCATGCTGCAGTTGTCAAAGATCATATGTGCTGCGTTGTTTATTTGCTGCATGGTCATTCTTCTTCCTCCTATGCTAGATGTTGTCTGTTGTCTGAATCATCTTAGTGAAGACTAGTAGCTGATGATTGATATTCTGTGGGATAGGCTGTTACAGGACCTAACCAACCTACCATTCACCCTCGGATTGCTTCCTGTAAGTTTTCAGGGTATCCTGTAGGAATACAGGGGATCTTGTAGAAAACACAATCTTCGCCTGAATTGAAGCAATGAAGTGAAAAAAACAATGGAATTGATGGAGGGATGCATGGTAAGGAGTGGAGGAGATGAATATATGTGAGGCAGGGTTCCCTTTGGATCTTCTCTTTGCTCCTTGATTGTCTTTCTCACCTACCTGCAAATAACAATTATGTCTTTTCTCTCTTCTTCTTTTTTTTTCTCTTTTTTTTTGAAAAACACCTAGGCTGCCTCAGAGAGGTTTTCACCCTATATGTTTGCCCTGGGTGCCTCAAGGAGGGTTTTCACCTAGGGATCTTCTTATTCTTTTTTTCAATTTTTTTTCATCATTGGGTCGCCTCATGAGGTTTTCAACCCAAAGATGGGATTCAGGCGCCTCATGGAGGTTTTCACCTGAATCCTTATTATTATTATCATTATTATTATTATTTCAGTGACCTGATGAGGGAGGAGATGGAACTTGCTCCACCATCATCATTGTCTTATTGATATTGTCAATGAACTCTTGTTTTGATAAATGCCTCTTGTATATTTTCAATCGGTGTCCATTAACAAGCAATGGAATGGATTCTTCATCGATAGTTCTGATTTGCACAGAACCATTATCATGGCATCTTTCCACCACATAAGGTCTGAGCCATCTTTTCCTTAGCTTTCCCTTGAAGTCTTTATACCTAGAATCATATAACAATGCCCAATCGCCCGCTTGAAATTGCTTCTCTTTAATATGTCTATCATGCCAGATCTTCCTCTGAAGCTGAACTATCTCTGTATGTAGGAGGGTTTGCATTCTGAATTCATCCAAGCCATTCAAATGGAAGAATATTCCTTTTTGTGCATGACTAAGATCCAAATTTAGTTGGGTTTCCATCCTCAATGTGTTATATTCAAACGCAATGGACAACAAAGCCTTTTTCCCATAGACTAGCTCATAGGGTGTAAATCTAGTGGCAGTCTTCCATGTTGTATTATAGGCCCAGGTGGCCTCAACTAGTCTTTCTGCCCAATCCTTCTTGTTGCTGCTCACTACCTTGGTTAAGATGATTTCCAATGCCCTGTTGGTCACCTCCACTTGCCCATTAGCATGTGGATGATAAGGAGTGGAGGTCCTATGCTTGATTTTGTGATGGCTGAGTAGTTCTTCAATCATGTTGGAGGTAAACTGGCTACCTTGGTCTATGACTAGCTCTCTAGGGTACCCAAATTTGTAGAATACATTCTCCCTTAGGAACTCAGCCACCTTCTCTTCTGTTGCTGCCTTAATTTCCTTTGTTTCAACCCACTTAGTCAAATAATTAGTGCACACAATAATGTATTGTTTTTTCTTTGAAGGAGGGTTGATAGGCCCAATGAAGTCCATGCCCCACTTGTCAAATGGCTCAAAAGTCACTTGAGGTTGTAGGGGCATTTCATCTCTTGGAGTAGGCTTTCCCATCCTGTAGCACTAATGACACTGACTAATGTACTTTTTTACATCTTGATGAATAGTGGGCCAATAATAGCCCGCTTGTAACACTTTGAATGTCGTCCTCTTTGCTTCAAAGTGACCTCCACAAGGCACATCATGACAGGTCAGAAGGATGTCAAAGACTTCCTCTTCCCTTACACATCATCTCAAGATTTGATCTGGGCCAAGTTTGAAAAGATTTCCCCCAATCTAGGTGAAGGGGTGCTTTTCATTACTATCTTGCTCTTTTATTTGGAGGGCAAGTTTGGTGGGAACTGTGCTGATACCAAATAGTTTGCTATATCAGCAAACATGGGGAGAGAATTGAAATAGAAAACAAATGCTCATCTGGTAACTGGTCATTCACTATTCCTTCTTCACCTACAAGTAGATTCATCCTATATAGAAAGTATGAAACAACATTTTCCTTACAGGCTTATCAACAATAGTTAGATCAAGCTACTGTAATAAAAGCCACCATCTTATAATCCTAGCATTCACATCTGGTTTTTTCATTAAATATTTTATTTTAGTATGGTTAGTATGCAAAAATGTTTGATAGCCTGTAATGTAATGCCTAAATTTGTTTAATGAATGCACAATAGCCAGGAGTTCCTTTTCGGTCACAGTATAATTTAGCTCAGCCTTTGACAGGTTCTTACTGATAAAATAGATGGCATAGGGCAATTTCTCCTCTACCTAACCTAAGGTAGCTCCTATGGCTTTGTGTGAGGCATTAGTATGAATATGAAAAGGGAGGGCCTAGTTTTTGCCTCAAATAATTGGTGCAGTGGTTAACTTACCCTTTAAAATTTCTAAGGCCTCTTGACAGCTTTCTGACCATATAAACTCAGAGTGTTTGGCCAACAACCCAAATAAATGAGAGACCAACTTGCTAAAGTCCTTTATGAACCTTCAGTAGTATCCAGCTGACCCCAAGAGACTCTTGACATCCCTCTGCTTTTGAGGATATGGGACCTTTTGGTTGATTGCTATTTTGTTTGGGTCCACTTGTAGTCCTTGCTGAGATATTGAATGACCTAGCACGGTCCCTTAAGTCATTAAGAATTCACATTTTTCTAGACTGAGAGACAAGTTCATTTCAATGCATTTGTGCAATAATTTGCCTAGGTTAGTAAGGGATTCTTGAAAATCACAACCATAAGGTGTAAAATCATCCATATAGATTTCCACTGCATCATGTACTAATTCGGAAAAAAATACTCAAGACTGCTCTCTGGAAAGTGGCAGGAGCATTGCATAGGCCAAAAGGAAGGACCCTATAGGCAAAAGTACCCCAAGGAAAGGTGAATGTGGTCTTATCTTGGTCCTCTGGGTAGATTTGGATTTGGTTGTACCCACTGAATCCATCTAGGAAAGAAAATAACTTCTTCCCTGCCAGGACATCTAGCACTTGGTCAATGAAGGGTAGGGGGAATGATCCTTCTTTGTGGGTCTGTTGAATTCCCTATAATAGAGACAAATCCTCCACTTACAATTTTTCTTGGGAACTAACACTAAAGGAGAGACCCACTCATTGTTAGAGATATGGTAAATGAATCCAGCATCTAGCAGTTTTTGCAGTTCCTCTTTGACTATATCTTTAAGAGCTGGATTCATCCTCCTTTGTGGTTGACTGACTGGCTTGCAACCTTCTTTGATGTATATGTGGTGAGTACATACTAAGGGGTGTACTCCCTTCATTTCCTTGTAACTCCAAGTGAAGGCTTCTAGGTTTTCTATCAACATGTTGCATAGCTTTTCCTCTTCAAGAGCAGAAAGAGATGGATTAATTTTCAAAGTTTTCTCTGGACCAAATTCTATGGTTTTGACATGGAGTGGGTTGGAATTGGCCAAGCTGATTGTTTTGGATTTCCCTTACTTCTTCTTCTAATGGTAATGAACTAGTAGTTGGACTTTGGAGTAGGTGCTCAATTAAGTCATCCTCATCTTGTTTTCATCCTCCTATGGTTGCTTCCAAAGCATAAATTTGGGCTGAATAAACCTCATCTTCTTCCTCCTCCTCCAACCATAAAGGTAAATCATGCTCTAGAGAAGGTTGAGCAGGAGGGTATAAGACTAAGTGTTTGGACATATGCCCATTCTTTATGGTCATATTCTCATCTCTACAGTTAATGTAAGCATCAACTGTGGCCAACCATGGCCTCCCAAGGACAAGAGGGTAACCATTAAGCTTAGCCTTAGGCTGGAGAACCAGAAAATCTGCAGGGTAATCCCAGGAGTCAATAGAGACCATCACATCCTCCACAATTCCCTTAGGGGTGACTGTGGAATAGTCTGCAAGTTGCAGAACTATTGTGGTCTTCCTCAATGACCCTTTGAGGTTGAGCTTGAGCATGGTGTCCTTGGTCATCGCATTAATGGTAGCCCCAAGGTAAACTAGTGTGAGGGACAATGGTTCCATTGATGTGCACATCTACTACAGGGCTTCCAGGGTCCAAATATTTCAGACATATTACCTGCCCCAGCATTAAGTCAAACAACTACCCAATGACATTAATGGTAGGGGCATCCATTTTTCTTCTTCTTGGATGCTTGAAGCACTTCTCCTTAATCAAATTATTGTAAATGGGAACATCTTTTATTGCTTGGAGAAGAGGGATCTTTACACATAGATTTTTCAATTCTCCCAGAAGTTCAGTTTCTTCTGGGGTAGGCTAGAGTGGTTATACTAATCTCTCAGGAAAGGGTGGATTTACTTTAAGGTTTCTTTCCTCTCTTTCTTTCTCAACCTCCCTATGTGGAGAGGGAGGTCGGTTATCTGGGAGAATTCTCCCAGGTCGTAGGTTGATCTCCTGGATTTGTATAACATAAGCTGGGTATGATGTCTCTCCACTGTATACTTGTTGAGCCTGCCTATTGTTCGGTTTTGGGTTTGGATGGGCATGCATCTGGGGTTGCTTGGGTGGAGCAGAGTGTAGGAGTTTTGGTTTGGTAGGTGGTGGAGGCAAAAGAGCTGGAGCATTGTTGTATTGGGGCCTCCACCCCTAGAGTGGGGTATTCCATTGAGGTTGTGGTGGAATGTAAGGTTTAAATGACTAGCTGGCTGGATGGGGATGATACTGAGATGCATAGGACCAAGGAAGGGGTGTAGACCAGAAAGAATGAGTAGGGGGTCCCCAAGAAGGTATAATTGTGGTTTGGTTGGGGTGGTAATATGCATGGGATGACCCTTGCATACCCTGCTAGTATGGTCTAGGCTCCGGAGGTGTCCTTTGGTTGATGTAGAAAAGTTGCTCAGTGACCCCTTCAGCTCCTTGATATACAACTTTAAGACTGGGTAAAGAAGGGCACTTGTCTATGGAGTGGTTTTCTTCACAGACTGAGTAAATCTCAATGCAGTTCAATAGACATTAGTTCTTAGGATGCCTCCTGGTGCATATAGGACAAAAGATGGCCAAGTCTCTCTCTGCTTCCTCTTGCTTCCTTTTGATATTCATGGTGTCCAATTGCAAGGCAAGTGTTTGCAGCATCTCACTTTTGAAATCTTCCAGCATATTTCCAATTTCACCCTTGATGGATGAGTTGGAAGATGATGTACTGGCCATAGGTTGACTACTCCTACCCTTTTTCTTGGTTGCCCTAGAATGGTTTCTAAAGATAGTATTGATATCCTCATAGGGTAATTGGTATATATCTCCTCCTGCTAACAGATGTAAGGTATCTAGAAGATCTTCCCTTACTCGGGGTCAAGTGTGAACAATGCCCTTTTGTAACTGAGTTGGAATCTTTCTTCGTAGTCTTCTAAGGTTTCATCTTGGCCCATGGTCATCTTGAAAATCTCTTCTTTAGTATAATTTGACCTATAGTAGTCCATATATTTTTTGTTAAAAGCCTGCTGCATCTGAGCCCAAGTTGTGATTCTATCTCTAGGTAAACCCATGAACCAACACTATGATGCATCCTTGAGGGTAGATGGAAACAATTTTAACTTTTTCTCATCATCTGTATAGTCATAGGTTCGACATATAACAAAAAAATCAAATAGGAAAGTGTCAGGGTCCTCTATGGTCAGGCCATGGGAATGAGGTAGGGCAGAGGGGTTTATATTCTTCATATTAGTGTCCCCATTGGTTTCCCTGATGGGGAAGGAACCCTCAATTTTCTCTTTATTTCCTTTGTCATTTCAGTTTTCAGCCATTGGTTCCATAGGATTCCCCTGTAGGTTCTTCAAACATGTCAAGTTTTTGTCCTAAGGATTTCTCTAGTTCATAGCCACTGAAGAAGAGAGAAGGTTGGTTGTTGGATGTAGTGGGGGTATTTGGAAAAAAATTTCCTAAATTATCCCTACTCCTACGAGGCATGAAAGGAAATGTTTTTGGGTTGGTTTTTGGAAGATTTTTTTACCAAGAAAGTACTTTGTAGAAATGAAATTGATAATTGAATGAAAACTACTGACAGAAAGAAACTACTTGCTGAATTGAAATTCTACTTACAAAATGGAAAGGAAAGCAGCTAATGACAAATGAAAGAAACGAAGCTACTAGATTACTTTTTCAGAAATAAACTAATGGAAGAAAATTGAAGACTATAAATAGAAGAAAAGAAAGTAGGGATCACATTCTACTCTAACACCTCCCCGACAACGACGCCAAAAAGTGATGAGCGCTAGTATTGCAGCAAGGATGTTGCAACTCCTAGGCTACCAGCGTTACTTATCAACCCTGGGTTCGTACAAAATTGGAGGTGACAGTGTTATATGCACACATAGAAGTGAAGGTCCTGCCTGTTGTCACTTGTTCATCTAGAAAGAGACCTTAGGGGTTCCAAGCCAGAGTTCTATAGAGTCAGAAGAAGCTTGATTCTTTGATGGAAGAAGAGCAAATCTATTCTAAGAGAGCTACTCTACTATAGTAATGAAGAAAACAACATGTAATGCTAAATCACACCATATCCTAATTAACCATTTAAACAACTAAACTAAGAAGAATTGCTAAATCAACACTAACCTAATGCTGCTATCTAAGTTACAGAAGTAAAGAGCATCAAACCAAACTAATGTGTAAGCAAGGAAACTAAACTAAGTCTGTTTTCACGTTTTTGGTGTTTTGGTAAAATCAAGCATGTAAGGAGTCAAGTAGAAGAGCAAGCGAAGATCGAAATCAATGAAAGGAGGACGTAACGAAGCAGAAGTGCATAGGAATAATTAGATCGATCAACGAATAGTAAAAATGGAAGATGAGTGGCGGAGATCTTATCGCAGGAGGTTACATGAATATATGGATGAATAGGACTAACAGAAGATGAATGGCAGAGATCTTATCATGGGAGGTGAAGTCAATAGATGGAAAAATAGGACTAATCAAAAGATGAATGGCAGAGATATTATCACGAGAGGTTTAGTCAATAGATGGAAAAATAGGACTAATGGGAGATGAATGGCAGAGATCTTATCGCGGGAGGCTAAGTCAAGAGATGGATGAATAGGAATAATCAGAAGATGAATGGCAGAGATCTTATCGCAAGAGGTTAAGTCAAGAGATGGACGAACAAGACTAATTAGAAGATGAGCAGTAGAGATCTTATCGCGAAGATGAAGTGAATAGATGGATGGATCAAATCAAGTCACGTGGTGACAGAAGGGAAAAAAACATGCGGAATGATGGAGCAGGTTTGCATAGGCGGTAAGCAGTTTCTCGCGCGCCCTCAAAGCTGTAAGATGTATTTCTAAATTTTGTGCGATTAGCCTAAGTGAATGACACGTAGCACTAGAAAACCACTTTTCTTGTGTGCTCTCAGGCGAATATCAACCATGCAATAATTCGCACAAGATTGCGTGATAGCCGTTGGATCATGCAGGATTGATCAGCGCTGGAGATCGGCCAAGCTAGTTGGTGATCGGGTGATGCAATAGCCGTTGGATCGAGGGCGTGACAGATCGATGGTGGAGATTTGGAGTGCATAACTTAGGTGGAATAATTCATGATAGCCATTGGATTAAGCTAGATAGATTGACGGTGGAGATATGGAGTGCATAAATTCAAGCATTGAAATGAATCAGACGATGATCGGTTAGGTTTATTGTGGATTAGACAGTAAGGAGATCTATGGGTATAATCCTTGCTAACCTTCTAATTGAAGAAAAAGGCATAAGCAAAAGCAAACTAAAACACAACCAATCTACGCTACAATGTTGTAATGGAAATGCAACTACTTAAGCAAATGAACAATTAAACCATGAATCTATGCGCTACCCTACTATAATGGAAATGAAACTACTTAAGCAAATG
Source organism: Pinus tabuliformis (assembly GCA_031772625.1). Classification (NCBI taxonomy): domain Eukaryota; kingdom Viridiplantae; phylum Streptophyta; class Pinopsida; order Pinales; family Pinaceae; genus Pinus; species Pinus tabuliformis. The sequence continues at coordinate 1,577,339,521 of CM062820.1, forward strand.
AGCGATTAAACCATGAATCTACGCTAACATACATGTATAGTAAAGAGGAGACTTAGCTTCTAAGGTTTGGCCCTAACCTAAGATCTTCATCCCTCTGAGTTAACTCAGTGTTGGCTCAAAACAAAACTCATTCTTATTATCAAAACAATGGATTACATCAAAAAATGGCACAAGTCTTGCAGCTCGAAAATAAATTAGAGTTTTAAAATCAAAAGTCCAAATCCTACTGAGGTCATAGGCCTCTCTACTTATTCTTCCGAAGTCTCCAACGACTTCCTTAAAATTAGGGAGGCTCAGCTCTCGAAATAGAGATAAACTAGTGCTTTGACTTCCACTTGCTCGACTGCCTTCTATTCCTCATGATTTGGCTGGTTGCACTCCTAGATGATGGAGGAATATTCAAATGGAGGGGTAGTAAATGAGGAGGATTTCCCTCCTATAATTTCTCTCCCTTGTCCCATTGGAGTCTTGACCAAGGTATTTGCTAAAATTCCTTAGTTTTATCCTTTAATCCTACATTAAATGCACATTATACCACAAAGCAAAATATCCAACTCTAACTCATCTCATAAACAAAATATAATCAAAAGTATGCAATAAGTTGTGAGAATAGTTGGTTTGACTAAGCTAGGAGGTGAATTAAGGCCCATATACTTACCCAATGATGAGGTTCATCATTTTTCTCATTGAATAGTCAATAATTAATAATGTTTTAGGCTCCTAAAATCCCGCCAACATTCACTTGTTGAGGACCCTCCCAACTCAAGAAATTTCTATAAATAGTGACCCTCATATCGTCCTGTAGTAAGCACTTTTCAGCGAACTATCTTGTGAGAATACCTCTGTAAATTTTTCTCCCTCGTGACATTATAATGCATGATATGTTGTAGGGATTTTAAGGTTTTGTCGAGGCCTTTTTAGGGCACAAAATTATGATCAAGTTTGAAGGTCTGTTTTGAAGCAAGTTTAGAGCCTTGGATTCTAGGATTTTGTTGCTTCAAACAGGCCATAGTGGAATGTTCGCTATAATGTTTTTTCTATGAAGCTTCAAAAGCTTCAATTAGAACCCATTTGAGCCAAAATATTAATGAACCTTGTGACCGAATTTAAAATCTAGGTTCACTATATTTTCAAAGATATGATCTGAGGAAGATATGGTTTTTGTAGGTTCCTGAATTGCATGTCAAACAGGTGACCTTTGGACAATCATGATAACTTTCTCTCCGAGCACTAGATTGAAATTTCGCAAAAAATGATGAAAATAGGATGGATTTTAGTTTGTTGGATATCGTTTTTAGGGTTGAAGGTTGAAACCATGACACGTGGCACTTCATACAAGTTCCCTCTACTGAACTAGTCTATAATTAGGTCATCATGGGCGATTGGGCATAACTCTTTCTTGAAGAATCCAATCTCAATCAGACCTATGGGGTTGGAAATAGGACACATAGGGCTACCACAGAATGAAATTTCAGACCTTGGAGATGCAAAATTACTTATATACAATAGATTCAATATCGAGCTCCTAGAAGGAAAAAAAAAGTATGCATTCAAGGATCACTGTAGTAAGGACCACACATCAAAAGTCAAGGGTAAGTTTTCTACAACAAGGTATGTATGATTAGTGTTTTCATTTGAATTTTTAGTATCATCTCTGACATATGTTTTTGCAGGACAACATAAGTATATTATTTTGTATTTGTTTGGGTCTTGCTTGTTAATTCATATGCAAGAAGGATGACACTTTATAACAACTCAGACACATGCTAGAAGGAAATGAAATGCAAAGTACCATTAATTGAAGAAAGCACAAAAGCACCTCAAAAATTGTAAATGATCCAAGAAGAAATGCCGAGTCAAGTGTCAGGTCTTGTAAAAAAGCGAGTGTTGTAAACGAGTCATCAATGTAAATTTGTAAAAGTGTCATCCTTGAAAGAATCATTATTGTAAAAGATTCAATATTCCTAGAATCGAAGAGGCATTATTGGGAGGTATAGGAGTCACTGTTGGGATGATGTCATGGTTAGGTTGCAGGTCATAGTGTGATTGGATGTTTGGTCAAGTACAAGAAAATCATTGTAAATCATATTGTATCGTGGATCATTGTCCTTGGTATGAGAATCCACACCCTTGTCTCACTTCTAATCATTATAGGGTGGCAGGGAGGTGCTAGGCAGGTGCATGAAGTCGTATATAGGTTGGAGCTTGTGAACACTTTAGTGTGGTAGGTTGGTCTATGATGTTAGGGCATCTATTCAGTTGACTATTGAAGAGAACAGGGCGTTGGGGTGTCCTTTGAGTGGGAGCTGGAGAAGAATGCTTTTCTAGAATTATAGGAAGTTGTAACTTTCATTTCAGTTGGGGATGAAGATTAAAGAATTTATTAGAAAAGAGTTCGGTGGTTTTTTACTCGGAGGGGGTTTTCCACCTAAAATTCTTGTGTCTATTGTGTTCTTTTGTTTACTGTTGTTACTGGATAAACATTAATAATAATTGAAGATTAACTAATTATTTGGAAAGATTTAAAAGTGCTAATTTATAAGGAATATTGATTCACCCCCCTTAGTATTTCCAACATCTACATGACTCAAGTTAGGCCCTAAACTCAAATTAACTAAGCCAACTAAGTGAAATTAACTTAGTTAACTCATTATTATTGTCTTGTGATGTGGAATTATGATTTTCTCCTAATTTAATTCAAGGTAAAATTAAATCACGATTTTCTTGTTAACATTTTCAACATAAATTGTTGGAGTAGTTTAATCTTGGATCAAACCTCCCTCCACTCCACTCGACGAAGCAAAAATGAAGTCAAAATTGACTTTCTTGTTTCTCTGTTGGATCGAGGGTGTTTTTCTGCAATATTATCCAAATCCTAATTTACTCTCTACTAAACAGGGTCAACAACGTGAAGGTGGAAGCTCTCATGGCTCCTCCCACCACTCACGTCACTCTCAATTCCCCACCACCAAATCTATCTACTAGGAAATAGTTGAAATCAAGATATTAAGATACATAAAGAAGCAAATAGAAAACATTCATTCATTCATACATCCACAAAATATTTTATCCCAATAAATTTTATCACAAAAAATATGTTTGCATAATATGGAACAAGGTCGTTCGAATTTTTTCGGACGCAAAAATCACAACTTTTTATTAATATAGTCAAATGTTAGATGTGCATATTCCATGAGGAATTCAATCTCTCATTCAAAAATGTGGAAATTAAAAAATCAAGCTCTAAATAAACAAGTACAATAATTTATTATTAGCTTTCTTTATATTTTTAAATATGTATTTAGAAAGGATGTCTTGATCTTGGTCCCCTTTCATTGTTATGGGCTCTGTATGTCTTTCTACTGACCTCGTCTTACGTCTATTCTTGTTGAACAATGCATCAATAAATTATCAATTTGATTTTTCCTTGATTAAATTGAGAAAATTTGAATTTCCACATCAGCAGAAAACTTGGAAGCAATTAACTTGTGTGACATTAATTTTTTCACCCAGTTTACTCAGTATATTCAAGTTGGAGGAGTTAGAGTTCAGTTAAGCATGTGTGATTGCTAATTTGTAGAAATAAGGGTAAGTTATTTCAAGTTGTTTTCAATTAAACGATTTCTAATTTTTGGAGGAACTAGTGGAAGGTCAGTTGTGTAGTTGGACTTCAATCAAACTCAGTGATCATCCAATTAACTGGTCAATCATCTCAAAATAACTAGTGCATGTAGAGAATTTTAGTTCCCAAGCCATGGTGGAGATTCCAAGGCAGTGTAACACCAATTCTATACTAGTCTTGAGTGTACATATGTTGCATGTAGTAAAATGATCAACCTTGGGAATTACACTATCCATTTTGGAGAAATTCATAAATAATAGGGGCCTAATTTCTCAAGGAGTTGTGCAAGGAATTAGGAGCTCAGATAGAGGTAGGAATTGACTAATTCTGAGTCAGAGCTTCTCAGTGAGTATAAAGATAGGTTATTTACTTGCAGGTTGTGTCGGGTTGAGCAAAGGAATTGTAATACATCTCTATTCATCAGATTAATTAATGCATGCATTGGGTTTTTAGTAGATTACTTTACCTAGGAAAGATATTGTGTGCATCTGTGTTATTTTTTATTTCATGTCTAAGATTTTTGTTCTACATTGTGAATAAACTTCCGTAGAGAAGTAGAGTAGGTTTGTGTCTTGTGATTTTTATTAAAACTTCATGAGAAGTTGAAAATCTACATCATAATTTATACATCGTATCAGAGCAGGATTCACATTAGAGCATGAATTTTGAAGTTGTTTCTCAGGAGGTTCGATTTTGGAGTTCAGTGTAGTAGGATCTCTTTAGAGCTGAGAATATGACCTTCAATAGGATGAGGCTAGAGTATTCCTTGGAAGGAAACTCTAATTTCATTGCATGGAAGGATCGCATGCAGGCAATATTGGATGACAATGGATTGCTAGAATACATCAAGACAGATGTTGCAAAACCAGCAGAATCTGATGCCAAGAACCTTGCTCAGTGGAAGAAAGATTTAGCTAAGGCGAGAACAATAATCTTAGAGGGATTACAGGATCACATTGTCTCAAATCTCCATGGAAAAGAAACTTCATTTGTAATGTGGAAAGCACTAACAAAATTGTTCAATAATAGTAGTGACCACAGGAAGCTAGCATTCAAGGATAAAATTCAAAGTATTAAGATGTAGAAGAATGACACTATTTCACAACATCTGAGCAGGTTCACACAATGTCTTGATGAACTTGGCGAGGTTGGTGTTAATGTTAAATAATATGACTTGGTAAGCCTATCCCTTCTAGGCCTTTCCAAGAGTTGGCATAGCTACCAAGATTTGGTGAACGGGAGGGAGAAACTATCAAATTGGGAATGCCTATGGTCCTATTTGGTATAGGAGGAAATAAGTAAGAATAACAGAGATGAGATTTCATCCAAGGGTGAGGATGAAGAAAAAATTTCATTGGTTGGAAAGGGAAATAAAGGAAAAGGGAAGAAATGTCAATCCAAACTAGAGTCTCACCAAGCGGACAAGAAGAAATATTTGTCCAAAATTAAATGCATCCATTGCGATGAATTCAGGCACTATGCCACGAAGTATCCACATGAAAAGGAAAAAACAAAAACTTAGAAGGATCATTAGATGAAGCCTTGGGTTCACAGTTTCTTCTTGACTTTACCCTTATCGCATGTGTTATGCGAAATTTACAATTGCGGAAAAAGGTGAATTCCATAGACCTAGTGGACTAGTCTAGAAAAATAAGAGATAAAGAATATAGAGTTTTCCTTAGAGAAGTTAGAGAATTGGAAAGATTCCTACCTCGATTCTAGAGCAAGCTTCTTGTTCTTACTCGCTTGTAAGCTCCAATTGTAGCTTCAATTGCTATAATTAGAACCTACACACCCAATTGAAACAAGAAAAGGATATACAACATCCAGGTAGCATAATGTAACATCTATATTCAATGAATCAACAAGGAATTTAAATACATGAGCACAAACATGAGACAACACATATAGAAAAACAAGATACTCTTTGTATTAATAAAAATAGGAGAGAGTTTACAACTATAAATAGTAGTTGATCTTGTAGAAGTCTACCCAAGTTGACCTATCCTTCCATGCCACAAAGCACACTTAAGGCAGTAACTTGAGGCATAATCAATCTCCAAAATCCAACCCTGATGCTATGGATGGCAGTAAATTTATAGGAGAGGGATAGTAGTTTAGGATTTACAATAATGGGCTTGAGATCCACATATGATGGGAGGATGAGCTCAAGGGATAAAGGGTGAAGTCTCCAAGGTAGGATCAGATAATATTCGTTCTTATTATCCATGGTAAATAGTTAAAACAACATTTGGAAGCTTCTACAAGAGGAAGATTCAAAATTCTTTTTAATTTTCCCAAATTTATAGAATCGTTGCACCTGCAGAAGGGAGCAACAAGTGCTTACCAACGCTGACGTAGAAGGGAGCAACTAATGCTGAACATAGGTGGCTAAAGGGACAAGGTGCATTGGGGCTAAAAATATTGATTTTGAGCAATTAATCCTAGAAACTCTGACCTTTTAGAAAGGTCATGCTTAGGACTTTGTGAAGGGATGATGACAACATGTTCACAATGTTTATTGATCAGGTTTGTAGGCCTATTAACCATATGTGACAAAATGTCCTATAATAGATTTCCCCCTAAATTACAAAGTATGAAACATGAGTTGATGACTAATGTGATTTACCTTGTGACAAGTATGGATCAAGAACAACTTTTCGAGATCATCATCTATTATAATATATTTCCATTATGATACCATTATTGAGGGACGCATACCCATGCTTAGAAAATACACTAACATTACATACACAATGGTCAAGAAGTCATATCCATTGATGACATAGAGTGGACCCATGCCTGGATGACTGGGTGAATTATCATGGCCATCATGCTTTGTAATCTTGCATTAATCTTGAAACTGCAGTCCGGATTGATGAAACTAGATCTGTGGTCTTCTACTTCATTCACTTGATCGTCTAATGTACGAGTCTAAACATGTGAATAAATGAGCTGAAGTCGAACATGGTAGAGACCATCTCTTCACCAACCAATGATGTAAGTCATTAACATATGCAAGAGAAACCATCGATGATGTTAATGTATCTCAAGGTACCATAGTGAAATTCATATGGTGTGAATGAATGAGTTGAAGTTTAACATGACACATAATCTTTCAGTTGAAAGCCAATGATGAAGCATGTCACCGAGGGTGAGGAAACTTGCCATTATTTTATGCAAGCCCCAAGGTACTAAATGGAGTTTCTAATTCATCTTTCCTGGATAATGAGTTGATGTCGACAGGAAGAAACCCATTGCAGGAGGGCCTTGATGTATCCCCCATCAACAACATGAAACAGGTATCATGATTTAAGAAAAAATGAAATTGATGTGAATTTGGTTCAGAAACTACACACATGATTGAAGACTTAAGAGTATCGTAGCAGATATCAACTGAGGGACTTCTCTTGAACATATGAGAAATAGTTTATAGAGTTTATAGAATTGACTTAAAACCTAATGCAAAGGCTTTGATATGGTGTGATGAACTAAAGAGACAAGTAGATTTCCCAACCTAGCAATCACAGAGATGAAGAGAGAGATTGTCATGTTCAAGAGCGAATCACTGCCAATAATGATTGTATGATCCCATTTTCCCAATTCCCCCAACCATTTTGGCCAGTACCTCTTTATTTTTGACAAGCTTGAGGAGGATAACATATGCTTGATTTGTAAGTTTATCCTTTGGATGAATCCCTATTAGTATATTTAACAAACCCTAAGAATGATTGGTGTTATAGACATTTTTGTGCCTTACAGCTCTAAGCATGAAATGTCCATAAACCAAAGGATCCTAAGTCCCTAAAAGTGTTGTTCCGACCCCTAAAGTAACAAGGTCAACAAATTACAGCTTCTCCCAGAAGTTCTCCACCAGAAACTGCTCAGAATCAGTCAAATCAGGATCATTTTAGCTGCTCCACTGGCCAGCTGCGTTGCATAGCACCCAGATACACTAGCTAGGTGCGTTGCAATGCACCTAAATGCACTACCAGGGTGCGTTGAGTGGGAAATGACAAATGGCAGTGCCATTCCGCGAGGTGGAAAGACAATGGAAGCTTCTAGAATCTTCCCCAATGACACTTGCCTCACTAAGTTCGACCAAGGATGAGTAAGAGGCTCTCAGTCTCCAAGTGGAAGCAAGAACTGACAGAGAGAAGACACTAGTCAAATCATAAGCTGACTCATCTTCCTTGCATACATCTATATATGGATCCCTCATCCCAGAGATCCAGAGGCTGGAATTTTGTACATTGCAAAGAATTGTTGTTGGTTTTGAGATAGACATCAGAGTATTGGGTGATTTATGCTTTGTTGGAGGTGAAGAGGGGTTTCTTTGCTGGGGGATTGATGCTGGATCAGGAATCATCGGTTGTAACTCCTCCTGGATCTTCTTGCTATATCAATAAAACTATTTGAGTTTCTCCTACATGCTTGTGTATCATTGATGTTTGTTACATTTGTATGTTTAGCTTAAATCTGATCCTAAGCTTTTTATGAATATAAACCCATGTCTTTGTATAGTTTCATTCTTCTGTGATCTTGCAGGTACTTGGTGAAGCTGGGCAAGTAAGGGAGCAGGTAGCTGGAAGTTGTCAAAGAGGAGAGAGATTGGATCAAAGGACTAGCGCAAGACACAGGTTGGTTCATCCTATTCCTCTTCGTTTATAGTTCATAAAGAAGAATACAAAAGTAGTTTTCTCTGTTTGTTTCTAAGGTCACTGTCACACCTTATTGGGATAGGGTCGTTCTGAATAGACACTTTTCCTGTTAACAAAATGGCAACTCCGCTGGGGATGATTGTCTAATTAGTTTGTTTGTGTTTCTCTTGTTGTTTGTTTCATAAACTTAGAAGTAGCAATCGAACTGCATTTGCCATTAACAAATGCAAAGTAGACATCTACTACTTCAATCCATTCACTGGATCTGTTTATGATTTGAACAGCTGATTCACAAATGATCTGATTGCCCTTTGTGATAGCTCTTAGACCTTCTTTAAATCTACCCTCTGATTGTGCATTAATGATTGCTTTTACTCGGCCAAAAACCATAGATTAAACTGCAAACCGTGACCCAGAACCAGGATAGAATTCTCGTTTCTGCCCCAGCACAGTCTCTGTGAAGAGGTTCTACATTTCAACGCACTTCCTGAGAGGGCTACCTACGCTGCAATGCAGTTTCTCTGTGTAACAGGTGCACTGATCAGCCTAGCCTTGTGCAGCTGAGGTTCTTTGCTTCATTTTTTTTCAGTTTTGTCTATGATTTTTGCAGCCTGTGATCAGTGTATGTGTCTATTTAAAAACCCCTTTTCTTTGCCGTAATTCCGCCTCCTTTGTACAAAAAGACTGTAGATGTTTTTGTGTGTTTGTTACGTCATTTACAGTTTTCCATTGCAAAAGTAGAATAGTCATACTGTCATCCTTTGATTTAGATCTGTCGCAAGTGTCGATTTTGATCTTAGGAGAAAGTTTATTTGTTGTTGACAGTCGATTATGATTTTAATTTTGCCTTTGGTTTGAATTTGTGATTTTGTAGTGTTGAAACGAGTATTTATTTCAAAATCATAAAGTGTCGTAATCATCTCTACCTTTTGATTTCGAAAAGAAGCTTGTTTGTGTTGGTCACTTGAAAGCAAGTTCAGATTTGTACATCAACTTTCTTTTTAGGCATCAATATTAAGAAAGTGAAAAACAAATACATGCACATGTGCATTTGAATATTGACAGTCTGTTTGGCTTGATTTAGGAAAGTGCATTTACAGTGTGCTCTTTGCTCTTTGTGAAAAGATTGTGTCTTTCTTTTCCCCTTGTAGCTAGGATTTTCATTGCTGAAAAGAGATAAAATTTTGTTTATCATCTTTAGATTGCATTTTAGGAATTACATCTACATCTCGTGGTGAACCCAAAAGGAAAAATTCATAAGAAAGATCAACTTAAAATAAATTCAATGAATCTAACAACGGTTTGGAACTTAATGCACAACATTTAGAGGTCTAGGCTAGAGACGTATTCCGGCGTTGTAAAGCCTGGTAATTGTTTTCCTCACTGATGGTTGGGTGATTCCTCCACTTTGAGACGATAAGTGCCAGTACGGACTTGTGCTCCCACGTACCGTCGAGTATATATTGGGAGACCCTTATAGGCTTAAAACCTTTTATCCATAGGAAGTTGTGTCGACCGCCCTACTGATCGCAATGCTCCGAACACAGCATTCGGGAAGATTGACTGCCGTACCGTAAAAAGTATTCTGCAGTTTTGCGATTGGTTTGGTACTCCCTCTACCTAGATCTCCAGAGCAGTCCCTTTCGTTCCTTTTCAGACTCCTTAACGGAAAAGGTCCATCTGAGCACTTGTCACTTCAGGCTCATTAAAAATCGAAGGAGACTAGAGTCATCTTTTGTTTTTTCTCGACTCTTAAAAACTGAAAAAACAAGTTGTATCAAAGCGTCTAAAAATTTATTTTAAACGGAATATTCATTACCCTTTTCCTACGTTGATCTTAGGTTGAGAAAATGGAGTCTACCAACCAAGGAATTCCCCTTGGTGGAAATTCTAGTCCCTTCTCCTCTTGGAGAGATGTTGGTGCACCCCATATGGCCACATTGTCGCTTCCAGGACTGACAATTGGCTTGCCGGTATGGCTCTTCTCAACCAATGTCGTTCATAACACCACTATTCATGAACAATCGAATCAGCAATTAGACGAATCCAGAGTTTCCCACCAGCCTTCTACTTCCTCTAATTCTTCCTCTCCTCCTTCCTCTTCGCTTGGTGGAACTGGTAAATCTAAAAACCATGTTCCTGAGGAGAAGAAGGAAAAGAAGAAGAAAGAGAAGAAGAAGAAGGAGCCAAAGGCGAATGGGGGAAAACGAGTGTCGTCTAACGAAAATCCACACACAGCACTGACCAGGCCTAAATCACCATGTGTCATTTGCAAAGGAGACCACTTTCACAGAGATTGTCCTTGCATCCCCCTGATACTAAGGGACTGGTCTCCTCGTTTGCACAATCTGGTGTCATCAACCTCTGGTGATCATGTTGAAAGCACATCGTCAACTAGTGAAAGTGAAGCCCCAGGACAAAAAGGGAAAGCTAAATTTCCTTGTAAGCTGTGCGAAGGCAGTCATGCCGTCCACCGTTGTCCCTTCTTAGACGAAGCTAAAAGAGTTTTGGATGATCGTCCAGTTTCACCGTTACAACTTCCTCCTGGATATAAAAAACTCTTGCCGAGTCCGTCGCTAGTTGAAAATCCAGCTGGCCCGCTCAAGTGGTCAGCTGAAGAGCCTATCATTGAAGATAAACCAACTGAATCCATACCAGATGAAAGTCAAAAGGTCGAGGCGGCAGTTGACCCGGTCTTGCCTTCAGAGGTTTTATCTTCGGATGATACAGTCACTGAAGAGAACAAGGATGACATCGTCCAAATTCTCTTCATCAACACAGACTCCGACGAACATGGGGGCAATCTACCCATTCCTTTACCACAGGAAGGAAGTTCATCAGAGCCATACCCGGTCGTCTACTCGGTCCCACCTCCAAGCAACCTAGTTGTCTCCTTCGACTGGAATCAACTAGGCAGACCCCGTTTACCAGCAAGCATACCATTCTGAATTATCGTTCAAATATATAGAATGGTCATGGCTGGTACCATCATAGATGAGGGGGCTTCTGTGAGTATCCTTTCCTCTACTGCTTGGAAAGCGCTTGGTTCGCCATCACTTTTGCCTGAGATGAGAAATCTGACAGGCTTTGATAAAGGAACCAGTCGACCTTTAGGGATCCTTCCCGATGTGCCCATAACATTGAGAGGGAAGCCAGTTCGCATGAACGTAATGGTAGTTCAAGGACCCTTGGATTATAACCTACTCCTTGGATGAGACTATATTTATTGCATGGGAGCCATCGTCTCCTCACTCTTTAGAGTAATGTGTTTTCCGCACGAAGGAAGAGTGGTCAAGCTCGTGGACCAGCTTTCATTTCCCGGATCATGCATAGCAAATAGTCATATACCATCAATAAATGGTCTCTTCATGCAAGAAATGTCTCAATCCCCAGTCCGTCCTCCCGATAAGCGCGAGTAATTCAGAGGGATATGACTGAAACCCAGGGGGCATGCATCCTGGTCTGCTTCGGAAGGAAAACTTCGGGTATAGGGTAGGTTTCCGCGGGAGAATATGACTAGTCTGTACCCCGTCCGTGATTGGAAGAGGGGTTATTCTAGAATAAGATTCTCTTGTCAAAGTTATGTGAGTTGGCGGGCATCGTCGCTCACCTTTGTTTATCTCGGTAGACATCGCCGAAGAAATGTTTCATTCGCAACGCGAATAAGACAATCTTTGGTAACCTGTAAGAGGTAGGCCTCTCCTGATAGAACAAATGTTTTGTCTGCAAATTGAGGGGTAACCTTGAAACCATATTTTATACCTGGGGGCATGCAAACCTTTTGGAGTGCAAGCGAGGGGCAGCTATTTATTTTTTAAATTTTTAGGACCTCTAACCCTTTAAACTTGTAGGATTAGTCGTCACCTAACTTGCATAAAGAAAGGATGTGGGGCAAAAATCTAAAAATTGCCATTTTTATATGAGACATTCTTATCATATGACTGGATTAATCGAGCAGTTTTAGCACATAGTTCAAGCTCGTTAAAAAATAAACATAAGATATGAGCAAATGTTTCCACCCGCGTTTAAGCTCGTTAAAAAATGAACAATTCCCCGGTAAATAACCACCGTGAATGTAGTACTTCAGCCATTAAAGCCTTGGTCGTGTTTGCACCGTCACCTCCACTTTTTCATTGGCCGATCATTCACCTCCATTTGATTGTTTACCCATTTTGAGGAACAACTGCGAAGAGTGATTTCACTAGCCATCCTTGTGACACTGTCGTGATTGGAAAATTCCAAACCTTACCTGGAATCAGCTGCTACCCTTTGTTATCACTCGTTCCTCAAAAGACAAGTCTTCTTTAAGCTCTTTTCAACTGACTCGTAAAATATGAAAATATTGTCGAGTTTTGGCCTTCCAGCTCGTTAAAGTGACGGGAAGTACTATTCCTCCTCCAGATTTTAATCTTTTTGGACCTGAGGGATTATTGCACAAAAAGATCGAGCGCTTGTTTTGTTCGGCTCGTTAAAACTATCGAAAATTCATCCCTTCTGTATTGTTTTATACTTTTTCGGACTTAAGGGATTAGATGACGAAAAATGAATTTTGGAGTTACCTTTATGTACCTTTTCAGACTCTCTAAAAATGAAAAGGACCGAGTTATCTTTGTCGTTAAACTCGTTAAAAAGATTAATAGCAACAAACTTGTCTTTAGACGAGAACGAGTTTCACTATCGCTAGGCTCGTTAAAACATAGCGATGGGTTTGCCGGAAGGGAAAATTATAGAACAAGCATATGTTATCCTCCTCAAGCTTGACAAAAATAAAGAGGTACTGGTCAGCAATGACTAGGGAAAAATTGGGAATAAAACTCAAAGAATCTTTATTGGTAGCAAGTCGCTCTTGAACATGACACTTCCACTCCATGTCCGAGTCGGGTTGGGTTGTTTCATTCACTGGTCACATCACCATGGTCACGCCATACCATCCACATTTGGGGTAAATGTTACCAATCCATCACATAAGTGTCGCCGGCATGTTCAAGAGAAGTCATCCAGAGAAGTCACCCGTGTCCCATCCACTACCATACATTATACTTCATTCTTTCATGACCTCCATCCTGAACCGTATATCATCAGATTGTTTTCACCTCCATCAAAATCATTTGCTCCGTTCCGCGTCATTGATGTGGGATTCATTAAGGCCCTCCTTTGACGGATCGCTTCTTGTCGACATCAGCTCATTATCCAAGAAGTTGATCTAGGAACACCCCATTCAGTACTTTGAAGCTTGCATGCCTCAATGGCAAGTTTCTCACTTCCGGCGACAGGTATACATCAATGACCTTCGACCAAAAGATTTTGCGTGGTGTTCGACGCCAAGTCCTTTATTCACACCACGTGAATTGTACTGCAGTACCTTGAGGGTCATCATCATTATCGGTGATTCCTCTCGCGCTTGTTAACAGTTTACATCATTGACTGGTAATCAAGCGATGTCTTTCCATGTTCGACTTCAAAACATTTCTCACATGGATCGACTTGTACTTCGAGTGAAGATCGGATGAGATTGAAGACCCCAGATCTAGTTTCATCCATCCGGGCTGCGATATATATTCAGGAAAATAAAGACATTGAAATGTACAACATTGCAGCACAGATAATCATCCTACCAAAAGGATGATGGCTCTATCAGAATCATCAGTCTACCATCAGACGATTGTCTGTCCTATGTACATGAAAATGAATTTATAAAGCTGAGCATGGGAATGCCTGCCTCAACTAGATAATGAAAACAGTATGAAGATAATGTATTGTATTGTATCTTATTACAGGTCTCCTCCCAGCATTGAAAGAACTTCGAATCCTCCTAATAAAGCATTTCACCCGATAAACGGCCTCATACTTTAGGGGGCAACTGTTGTAGACATTTTTGTGCCTTACAGCTCTAAGCATGAAATGTCCATAAACCAAGGGATCCTAAGTCCCTAAAAGTGTTTTTCCGACCCCTAAAGGAACAAGGTCAACAAATTACAGCTTCTCCCAGAAGTTCTGCACCAGAAACTGCTCAGAATCAGTCAAATCAGGATCATTTCAGCTGCTCCACTAGCCAGCTGCGTTGCATAGCACCCAAATACACTAGCTAGGTGCGTTGCAACGCACCTAAATGCACTACCAGGGTGCGTTGAGCGGGAAATGACAAATGGCAGTGCCATTCCGCGAGGTGGAAAGACAATGGAAGCTTCTAGAATCTTCCCCAATGACACTTGCCTCACTGAGTTCGACCAAGGATGAGTAAGAGGCTCTCAGTCTCCAAGTGGAAGCAAGAACTGACAGAGAGAAGACACTAGTCAAATCATAAGCTCACTCATCTTCCTTGCATACATCTATATATGGATCCCTCATCCCAGAGATCCAGAGGCTGGAATTTTGTACATTGCAAAGAATTGTTGTTGGTTTTGAGATAGATATCAGAGTATTTGGTGATTTATGCTTTATTGGAGGTGAAGAGGGGCTTCTTTGCTGGGAGGTTGATGCTGGATCAGGAATCATCGGTTGTAACTCCTCCTGGATCTTCTTGTTATATCAATAAAACTATTTGAGCTTCTCCTACATGCTTGTGTATCATTGATGTTTGTTACATTTGTATGTTTAGCTTAAATCTGATCCTAAGCTTTTTATGAATATAAACCCATGTCTTTGTATAGTTTCCTTCTTCTGTGATCTTGCAGGTACTTGGTGAAGCTGGGCAAGTAAGGGAGCAGGTAGCTGGAAGTTGTCAAAGAGGAGAGAGATTGGATCAAAGGATTAGCGCAAGACACAGGTTGGTTCATCCTATTCCTCTTCGTTTATAGTTCATAAAGAAGAATACAAAAGTAGTTTTCTCTGTTTGTTTCTAAGGTCACTGTCACACCTTAGTGGGATAGGGTCGTTCTGAATAGACACTTTTCCTGTTAACAATTGGTTCGGTTCCATCATGTTTGACAAGTCCATCATGTTTGATGCTTTTATGAGTCCAACGAAGGCATAACTCAACTCATTTTTCATGTTTATATAGAGTGAAAAAGAGGCAAAAAAGAAAACTCCAAAGGTTCCTTTTCATAAATAGTCTCTTGTGTCCAAAAAGGTAGAAACAAATACTCAAGAGAACCTCTTAGCCATGTTCAACTAAGGTATTCCTTTTTTGTAAATAGTCTATCCTTGTCTAGAAAAGGGTTAAACTTATACTGAGCAGACATCTTTTCATTTACTTTAATGAGTTTGAAAATAAAAATTATCGACAATAATTTCATGTTTAGGGAGTCTAAAAAAATCCCAAAGAGGAATCCTCCTGGAGGAACGAGTGATATAAAGGGTAGAAACTATTTTTTATCATGATGGAACTGTTCAAAACATGTAGAGGTCAAAAGGTTGGCTAATAAGACTACTCATTGCAGTTGTTCCCCAGGGGAGTTTAAAACAACCAAGTGAAAGCATATGATCATCCAAGCATATGGTAATGATGAAAGGAGAAAACCAAGGCTCATATACAAGAAATAGTCCGATAAAAATGGAAATCATGAGTGGTAGAATGAAAATGGTTTCATTTTTACATAAGCTTGAAACATGTGGAAACTATGCTTGAGAATACTTGAAGATGGTTTCATTTTTGCACAAGCTTGAAACATGAGAAAAAATATGCTTGAGAGTGGTTTCATTTTTACACAAGCTTGAAACAGAGAAAAACTATGTTTGAAATAAGTTTGCATGCCCCCAACATAATGACTCAATTATAGGCACATGCCCCCCAAGCTTCATTTCATTCACCTAAGTAGGTCACTATTAGTTATTATTAGGTGGATGGAATGAAGGTTTATTTACAAGATCAAGTGAAAGAATTGACTGGTAATTTACGAGATCTAATAAAAAACTCGAATTGAATGGGAATTTGTTTCATTTTTTAATGAGCTGGACACAGAAAAAGAACTATGCCCCAAGAACCTTATTTCATTTTTTAACAAGCTTGACACAAGACAAAGAAATATTCTCATGATACCTTGTTTCATTTTTTAACGAGATTGACACAAGAAAAGGAAATATCCTTTGGGAACCTTGATCATGACTGTTATACGAGATTTATGATTACGGAAAAAAGTATCTCCCCTAGGTCGGTGGCTAACCTAGAACAATAGAGAGATGAGGAAAACAATGTTTTTCCTTAAATTAAATAGATGATGGAGTGAGGCCTACTTGGTATCCTTCACACACTTCGCTCCTTCTTCAACTTGGAAGCTCCAATCCTAGCTCCAATTTCCAAAATTAGAACTTGCACAGTTAGATAACACAAGCCAAGAAACTATGAGATGTATGCAATATCATCTAAGTACTTCATTCAATAGATAAACATGGTATTGAAATAAGTGAAACAACATCAGATATATGAAAATAGTGAATTCATTTCATTACTATAAATGGAAGGAGATTACAACCATAAGTAGTAGTTGATCTTGTAGAAGAGCTCCTCCAAGTTGTTGACTTGTCCTTTCCTTGTCACAATATGCACCTCCAATCACCCTAAATTCATGGAATGATGACCACTCACTGAAACAAAATAAGGGAAAAATTATTCTCCAAAATCCAACCCCCAACCTCATAGTAGGTTGGAAATATATAGAGAAGCAAGGTAAGTTAGGATTTCTTATCCAATTACCATTCTAGGGTAGGAGATCCACCTTTGATGGAGGGATAGGATCAAAGGATAAGCAGTGAAAACTCCAATGTAGGTATGGATAGGATCTGAATGATTTATCCAAGGTATGTAGTTCTAACAACTTTTGGAAATACTTGAAGGTGAACCTTCCAGAATCTGATCATTCTCCAAGATTTCTTGAACCAACATAGTTGCAAAGTGGAGAAACATGTTGGTGACCAACGCAGGTCACAATCGAGAAACCTCCTCGTGAACGCACCCCAGTAGGATTACAGGGAGCGTTGGTCCTTAAATTGGGTCAAATGAAGCAGTTTAGGGCTCAAACTCTGGGAAATGAAAGGTACATGCTTAGGAATTTGTGTAAGATGGTGACAAGGGGGAATAGGATGTTGATTGATCCCATTAGAAAGATCACTGATTGGATGTGATAAAATGTCCTATAACAAAATTCCCCCTAAAGTGCAAAGTCATAGATGATGATTGATGAATGAAGTACTTTACCTTGTGAGAAGTAAAGATCAAGGACAACCGGTGAGATTCATCTATTACAATACATTTACAAAATGAAATATTTGTATGTTGAGGGAGGCATACCCATACTCAGCTCATAAACTAACATAACATGTACAATTATCAAATGACGTGCGCATAGATGCAACTGGTGGACCCATGACTAGGAGACTATCAATATGATCATAACCATCATAAATTGTGATCTATGTATAATCCTGAAATCGCAGCACGGGGGGATGAAAATAGATTTGGGGTATTTTATCTCATTCACATAACCAATCAAAGTACAAGTCTAACCATGTGAATTAATGAGTTGGAGTCAAACATGGTAGACACCATTTGATTATCGTTCAATTATGTAATTCGTTAACAGACGCGAGAGAAACCACTGAGGATGTTAATAGCTCTCTAGGTACCATAGTACAATCCGTATGGTGTGAATAAATGAGTTTATGTTGAACACTACAATAAATATTTCGGTCGAAGGCCATTGATGTAAACCTGTTACCGAGAGCAAGGAAACTTGCCATTGATGTATGAAAGCACCAAGGTAACAAGGGGTTTTTATAAGTCAACTTCCTGGATGATGTGCTGAGGCCAATAGGAAGCGATCCATCGTAGGAGGGTCTTGATGTATTCCCCATCAATGAAATGAAATGGTATGATGATTGATACATAATGATTAGAATGATGTTGACATGGAACTGGATTAGGAAAGGCGGACATGAAATGAAGGCTTAAGAGTGTTATAGCAAAGGTCAACTGAATGACTTTTCTTGAACACATTGGCAACACTGAATGGAGTTGGAAACAATGACCCAAAACCGAGATGTAGATTCTAAAAATGGTAACAAAAAGAACAGCAAGTTACCTAACCCAATAGCCATGGAGATGAAGTTGAAGAGTTTCATGTTCAAGAGTGCTCGTTGCCATTAGCAAAATGGAATACCCTATTTTCCCATTTTCCCCAACCATACTGGTCAATACATCTTTATTTTTTAACAAGAGGATACCATATTCTTGATTTGTATGTTCATCCTTTGAATGAATCCCTCCATGTATATTTAACGAACCCTAAGAAGGAGTGGTTCAACCTTGTCATGTTCGACAAGTCCATCATTGTTCAATTTTTTAACAAGGCCAGTGAAGTTAAAAATCGACATATTTTTCATGTTTAGAGAGTTTGAAGAAGAGGCTAAAAAGAAAGCTCTAGATGTCCGTTTTCGCATATAGTCCCTTAGACCTGAAAAGGTAGAAAACAATACCCAAGAGAAACTCTTAGTCATGTTCGACAAAGGTATTCCTTTTTCATAGCTAGTCTATCTTAGTCTGGGAAAGGGTTAAAATTATATTGAGTAGAAGTCTTTTCATTTACTTTTACGAGTTCAAAATGACAAATGCTCGAAAGTATTTTCGTATTTTGGGAGTATAAAAAGAGTTGAAAAGGGGGATTCCTTTTTTGTTGGTTTACAAATCTCGAAAAAGAGATAAAAGTATACTCCATGGTCAAATTAACTTGTTCAAAACATAATAAAAAGCTGGTAACAATTGTCGACCTACTCAAAACACCACAAGAAGGATTAAACATACATGTTTCATAATAAAAATGAAGCATATCTAGGTCAAAACACTAAAAATAAATAAAGTAATGAGAAAATGACCATAAATATTCAAAATGACTTGTATTCAACTGAAGCGAAGGTGTATTGGTCAATTTGAAGGAACAAATTACTAAACCAAAGGAGGGGAAGTTGAAAAACTTTGGTTATGGAGCAATCTTAGTCTCTTTTTCTCTAGAGAGGGTGCCACTAATACAACCTCAACAGATTGTACTTGAGCCTATCCATCTGAGGAGCCCACAGTTGAGGAGGTGGATAGACCATATGAGACGACATGCAGGCCCATCAACGATCAAATTTTCACTAGCCTTATTTGGGTGGCTACATAGGGAGTTCATCATCATTGATGATTATCCTTACGCAGGGATGGATTTCCTCAATGATCGCGAGATCGAGTTGCCTAAGGGTGAGAAATGGGATGCTTGAGGTAAGATATTTTGACCATTAAGTTTTTGAAACTTTTACGATTCTTTTGTGTTTTTTGATGTTCCTGAGACTAAAATATTTGATGTTTTCATGCATACATTAGACCTATTCGACCAGTGAGTGGTACATATCTCCATCACACAGAGAGACAACCATAGGAGGAGGAAGTGGGACCAATACAAGTTGTTTCGGTAGGACAAGATGCACTACGTGGTCCAAATGTAGCAAAGATCCTATCAGAGGTGGAGTGCCATATGGAAGGACTGACACATGGGATTGATGATTCTATGCTTGATCAAATTCCATTATGACTTTAGCGACACACAATCAGAGTGCCTAGTCATATTGGTTAATTACTACGCAAGATAGCTCGTGCAATGTCATTTTATCATGAGCACCACTAATTTGTCTACTTAGATGTTTTGCATGTAGTTTTCATATGGACGATGTATCCATATGTGTCTCGGGGCACACATTTTGTAAAACCAAACTTTATATATATATTAAATGTTTCCTAGTTCCTATCCTACTTTCAATATGATATGATGTGAATTGAAAATTATCTACATTCTTTGCAAATGTCGATCTAAAAAACATTAGCTAGGGCATCTACTAATGTGTTCATAGTTCTAGAAATATGTTCATATTTTATGAAGTAAAAATATATTTCCAAAAGACGCACTCTCAAAACCATGTGAAGGATGGTAGGGTTTCTCACCAAATAGATGTTCGTAAGTTGTAGTATTACGAGTTGCGAGTCAAGCCTAATGACTATACATTGGATACCATGTGAAATAACATCAAAAAGTAGCTCAACCACTACGTTATACTCAACGATGTTTTTATTCAGGCAACCAATGTAAATCCCTCGCATACTCACTAGCTCACCGTTCAGAGCAAAAATAACACACGTTGTAGAGGATAGGTTCCGAGTACTACGACTAGCACCATTGGTATAACCAATATACAGTTCAAAAAAGTTGACATATGCAATCCAAAAGTAAACAGAATCAACAAAAATCATGGGAAACTCTAAAAAACACACTGTAAAAAAACTCAACACACCTATAGACAATATGTACATAGTGGACCATGCATGGGATCAAGCATAGTATTTTTTGAGGTACAACCCATTTCTAGGTTGCACCAATGCAATTCCATCGAGATCCACTAACTCGTAAGACCCTTTTGCAAGGACTCATTTGACAATGTATGGACCCAACCACATAGGCTGGAAAAATTCCTCGACCTAACTTGTCGACTTCCTGGTCACATAAGAGAACCAGATCTCCTTCCGAAAATATTCTAGGCTTGACACTTTTTTCATATTGCGCTTTAATGCATATTTTATGGGATTCATTAGCTAACGTGGCATCATGCCAAGTTTCATCCAAACGAATTAGATGTAAAAGGTGCTCCTCCTCTACAGAAGTAGCAGGAAGTAGTTCGATAGCTAGTTTCAACAATGAAATTTGGCATTCGATGTGGAGGATTTCTTCTAGACCATACTGTTATCACTCAGGTTATTCCCTTTGACTACTAAGGGAATACGGCCGAGGTAACCACTAACCAATCTTTGGATTACAGGTTCTATCCCACCTGCAATCAGAGAGGGCTCCCTCTTTCTAATTTAGCTTTGTTTTGGGGAGTTTTAGGCTAGCTATGATGCACTGAATTTTGTTTAAAGTTTTTGTTGGATGATATCTTCTAACAGCTGCACTGCAATGTTCAGAGGATTTTAGTCCATTGGGCATTGGAGTCGATGATAATGTGTTGCTTGAGGTGCTTGGTGAGAATGATGATATAGCAGAGCCATATGGGCATTCATGAAACAACCTTTGAACTTGAAAAATATGGATTACAGTCAGTCAGTGAAAGGCAATTAAGGTTCTTTCACTATGCTGGTATGGTGGGGAAATGAAATATTACTCAGGAGCAACTTAGAATTCCTGAATAGTATTTACTATGAAAAATTCAGTGTAAATGTGAGCAATTAAGAATTTCACATTCATAACTAATTCTGAAGAAAACACAATTAACCGCAGAGATTGAGCTTAGGGTGTTTGAATAAACAAATCCTGAACTATTCCTTTTCTCTGATGTTGAGACCATTAAACATATAACATATGCAGATTTGTAAGCGAAGAAAATGTAAAGACACGGTTTTAGAAAACTTATTGTATAACGAGATAACGCAGGAATCCTGCAGTAGCAAAAAATCTCATCATAACGCATCAAAGAAAGCAGAATTTCAGGAACTTCATCAGCTTCTTGTATTCAAAGTCTGTAATTACAGTGTAGCTCTTCTGAAGAAAATCAAAAACCCCAAACAAGTTATGCGTGGGGGTATATATACAAAAATGTTTCATAAAATATCTGAAAGATGAGTCATGAACTCATAACTTTCTTACCAACTTTCTACCAATAGTAGCTACAAAAAGTTATTGCTATTAAAGGATTAATAAACAGCTGTTTATCTTTGTCAGAGATCCTTGACTTTGGAACCAACTGGGCCTGCCGACTGATTTTGCATTTATTTCGAAAGTTTTTGCTTTCTTGCTGTCTTGCCACGATGCTGCTGTTGTGGCTGCGTCACTTGTAATCATCTATTGGTGCCTAGTCATCATTTTTGCCACTCAGCTGCTCTTCCAGATTTGATTTCTCAGAGCAATGTTTCTATCATGCCTCTCCACCAATCTTCAGTAGGCAATTGGTGTCTCTGTATTTTAATCAGAGTCTCATCGGCTTCAGTATATTTGTAGTAATTTGGAGGTGTTTCAAAGAGGTGCTTGATCTCATGCTCAATAAAAAACAAATTCTCCAATTTCTCATAGAGAGTCTGCCCAGATGGGGGCCCTGCTTCCTCTACACTGCTAGTAGATGCTGTTATTTGATTTGTTGCATAGTTGTTGACCCTCTTGGCATAATTTTCATGTGATAACAACCTTCCTGCACTAGTTACCAAGCTGGGGAGACTTTTGTTATGTAATGCAGTGACTTTTGTAATGAATTCATTTACCTCTGTCTGCATTTCTTGACATCTTTTGTCCAATGTTTGCACATAGTTCCTCAAGGTAAGCACCCTCTTGATTAGTAATATGGTATCAGTCCTGTGTCTAATACCCATTCCTGCTAGCTGAAGGCCGGTGCGGTTATTAAGCACTTGGATCATTCTGTTAGCTATTTCAGGCATACTTCCCAAGGATGCCCGGGCTCTTTGGCCCTCTGCTTTTGCCCTGTTTAGGAGATCCATTTGTTCATGGATAGTTTCAATGGACTGCCATTGATCTGTGATGGATTGACCAATGTTAGCCCATAGAATTTTCTTGACATCACTTATAGTCTTGTCCAGAGTGAGCTCTTTTTCTAACTCCTTTATCCTTTTTTCAAGAGCCCTTACCTCTCTTGTTCTTTCAGCTATATTCTGCTTTGACTTGTCATATTTTTCTTCCAGTGTAGCCAATTTCTCTTTAGCCACCTTTAATTCTACCATCTGTGCTTCAAGAGCCTCTAGTTCTTTCCTCATACTTTGCATATCAAGGCTGGGTACCTGTTCTGATGTTGTTGTTGGTGCTGTTGCTTCTGGAGCTGGTGCTGAGCCTGAAGGGCATGCCTCTGATGTTTGTCCAGTAGGAGGACCTGCTGAAATGGTTACAGGAGGCACATCTTCAATGGCTGTAGATGTCTGCGCTGGCTGAGTTGGTAATTCTCCCTGTTTTGTCTTTAATGCCACCTCCAAGGCGCCCTCTGTTTCCACCAATCTCTTATGCAGGGTCAAGAGTAGAGCCACCACATCTTGATCTTTCTTTTGTTCTGCAACCCCTTCAGTCTGATGGTGATGGGTAGGTGGTATTTTAATCTACTTTCTCAATGCTGCTATATCTTCATCTTTTTTCTTCATCAATGCCTGTACACACTTAGGATCATTTGGGTCATGTCCTAGCTCTATAATAATTTCTTCCAAGGACTTGATTCTGTTGTCCTTGGCTTGAGATGAAGCCTTCTCTAATTCTAACTGGGCAGTAGTGTTGTGTAGAGAATTCTGTAAATGGTGTGCTAATAGAGTTTTATCAGCCAATGTAGAATAGAGCATCTCCCCCGTTTTCTTGTGTAGCTCGATCTGGTCCATGGGGTGGATGTCTTTGGCGAAGACCTCTAAGTTAGTTCTAATGTAGTTTGCAGCTGATTGAGGTTGCTGCATGGTGGGCCTAAAATGACTCAGAGTCATTTTTCCTTCTTGGATATCATAGGCCGACATAAGCCTTTCTTGATTAGTTGGTGCCATTTTGAGCAGCTGGTTGTAAAGCTGGAATCTAACCGGTTCATTTCTTGCTTTTATGTCTGTAAATTGTTTCTTTATGCTAGAATCTACCTTGGTGCGTTGCCTTGAAGAACTTACTTCTGTCCCTTGTTGTAGTTCTTGCTCTTGCTGTAAAGAGCTGGTTGATGTTTCAATGCTAGGAGGGAGCATAGTATCAGTGGGTCTTTCAGGCATCTCCTCCTCAGAAAAGGGATTCAGCCTTTGTCTTTTCTCACCTTGCTGATCTGTGGAAGTGGTAGGAGGAGTATGCTCTTGTCTATCTCTTTTTCTTGTTCTTTCCTCGTTTGCAGGTGTCTGTAAGACTGTATTTTCAACTGTCACCTCCTACCTTGGAGGGATCTGCTCTTGGGTTTGCTGCTCTGTGGAGGCAGGCATTTTAGCCATTTCTTCCTACTGTTCTGCTTACTACTCCAAATTGGGAAGTGACTCCTCTTGTTGTACTTCTTTGCCTTTGGTTAGATTTGCTGTTTGATCAATTACTTTGGTAGACTGCTAGGGAACAACAGATTTTTGTTGATGGGATGACTTGCAGAGGTGAGAAAAGGAGGTGAATTGGGCTAACAGGGAACAACAGCTTGTTGAGAGGGTGAAAGTAACCAGTGATGGGGGTAAGCGCTGCCTTTTCAGTGGACTTTGTCTGCCAGTGGTTTTAAGTTGCAAATGCGCAGGGAGCTGTGGGAATTGAGTAAATTCAGACCAGGAACCCTCTTCAGATGAACTTCGGGTTTATTTGGTAATTACAGGGGCTCAGTACACAGGTAATTAGACCAGTTGTTCAGACGTTTTTACTGCATAAAACTAGGAAGACCAGGTTATGCAGAGAAAATGGTAAATACCTAGTGATGGTGAGGCCGAGGGTGTCGAGAATTGGTGAATTTGCAGCGGCGGTAGCTCAAGAATTGAATTTTGGAGTTGGCGGAGAAACGTCGTAAAACAACATGCAGGGAAGCACAACACTCATCCAATAGAAATGCGAAAAAATTACGATTTTGCGAGAAAATATGTGAAAAGTGGGATTTGGGGCCTTTTTTATAAATGACGTCAGCATGACGTCACTGGTTGGGCCCGGGTACGACAGGGATGACGTGGCGATGTATGACACGGCTGTCGTGGAGGGATGACGCGGCGGCCATGTCGGATAACGATGAAACGGTAGTTGGCGTGTCTGATGACATAAGCGATGACGTAAGGGCAGGAAGTCGACGGTGGTAAGTGGTATTATCGGACCGCTTTTGGTACAGGCCCGGTAATGGTCAGAAGCCGCCCGATCCAGTAATATATGGGCACGCGTCCCTGGCCCTACATCATCCTCTGACAGATTTCAGGCGCTAACAGATAGACAGTAGAGGGGCCCCGAAATGTCCGATGACCGTCGGATGGGAGGGCCCAGATCTGATGGCGGACGAGAGGACGAGCCGCCAACGCGATATCGGCGGGACCCGACTATTTAAAAAATTAATTCTATTGATATCGCGCGCAGAAACAAAACTTTGGTTAAATGGAAAATGTGGGTTTTTGGAAAATTTACACCAGTGATAAAGAAACGAGGGATTTTATCATTAAGGGGGGTATAGCGGGTTAGGGTTATTAAATTAACCAGATGTTAATTTAATTCCCGGACATAGCCTAGAGAAATACACATGAAAGCCTAAGATTTCCTCATGCTTCCCGAACTTTGAAATATATGGCTATAATGCCCAAAGGGGGAGGGGTATGTACATATTTTTGGGGTTTTTGTATAAAAATATGATAATAGTAGGGGGAGGGGAACACTTAGGGACTACGATGGGATGCAAAGGAAAAGTCAAAGCATGGAATTTGTGATCATAGATCTGATATGCATGACATTTATGGATTGCAAGGATATAATCATGGAAAATGGTGGACCAAAAGTAACTGGCGCATAAGATTTTATGTACAGTGGTGTAACCAGATAAATTTCCAGCACATGCCCTCGAGTGGCATTCATTCAAGGCTTTCTCGATCTCCTCAAGAGTGAGGCACCTCCGTAAAATAGTATTGATACCACGATGGTAAAGAGTGTCACCGATAATCACATAGTTTCACAATTAGTATTGGATACGTTGCTGCTCTTAGTGAGAGGTATGAGGACGGAAATTCTCAGTTTGGAGATAAATGAGAAAATATCCATACCAAGGGTCAAATGACAAGATCAGGAAAAATGACTCATCTGGGATGGAATATTCAGATGTGGATTTAGCATTAAGGGAAGGGAGAACACACATAAGCTCAAAAATAGCTAAGGATTTCTTCGACTTGGATTTGATGAATTCTAGGTCAAACTCTTAGAGAATAAAAATCCACTTAGAGTATTTCCCCCCAAAAAATTGATGTGACAATATGTATGTCATAGGGTTGCAATCTGAAATGACCGTAGTTTTGTGAAGCAAGATGTAATGGTGGAATATATGGACGGCTTGAACGACTGAAAAAGCTAACTTTTCCGCATGAGTATATTGGATCTCAGTATCATTGAGGTTTTGACTTAGATAATAAATGGGAGGTTCAATCCCCATATCATATTCTTTTACCAACACCATAGCTATAGTAGAGATGGTGGAAGAAAGGTACAAGAAACAATCACACTGATAATCGAGAGGATATAGAAGAGATGCCCAAAACAAAATATATTTCAATGCATCAAACACTTTCTACACAACATCATCCCAATGGAAGGGAATCCCCTTGTTGAACAAGGGAGTAAATACTTTGGCCAGTTCATCATAGTAGGGATGAACCTCCTCAGGAAGTTGGCTTTCCCTTGGAGTCTTTGTAACTGAAAAAGAGTGGAGGGTGTAGGCAAGTCGATGATTGCCTAAACTTTTAAAGGAAAAATATGAATTCCTTATTTCAAAACTACAAAACCAAAGAGTTGACCAGAAATGACACAGAACACACATTTGTGTGGGTTGAGTCGAATATTATAATGTCGACAACAAAGGAAGATTGCTTGTAAATGCAAGGGGTGATCAGCCCGATGCTTAGAGTGAGCAGGGATATCGTCCAAATAGGGTTGCATGATGAGCTTGATATCAAGGAAAGCATAGTCCATCGCATGCTGTAACATGGCCCCTATGTTCTTTAAACCAAAAGGGTGTTTTTTATAAGCAAAAGTACCTAGGGAATTATAAAGGCACTTTTCGGTTGGGCCGCCGGGAGAATGCTGATTTGATTGTAGCCCAAGAATCCATCCATAAATGAATAAATTTGACATCTAGTGTAGTCATCAACAATATGTTCAATAAACAGGGTTGGGTAGTTGTCCTTTGGAAAATATCTATTTACATCCTGATAATTGACACATACTTGAATTGTTCCCTGTTTCTTCATATCAGGGACAAAGTTTGATACCTAATCAATTAAAGGGATGTGACATATAAAACCAGCTCGAAGAAGATTTTTGATTTCATCTTTTATACCAACATCCTTCTTGGGATGGACTCGACGGAGGCGCTTCCAGAAAAGTTTGGCATTAGGGTATGTTTTGATTTCATGCACTACGATGTTTGGGTCAATACTTGGCATTTTATTTTATGTCCAGGTAAAGACATATATGAACTGACGAAAGATAGCTTGATAAATCTTGACTTCATATGAAGTGCAAGATGCTTTGATGTATAAATTTTTTACTATTCCTGGTTTAATCAAAATATCTAGATGAGTGGTTTCTTTGTTATTAGAAAGTTTCTTTTGAGAGTTGATCTCATGAATGGAAACAAAATTCATAAAGTGTTCGACAAAATTAGGTAGGTATACACCACTGAGATTATCTTCAACGTTATCTAGGAAGGAGGAATGGTGATGATGTTCATCCCACGATGTGTCATCTGACATCATGATCTCCATGATGCTTTCATCGGTAGAGAATGTGTTAGAGAAAGGATCAAAGGGAAAACCATAATCCAATGATCGATCTACCCAATTAATTGAGGAAAAATTATGGGTCGCACAAGTCGAGAATATGGCTTCTTAATCTTGCTCAATGGGGCTAAGCAACATCCAGTCGCCAAAACCTTTGATGTCAATTTCATCATGGGAAATACATGGATCGGTTAGGATCATAGATGATGATATCATGTTGATATAAGTAACCAAGGTTGGGGAGCTAAGAAGGGGAGGGAGAGGGAGTGAAAAGGTTCCCATAAGTGATGAATCCTTCAATAAACTAACTCCAACATGCTGGTAGGAATGTATGGCTTCCCCTACAAGAGGGACACTTCTAGTAACATTGGAATCAGAGGCGATAAAGGTGAGTTGATCTATGGCCACAATATTTCCTTTATGAGGAAACACGATCGTACAGAAGTAAGTCAAAACAACAACGACCATAACATAAACCCATGTGTGTCCTAGTAGAAGATTATAATCCAAAGGTTTGTCAATAACTTATACCTCAACGAAGATGGGTTTGCCCCCTAATTCCTCTTGGAGGGAGTTCAAATTCCCACAAGTTTCTTTTTGCATTCTATCAAAATCTTTTAATTTGGTGGCCGATTGACTCAGTTGGGGTGAACCAGTCACCTTCCAGCAAGATAAGGACATGATGCAGGTCGAGGCTCCCTCATCCACAATAAAACAATGGATGTTCTTACTATTGACAACAACCTAGATCATGAAAGCTAAATGAGGCTGAAGTCAAGGGGTATAGTTTTCATGAGAGAAAACCACTAGGTTGGAATTTGATGGATCTACACATTTGATAGTTGAAAATAATGCCTTCTTTTGGGTTGGGTAATTTTTCAACACCTCAAGAGTCGACATAGACATCGGGAACTAAGCTAAGTATTCAACTACGTTGTAAGTTTGAGTGGCTCTTGAACGAGGGTTGAAAGTAGACTTATGGATAACACCCTTTGGAGGCTTAATAGTCAATTTTGTAGGAACCAGAGGTGGAACAAGATCATATGAAGGTGGTGTCAAACTACCAATTTGATCAGTAGCCTAACTATTTGGTGGATTCACATTACCATGTTCCTTATTCGGAGTGCCCACCATGACATCAAATTTCATATTTGAGGAGGAAAGCATCAAAACTGTGTTAGAGGAAGAGCCATCCCGGACAACCACATGGGTATCCTAACTGGGAAATGGGTCGGTCAGCATAGTGGGAGAAGTGGATAATTTAAGGAATTGATCCACTTCAGTGTGGTGCGGACAATCACATGTAAAGTGATCCTAATTACAAATCAAACATGGGTATCAAGGCTTAAGTTTCTCATTAGAAGATAAATTTGTTTGTTTATCCTGAGGTGTGGAGTCTTTATTTTTCTTACCTTTACCTTTCTTCTTGCTTCAAGGTTATTATTGAGACTTGCTTTTATCAAATGAAATGGAATTTATATTGGAATAAAAAGCTGCAGGAGGATGAGATGGAAGGTTTTGTACAAGAGCGGCAAGAGAAATACCAACTTGTTTACTCATCGATTGAAAACTAACAAAACCTATATTGCCATCGGTAGCATGAGATTCTTTACTAAGTGGAGGTCGAACAATATTTGAAGGTCTCAGAGTGTTTGGTATCTTATCATTGAGCGTGCCCGATTGCGTATAGACTTGATCTAAGTACTAAGCATGAGAAATAACTTGATCTTAGGTCACGACTCCAAATTTGGTCACATCTTCTATTATGATAGCTAACAGAGACTTGACAAACCATTCCACTAACAACTAATCTGGAACATAAGTCTTTACCAACCGACGATGGTGTGTCCACTCATGAATATGATCCGAAATGTGAGTGGAGTCTGATTGTTTAAAGTTAGTCAATAGTTTTGTTCCAGTTTCATATCTGATGGGAAACTGGAAATGTGCCAGGAAGGTAGTGGCTAAAGTGTTGAAGTCGTGAAATGATGCTCTAGGTAATTCAATATACCATTTGGTTTTGGTACCCGTAAGCTTTCATTTAAAAAGATGAAGTCGAATGGAATCATCTTTAAGTGAATTGGATGAACACCATAGATGATAGATCATGACATGCCTCGACGTGTCTTCTCTAGGATTCCCATTGAATTTTGGGATAGTAGAAGGAAACATAGTGGGAATAGTTGGCCACCATGGAAAATGGGCAATGGGGTCGTTAGTAAGCAGAGTTAAATCTGGTAACTCAAGAGTAGCCACAAAAGGAAACTTCCTTTTAAAGTTTGAAGGCAGATGACTTGGATATGAAGGGATAACCTAGGAAATAGGCACTTACATTCATGGATAAGGAGGATTATGATAATAAGGAACCTAGTTACTAGAACATGGAGGGTTTTGATAACCAACATACAAGTGGGTCTGTTGTGTAGTCCCAGGATGGTGATAAATCTATTGGAATGGTTTAGTTTGGATTTTTTGGCCTTGAAAAGGAACTTGGTGTGATCCATGCTATTTCCCGATCGGGGTTTGCATTTCCCCCTAGTACAGGTTTGACTAAGACTGTGCCAAATTCTGAATAATTTGGCCTACCAAAACTTGAGGAGTATCTTGTGTAACTGATTAAGAAGGTGAGGGACCTTGTATAGGTTGAAGAATGAAGATCTAGGGAGGACTAGACACTGTTAGAATAGGTTGTAAAGGTTGGATCACATGTATTTGAGCTTGTTGAGGTGTTGACGGATAGGTAGGAATTTGCGATGAAGATGGTACAATTTAATAATTAACAAAAGATCTTAATATGAGCTAGGTTGTACAGGTAAAGTAGATTTCCAAACATTGGAATCCATTCCAAGATGAGGAGGACTGTAACTAGATGGATTACCATATTGAGGTATACCATGGGAGGAGTGGATGATGGAGGAAAATGTGATCCATATGGAAGGTACCCCACATAAAGAGGGTTGGGTTGTTGAGGGTAGATTTTCCAACTAACATGAGGGCCAGACTACTACTCTATTGTAGGTGTAGATGGAGGAAGAGGAGCAGACTATGTGGCATTCATAAGAGAGGTACCAGACATTATTACCGAATTAGATTTCATGGGAGAGGTCAAAGGACTAGAAGCTGCACTAGAAAAGGCACCAGATAACGATTGATAGATAGGGGGACAGATGGGTCACCATATAAATGAGCTTCTGGTGACGTTACAAAGATGGATGAGGATGCAATGCTTGATGTCTCAGCCATAAGGGTGGACATAGGCTGGGAGTTTGGATAAGTTCCAGTCACGGTTAACAATCTCAATGAACATTTCCATGAGAAATCTGTGGGTAAGCCTAAAGAATCAGGTAAAGGAGATTGTGTCTAAGGTTGAGGAGGTATAACAGGCTCAGTTTGATAAAAATGAAGTCATTCCCAATGAACATGAGTAGAAGGATGAGGCTTTTCTTGAGGGATATCTTGAGTACTTAGAAGTCCGTATGGAAGAGGTTCATCGTCAGGCCCAAGATATATTCGTTCTGTCTGAGATAAAGGAAGAGAGGAGGAAGGTCCCAAAGGCTCAAGTAAAGATGGTTGAGGGTCCTCAGGTTCAATAACCTCAAGAAATAAAGTTTTTGACTAAGGGAGATTAGATTCAATGACCATAGGTAACAAAGTTTTAGGGACTTCTGTTTCAATTGTGTCAATGTCATCAATAGGAATGGATGTAATATCAGGTTTAGAACTCAAAGGGATAGATGATTATGGCTGATCAATATTGGGTGGAGGGCTAGAAGTAGTTCTTGATGTTCCTGATTCAGTAGTTTGTGTTTGCCTATGTCTAGGATGACAGTTAGGAGTATCCTCTGGAGGAAGCAAAGGATTACTTTGCATTCTACGTGAATGATGGGGAGGGGGATTTTGTTCTTCCATGTTGGTTAATAAATTTTATTAACATACATAAATAAATAAATAAAAAATAGGGTAATCTAGTCATAAAGTATTACCAAGCAACCGTGAACTGCAATATACACCTTAGCGAACCAAGGAATTAATGTACGACAACCAATCTCCCTGAATGTTGTGTTCAGTGTATCTTGGTATACAAGGTGGCCGACTTGGTTACCTATGGATGGATAACAACCTATTGGGGATTCCAAAAATATACACCATGGTACGTGGAAGTGTAGTCCATAGTAGTGTTGTCTAATGTGTAATTGTTCGATTAGAGAATTCCCATATACTTTACGTGCATGGAGAGCCACCAATATATTTGAAGGTACATGGAGTACAGTCCTATACGCTCACATACATGAAACGTGATTTCACCCTCGAGATGCAATGCTGGAAAAAAATGACAACTCCTACGTTTAACGACGTCGGAACATGTCTTTAACCTAGACCTCTAAATGTTTGCATTAATGTTACAAATTCTCCTAAGGTTGATTCAATAAATTTTACTATTTATATTTGATTACATTTCAGTTTTAGGGCTCACCATGAATGTCACTTGAATATCCTAAAATGCAAATATAGCATGAGAAAATAGAAATCCTTTCTCTTTCACTGAAAATATAGCTAAGGAAGGGAAGAAACAATCAATATGTAGCACACAATATGCAGAAAACAAGAAGAGAGATGCAATTTCCTTTTCGATGCAACCATTCCTATGCTAATTCACATGCAAAACCCTAAATGATGATGCAAAAGTTTTCTTTTCACCACACTTAATTTTCAAAATGGAGAAAAATAAGATGCAAATGTTCAATTACTGATTTAATTTCACTTTTTAGAATGAGGACTAGAACAACAATTCATCTAAGAAATCATCAATAAAATGAAATCAGTTTGCAAGTGACCAAGTGACAAGAACAAAGAAAAATCAAAACCAATTCTTATCAAAGGAAAACAACACAAATTCAAACCAAATGGAGGTTTTAGAGAGACCACAAGACACTAAAGACTCATGGAAGTTCAACTGGAAGTAGGCTGACCATAGAGAGGCTCAAGAACCAAGGAAAAATTCATGTAAAAAGAGGGGCTAACTCTAGTGCAGAAGAGGCACCAGTGCATTGCAACATTGGTGCAAAGTGGGCCAGGATGAGGTGCAACACTTTTTCTAAGGCACAGGGGGTGCGTTGGGCCTAGGAAAGAGGTTTCCAACATAAAAATTGCAAAAACGGTTCAATGAAATGACTTCCTAGGTCTATTCTTTTTTGGATGTACAAAAAGGTTCTGTCAAGGAGGTAATCAAACACAATGGAAAAGGATACCACCAGGGGAATGCTCCATTCCTTAGCGGATTTGCCAATTTGATATACAAGGTTTACAATTGTGCACAAAAGTATCTCCCCTAGGTCAGTGGCTAAGCTAGAACAATAGAGAGACAAGGAACACAAGGTTTTTCCTGAAAGTAAATAGATGATGGAGTGAGGCCTACCTGGAATCCTTCACACACTTCTCTCCTTCTTCAGCTTGGAACATTAGAACTTGCACAGTCAGCTAAAACAAGCCAAGAAACTACGAGATGTATACAATACCATCTAAGTACTTCATTCAATAGATCAACATGGTATTGAAATAAGTGAAACAACATCACATATAGGAAAATCGTGAATTCATTACATTACTATAAATAGAAGGAGATTACAACAATAAGTAACAATTGATCTTGAAGAAGAGCTCCTCCAGGTTGTTGAATTGTCCTTTCCTTGTCACAATATGTACCTCCAATCACCCTAAATGCATGGAATTATGACCACTCACTACAACATCATAAGGGCGGAATTATTCTCCAAAATCCAACCCCAAAACTCATAGAAGGCTAGAAATATATACAGAAGCAAGGTATGTTAGTATTTTTTATCCAATTACCATTCTAGAGTAAGAGATCCACCTCTGATGGAGGGATAAAATCAAAGGATAAGTGGTGTAAAATCCAATGTAGGTATGGATAGGATATGAATGATTTATCCAAGGTAAGTAGTTCTAACAACTTCTAGAAACTCCTGGAAGGTGAAGATTTCGGTCTCCTGATCATTCTCCCTGATTTCTAGAACCAACGCAGGTGCAAAGGGGAGCAACCTGTTGGTGACCAACGTAGGCCACAGTGGAGTAACCTGCTGGTGAACGCACCCCAATAGGCTTACAGGGAGCGGTGGTCCCTAAACTAGGTCAGATGAAGCAAATAGGGGCTCAAACTCTGGGAAATGAAATGTACATGCTTAGGGATTTGTGCAAGATGGTGACAAGGGAGAATAGAATGTTGATTGATCCCATTAGGAGGCTCACTGATCGAATGTGACAAAATGGCGTAAAATAATGACCTCTAGGAGGCCATGGATTCCAAGAGGTTCTCATAAGATGGAAGAACAATTATTTGAAAGGTTTCAACGGATCTAGTGGAAATATCAAACTCTAATGCCCCCAGTAAATGATGCACTACATCACCTACTAGATCATCAATTGGTGCGGGCATGGAACAAGTTGCCACATAATTAACCTGTGGCGAGGGAGATACCAGTTGCATATGAGGACCATTTAGGGAAGTAGGATGATTGGCCATGAAATCAAGATCAACAAAAGAAAGTTGATCGATTGTCACAATCCTTTCATCATGTGGGAAGCACATCACTTGAAAGAGTGTGGACACAACAATGTTCATAGCATAAACATAGTCTCACCCTAGGAGAAAATTGAAATCCAAGGGGCCCATGATGACCATAACATCAATACATATAGTTTTTCCTCCTAAGGTAATAGGAAATTTATGAAGGGTCCTAGAGGGTTGACTAGTTCTTCTGTTAAAAGAAAACAGATTCGAATTGGCGGACACAAGCAGAGGGGAACCCAAATATTTTCAATTAGTCGAGGATAGAATGCTAACAAAAACTCCCTCATCAAAAATAGTGTGAGATATGTTTTTATTATAACCCTTCACCATGAATTGGAAGGGCATGTAGGAAGGGAGAGGAGGTTCTTTGAATTGACTCTAATCAAAGGCAATGGTCTTTTTTCTACTTGGAACAGGTGTCATGGGAATAGGGGAAATCCACCCTTATGCTATGGGAACGAGAGAACTTCTCCCCTATGTCTTGGGAATGGGAGAATCCCCCCCCTGAGCTGTGGGAATGAGAGGCTTTTCCCCATGTGCCATGGGAATAAGAGGATTTCCCCCTGTTAATGGAAAATGAAGAAACAAGAAGAACTTGAGCGGTATGAGAATTACTCTCTATGGGAAAAAGTAAAATCAATGGAAGGTGGAATCGAGTCAACCATTTTCTCAACCAATGGTTGGTCAGGAATAGACTCATGTGGTTCATGTTTAGAGAGAGTGGGATTGATTGGATTTGTATTTTGATCAATCAATTCATCAATTAGTGGAGGATTAGGAGAATGGAAAATTTAAGGGGCTAATATTCACAGGTGGGCTAATTTTCCATGATTATTCAAAAGAAAAGATTCACCAATTTCCATTTTTTTTAAAAATGATTCGCCTAAATTTTACAATAGATAATTATTTTACCTTAAAAATCACCAAAATTATATAGAGAGCATATATAAAATCCTTGTAAATTTGAATAATTTTACAAACACATCAATAAATATTTTATAGTTTGAATATTAGGGACTAGTGAGATTCACCAATGTTTTTAAACTTCAAGATGATTCTCCATCCTTAAAATTTTTCCTAATTGGGAGAAATATTTCGATAACCATCCAAAATTCGAGGTTGAGAAGTTGTGGGGATTTCCAACAATTTTGAGGCTTCATCCATATAAGGAAAAAGGTGAATAAGATGATTCTCTTCACACAACTTACATGGAAACTTAAATTTACGCTTTTTCCCATGGACCTTACTATCACTACGTGATGGTTTATCACCAACATGATCTCCAAAGGCTAATGACAAAGGTTTTTGTGAGCTTGTGGAATACCAAGGAAGTCTCTAAGAAGGTGGTGACCCTTACATAACTTGCAATGGAATTTGACTTTGCAAGGTTGATTGGAAGGTTTCTCCATACTAGTTGCATGGGTAGCAATGGTTGCTTGGTTGCCCCCCCGCTTATTTTGCTTCTTGTTCATCATCCTTTTTTTCTTTTTCTTATCTTCTTGGTTACTAGAATAAATAATTTCACCAGGTGAGGAGGAAGAAAGGGATGAAGAAACAATAGGATAAGAAGGAAATGGTTCAACTTTAGCTTGATGTTATTCAGGTGAAGGACTACTTGGTTGAGAATACATTTGGACATTCGGAACCATAAGGGTTGAAAACAACCAAACTAGTAAACCAATTGTAAATTTGGGAAGGGAAAACGTTTCCATATAAGGAGCACCAATATTTCCAAAAGAAGGAAAAAGCCAAGGATTCATGTCAGGGGGATTTCCTTGATTGGTATACTCAGGAGCTATCACCATAAATCTCATCCTAAGATCTATTGAGGAGTTGTTCCACAATGAGGATGTTGTTCTTTGGTTAATTAATTGATTTTAGAAATATAAGACACTATATAAAACAAAGGCGTAGCTAAGCAGATAAGGATTACCAAGTCACTGTGAACTACAATATACCACCTTGGTAAACAAGGATTTATGTACATGCAGGCAATCTCCCCAAATGTTGTGCTCGGTGTATCACAGTGTACAAGGTGACTGAATCGGTAACCTATGGATGGATAGCAGCCTATTGAGGACTTCTAATGTTATCACCAAAAGATGGCCACCTAGCCATTTCTAACTAGGTGAATCTAAATACACTATGTATATTTAATTTTTCCATGGTCAAATCAATTTCACTGTGGAAAATAATTTAGTAAATCAATTTTATTAAATTATTTTCCGATTTAAATGAAAAAACCATGAGAATAATTAGGTAAACCATTATTTATTTAATTTTCGCTAGGAATAATTATTAAATCATTATTTTAATAATTATTCCTTATCACATTTCACTAAATCCCCCAGGAATAATTAAATAAATCAATATGTATTTAATTCTCCTTATTTCTATTATTGGAATAATTGTTAAATCACTATTTAATAGTTATTTCAATTTCACACTGTTAGTTTCGGTATCTTCATCCCTCCATTAGTGATCAAAATTCTCTTTTTTCATGCATTCTAGGTGTCTCATCTGATCAGCTGCATTCTATTAGGATCATGGATCATCTGATGGTAGTGGTTCATTATCAAATTTCCCTCATGGTCTTTACCTGCTGGCCTATTTTCACAAGTTCAGGTCATTTACAGCCATCTTTTGTCATTACATTTGCAAAAGCCATTTTTAGGGTTTTAGGTCTCATTAGGTCTAGGGTTTGCCACCATAGTCATGTAAAAGCTCAATAATGGTCAGCAGGCACATGAGGTATAATAAGGTCTCAAGATCAAAATTTCAATAATGATATACTCAATAATTGATTTTTTCCTCAAAACCCTGTTTTGAGGCAAAACAAAGTTTTTATGTTCTATGTATAAAAATTTCATGTAATTTTAATTTTCGTATATGTAATAAGTTTAGAATTGCTTCCCTTGGTCACCTTGCCAACTCCAGCCAATGCAAGCAAAAACACAAGCATCAAAGCATCAGTTTGTCAAATGATTAAGAAAAGTCAATTTTAATGGAAAAATAGAGTTCAAAACCAAAAGTGACTTTAACATTAGAAAAGTGGGTTTGATATGAGTGAAAAATTAAATTCATTCATATTTAAAGAGAAAAGAGTCTTCTTGGTCATTTTATTATGCAAATTTACTCTTGGAGCACCAAAATCGTGATTTGGGAGTCAAAGAAGAAAAAACCTTGTTTTCAAGGCAACTTGGCCTGACGTTGCGCATCAAAGGAAGTGCGCTACACATCAGGTAGGCATTGCGCATTAGAGGCAGAACTGCAGTGTAAAATTAAATTGGCGCTGCGCATCAGGAGGGCGCTACGAATTGGGCCTAGTGCACTGCACATCAGTCCAGTTTGCTCCAAATCATCCCAAATCGTGCCAAATTTCTCAACAAACCTCAAATTTGCTACATTTGCTCTCTACAAGTAAGTACTCATCCTCCTAAGGTTGAAATTGAAGTCACATTGGTGTTTTCCATAGATCTTGCATGTGAAGAATGAAACCATAGTTTCTCTTCATTATTTGCCATCCAATTGTGCAATTTTCATCTCACCCTCACAAAAACTTCATCAAACCCATTTTCACTCTTTATTTACCCTAATACACTTCATTCATCTCATTTTCTCATACCCCACTCCCCTAAAGCAAGAATTTCCCTCACCAAACCCTAAATCCCTCACTAAACCCTAATTTCCTAAAATCTTTCCCTTCACTCCTCAACTTCATCTCCCAAGAGTAAAATATCTTCATACTCATCACTATTGTCCTCTTTCATCACTATTTTTCATCATATCTTCATTTCATCATTTTCCCTAAAACAAGCACAATGGCAAGAAATTATTATCCTTGTACGGACCATAATACTTTGGTGATAATTTATTATCCTTCTTAGCTTGCTTGAGGGACATTTTCTTATATGGTTGTAGCCATAGGAATACCCAATCACCTACATCAAAACTTCTTTCACTGTGATGTTGATCTGCCTGTTGTTTCATTCTATTCTGTGCCAACACGAGGTTATCCTTTAAGAGTTGGAGGACTTGTTGTTGATGTTCGATGTGATGTTCCACTGCCTGAACCTTAGAATTTTCTCTTAAATATGATGTGATGGATGGTGGTTGATACCCATAAAGTGCCATAAATGGGATCATTTTTGTTGCTATATGGAAGGAAGTGTTATACCACCATTCAGCCAGAGGCAACCATTTGACCCATTGTGTCTGTTTATCAGATACAAAGCAACGAAGATATCCTTCCAAACATTTGTTTACTATCTCAATTTGCCCATCAGATTGAGGATGATAAGATGAGCTATGAGCTAACTGAGTACCAAGACAAGAAAATAATTCTATCCAAAAATTTCCAGTGAAAATGGGATCTCTGTCACTTACAATAATCTTTGGGTTTCCATGTAGCTTTTGAATTGTTTCCATAAATGCAGTAGAAACTGTACTGGCTTTAAATGGATGTGATAATGCAAAAAAGTGTGCATACTTGGTAAGTCTGTCAACTACCACCATGATGACACTCTTTCCCTCAGACTTGAGTAAACCTGTGATAAAATCCATTGAAACCTCCTCCCAACGTTGGCTTGGAATGGATAAAGGTTGTAATAGACCTGGTGTCTTAATTGTTTCAACTTTATTTTGTTGGCAAACCAAACATTCAGCCACAAACTTTTGAATATCTGATTTAAGGCCATCCCAAAAAATTCCTTCTTAACCCTGTGGTAAGTTTTTAAAAATCCTGAGTGCCCTCCTAAGGGAGAAGTGTGAAATTCCATAAGAATATTTTGTTTTAGTTGGGAATTCTTACAGAGGTATAAGCGATCTTTGTACCATAACGAATCATTTTTCCAGCTAAATGTACTAGACGTACTGGAATCTTGTTGTAACTTTCGAATAAGTGCCCACACTTCTTCGTCATTCTTCCATTCCTCCCTTGCTTCATTTATCCAATCTGGTTGGATAATAGAAATGGCGCACAACAATGCTTCCACATCCTCATCCTTTCTTGAGAGTGCATCTGCCACCACATTTTGCTTCCCTTTTTTGTAGATGATTTCAAAGTCATAACCCAACATCTTTGTGACCCACTTTTGTTGCTCTTCAGAGGATAATCTTTGTTGTAAAAATTATTTAAGTTTGTCATGATCCGTTTTTACCTTGAAGTGTCTACCCATTAGGTAGGGTCGCCATTTCTTAAGTGCATGGAGTATTGCCAACATTTCCTTCTCATAAATAGCTTTTCTTAAAAACTTTCCCTTGATTGGACGACTTTCAAAAGCAATGGGTCTTTCATCTTGCTTTAAAACAGCACCAATTCCATTTCCTGAAGCATCACATTCCACAATAAAGGTTTTTGTGAAGTCCAGTGTAGCTAAGACCGGTGCTTGGCACATTGCCTCTTTAAGATGTTCAAAGGCCTTTGTTGCTTCCGGAGTCCATGAAAATGCATCTTTCTTCAATAATGTTGTTAGAGGTGCTGCTATTCTCCCATAATTCTTAACAAACTTGCGATAATACCCTGTCAACCCAAGAAATCCTCGCAGATGCTTTATGGATGTGGGGGTTTTCCATTCCTTAATGGCTTTAATTTTGCTAGGGTCTACCTTAACTCCTTCATGAGATACAATATGACCCAAATATTCCACCTCCTGGACTCCAAAGAAACATTTGGATATTTTTGCATATAATTGTTTCTCCTTCAATAGTTGTAGCACCTTGTCAACATGTTCAACATGATCCTTCCAAGACTTGCTGTATATTAGTATATCATCAAAAAATACTAAAACAAATTTTCTAAGGAATGGTTTGAAAATTGAATTCATCAAACCTTGAAATGTTGAAGGTGCATTGGTAAGGCCAAAAGGCATGACCAAAAATTCATAATGATCCTCATGAGTTCTAAATGCTGTTTTCGGAATGTCTTCAGTCTTCATTCTGATTTGATGATATCCTGAACGAGGATCCAACTTGGTGAAGTAAATTGATCCATGCAGTTCATCTAGTAATTCATCAATGACAGGAATGGGGAACTTATCTTTAATAGTGAGCTTGTTGAGCTCCCTATAATCCGGACACATGCGCCATGATCCATCCTTCTTGTGCACCAATACTACTGGAGCAGAGAAAGAACTTTGACTCGGTTGAATTATACCAGCCTCTAGCATATCTACAACCATACATTCAATTTCACTCTTTTGGACATAGGGATATCTGTTCGGCCTGATGTTTGGAGGAACACTTCCTGGAATCAGATGAATAGTATGATCATGATCACGCATAGGTGGGAGACCTTTGGGAGTCTCAAATACCTTGGAATGATGGTCCAAGACTTTTTGGAGATCTGGAGAAATAGATGATTCCGATGTGGAAACATCTAGCGAGCAGAATTGTGCAATTACACCTCTTTCTGTACCTTCTTACGAAATTTCAATCTGATCCCCAGAGAGAAAGTTATGACGATTTTCCCCAGGTCAGCTGTTTTG
Organism: Pinus tabuliformis; assembly: GCA_031772625.1. Classification (NCBI taxonomy): domain Eukaryota; kingdom Viridiplantae; phylum Streptophyta; class Pinopsida; order Pinales; family Pinaceae; genus Pinus; species Pinus tabuliformis. The sequence continues at coordinate 1,577,380,271 of CM062820.1, forward strand.
AATGTAATTCAGGAGTATGTAAAAATACCAACTTCCTCAGATCATATCTCCGCAAATATCGCGCGAAAATCTCTGAAATTCAGACCCAAGGTTCAGCGCGATTTATTCTCAAATGGTTTTTTTTGCGACTTCTGAAACGTCACAGAAAAAAAGTTATAGTGAAAATGCCACGATGACCTATTTGGAGCAGCGAAACCCTAGAATCCAAAGCTCTGATACCAAATGTTATGAAACCAGCTCAAGAAAAGATAGAAAAGATAGATCAACGCCTTAAAATTCAGCCTCTTCGAGGGGGCAACCTCCTTTACATTACATAAATGAACAATTCTTGGATGATTCAAATGAAAAAAACTCCTTTCTATATATAGGAGTCTAAGGAGTCACAATATAATTCAGCCGACCTAATAATAATATAAAGCCACAAAAATAACAATAGAGGGATTCTATGGGGCACATTAATAACAATATGGGGGCAATAGGGGCACAACAATATTAATAAGGGGTATAACTACAATAGTAATGGGGTATTCACTAGTATTATAGGGACCCAACAGTTAGGTATCACCATGAATTGGCTAGGCAATTTGTCATCAACATGGAGGACAATATGGTATAGCTTGCTGGCATCAACTTCACTCTTTCACCAAGCATTATTGCAGAAGAAACTAAGATGCCAGATGTGGGAGAAAGATGGAATAAGAGACAAAATATCAACAAACAGAACTATGAACCCTACATTAAAGCTAGATATCATAGCCAATTGGGCAGGGTGTTTCCTTTCAAGTTTTTGGAGGACCGGTATGTGCCATTAATGAAACTCATCATTAAATACTTCACATGTGAGGGAAGGTTCTCCCGACTCTATGCTTATCATATTAGGTTGCTTATGCATTTTACTAGGGTTAGAATGATGAGCATACCATACTTCATTTGCAAAAACATAGAGAGGATGATTGTAATTGCAAAGAGGAAACCCTACCCACAGCAGCTCAATAGCATATATCACTTTGCTGTCATCAAAATTGTTGTTTTGCACCAGTTGACTTAGTTGGGAGTGCCATGGGAAACCTTCAGTGCCCATGAGATTTTCAAGGAACCTCAAATGTTTGTAGAACCTTAAGAGGAATCTGGACCTTTTGGGCAACAAAGAGAACATGAAAGCAAAACTGAAGAGGCTCACATTCCTATTTTTATCACTTATGAAAAGGGGACAAGAAGACTTTTTGCAGCTACAAAACGAGTATTATCTCCACCAGGGGTGGAAGGGGTCTCGTTCTCTTCACCGGACAACAGGCAAATGTTATCTTCACCTAGGGTGAAAGGGGCTTTGCCTTCTTCTTTAGCAGAGCAGGTGTAGGATAGAGGAAAGAAACCATTGCATGATGAAGGGCCTTCTGAAGGTCAGGAGAGAGACTTTGTTTTGATTCAGGAGGAGGATACTGATTTGATCTCCCAAAACTCAAGGCTCAAGGAGGTCATTAGAGAACAAGAAGCTGATATCCATGCATTATCCATCAACCTTGAGAGGGCTAAGTGGATCATTAAATACCTTGAGAAACAAAACAAGCAATTGGAGGATAAACAGATGATCATGGAGCTGCAAACTATCAGGGAAAATCGACAAATGGAAAAAAGGAGGAAAGTCAAGCTGACTTCACTAGAGCAAGAAATAGAGGTTGATCGAGAATCATGGTTGGAAAGAGTGAATGTCCACCTTGAGAAGCTTCTTGACAAGGCTAATAAGGAGAAGAAAATGTTGCGACACATGGCCTATCACTATTTGGCCCAGAACAAAATTTGTATGCCAAGAATAAGAAGACTAAAGCCAAGCTAGGGAGAACCTTAAAGGAAAAAAAGGAGCAAGAAAAACTTAGAATATTGGCTGAAGCTTCCTTGGCTTAGGAAAGTAGTTGATCAGCTTGCGTCATGCCAATTTTGAAGAATTTTGGAGAACTTTTTATCATTTTGAAATTTTTAATTGCAACACATAGGGATTTTCCTTTGATGCGCAAAGCCACTAGCTCTGCGCATTGAGTTGGTAAGGAATTTTGAGGAATAGCTTAAATTTTTGAATTTCTCATGAAAAAATATGAAACCCAGAAAATTTCATGAATTTTGGAGGAGTTTTGGGTCACGAAAAGGGCAGAAAACACCTCAACATTGTCCTTTCTGCCACTTTTTGGACCCACAAGAAGCAGTGTTGGGAGAACTGATTCTTGGAGGGGCAAATGGGCACCAAATTCAACAAATGCACTTGTCCTAGAAAGTAGAGAGATAGAATTTTCCAACAAACCAACTTGGAGAAAATTTGGTGAAGGGGAAGGCCTCCAAATTCAGCCAGGAAAAGGCGTTGTGCATCAGGTAGATGGCGTTGCGCATTAGGCACAATTTGCTCAATTTTGCTCAAAACTCAAAATTTTCAGCTAGTTTTTTCTCAATTTGATTTTTTCTCTCTCATGGTCAAAATCATGATGTAAATTGATGTACTTTGATTTAAAAATTATGAAAATTGACTCAAGGAGGTAGATACATCATGTATAGGTGGTTTTGAACTGAATGAATCAGTTTCCATAGTTTTAGAGGCAAGTTGTTCCACTGCCTATTTTTCAGTTTCTAGTTTAGATCTTGTTGAAACAGCTCCTAGAATCATGGATTCGACCCCTAAAGGCTAGCATGGGTGTTTTTTTCCTTATATCTTGTACTTTCTTAGTCATTTTTCAAGGTTGGACTCTTGTGAATGCTTTGAGCATTATTGTACATTCATCTCTGTAGTTTGGCAAGGAAATAGACTAGGGTTTGCAACATTTTGTGGGATTCTTGTGGCAAGGTGATTTAGCAATGTTTCTCCTTATGTGATTCAAGTTATCATATGTTTATGTGTGCCATTATCTCTTTCTTTTCTGCTTAACTAAATGAATCAAGTATAAAGGTGGAATTCATTGATGTTGCAGTGCTCTACCTTAGGGTTTATTTAGTTTTACATGTCTTCTACTGTCTGAAGAGGACTCATGACATTTCCATGCCCTCTCTAGCTCCTCACCAGTCTTAAGACTCTCCATTTCACTTAATTTGAAAGTACTAAAGAATTTTCCTACCTCGCCCCACAGAAACCTCTGCAAGATTGAGTCCATTCCCCAGACCCAAAACTGCCTATCACATTCGATCCAACAAACCAACATAAAACTCAATCAAACTCCTTTGAGCATATACCTAGCCTAAAATTAGTCTTTATATCAGTCATATCAAGTTTTATTGGCCATCTTTTCCTGATATTGACAAGGAGAGAGCCCTCTCCTGACCTAGTAGGGTTAGCTACCAAGTTAAGTGTGGTTTGATGTTACCCTAGACCTCCCTTTCTCAGCTTGAGGTAGATTTAGGCAATAACATATTGGTGACCATACTGGGGAAATTGAAAAGTTCGTTTGCTATTGTTTTTTTTGTAGACTACAGACAGATCCTGAAGTGAGCCAGGTAGCCTTCGAACTGCTCTTGCTTTGCAAGTGCATAAGTAGATGAATGTTGCTTCAGTCAATCTCTGGTTTAGTTTATGAACTGAACATCTGAACTAAAACTATTACCCCAGTATCTTAAAGCAATTCTAGACTTTGGATGATGAGTTTAGAATTTTACAGGCTAACAAATTGATAATGTCCATTTGATTTTAGGGAATAATTCAACACACTGGCTTCCAGATGATACACCGAAGCCAATCTTGATCCTCCTCCAGCATATGAAAACCCAAATCTCATCCCAAGAATTCTTCAGCAATCAAGATCTGTGACTCTCTTTTTCAGATCTCATTCATGTCTAGTTGTTTTTGAATACCTTGAATATCTTGAATTTTATGAAAATTGTGATCTATCATTGTTTGAAACTAAATCTAAAAGTGAAGTTGGTTCTACTGTTCTAAATCTAGAGTTTGTCAAAGATCTTGAAACTGAAAGGGCTAATAGATCAATTGATGATTATATCTTGAATCTTCAAACTTCCATTGTGGCTACAAACATTCCCAAGTTCTTAGAATCTGCATCCTCAACTCTTGGTTCATCTGTTGTTGTATCTGGTTCAGAGATTCCTACTGAAACTCCTTTTATCCCCACCATTCCCATGCAACCCACCATATATGATTAGAGACCCCTTGTCTCTTCTCCCCCATCAACCCCTTCAACACCTCAAGCATCTCATATTTCCTCCCCTCGTTCTACACCTCATACACCCATTACATCGACTGCTATTTTTGTTCTGACTCGTCCTACATCCCCAAGGCCAGTTTCAAATCCACCTAGAGCAATGGCTGCCCGATATGCAACTCTTTTTTTGACACAAAACTTGGATGATATGCCTGCTAGTTACCAAAGAAAAATTCCATTTTTTGATGGTACCCAAGGTATCACAGCCCAACAGCATGTTGATAAGATGAATGATTTCTTTGACCTTCATGAGATAGATGAAGAAAATGTGACCATGAGATTATTTGTGCAAACTTTTGGAGGCGAAGTGCGGAAGCGGTTCAAAGCATCGCCAACTGGGACTATCAATTCATTGGCAGTTCTTCATAGACAATTTCTGGATCATTGGGAGGTAAAGAAAAATCCACTTCAAATTATTTCCAAATATGAAAAGATAAAGAGGAATGTTGGTGAAAGTGTCCAGGATTACTGTGTTAGATTCAATACTGTTTATAATGCAATTCCAGCTAATATAAATCCACCAATGGGGCTAGATTTGATTAAATTTCCTGATGGATTTGATCCCGACATGGCATATCAATTGAGAGAAAGAGACCCGGCCACATTGGAGGATATGCAAAAAATTGCAGTGAGTGTGGAGGCAAATCTGCTAGCTAAAAGAGCTTCTTCCTCAGATCACTTGCTTCGAAAGATTGAAAAGATGTTTGATAGACTCACTATTGCAGATAAGTCTGAGACAGATTAGAAATCCAAATTTCCGTGGTCAGCAGCAACCACAGTTCAGGATTAAACAACGGGAGAAAAGAGCTCAAGACCAAGGAACACAGCAGCAAGTTAAAACACCATTACAATAGAATTTTGTACATGGTCCGAAATTAGATGATGATGAGAATATAATAGGAGAGGAGAATCATTTCTTTACACCTGATGGTTTTCCAATTTATATCACAGAGGATGAAGAGTATTCAGAAAGCCCAATTGTACAAAAGGATGAATATTTTATCTTAGCAAATGAAACAGTCCTAGAAGAAGAATATGATGAATATCAGAGGGGATACATGAATGCCTTGACAGCCCAGCAATGACAATATTCACTCAGGAGTAGAGAGGTACCCATAAATCCAATTCAAAAGAGGAAGGAAGCAACACCACCAAAGAATGATTCTCCAAATGTGCAGAAAAAAGGAAAGGAGGTAGCAGATCCTACCACCAGCAAAACACAATCAGCAAATGAAAAGTCAAATCAACCAAGTGCATCAAAGGAGAAGACTGAAAAGAAAGATTCTCCACTCAAAGAGGTAGAAAAAACTACAGCCTTTAGCTTAGAGAATGAGATTGCTAAGTTAAAAGTGTTGATACCTTTGACTGAATTAATGAAGAATAGCAGCTATAAAGGTCACGTGTCAAAGATTTTGAATTTAGATCCATTATCTGATATGGTTAATGTGGAGGATGACCAGCCCGAGCTTATCTTTGGTCTAGCATTAGAAGGTCAATCTGAGGATAGTGATGTAGCTCCTTTTTACATCAGCCTTAGATTGCATGATTATGTCTTGCACAACACCATGTTTGATTCAGAAGCATCTCATAATCTGATGCCAAAGGAAATTATGGAAAAATTGGGTTTAGACATCACTCGCAAGTACCATGATCTTTATTCCTTTGATTCTGGTAGGGTCAGATGTATTGGTCTCATCAAAGATTTGGTTGTCACTTTAGATCAGATTCTAGCAAAGAATGTTCTTATGGATGTGGTTGTGGCTGACATTCCCCCTAGATTTGGCATGCTTCTATCTAGATCGTGGGGTGCAAAACTCAAAGGGACATTGCAGCTAGATTTCTCCTATGCCACTATTCCTGTGTTTGGTCAGTTGAGGAAATTATATCGGGAGAAAAAGATGAAGTATATGATCACAAGCAAGGAGAAACCTTTGAATCATCCAATCAATTATGTACATACAGATTTAGAATCTTTTGTTCTTTATTTTGATAGTTTTAATGATGTAAATAGTCAATTAGTTGAAGTTGAAGATATTCCAGAGATCACAGAAAATTTCAGAGCCATACTTGATCAAGAAAGACAAAGGCTTGATAGTATTGTTGAACAATCAACCTTCCGACAACAACAAAAAATTGATGGACAACAAGCAAAGGTAGAAGAGCAGGTAGAATTTCCGCACTTGGAGGACGAAGCCGGTTTGTGGAGTATGGACTTTGATGGAGTAGTAGGTAAGGATGGTGTGGGAATTGGTATTTGGATACGTAGCCCTGTTTTCCTACCAAACAAATTCCTGAGTAATGTAAGAGTTTGTTCGTATAAATTGGCTTTTGATTGATCCAATAATGAAACTGAATATGAGGCTTTAATTGCTGGTTTGAAAATCCTCAAGAAGTTGAATGCAAAAAGAATTTCAGGTAATGGCAACTCCGAATTAGTAATTAATCAAGTCAAGGGTGAATGCCAAGCCAAACATCCTAGAATGAGGGCTTACCATAATGCGGTTTTAGATATTTTGAGGTTGTTTCCAGATTATACTTTGACATGTGTCCCTCATGTACAAAATGTTATTGCAGATTCCCTTGCTACAGCTACAAGTAACTTGAAAATCCCAATGAATTCAAACAATAAGTTTGAAATTCATATGAAACATTGCCCAGCTGTCCCTGATAATCAAAGATATTGGCAGGTGTTTCAAGATGACAAATAGATTGAATAATTTCTGCAAAACGAAGGCAAATACAAAGATACTTCTATCAATGGAGAACAAGATGATGGTGAATCAGACATAGAGGTAAATCAGATGGAAGTTTTGCAGTTGAAGGACAATGTCATTCCTAAAGGCTTAATACCTTTAGAGGAGTTATTTGATCAAGATGATGTAGCCCGGAAACCAAGCTTGGTGCCGACCGAGAAGGGAGTTGAGGATGTGAATATTGTAACAACAGAAAATACAAAGATGGTGAAGTTGTCAAAGGCATTGCCTCCTCAGGTAAAGGCAAAATACATTAGTTTATTGTCTTCATTTACTGATGTATTTGCATGGGACTATTCAGATTTGAAGGAATACGATAAAAGTATAATTCATCACATCATTCCAATCAAACCAAACCAGAAGCCATTTCAAAAAAAGTTGAGAAGGATAAATCCAAAGTTACTACCATCAATAGAGAAAGAGGTGAATCGATTGTACAAGGATGGTATAATCGTTCCAATAAGATTTTTAGATTGGATTTCCAATTTGGTGCTCGTGTGGAAGAAGACAGGTGAGATTAGATTATGTATTGATTTCAGAAATATGAATAAGGTGTCTTTGAAAGATAATTATCCATCGCCAAAAATGGACCACATACTTCAAAGAGTAGTTGGAGCATCTCGTATGTCGTTGCCCGATGGGTATTCCGGCTATAATCAAATTCTAGTCCATGAGGATGATAGGGACAAAACAACATTCACCACTCCGTGGGGGACTTTCCATTATGCCAAGATGCCATTCGAATTAAAGAATGCAGGTGCAACTTTTCAACAGGCTATGGATATGGCCTTTGCAAATGAGAAATATGTATTTTTAGTAGTTTATCTTGATGTTTTGACAATTTTTTCCAATTCAGATGAGGAGCATCTTTACCATTTGAAGATTGTTTTTTAGCGGTGTAGAAAGTATGGCATATCTCTTAATCCAAAAAAGAGCTTGTTTGCCATGGATGAAGGGAAGCTTCTCGGTCACATCATATCCAAGGAGGTCATCCGCATCGATCTTGCTCAAGTGGAAGCCATTTAGAAAATTGATTTTCCACGTAGTAAAAAGGAGATCCAAGCATTCAACGGTAAGATGAAATTCTTATGTCGTTTTGTGCCAAGCCTAGCTGAACATTTGAGAGAAATCACAAACATGTTAAAGAAAGATAGTGTAGTAAAGTGTACCAAAGAAGCTATCAAATCTTTCAATTTGGTAAAGTTGGTTCTTTCTTCATCTCCGATTTTAATTAGCCCAGATTATTCCCAAGATTTCACTTTATTTTCATTCGCTTTAGAGCATACTATAGCAGCGGACTTAATGCAGAAAAGAGACTAGCTTGAGAAGCTAATTGCCTTTTTCAGCAGGACAATAAGAGATGCAGCCTTAAACTATAACATTATTGAAAAGCAAGCTCTTGCCTTGGTAAAAGCTTTGAAAGATTTCCGGGTATATATTCTGCATTCTCATATTCTTGCTTATGTCCCTAGCGCAACCGTTAAAGATGTCTTAGTACAAATAGATCCGGAAGGGATACGAGGCAAATGGATCACAACTTTGTTAGAATATGATGTGGAGATAAAGCCAACAAGGCTCATTAACGGGCAGGGGCTAGAAAAAATGATGGCGGAATCTAATTTGCATGCCTTGGACATAAACTTGATTGTTGCTATGTCCGAAGAAGATGAAGACAACTCACTTGTTCAGGTATCTGAAATTTTTCTTCATTCTCCTTGGTATTCAGATGTTGTATATGTGCTCCAGCATCTTTCACCGCCACCGGGGATGGCTAGAAATAAAAGTAGAACTCTGAAATTAAAGGCTGCCAAATTTTGTATTATGAATAATGCACTTTATTGGAAAGATCCCGACGGTATTTTGCTGAATTGTTTGGTTGAGGAGGAAGAAAAACAGGTCATGGATGATTTTCACAAGGGAGACTGTGGAGGTCACCTATTTTGGAAGACAACAATGAACAAAATTTTGAGAGCGGGGTATTATTGGCCTACCCTCTTCATTGATGTGTATAAAACTGTTACAAGCTGTCACGAATGCCATATTTTTCAGGGAGGAGAAAGTTGCAGCCCTTACCTCTTAAGCCAGTGGAAATTATTGTTCCATTTCAGTAGTGGGGTATAGATTTTATTGGCGAGATTCATCCTACATCTTCAGCTCAGCACAAGTGGATCCTCACAGCGACAGATTATTTCACAAAATGGATTGAGGCAATTCCCACTTGACAGGCCACCGACTTGGTAATAATTCAGTTTCTTGAAAAAAATATTTTGTCATGTTTTGGCTGTCCTAACAAGTTGATTACAGATAATTCAGCAGCTTTCAAATCTAAAAAGATGATTGATTTTTGTAAGAAATATCAAATTACCTTGGGGCATTCTACTGCATACTATCCACAAGGTAATGGATTGGCGGAATCTTCAAACAAATCATTGGTCAACATCATTAAAAAGATGATGGAAACAAACAAAAAGAGCTGGCATAAGAAATTGGTTAATGCACTATGGGAGATAGAGTAAGTCAAAAGAAATCAATAGGCATGTCTCCTTTTGAGATTATATATGGTGTTGACATGGTGTTCCCGACATCTCTCACAGTCCTAGTTGTTAAACTTCTACAGGAGGCTAGTGGCGAGGAAGATCATTTACAGCGAAGAATAAACCAAATGATCCATTTACAGTAGACGAGAGAGGAAGTTTTTCAGAATACCTTCAAGCTGCAAGAGAGAATCAAGAAAATCTATGATCGGAAGGCAAAGGAGATTGAAGACATAGTGCTTAAATGGGATGCTAGAAATGAGGATAAAAGCAAGCATGGCAAGTTCGAGAATCTGTGGAAGGGACCATAGAATATTGTTGCATATCGAGGACAAAATGCTTTCTTGCTGAAAGAAATGAACAGGGAAGATTGTCTAGGAGGGTCGGTCAATGGTCGGCTGCTGAAACGGTATTATCTTTGAGAAATTTTCTACTGTCACAATTTTTCACTGTACATACCATTTTATTTCCTTCATTGTAGGTGTGTACTATCAGAATTCATTAAGTTTGGGGCCTGAAGTGAAGGCTATAAAATTGAAGGTCTGATGTCAGTTTTTGGTTATTTAGTGTGGGTTATTTGAGTAAGTTTTTAGTCAGTTTTCAGTCTTGTAACTGAGTCAGCTTTGAGACAACATATTGGTTTTAGTTTACTGAAGTTATTGACTCCATTTAGCCCAATGGAAGAGGCACTGTCTACTTTCCAGAGATCTATAGTTCTTTGCACCTCCTAGGAGCTACCATCCCCATTGGAGCCAATGTTAGTGTCGGTATCTTCATCCCTCCATTAGTGATCAAAATTCTCTTTTTTCATGCATTCTAGGTGTCTCATTCGATTAGCTGCATTCCATTAGGATCATGGATCATCTGATGGTAGTGGTTCATTATCAAATTTCCCTCATGGTCTTTACCTATTGGCCTATTTTCACAAGTTCAAGTCATTTACAGTCATCTTTTGTCATTACATTTGCAAAATCCATTTTTAGGGTTTTAGGTCTCATTAGGTCTAAGGTTTGCCACCATAGTCATGTAAAAGCTCAATAATGGTCAGCAGGCACATGACGAGGTATAATAAGGTCTCAAGATCAAAATTTCAATAATGATATACTCAATAATTGATTTTTTCCTCAAAACCCTGTTTTGAGGTAAATCAGAGTTTTTATGTTCTATGTATAAAAATTTCATGTAATTTTAATTTTCCTATATGTAATAAGTTCAGAATTGCTGCCCTTGGTCACCTTGCCAACTCCAGCCACTGCAAGAAAAAACACAAGCATCAAAGCATCAATTTGTCAAATGATTAAGAAAAGTCAATTTCAATGGAAAAATAGAGTTCAAAACCAAAAGTGACTTTAACATTAGAAAAGTGGGTTTGAGATGAGTGAAAAATTAAAGTCATTCATATTTAAAGTGAAAAGGGTCCTCTTGGTCATTTTATTATGCAAATTTACTCTTGGAGCACCAAAATCGCGATTTGGGAGTCAAAGAAGCAAAAAACCATGTTTTCAAGGCAACTTAGCCTAGCGTTGCGCATCAGGCAGGTGCTGTGAATCAGAGGCAGAACTGCAGCGTAAAATTGAACTAGCACTACGCATCAGGAGGGCACTGCACATTGGGCCCAGTACACTGCACATCAATCTAGTTTGCTCCAAATCATCCCAAATCGTTCCAAATTTCTCAACAAACCTCAAATTTTCTACATTTTCTCTCTAAAAGTAAGTACTCATCCTCTTAAGGTTGAAATTGAAGTCACATTGGTGTTTTCCATAGATCTTGCATGTGAAGAATGAAACCCTAGTTTCTCTTCATTATTTTCTATCCAATTGTGCAATTTTCATCTCACCCTCCCGAAAACTTCATCAAACCCATTTTCACTCTTTACTTACCCTAATACACTTCATTCATCTCATTTTCTCATACCCCACTCCCCTAAAGAAAGAATTTCCCTCACCAAACCCTAGATCCCTCACTAAACCCTATTTTCCTAAAATATTTCCCTTTACTCCTCAACTTCATTTCCCAAGAGTAAAATAGCTTCATACTCATCACTATTGTCCTCTTTCATCACTATTTTTTATGATAACTTCATTTCATCATTTTCCCTAAAACAAGCACAATGGCAAGAAACAATGATTAAAGCTATGACGAAGAAACGCAAAGTGATAGTTCAGGAAATAGAAATTTACAACCTAGGAGACCTCACAAGGGTGGGAAGATCATCAGAGAGGAGCCTATTAGTATTGTTGAACTTCTTGCTTGTCCTCTTGCCACCACTTGTTTCAGATACCAATCTTTCTTTGAGTTTTGTGAGATGGTAGAGAGGGTAAGGTATCATGATGAATTGGCTAGGCAGTTTGTCATCAACATGGAGGAAAATATGGTACAGCTTGCTGGCATCAACTTCACTCTTTCACCAGCCATTATTGCAGAAGAAACTAAGATGCCAGATGTGGGGAAAGATGGAATAAGAGACAAAATATCAGCAAACAGAACTATGAACCCTACATTAAAGCTAGATATCATAGCCAATTGGGCAGGGTGTTTCCTTTCAAGTTTTTGGACGATCGGTATGTGCCATTAATGAAACTCATCATTAAATACTTCACATGTGAGGGAAGGTTCTCCCGACTCTATGCTTATCATATCAGGTTGCTTATGCATTTTACTAGGGTTAGAATGATGAGCATACCATACTTCATTTGCAAAAACATAGAGAGGATGACTGTAATTGCAAAGAGGAAACCCTACCCACAGCAGCTCAATAGCATATATCACTTTGCTATCATCAAAATTATTGTTTTGCACCAATTGACTCAGTTGGGAGTGCCATGGGAAACCTTCATTGCCCATGAGATTTTCAAGGGACCTCAAATGTTTGCAGAACCTCAAGAGGAAGCTAGACCTTTCGGGCAACAAAGAGAACATGAAAGCAAAACTGAAGAGGCTCACATTCCTATTTTTATGACTTACGAAAAGGGGACAAGAAGAATTTTTGCAGCTGCAAAACGAGTATTATCTCCACCAGGGGTGGAAGGGGTCTTGTTCTCTTCACCGGACAACAGGAAAATGTTATATTCACCCGGGGTGAAAGGGGATTTGCCTTCTTATTTAGCAGAGTAGGTGCAGGATAGAGAAAAGAAACCATTGCATGATGAAGGGCCTTCTAAAGGTCAGGAGAGAGACTTTGTTTTGATTCAGGAGGAGGATACTGATGTGATCTCCCAAAACTGAAGGCTCAAGGAGGTCATTAGAGAACAAGAAGCTGATATCCATGCCTTATCCATCAACCTCAAGAGGGCTAAGTGGATCATTAAATACCTTGATAAACAAAACAAGCAATTGGAGGATAAATAGATGATCATGAAGCTGCAAACTATCAGGGAAAACCGACAGATGGCAAAAAGGAGGAAAGTCAAGCTGACTTCACTAGAGAAAGAAATAGAGGCTGACCGAGAATCATAGTTGGAAGGAGTGAATGCCCACCTTGAGAAGCTTCTTGACAAGGCTAATAAGGAGAAGAAAATTTTGCGACACATGGCCTATCATTATTTGGCCCGAAACAAAATTTGTAAGGCAAGAATAAGAAGACTAAAAGCCAAGCTAGGGAGAGCCTTAAAGGCCAAAAAGGAGCAAGGCAAACTTAGAGTCTTGGCTGAAGCTTCCTCGGCTTAGTAGAGTAGTTGATCAGCTTGCCTCATGCCAATTTTGTAGAAGTTTGGAGAACTTTTTGTCATTTTCAAATTTTTAATTGCAATACACAGGGATTTTCCTCTGATGCGCGGTGGCACTGGCGATGCGCTTTGATCTGGTAAGGAATTTTGAGGAATGGCTTAAATTTTTGAATTTATCATGAAAAATATGAAAACCCAGAAAATTTCATGAAATTTGGAGGAGTTTTGGGTCAACAAAAGGGCAAAAAACTCCTCAAAATTGCCCTTTTTGCCACTTTTTGGACCCACAAGAAGTAGTGTTGGGAGAACTGATTTTTGGAGGGGAAAATGGACACCAAATTTAGAGATTCAACTTGTCCTGGAAAGTAGATAGACATACCTTTCCAAAAAGACAACTTGGAGAAAATTTGGTGAAGGAGAAGGCCTTCAAATTCAGCTGGGAAAAGGCGCTGCGCATTGTGGAGCTCTGGAAAGGTATGTTTTTGACCAACAATTTAGTGACTTTTCGGTAGCAATTGTAACCCTTTCTGCATAATGAACTTAAAGAGATAAAGCATTTTTAGTAGAATATGTGAGAATCAGTATGAAAAACGTAATCACTGATAATTGTTATCTTTTCATGCAGAAAAGGGTGGAAACGAAGGATTACTGTTTAAGAGGAAAAGACAAAGGAAGAGTAACTGTTGTCCCTTTGGGAGGGAACCGGATGCGAACGAGATCAAGCAGATCGAAGCAAAACGACCCGGGAAAGAAAGAAGAATTATCGACTCGGCGAAGCAGGGAAAGGAAAATCAAGGAGTAACGGCTTGGCGAATCCCTCAGGATCTTTGATCCTGAGGGATCACTGTCTTGCTTATTTTTGCTACCTAGATACCTCCGCCATTTCTCTTATAAAAAGGGGCAGCAGTGTTAAGCTTGGGAGACCTTTTTTCATATATGTAAATTTAAGTCTCAGTTTGAACTTTGATCATCGAGTCTCGTTAAGACTTGTTTTGCTGTACTTTTTTTGATGCATTAATACAAAAGACTTGGTGATTTATTTCATCTCTGCGTCTGGAGTAATCTAAGGCGGTGTATCCTTGGAAGCTAAGGGCCCGGCTCCGAAGGACACTTGCTTTTGTATCATTATAGTTTGGTTTCTGTGTGGATTGTTTATATATTTTGGTGATCTGATGTGTTTGTCATATGCTGTTCCATGCTCTGTTACGACTAATTCATTAATGGTTTCATTTAGAAGATTTATGTAAGTAACTCTGTATCGTGTAAATGAATCTCTTCAGAGTTGTTTGCAGGTTCACTATTTAAGCCAACTGTTTCTGTTACAGAGCTTTCATATTAAATATTGCTATTGGATTCATTTGAACTCTTATTCGTGGGAACCCGAAAGTAATATCATTCTATCTGGAAGTAGAGTCATATTCTCTAGAAACATCAGATTGCTATAATAAGTGTGTTGTGTATATATAATAAATGCTGTTCCATAATTCATTTGTGAATATCGCCTCATAAAGTAAGGTTCATTGGAATTTCTTTTGACGATTGTTATTTGATTGCGGAATGAGAGTTCAGTTCTAACTCGCGAGATCTAGTTTACTGAGTTGCTGTTCCATTTACTGCAGTTCCATTTACTGCTGTTCCATTTTAGATTTGTTGTTCTATTTTCCATTTGTTGTTCCATTTTACTTTCTGCTGTTCCATTTCCTTGCATTTACTGTTTTGGTGTGAGAGAAGGTCTAAAGCTGTCGTGAGTCAGCAAGTCGCTGCTTAGCTCCCAGATCTTTGGTCAATGCTCTATTTTCCTTCCATCAGTTTCTAGAGGGATGGGTTATCGCTTCCGCACCCTTGACTGATAAATTGCCTGGTGTGATTCCTTTCTTTTAAAAGCAAATTAGTTGTAGTTTAGCATCCATTTACTCTTGTATTTTCTAGACACTGTACTACGAGCATTACTCTGACGAATAGCCTCGGATTGAGCTACTCTTTGCAATAAAAAAGCGTTCCCGGATTGACTTATTAATGTAGCATAACTAGAGGTGAAAGAGACCCTTGTTACAGCTCTACATTTTGGCGCCGTTGCCGGGGAAAGAGTACAGCCATTTTTCTTTTACAGAGTAGTGTACGAGTCTGCTAGGGGAGAGTTGGATTTTAAAAACGGAAGGTAAGAACCTGCGTACGGAGCATGTAAAAGCCCTGCTCCACCGTCCGCTTTCCTGGCAGAATTGTGGGTTGAATAGAATTTGGTAGTTTATAGAATGAATGACTAAGAAGAAAAAGCCAGAAAAAATTATCAAACCTCCATTCAAACCCGAAAAAGCCAAAGGGTCGGTAACCCTTGGCCGAATGACCTTCATAGACGAAATCTATAAGAAAACTGAATCTCAGCCATCAGTAGGTTTCAGAAAAACCAATTCCAAACAGCCTACTGGTTCCCTTCAGGCCACAGGGTCACCATCTGTAGCCTTCGCTGAGGTGCATAGTCAGACTGATGAACAGGACTTTCAAGAAATTGAAAATTCTATTCCAGAACGACTGCAGGAAGGAATCTAAGCAATATTTGTGAAGGAGAAGGGGAAACAGGAGAAGTTGAAGAACCAAGATCTCCTAGGATAATCCATCCATTAGAAAGCCCAGATAAAGGGAGCGTTGTAAAAATCATTGAAGGGATTCAATCTCCTCAAGTAACAGGAGCTCTCATTATTCCGGACAAAGGAAGTGCTATTAAGACAACCAAAATCGTACCTTCTCAGCCTAAGAATACCCTTTTAGAAATCCCGGAAGGTTATTGGCACATATTCGATCCTATGGCACAGAATCAGCCCAATACTCAAACTTCTACATTACAATATCCTATAGTGGATTCCGCAGCAAATGCTCCTATGAAAGCAATTCCCCTTCAACACATTCCTACATTTCATGGACTGACATCAGAAGACCCGGACGCATTCTTATTTGAATTTGATGTCTTATGCAGGGGATATGATTACACCACTGACCCCCAGAAATTAAAGTTGTTCCCCTCCACTTTGAAAGGAGCAGCCTTAAGATGGTTTATGGGTTTAGGTGGTGGGGTTATAAATAATTGGGAGCAGATGAAGGAATCTTTTCTAAAGAAATATCAAGACTACTGTAGGTCTAGAGAATTGAAAGACGAAATATTCCAAATGATAGCTAGACCGAATGAAACATTAGAAGAATATGTAGAACGTTTTCAGTATAATTTACAAAGGTCGCCTTATGCATCATTACCACTGCCTGATAATGTGTTAAAAACTGCATTAATCAGAGGCATGAAAGAGCAGTGGATCGAAACATTAAATATCATGGGAAAAGGGGATATTTATCAAGAAAATTTTGCTGACATCATTGATCTATGTATCAGAAGTTCGAGACGCAGCACAAGGATAAAACCAGCAGAATATGATCGGTTTGTCAGAGATAACAAAGCACCAACAGAAGGAGTAACACGTGTAGAACTTGGCAATTTATTAGAAAATTTTAAAACTGATATTCTGGGGACATTAACTACACAACTTGATATTGTGCAGGCTAAACAGAAGCAGATTGAGGCAGAACATAATTTGGCGATCTTCTGCCCCCGATGTAGAAGAAAGCATAGCCACAAGGAATGTCCACTGGATACAGTTCAAACATGTGCCATCTGTACAAAAGATCACCTTACCGAAAGTTGCCCCTCACTTCCTGGATTGAAAGCAGTATATAAGGAAGCAGAAGAAGAACCGGAATCAGCATACTTTGTTAACCAGTGTCGCCAATGGCAACCAAGGCAATCAGGTATGTTTTCAAACCCGACTTCTTCTTTTCAGCCTCCACAATATAGTATGTGGCAAAATCAATCTCAACCCCCATTTCCGAACTGGTCATCACAACCATTTCCTTCTCCAAATCCATGGATGAATCAGCTAAACCAATTTGGTTGGCCAAATTTTCTTTACACTCCACCATATTGGCAAAATAACTCATACCCTCCGCAATGGACCCCCCCTACTTCACAAAGTTCACCCTGGCAGAAAAATTGGCCAAGATCGACATATCAGCCAACAGGAACTATTCCACTCCCTCAACCGACTTTTCCAGCTTTGCAACAAAATCCCCAGTCTAATCTGAGACCGCAACTCCCAGCCCAACCTAATCCTAATCCTAATAATAGGCCGGTCCAGTCTCTCCAAATCATAGAATCAACAGAAATCGGACCTGAACTGAGGGAGTGCAATGATCTTCAGTTAAGATCTGGACGAATAATAGAAATAGAGGGAGATAAAACAATTCACATTGAAGATCAGTTACCAATAGAACAACCGTCACAACAAGAGAGCGTAAATAAGGAGCAGACTCATCATCAAATAAATGAACCCGCTCCTCCCTTCCCAGAATGATTAGTCTTACCACGACCGGTACAGCAACCAGACTTTGACATTCTAGGGGAGTTACAAAATCTGTACATAAGAATTCCATTCCTCCAAGCCATTCAAGAAATCCCTATATACGCAAAAACTATAAAAGAATTGTGCATAAAGAAATCAAGGAGGAATCCAACCACTAACCCAAGAGTCCAAGTAGTCGGTACTTTATCTGACTTGTTATCAGGAATACCCATTAAATATGAAGATCCGGGAAACCCAATAGTAACTGTTCAAATCTATGGACAGACTTTGACTAATGCTTTAGTTGATTTAGGAGCTGCAATTAATATTTTGACAACTTCTACGTGCCAAAAGCTTGGGATTACATTGGTAGAACCCACTTCTACTTTGTTAGAATTGGCTGACCGATCTGTAGTATGACCAGAAGGAACTCTATACGATGTCATGGTCTCTGTAGATTCTTGGGAATACCCGACTGACTTCCTGGTAATTAATCCAAAAACCCGACTGGATGGACACCCTCTAATTTTAGGTAGACCCTGGCTGGCCACTGCCGATGCATACATTGGTTGTCGGCAGGGGAATATGACAATAACCAGAGGACCAAATTTCAAAAATCTAGTCCTATATCCTCCAGCATAGCCAAGTCTTACAACAATAAAAACTAACCAGCACTCTGTATCATACCTTACTGACAATATCAGATCACCATTGACTATACAGAAGGCTCTAGACTTCAAAGATCAAACAGAAGATGATGCCATCAATAAATTCGTTAGTCAAACTGAATCTAGACCTCATGCACAGTGTTTTACAATAGAAGCTGCATTCGAAAACGAACTGGAAATAGACCCCTTGAAAGATACACATGACCAAACGATACCTGTGACTTCTGTTGCTAATAGTAAAGTAGTGGAAATTGAGCCGGGAAAAACACTAAACATTAATGCCAACCTTACACCGGACCAAGAAATTAAACTCATCCATTTGTTACGAAAATATCAAGAAGCATTTGCATGGGACTATCCTGATATGAAAGGGATTGATCCCCAATTGTGCACCCAGCATATTTACATAGAAAAAGATGCAAGACCTGTCCGTCAACTGCAAAGAAGACTCAACCCCCATCTAAAATATGTTGTGAAAGCAGAACTTCAGAAGCTTTTAGATGTTAATTTTATTTATCCTATTTTTGATAGTAAGTGGGTCTCTCCACTTGTGGTTGTACCCAAGAAGAATGGGAAATGGAGGATTTGTGTGGATTATAGAGAGCTAAACAAAGCCACACAAAAAGACCATTTTCCCCTCCCATTCATAGGCCAAGTACTGGACACGTTAGCAGGAAAGAAATTCTTTTCTTTCCTAGATGGCTTCAGTGGATACAATCAAATTCAGATTGCCCCTGAAGACTAGGACAAAACTACCTTTACTTGTCCTTGGGGAACGTTCGCCTATAGAGTTCTACCCTTTGGCCTATGTAATGCCCCTGCCACATTCCAAAGGGCCATTCTTAGCATCTTTGCAGACTTAATAAATGATGGGCTTGAAGTCTACATGGATGACTTTACACCATATGGAGATGATTTTGATCTAGCTCTAGACACTCTAGAAAAAGTCCTACAGCGCTGCATTGCTACCAGGCTTTGTTTAAGCCACGAAAAGTGTTATATGATGATGAAAGAAGGGCTTATTCTAGGGCACTACGTCTCAGCAGCCGGCATTCAGGTAGATCCGGCTAAAATTCAGATTCTTTTGCTTGTTCCCACCCCCACTACTCAGACGGAGGTACGCAGCTTTCTTGGATTTTCTGGGTATTACAGACGATTTATAGAACATTATTCACACATTGCTGCACCTTTATATGCACTAACAGGTAATGTTGATTTCATGTGGACAGAAAATTGTGACCGTGCTTTCCAGGATTTAAAGAAACTCGTATCAACACCTCCAGTCCTTCGAGGACCAAACTGGAATTTACCATTCCAAATCTCATCTGATGCCTCAGACACAACAATCGGTGCAGTCCTTGGACAGGAGGAGGATAAAAAACCTTATGCTATTTATTATATCAGCAAAAATTTAACCCCTGCTGAATTAAATTACACTGTCACCGAAAAAGAATTCCTTGCTGTAATACATGCTGTCAATAAATTTAGACATTATATCACAGACTATCCCGTTGTTTTATATACAAATCATTCTGCTATTAAATATTTGGCAAATAAGCCTATTACAAATGCCAGAGTAACAAGATGGTTGATCTTATTGTAGGAATTTGATATCACAATCAAAGATAGACCCGGCAAGGAGAACCCTGTAGCTGATTTTCTCTCACGGATACCAAAACCAATTGAAGCAGCAGCAGTAGAAGACCAATTTCCGGATGAACACCTGTTTGCTATTGCTGCTCAAACACCCTGGTATGCTGATGTTGCTAATTACCTTGCAGCAGGTAAACTACCAAAGCACTTAACCCCTAATGAACGTAAGCAGATTGTTCAGAAGAGCACTCGATTTTCGTGGATTGGGGGCTATTTGTTCCACACAGGGGCAGACATGCAAATCAGGAGATGTATTCGAGAAGATGAAATTTTTGACATCTTAAAAGCCTGTCATGATGGACCATGTGGGGGACACTTTGCAGAAAAAAGAACAACATATAAGGTACTGCAGACAAGATACTACTGGCCTACAATTTTTAAGGATGCGAAGAAATTCGTTCAAGCCTGTGACAGCTGCCAGCGAGCAGGACGACCTGGTCAAGCCGACAAGATGCCTCTGAGGCCACAATTGGTTATTGAACCATTTGAACGGTGGGCTCTTGACTTCGTTGGACCCATCAACCCATCATCAAATGAAAGAACATATATCTTTGTAGCCACAGAATATGTTACTAAATGGGTTGAAGCGGAAGCGTTACCTAGAGCTACAGAAGATTCGGTAGTTCAGTTCCTATTCCATTTGTTTGTACGATATGGCCTTCCGAGAGAAATAATTATAGATGGAGGACCTCAATTTTCCAGAAACAAATTAGCCGCAACACTTAACAACTATCACGTCCAGCACAAAATTACTACCCCATATCACCCACAGGCGAATGGGCAAGTAGAAAGCAGCAATAAGGTAATAGAATCAATTTTAACAAAAACCATTGCTTCACACAGGCGTGATTGGGCCGCCCGATTACCTGAAGCACTCTGGGCCTATAGAACTACCTGGAGAAGTACCACTGGTTATTCGCCCTATCAATTAGTGTTTGGAAAACAACCTATTTTCCCCATAGAATTCGAAATCCAAACGCTACGAACTGCACAGGAAGTTGGCCTAGATTTAAGTGAGGCACAAATCAATCGACTACAGCAGATTAATGAATTGGACGAAATAAGGCTCTCTGCATTACAGAATACAGCACTTATTCAACAGCAGCGAGCTAAATGGCATGATGCACTTATCAAGAACAAAGTCTTTCACAAAGGGGACTGGGCTCTGTTATATGACTCTCGATTTCAGGATTTCCCGGGGAAACTGCAGACTCGATGGCTGGGGCCATATAAAACCCAGAAAGTACATGATAATGGGACCCTTACTCTCATTACAATCGATGGTTTTGGATATGCATTCAAGGTAAATGGCCATTGAGTTCGTCTCTATCGCAGGCCACTCACTCGGGAATCCTTCTGTGAGCAGCTACGTCAAGATACTGACATGAAAATTTAGGAGAGGAAGTAAAATCTTCCTCACCTACAATTCAGTAAGGAACTCATTCTTTTAACCTTGTACATAAGTTTTTGTATATACATTTTTTTAATATTTATTTGATCTCTCTTTCTTAAGATTGCTCTTTACAGTCAGTGTGTTTTTGTTGTTCCTTTTTTTTCAAATGGAACAGCATCTTTGAGTTTTTGCTGTTCCTTTTCTAGAAGGAACAGCAGTGGTTTGTTTTTGTGTCTTTGCTGTTCTTTTTTTTCCAAAAGGAACAGCAGGTGTGAATTTTTGCTATTCCTTTTTAGAAGGAACAACATTTTTGGGATTTTTGCTGTTCCTTTTCAAAAGGAACAGCAGTTGCGAAGTCTTGCCGTTCCTTTTCCAAAAGGAACAGCAGTTGCTTGTTTTCGTGTTTTTGGCATTGTTGTGTTTTTGCTGTTCCTTTTTCCAAAAGGAACAGCAGTTCGTGTCTTTGCTGTTCCTTTTTTTCCAAAAAGGAACAACAGTTCGTGTTTTGCTGTTCCTTTTTAAAAAGGGACAGCAGTTCGTATTTTTGCTGTTCCTTTTCCAAAAGGAACAGCAGTTTGTGTTCTCGCTATTCCTTTTTCAAAAAAGGAACAGCATTTCGAATTTTGTTGTTTTGAGTTTTGCTGTTCCTTTTTAAAGGAACAGCGTTTTGAGTTTTGCTAAAAGAAACAGCAGTGGTGAGTTTTTGCTGTTCCTTTTCAAAAAGGGACAGCATTTGTGAGTTTTTGCTGTTCATTTTCAAAAAGGGACAGCATTTGCGAGTTTTTGTTGTTCCTTTCCAAAAGGAACAGCAGTTGACAATTTTTTTTTTTTTTTTTTAGATAGCACTCATGATCTTAGGAGAACGACATCCCAACTATTTGCTTGCATGGATCCTTCTATTTCAAAAGAAACACCATAGTCATATCTTTGTCTCAGTGATGCTTCATAATTGAGGATGCTTTTTCACCCATTGTCTCTCCAGTCTTTAAGATACAGCTATACACTTATGCAATGAACATCAATTACAACATGCCGAAGTCAGGATATCACAAAATCGCTATCTTTATAGAGCCTAGTATTGATAAGAGGACAAGAGGGGGGACATACTTACTTCTCATCCCCGTTGTCATTGACTTATTCCCATTGCCCTGGTTGGTTATCTTTATCATGGCGATTTCCTTAAAAAAAAAAAAATTTGATTATTACATAAGAATAAGAACAGAGGATTTATATTTTCCTGTTGGGATGATAAGACTTCTTCCGCCATTCCCACTCTTAAGGAGTGCTAAACCACCCTTATGTGTAAATATATAAGAAAAAGTACTGAAAAAAAAAACAAAAGAAAAAAAAGAAAAAATGATGACGAATGTGATTTATTGTCAAATGCAGGATAGGGGGTCTCATCAAGAGCCAGCCTACCATGATCATCAGGTTGGAAGCGAAGTGGCATTCCCAGCATGGCCACCATACCAGGGATATGTGTCAGGCGGAAAGAGTCGATTGTGCGGACACAACCAACCTCCCTAGGAGCCTAAGAATCTCTAGTGACAAACAAGAGCAATCCTTCTCTAAACATGCATTTACTATATGGGAAATCAAGTGTTTAGATCCTTCCTGTAATCCAATGCTGTTGTAGCAGTCCAGCTCCACTGATCCGGATGAGCTCCTTCTTCACTTTGGAACCTGCATCCACTAACAATCAAACGATTAAATAGCACTTGATAATCTCATGGAATAAAACATATTTAACACATAGACCAAGGAGTACATGAAACAACTCATAAATAACAAGTTATTGAGAAGAATGGACTCATTTGCATTAATAGGTAACAAAAGGAACAAATACAACCTGAGCCTTGGTGTTGTGCAAGTCCCTCCCAGGGTCCATCAAGAGTTCTCCTTTACTTTGACAAAGCTCACCCACTTCCAAATAGAACAAGCAAAGATGGCAATCTCTCCTCACAAGCTTCTAAATGGGAGTCCTAATTCCAGCAGCATCTACCCTTAGAAATGTTTAGCTTCCAACCTCCCCTCCTTCTAGCCCAATGCCTGTATTTATAGTGTTCAAGAGGAAGTTAATCAGGTCCACCATTAATGGGATAATCCCCTCTTTGGATGGGATAGCTCCCTTATTGATGGGATAAGTTCCTCTTTGGTAGGGGTGCATGAACCATATGGAGGCTCTCAATACACGTCGAACAACCTTCTAGAATGCTCTAGAAATGACCACAAGTAACTTTTTAAAGATGAAACTTGCGCATTTTGACCTTTACAGCGGGACGCACCTGCCCCTTTACATACAGAGCGTCCAAAGACGTAGCTTTTGTGAACATTGGATGCGTACCCGCAGGTAAGGTTGAGAGAACCTGCGTACCCAGAGATAAATACATTTATAAAGACTTTCTCTCTTTTTGGAGTTTGACATGGAGAGCAGAGGCATAAGACTTGCCTAAGAGGATAGCATGACTGTTGATAGAGCCATACTAACTGTAAATAGTCATGGTGACATTTTTTAGTGTAACAGATTGCCCCCTAAAGTGCGAAGCCTGTAATAGATTAGGGTTTTGTATTATCTAGGAAGGGTGAAGCGCTTTATCATTTCAAGGATTATCTCGTGGAGAACCTGGTCAGAACCTGCAATTTTCAACACAAAATACATGTATAAGATTATATCATCACTGAGGTAGGCATTCCCATACTCAGATCAAAAATTTAACTAACAGACTAACTATTCTGATACAGGAATGATCTTGCAGTACATCATAATCATAGACTTTTGTAGACACAGTATGGGCGCAACCATCTGTTTATGATTAGTCTACTTAGATAATGAATACAAAACTCCTCGCAGCCTGGATGGTGGAAACTAGATCCAGGGTCTTCATTTCTACTCCCCGAATTGGTACGATTCTAGCCATGCGAATAAATGAGTTGATGTCGAACATGGTAGAAACCACTTGATTACCAGTCGATGATGAAAACTGTTAACAAGTGTGAGAGAGACCACCAGTAATGTCAATGGTTCTCAAAGTACCCAGTACAATCCATGAGATGTGAATGAATGAGTTGATGTCGAACATTTCACGGAATCCTTCGATCGAAATTCAATGATGTAAACTGACATCAAAGGCGAGAAACCTGCCATTGATGCATGCAGACTTCAAGGTACTGACGATTCTAAGTCATCTCTCTAGATAATGTGCTGATGTTGATAGAAAGCGACCCGTTGCAGGCAAGCCCACAACACGAAATCATTGTTCAAGTTGAAGAAATGTTGCTGTAAGGATTGACTCAGGGATGGTCAAATGGATGACAAGTATTTTGCAGATGAAAGTTTTGCTTGCATACCTCTTGAACACATAACGACACGACAGATGGCTTGGTGATGAATAACTCAAAGTTAATCCCCGGAACCTGGCTGAAGACTTTCAAAGTGGTTTGATCAACTGTGAGGTAAAGGATTTCCCAACCCAGGTGAATGAAAAGTGTCGTGTCCAAGAGTGGTAATAAAGTTTCTTCTGAGACAAAGGATAACAGATAGGCTCATTCTTCTCTTTTTTCCCCCACCATTTCTGGCAAGTACCTCTTTATTTTTAACAAGCTTAAGGAGGATAACATATGCTTGATTATAAGCTCATCCTTCGGATGAGTCCAACCTAGTTTTGATTCGAACCCTAGGAAGGAGTGGTTCGTTCCTGTTTGTAATTGAACAGGTCCTTTACTGTGAAACGTTTAACGAGTCCAGTATAGGAGAAACTCGGCGTTTTTCAATTTTAGAGAGTCTGAAAAACTTAAGAAGACTCCAAGTTGAACTTTTTCGTAGATTTGTGTCCCTCAAGCCCGAAAAAGTATAAAATAATACCTGGGGGAACCGCTTGATCTTGCGACCAAGGAGTACTTTCATAATTAGTGCCACTGACCTGAAAAGTAAAAAGCGATCAAGGACACGTCGTTTTATTTCCAGTATCGAGTTTGAAACGACAAAAACCCGGCAATCTTTTCCTGATTTTACGGTCAGAAAAGAGCTATAAGGGGACTGTCTTTTAATTCCGTTTTAACGAGTGTAAAAGAAACCCTCAGCAATCTTTTCATATTTTAGGAGTCAGAAAAGGGCTTAAAAGATGACTCTGATATTTTGGTTCGTGAAAAAATGACAATTTTTCCTCTAAATCCCTTTGTCCTGCACAAAAACGACACATTACTCATACATGTTTAAGATAGGCAAAAATACATTGAAAAATATCCTTCCATGGTGAAAAATGAACAAACCTAGCATTCATTCATCCAAAAAACCTATAAAAAGACTTTTTACCATGTCATTTTTACCATTTTACTGTTGAGGTTGAAAAAAGGGCTTTTGGCAAGAAACTTCCCGTGGTCGCTGCGGAGAATCCGACCGTCAGAATCGAACGTCGTCTCTTCCAGGTATTTCACAACATCCTCCTCTTCAATTTCATCCGATTAAAAGTTTGTTTTAGGTTTTAGTTTTGATTTTTGGGGGGTTTTGGGTTTCAAAAATCGCTCTGCGGGGTACGCAGGTGACCTGCGTCCCCCGACTTTTTCCCACACAGGAAAAAGTTCGAGGGACGCAGCCCACCTTCAGGCCAGCTGCGTCCCGACGCTCTGTGTCCTAAACGCGGGGTGTGTCCCCTGCGAAAGGCGGAATTTGAAACCCCAAACTCCACAAACAACCATTTGAATTTTCCCAAATCAATTCTAATCTTCATTTCTTGGTGTGTAGGGCACTCACCATGTTGGATTGGAGAGAAAGAGAGCACGAGGACGTTGATTTAGCCGCAATTAATCATCAACCTTCCATTGATGCCCTAAAAGCATGCGGACTATATAAATACTGAGCCATACCTGGCATGAGGGCTCAGGTGAGATTCTTGGAGTGGCTGGTTGAGAGATGGAACATTCATGAGCAATGCTTTTACATCGGAGGGCACCAGCTCGAGATAGAGCCCTCTGACATATACTTTCTCACTGGCTTGCCAAATAGGGGCGAGCAACTCAATCTAGCCGGGACTAGGCCGGGTGGCCAATCCCTTGCTAGTCTCCGGGCAGATTGGTGCACACCCAATGCACACCATGCGAAAGGCGTAGAAATCAAACACATCTCTCTACGTGAACTCAAGGTTATAGCTTTCACGGTTACCAGAATTTGCGGTGCAGCCGCTTTACATATTGCCACCGGGTCCCAAATGCGGATGGCGATTGACTGTTTCCAAGGCACCATTTTCAACTGGTGTGATGCTGTGTCGGCCAATATGAAGGGCCAACTGACTAGGGCAAAGAACGGACAACTAAAGACCTTTGGATATGGGCCTCTAGTTGTGAGCTTTGCCTTAGAGAGAGTTCCGATGCTGATCCCTCAGCAACTCACTGTTGAAATCTTGGGTCCTCGGGAGCCAAAGCTGATACGATGGGTTACGGTGATGGCCCGGCATCCTGACGAGGGCGTGGCGGTTGTTCGATTCCCTGATAGTTATTTTCACTGGTTAGAGGACCAGGTTTTTTCAATCCAGGACTTTCCATATGCCGGAGTATATTTTCGAGGTGATCCGGACATGGTTCTTCCATAGGGAGAACAATGGGATGACAGAGGTACTTTATTTTTCACAAGTTTTCAAATTATATATATATATATTTTTTTGTTTTTTATATATATCGTCTCAAACTGACAGTAAAATTTTTCAAAATGCAGATGTTGGTCCACGGCACCCAGCCAACCTCCAGTCTTTTGAGAGGAGACATCCAGTTGCACCGGTACCGGCTCCACAGGATGCGGCTGCAGAGTCACTAGCTGAGTTGGAGCAGGATCTAGAGCGTCTGACGGTGGATATACCTGAGACTACCATAGATGATATTCCTATAAGACTTCAGCGCTATGTAGTCGCAGTCCCTGGGCCGTTTAGGAGATTTTTGTGTAAGGTAGCCCGTGCAGTGGTGTCGTATAGGGAGCACCACCAGTGATTGGCTAGCCACTTTTGTAGACACATGTGACATTTTTGACTTTTGTACTTATCATTTTGCTGATCATAAGGTGTTTTTCAACCTATGATCGAAGACGATGTATATTTTTTGACACACTCCTATCTATATATATATCACTATTACCGGCTTATCACCAACTAGCGTTTTCGGTCTAGAAGGCTACTGTTTGTGCTTAGTTTGATGCCCTAGATTCTTTAGGCGTGTGATTCAATTTGTTTGGTTCTTTAGAGACTTTAGGTGGTTTGATTTGAAATTTTACTTTGTTTTCGTGTGTAGTAGTTAAAAGTTTTTAGCTGTGGCGGAATTACCGAGACATTCCCGTAGACTTCGGGGCCAGTCTCCTGAAGTTGTTTCTGTGGCCGAATTGTTGAGAAGATCCCGTAGACTTAGGGAATCACCTCCTCGAGACGACCCCGGTAATCTAGAAGGTTTAAAGGTCCTTGTAACTCCTCCTAGTGGCAGTAGAGTAGGTTCACCTGAAGAAGGAGAATCTTCCTTGGTAGTCCATTCAGATTACCAAGGCTTAGATACAGGTTATAATCCCGAAGCTATTACAGTTTCTGAGCTTGTTGGTAGTTTTTCGTCTGCTAGTGATACAGGCGAAGAACCTGAAATATCTGAACCTGTTACTCCAACTTCTAGTGTTCCAGATTCACCAAGAGTAGAACGAGTTATCACCGAAAATCTTCCTACTGGTCTGATTGCTATTGAAGAACTTGCTCCAGAGGAAGAAATAGGCGTCTCTAACCTTGAAGATCAACTTACTATTGATCTAAGGGAGCGTGAATCTATCTTTTACAGTCCTCCTAGAAGTACTACTTGGTACCTTTCGTTAACCAATTATTTAGACAACTCAGGGGTAGGTTTTTCTACACCTCGTACTCCTTTTCCACCTGGAGGTATTTATACTCCTGTAAATATGTCTGGTCAGTCGTCCGTGTTTACTCAAAGTCCTGAATCTTTCTTACACGGCGGTCCTTCTGTTCCCACCGGGTATCAATCACTTTCTGGTACCTTTGCGGGGGCATCTCCTCAACCCATTGATCATGGGTTATTAGCTGGAAACAATGGTAATATATCATTGGGTGTAGGAGACATTTATATGATGTCAGGTTCAGTTCCTGTTTCCCAACCTCAAGGTGGCCAATTACCGCCTGGGGGACAACCTCAGTTAACGCCTGGGGGGAAACCTCAAGGTACACAAATCATGTCTGGGGGGCAACCTCAAGGTCAGTACGTACCTATGGTGCAATACATGCCTCATGGTCAACCCCAGCCTCAATATGTACCCCAGGGTCAACCTCAGTATCAATATCAACCTCAAGGATGGCAACCTCAAGGGTATCAACCCCAAGGGTATCAACCTCAAGGGTATCAACCTCAAGGTCAAGGTCAACCCCAGTATCTGTATTTACCTCAAGGTTATCAACCTCAAGGTCAATACTCGAGTCAAGGTTATCAACCACCTCAAGGTCAGTCATATGTTCAAGGTATGGGAACTGCACCTTACAATTATCAATCCTATCCTCAATCCGGTTATGGATCTCAGTATCCTCAACCTGTTACGGGTCAATACCCCGGAATGTTAGTGTGGGATCCATCACAGGGTCAACAGGTGTTGCAGCCAAATTTACAGTTGGTACCTCAAGCTGGACAACCCGTAGTTTCTGGTGCACACAGTGACAGTGCATACAGGGACGCACTGTGCAATACTTAGAGGGTGCGTCCTACTGGAAAATTCAAGAAAAACTAAATTGAATCTAACCCTAAGCTAACCCACCCAAAAACAAAGTCACAGAGCCAAAAACCAGAAAATAAATGACTTTTCTCAGAGCAAAGTTGCATACAAAGGAAAAGACTTTCACATCAATGGAATCCCCAGTAGAGTCGCCAATTTGTCAGGCGGAAAGAGTCGATTGTGCGGACACAACCAACCTCCCTAGGAGCCTAAGACTCTCTAGTGACAAACAAGACAAACAAGAGCAATCCTTCTCTAAACATGCATTTACTATATGGGAAATCAAGTGTTTAGATCCTACCTGTAATCCAACGCTGTTGTAGCAGTCCAGCTCCACTGATCCGGATGAGCTCCTCCTTCACTTTGGAACTTGCATCCACTAACAATCAAACGATTAAATAGCACTTGATAATCTCATATAATAAAACATATTTAACACATAGACCAAGGAGTACATGAAACAACTCATAAATAACAAGTTATTGAGAAGAATGGACTCATTTGCATTAATAGGTAACAAAAGGAACAAATACAACCTGAGCCTTGGTGTTGTGCAAGTCCCTCCCAGGGTCCATCAAGAGTTCTCCTTTACTTTGACAAAGCTCACCCACTTCCAAATAGAACAAGCAAAGATGGCAATCTCTCCTCACAAGCTTCTAAATGGGAGTCCTAATTCCAGCAGCATCTACCCTTAGAAATGTTTAGCTTCCAACCTCCCCTCCTTCTAGCCCAATGCCTATATTTATAGTGTTCAAGAGGAAGTTAATCAGGTCCACCATTAATGGGATAATCCCCTCTTTGGATGGGATAGCTCCCTTATTGATGGGATAAGTTCCTCTTTGGTAGGGGTGCATGAACCATCTGGAGGCACTCAATACACGTCGAACAACCTTCTAGAATGCTCTAGAAATGACCACAAGTAACTTTTTAAAGATGAAACTTGCGCATTTTGACCTTTACAGGGGGACGCACCTGCCCCTTTACATACAGAGCGTCCAAAGACGCAGCTTTTGTGAACATTGGATGCGTACCCGCAGGTAAGGTTGAGAGAACCTGCGTACCCAGAGATAAATACATTTATAAAGACTTTCTCTCTTTTTGGAGTTTGACATGGAGAGCAGAGGCATATGACTTGCCTAAGAGGATAGCATGACTGTTGATAGAGCCATACTAACTATAAATAGTCATGGTGACATTTTTTAGTGTAACAATATGGTCCAAAGGTACACTGACTAAGCAGACCTTGGAACAGGGGGTCTCATCACGAGCCGGCCTGCCCACGTTTCGCGCCTTCCTGGTGAATGGCATTATGGCTACCTGGTTACCAAGCCAGCATAATGACCTATATTTTGACTAAATATTTTTATACACATACAGGATCATGGTTCCGGGGGCGAAATAAACAACTCTGCCAAGGTTATGGACACCTGTTGGCAGCAGAGCTCTGTTAATGGTATCGAAGTCATAAATGGTTACACCAACAGGGATAATATTAATACCTCTTTATTTCTTCTATTCTATGAATAATTCATATTTTATTCCCCGATTAACATATCGCATGAATACTCATTACTACCAATCATGGCAAAGGAACTGACAATGACCCCTTGGGACTTCGTACGAGTGACAGACGTCCCATCCCCCGGCCTCGCATCATATTATGAAAGCTCTTATGTAAAACGCGATCCACCTTTTTGCCTCGATTTCGGTATTTAGTTGTCTATCCAAAACATGGCGTAATTTTATATGTTGTTCTTTATGACTGGTAACACGATGGCTGCTGCTCCTCTATTTGACGGCTGGGGCAGCCTATCACATCGTGGGGGGGGAAGGTAATCTCATTACTCCATGGGGTACGTGTCACCACACCATTCGGGGTAGATAGTGTACGAAGGAATGGCATGGTTTAACGGTATGATAAGTCTATTTTACGCAAAGTTGCCATCCGCAATCCATTTTTGCTGCATGCTCTGTTTTTTCGCGACGATCACCTTCTCTGCATCCCAAAACAGCTCAGACAGTTGCTGTTCCATTAAAAATTCTTAGTAGAACCATGGGAGGTAAGGCAGTCCGAAGCGAGCCCCAGGAATTGACAGCCTCTGCTGCTGCTCGGGAGATCTTGGAAAAGGCTGGATGGCTGAATTATTTCAATCGCCTACAAGAACCAAACGAGTCAGTGGCGTTGGAATTTCTGCAAAACCTGCAGGAAGACTACTCCACAGTAAAAGAAAGACGGATACTGGTCACTAACGATGTAATTGCAGAAGTTTCAGGCCTACCAGCCACCGGACCTGTATGGACACTAAAGAAAGAAAGACTGCAGAAGATTATGGAGATTTTTCAGGATGAAGGCCAAAGCTTGATAGTGAAAGGGAAGGGAGTTCTGCCAGCTACATTAGGAGAACCCTGGACCGAACTAGCAAAGATAGTACAGAGCTACATTACTTGCGAAGGAAGGAAGGACGTGGTAAGACCTCACCATCTTAAACTGTTAGCTGTTTTAAAAGAAAAATGTTCTGTAAATATGCCTACACTTTTAAATTCGTTGTTGCATGATGTGGCTCGAAGCCTGAAAATGGCCCAGCACGTAGACGCAGTTGTTAGCCACCATGGATTGATTCGATTGATAGTGAGCCATAGTCTCACTCAACAGCAGAGCAGCTGGGAGGAGCTCATTACATTGATTGAGGGAGGATTGACTGCACCACCCCCAAAACCTGAAACCTCCTCTAGCACGCCAGAACAATCAGAAAAACGCAGAGAAGTGGCAGCTGGAAAACGTGTCGCTTCGAAACGAAAGCATTCTTCAGATACACCGAAGCGACCAGAAAAACGTAGAGAAGTGATAGCAGAAAAACTTGTTGCCTGTACACCTGAACAGCCAGAAAAACCAAGGAAATCAGTTCGGCTAGCTCGAATACGAGGGAGGCTGGAAAAGGTTCGGAACACCAGCCAACCAATTGAGATTACAGATGAACCTCCAAAACTAGAAGAAATACCTTCTGAAGAAAATGCTGGATAATCTGGGGACGAGGCTGAACAAGCCAGAGAAGGAGGTAAGGAAAGAGAAATGCACTCCGAAGCTGAACACTCCAAGGCAGTCACTGAACAGGACAATCGGGAGGAGGAAGTAATATAGCCAGAAAGCAGTCCGCTGCGAGACCCTGTGGGCGAAGAAGAATTGGCTGCAATCCTAGCCAGCTTGGGGGAATATGGCCAACCCTCCAGCCCAGCAGGTCCTCCCGATGGACCGCCAAAGGAAGAGATACCCGAGAATTCACATGCAGAGAACCAAGGAGAAGAAAATCCACCCGTTCATGAGGAACAAATAAGGGATACCAACCGGGAACAATCTGTTCCCGAAGCACCAGAAGAAATGCTAGACATAGGGGCAGATTTAAGGGCCAGGCCCAAACCCTCTGCCGAGACAAGGGAAATTAGGAAATTTAAGACTAAACAGTAGAGGCTACTGAGCACTATAGCCCGACTCCGACAGAAAATTCGCATTCTGAAAGCTAGTCTGAGGATACAAAGGACCACACAGAAGAGGAAGAGGACCGCTACAGCAGAATCCCGTCGAACAAGAAGTCGAGGGACCTACACTCGCACTGTTGGTCGAAACCCGATTAGAAGACCTGCAGCTGTTCCAAATGACGCTGAGGAACAAACTGCTGTTCCAATGGCCACTGAGGGACAAACTGCTATTCCAATTGCTACTGAAGAACAGACTGCCGTTCAATTAGCAGAAGAACCACAACAACCTTTTGTTCATGTCAAGAAAGAAAAGGAGAATAAGGAAATCCAAACAGAGGCACCGCCCTCAGGGGTGATCCGGGTTCGGAACTCTAAGCAGCATAACAAAAAGGTTCAGGTAAAACTTCTGACCTCTACGGCCTTATGGAAAAAGGATCCAAAAACAAGAACCTTGCATAAAATGATGAAGGAAGCTCAAAAGGAAACTGAAAGATTGAAGGAACAAACAGTCCCCCGGGAGAGATATGAAGAGTTGCAGCAGCAACTTCGAAATATTAGTCAGTCCGAGAGCCAAGCCTTCGAAGGCTGGCAAAAAGAGCAGGAAAAGGTTGCAAAGGTAACTCGTCGATTAGATATTGTTGTTAGGCAGATGGAAACTGTGTGTTCCTTGTATAATGATGTTCTATCCTATAGGGCCCCTGCTAAAAACTATGCTTTATTTTTGCTTGAACGATATTTACGATTAAAGATAAAAGCTATCAGGGCAGGTGCCCCTATACAAATCAATACCCTTAATGATTTCATAGATTGTTGCAAGCATTATGGAATTAAGGTCCAAAGATTATTATGTGAATTTTACTTGCATAACCTCGTGCTAGACCAGGAAACTGATTTAAATCCTGGCCCTTTCGTTGGGGACATACAATTGCAAGCCTTTGTTTCCTTCGGGGTTAACCAGCTAAAATGGCTCAAGGCTTATACCACTTTCCAGAGACAGGAAAATAGCCTAGACTTGTGGGTGAGAGCCGAGCCTAGAGACCCAGTACGGTTATGGAGAGCACATAGGAACCTTATGAGAACCCCGGGTGTTATGGATACATTAGGACCCATGCATGAGGACTTAATCAGACAAAATTTGGAATATTTTCTGACTATTAAAGACCTTGCTACCGATGCTGCAAAATTCCGATATCAGATTTCGAACCCAAACATCCAGCTCAGGGAACCATTCAGATATGAAAATTTTGAGCTGGCAACCAGCCGTTTGAACCTTTATGCGAGCGAATTTCGCAAGCAGGGCCATCCTGGTTGGGGTATCGATTTCGTAGTCCAATCATTTGGCACCCTGCACCTGGATACCAGGCCTTGTATGAAATGCCTGAAGGTCAAACAAATCAGTTTTTTGATGATTTGGTTGCTCATCACGGTTGTAGGCCTCCACACGAGATTCCCTCTCTGGCCTACTCTCTTACTGCTCTGCATATCAACTATAATGTTTTCATGAGGGCATGAAACAGGGTAAGCAGGGGGGTGTGTGGAGCTCTGGAAAGGTATGTTTTTGACCAACAATTTAGTGACTTTTCGATAGCAATTGTAACCCTTTCTGCATAATGAACTTAAAGAGATAAAGCAGTTTTAGTAGAATATGTGAGAATTAGTATGAAAAACGTAATCACTGATAATTGTTATCTTTTCATGTAGAAAAGGGTGGAAACGAAGGATTACTGTTTAAGAGGAAAAGACAAAGGAAGAGTATCTGTTGTCCCTTTGGGAGGGAACCGGATGCGAACGAGATCAAGCGGATCGAAGCAGAATGACCCGGGAAAGAAAGAAGAATTATCGACTCGGCGAAGCAGGGAAAGGAAAATCAAGGAGTAACGGCTTGGCGAATCCCTCGGGATCTTTGATCCTGAGGGATCGTTGTCTTGCTTATTTTTGCTACCTAGATACCTCCGCCATTTCTCTTATAAAAAGGGGCAACAGTGTTAAGCTCGGGAGACCTTTTTTCATATATGTAAATTTAAGTCTCAGTTTGAACTTTGATCATCGAGTCTCGTTAAGACTTGTTTTGTTGTACTTTTGTTGATGCATTAATACGAAAGGCTTGGTGCTTTATTTCATCTCTACGTCTGGAGTAATCTAAGGCGGTTTATCCTTGGAAGCTAAGGGCCCGGCTCTGAAGGACACTTGCTTTTGTATCATTATAGTTTGGTTTCTGTGTGGATTGTTTATATAGTTTGGTAATCTGACGTGTTTGTCATATGCTGTTCCATGCTCTGTTACGACTAATTCATTAATGGTTTCATTTAGAAGATTTATGTAAGTAACTCTGTATCATGTAAATGAATCTCTTCAGAGTTGTTTGCAGGTTCACTATTTAAGCCAATTGTTTCTGTTACAGAGCTTTCATATTAAATATTGCTATTGGATTCATTTGAACTCTTATTCGTGGGAACCCGAAAGTAATATCATTCTATCTGGAAGCAGAGTCATATTCTCTGGAAACATCAGATTGCTATAATAAGTGTGTTGTGTATATATGATAAATGTTGTTCCATAATTCATTTGTGAATATCGCCTCATAAAGTAAGGTTCATTGGAATTGCTTTTGACGATTGTTATTTGATTGCGGAATGAGAGTTCAGTTCTAACTCGCGAGATCTAGTTTACTGAGTTGTTGTTCCATTTACTGCCATTCCATTTACTGTTGTTCCATTTCAGATTTGTTGTTCCATTTTCCGTTTGCTGTTCCATTTTACTTTCTGCTGCTCCATTTCCTTGCATTTACTGTTTTGGTGTGAGAGAAGGTCTAAAGCTGTCATGAGTCAGCAAGTCACTTCTTAGCTCCCAGATCTTTGGTCCATGCTCTATTTTCCTTCCATCAGTTTCTAGAGGGATGGGTTATCGCTTCCACACCCTTGACTGATAAATTGCCTGGTGTGATTCCTTTCTTTTAAAAGCAAATTAGTTGTAGTTTAGCATCCATTTACTCTTGTATTTTCTAGACACTGTACTACGAGCATTACTCTGACGAATAGCCTCGGATTGAGCTATTCTTTGCAATAACAAAGCGTTCCCGGATTGACTTATTAATGTAGCATAACTAGAGGTGAAAGAGACCCTTGTTACAACTCTACACGCATTAGGTAGATGGCACTGCGCATCAGGCACAATTTGCTCAATTTTGCTCAAAACTCAAAATTTTCGCCTAGTTTTTTCTCAGTTTGATTTTTTCTCTCTCATGGTAAAAATCATGATGTAAATTGATGTACTTTGATGTAAAAATTATGAAAATTGACTCAAGGAGGTAGATACATCATGTATAGGTGGTTTTGAACTGAATGAATTAGTTTCCATAGTTTTAGAGGCAAGCTGTTCCACTGCCTATTTTTCAGTTCCTAGTTTAGATCTTGTTGAAACAGCTCCTAGACTCATGGATTCGACCCCTAAAGGCTAGCATGGGTGGTTTTTTGCCTATATATTGTACTTTCTTAGTCATTTGTCAAGGTTGGACTCTTGTGAATGCTTTGAGCATTATTGTACATTCATCTCTGCAGTTTAGCAAGGAAATAGACCAGGGTTTGCAACATTTTGTGGGATTCTTGTGGCAAGGTGATTTAGCAATGTTTTTCCTTCTGTGATTCAAGTTATCATATGTTTATGTGTGCCATTATCTCTCTCTTTTCTGCTTAACTAAATGAATCAAGTATAAAGGTGGAATTCATTGATGTTGCAGTGCTCTACCTTAGGGTTTATTTAGTTTTACATGTCTTCTATTGTCTGAAGAGGACTCATGAAATTTCCATGCCCTCTCTAGCTCCTCACCAGTCTTAAGACTCTCCATTTCACTTAATTTCAAAGTACTAAAGCATTTTCCTACCTCGCCCCACAGAAACCTTTGCAAGACTGAGTCCATTCCCCAGACCCAAAACTGCCTTTCACATTTGATCCAGCAAACCAACATAAAACTCAATCAAACTCCTCTGAGCATATACCTAGCCTAAAATTAGTCTTTATATCATTCATCTCAAGTTTTATTGGCCATATTTTCCTTAGATTGACAAGGAGAGAGCCCTCTCCCGACCTGGTAGGGCTAGCTACCAGGTTATGCGTGGTTTGAAGTTACCCTAGACCTGCCTTTCTCAGTCTGAAGTAGATTTAGGCAATAACACACACC
This sequence comes from Pinus tabuliformis, assembly GCA_031772625.1. Lineage (NCBI taxonomy): Eukaryota > Viridiplantae > Streptophyta > Pinopsida > Pinales > Pinaceae > Pinus > Pinus tabuliformis. Next base: position 1,577,416,898 of record CM062820.1, read on the forward strand.
ATTCTTAATTCTCACGAAATAATTAATAAATCATTTTATTTGTTAATTGTTTATAAATAAAGATATTTAACCATTTTAAATGTATTTTCCCTCTCCAATAAAGATAACAAAGTATTCCATGCAGTTAGATCTTGATTTGGTCAATATTATTTTATTATTCTCCATTTTCAAGATTAAATCAATAATTTGTTGCAAATAGGAGGTTTTTTCATTCATTCTTCACCATGATCATAATCATCGTCACTGTTATTGTCTTTTTTCTTTGACCTCCCATTTGAGTTCTCCACATTTTGTTTGGGTTTTTCATATATTGAGAGAGAATATTATTTTTTGAAGCTTCAAGAACATTAAAGGACCCATCCCACAGAGGGGGTTTTATAGACCCATTTGTAGATCTCCTTCATCAGGTGTTTTTAATAAAAGATTTATTCAATTAAAGTCTTTCCATTTGGGTTATTGCATTGGATATTTTTATTGATGCTTTCTATTATGTATCATCTATACTTTTGTTGTAGGTTTTCCATTTTTATTGTAGATTTGAATCGCAAGCATCCATCAACTTATTGTTAGGGTCACTTGTCACCTAGTGACTTAAGTGAAGTGTTTTTGGCACACCTTCAAAGAAATTTCACACTAAAAAATGGTGAATCCACTGGTGTAATAATAACAATCTTGGGTGATTGAAGTTTAAGAAAAAATCAGGATTTTCTACAACTATTTTTTGTCTCTCAATTTCTATTTATAGTATTAAATCATTTTTTGTCAAATTTTTAGATTCTGGTGGGTTTATGGTTCTTTCCACAGGACACAAGTACTAGTCGAGTAGGAGATGAAAAAATCTATGCGAGATTTGCCGACTAAGAGTAATGGAAGGAAAACACACTTTTCATCCCCTAGTCTGTGTTCCAAAGTGCACTATTTGGCCCAAAAACCATGTTTTCCACTATTCCAAGTCAGTACTTGCGTTTTGGAAATTTTCAGGAAATTTTTTTCAGAATCGCTGAGAGTGTTGTCTATAGAATAGTTTGGGTACTTCACCTCTATTTTTAGTCTTCCTTAGGCCTGGATCCACTTGATTTGTCTCTTGGAGGAAGGAAAAATCCCACTAGTGTTTAGAGTATACATCCACATTGTTTGAAAGAGATTTGTTGAGTGAGGAGTCTAGGGTTTTCAACATTTTTAGCCATTGATTTTTAGAGTTTGGTCCATTACCTTTCAACCATGTTGGATAGGTTTCTTTTACCTTTTATCACTTTAGAGTTTGTTTTTTCCTTTTCCCCCTTAGGATCCTATTGAGAATCCTAGGTTTTATAGCTTCACTCCTATCCTTTGCAGCATTTTTCACCTCTGATTTTTGTTGTTTTTCTACACCATTTATAGCAAATTAGTGCCTCTAGATCTCAGTCCCTTGACATTAGATAATTTAGGCCTTTTTATGTGTCTTTGAGTAACTTGTTTTCTCTCTCTTTCTTAGCTTCTTATTAGCCCTTGTGGGTGGGGTTTTGTGTGCTTGATTGGTTGTTTATTTTCTGTCATTTTCAAATTTATTTATAGTATTTGAACATTTTACTTTCAGCAGCACATGGAATCATGAAACATGCTTAATTAACTCATCCACTTGACACATTATTTTCACACACTCACACCCTATGCGAACATGAATTTGGTTAACACCACCAAGCCAAGACTTGAAACACTACACCTTAATAAATCAACACACATAGATTAATCCCATTTGGGCACCAGGGCTAAACAATCTTTGTAGTGTAGGTATAGGATCAGTGGGATAAGATTCCAATAACACCCATTAGTCGCTTTCATTGAGATATAATTTGACATATTAGGGGGCCTAAAATCCTTCACCATCCCATGGTCCAAAGTTGGAGTGCATCAGAAACTTGATTTAGAGGGGGGTTAGTGTAGGTCATCCTACGATTGGTTCTCCTTAGGGCTACCCAACAAATGGTAGGGAATCCCATGCATTGGCTGACTACAAAGAAGCTCAAGACTCGACCACCCACATGGGATGAAGTTAACCATAGTGACCAATATTAGGAAAACACCCTATAGGACTGGCTATGGGAAGCAGTTGGTTCTCTACCCCACCTTTCTCTAGATAGCTCTGCTTGTGGGGATCAGATTCCAACAAGTAAGAAGTTCTTTGGAAGGTCGTCTGAAATAGTAGATCTAGGATTATTTGAGGATTTAGATCACCTATAGGCCAGAGGTATTTTTCTTTGATAGGACATGTTTTCTCGTATTAGAGTAACATCATTAAAATAGTTAGTTTACACTTAGCACCACTACACTAGGTGTTTGCTTGTTGTTTATTTCTCTTTTATTCCTATCATCACCCTTTAGTTCTTAGATCATTATTTTATAGACATCGTTGTGCCTCCTAGTAATTTGTCAATTCGAATTCGAGGTCTTCAGCTTCAGTTCTCGTTAGGACATATTACTCCTTCCATCAAGTTAGAGTTCATCATCCCAGTCCTCCATAGAGTCATGATTCTGATTCCGATTCTACTAATTCAGCCAGTTCCCCATTTGATTCTGCATCGTCTCAACCTCGTATCACCACCATGTGAGACATCAACGTAGGTGAAAGAAACCAGGGTGGTAACCTAGGTGCCAACCACGGTACCCCCACCGATGTGGTCACTCCTACTCCCTTGCTTCCTCTTATGGCTGGTTTGAGTCTCCCAGATTTCAGCTAGCTTATCAATGATCCTCTTCTCCATGATCCCACATGGCTAGCTATGCCTACTAAACTCCCTTCAGACGTCCCAAAGTTTGAATTTAATCTTGGAGAAGATCCCACAAATCATGTTCGCTCATTCCACATGTTGTGTTCATCAAATTCCATTACTAAAGACTCCATCCATCTTCGTTTATTCCAATGCATGCTCACTGGAGCTGTTGATAAGAAGTATGTCAATCAACCCAGAACCACTCATTTAACTTTTGTGACTCTTGCCATTACCTTTCTTTCATATTTTAAATTTCCTATCCATTATGACAATGGTACCGAACTTTTGACTTCTTTTCAATAAATTTCTTCTACCCACCTTTCCGACCATGTTCAAGAATGACGAATAAAGAGGAGCATCTCTAGAGCTCCTGAATTCGAAGACCGAGTCTATATAAATTGGTTCCTTAAATAATTTTTATTTTCCATTACTAAATATATCGCATCACACTTCCCCTAATCTAAGGAAGATGCACCCCAAGTATCCTTAAAATTTCATTTGATCTACGCCCAGTCAGGTTATGTTTACATTGTCATCCCCAATTTACCTCGGCTTAGTGCTGCTAATGCACCGAGGGCATCTCATGCCGCGGATGGCATAGTTGGAACCATTTCACACCCCAACCATGTGTTCTAGCTCATATGAGTTATGGTCCACCTCAGGGAGGGACCATTTCCACTTACAATTATCCCTCCCCCAATCCCCCACAAGGCAATGTTTATCTAGGTCCTAGCACACCATATGCATATCCCCATCCGCCTCAACATATGTTAGGGCTAGATGTTACACCACCTATTTATGCTAATGTTTCCCCATCTCCTTATTATCAGTACGCACTGCCTAACACTCCAGCCCCTCCGACACCAGCTCCCCAGCCCCCCATGCTTGCTTCCCCTCTACCACAGTAACCACCTCCTCCACAAGGACTAGTGTATGCTCAATAGAGTGGACCCAATCCCCTAACCCCAATAAAATGAATAAGGGGAAGGATAATCAAAACCAATAATATCAATGTAATCAAGGAAACTAGGGTCCTCCCCCCAATTTGCCTTAGGGTCCTCCACCTAATCCCACTGTTAGAAAATTATATATTACAGAGCAATGGAACACATAAAATATTGTAGAAATATAAAAACAAAAAATGCATAAAAAAAGAGAGACACAAATATACGTGGTTCACCCAATTTGGGCTATGTACATAGAGAAATAGCCAGTCCTTCCTTTTATAATATCCAACAAACTAAAGAGATACAACCTACAACAGATTCATTGTAATTACCTCTTCATTCTCAATCTCCTCCCTCTTCCTCACTCAGAATACAGATCTACATAGACACAATATAATTCCCTCATATATAGCGAGGGGTTGCCTTCTAAGGAAAAAAACCCTAAATTAAACATAACCTCTACCACCAGATCTCCGCCTAATGAACGACCCAGATTGACTACAAAATTACAACATTTTACAAGGAAATTTTACATCTATTGTTAGCTTCAGGGGTGCTGCCCTGATCCCCCTGCTTTGAGGGGCTCCAAAAGGTCGTAGCCTCCCCCCGCTCGACTCCCCATACAACGTATATTTTACAAGCGATTTTGTTGCCACACTATGAACTGGGGTTGAATGTGGTAATACCTCTAAAGAATATAATCAGGCTCCACAACCAACACCCACAACCCAACAATAGGGCGGTCAACCCAAGAAAGACAAGGGTCTTCGTATGAACAATCTTGTGCCTGTTGCGGCATATATTGTCATTATACTCATGAGTGTCCTCTTTTACCTCAGATGTGTCAAACATGGGAATCTCAAGAAGCTTCTCGAGGATCGCAACCCACCGCTCCTCCTCCCCCTCCTGGTTCATCTAAATCTATAGTTCTTACCAATCCTTTCCCTCACCATGGATATATAGCTACCCAACCCACACAAGGTTAGGCAGCTCAACCATCTCCATCATCTAGTTACCATGATTATCAGGTTCTTATGATGAATTCTAATGAGCTTAATACAAAGTAAGTCAACCTTTTGACTCAATCGTACCAATACGACAAGCCATCTACTAATTCTATGACTGAGTCCCAACCCAAAGTTTCCACTGAGCCTCTATCATCATCCAGTGGTACCTTACAAATCCCTCAGACGAAGGTAAATGTTATTTCCAAGATCCCCAAAGGTCTGTTACATCGAAATGTTGCTTTTGCCAAAGTCGCCCATACATATAACATAGTAGATGACTTGGTGTAGTCTCCTGTTGCCATGTCAACGATGGAAGTCCTCTAGATGCACCCATCCCAATGGAAAGATATTCTATCTGCTTTGGGTTTCACTTATCCTCAAGATGATCAGATGATTTTCTTTCATGTTGACACGTCAGAAAATCCTCCCCTACCTTAATATGTTACATTTCAAATACCGGTCTCCATTAGAAGCGCCATTCTTCAGTGGTGTATCATCGATGAAGGCACCTCCACCTGTGTGATGGTTTTCAATGTTTGGAAGCAACATGGTTCCCTTGACCTATTCCTATCCACCATCACTCTTTGTGCATGGGATGGTCATCCTTCACAACCCCTTGGCTTATATCACAACTGCCCAGTCAGAGTTGTTAGCAAGACTGTAAGTTTTGACATTGAAGTCATCGATGCTCCCTTAGACTATAACATCCTTTTGGACCATAATTATACTTACACCATGTCAGATGTCACATCTACAGTTCAACATAAGGTGTGCTTTCCTCACAATGGAAAGATCGTCACCATCGATCAGTTGACGTACTATGACCCCAAAGCCAAAACTTCACCTCAGTCCAACATTTCTTCCATGGCCAACAATATGATTGTCTCGTTCTTCACAAAAGTCTCTCTAGGAGTCTACAAAGATTCCACTTTGCTTGGTGCTTACTATCGTCCACTGCCTACCTGTTCTGAGCTTAGCTCATTTAGTGTTTCCATGTTCGAAGCATCGCGGGTTGCCCACAAATGGTCTGGTATGCCTTCACAGCAGACCACATTTCCAAAACCTGTTTTTCCTAACTCAACCCAGCCTTTTGGTACTACTCCTCAAGGATCATTTCCTTATGCTAGTGTCTCTCCTAATCCATTTCTGCCTGGAACCATTCCCCCAGGCCTTAACCATCTTGGAGCAGTTCCTCTAGGCCATTATCCTTCTAATTATATGTTGTTCTTTCCACCTCCTGGAGTTTATTCTACACTTGTTATGGCTACGTTGAGTTTACCCAACATTACCTTGGGGATCCTAGTTTGGTACATTGATCCTCCCACAAACACTCCATCCAATTAACACAAACCTGACATGTCTTTGACCCTGGTCCAACCTATTGTTCCTACCCCTACCTCTACTTCATTTCAAAAACAACCTCAATAGGATCCTACTCCTATTGCGAAAGCATATGGTGAGGGGGGAAAAGCCCATAAAAAGATAACTAAAGTCAAGGTCCCTCCAACAACTCTAGCTCCTTCTAAGCCGCCAAAGCCTCTTCGTCCTTGTGCTTTGTGTGATGTTGCTAGTCATGCCACCAATAATTGTCTTGAATTCCCTTATTTTAAAGATGTGGTCGTTGATACCTTCCCTGATTCTAACATTCCTTAGATCCATGTCACCTTACCCGAGTCAGCCAAGAACAACAGATCATTATGCAAAAACCACCCAAGTGCTATGTGTGATAATTACGATCATTATTCTCATCGATGTCCCCATCTCGAAGATTTTTGTGATACACTTCAAGTGCTTCGTGAATTAGAGGTCACTTGTGGTGATTCCACCTCTCCTTTTCTTGCATATTCTGGTCCCACTCCTACATCGGAATAGGAGGTCTCTCAAACCTATTGTGATCCCTCCCTATGATGTGATGACAGATAATACCACTCCTATTCTCTACCTGTCGTCATCCATGGGATCGATGCCTTGGAACTCCTCTGATGTCTCCTATTGTGATTATGTTAAGCCTCCTTTGATGAACAACATGGTGTCAACATCGGTAGATATTCCATATACTAGTCATATGTCTCCCAACCTTGATGATGCGAATGTGAACCTTATCTCTTATGAATATGCTTTAGGTATTTATTCTATATCATGTGGTCCTTCTTCCTCTAGTCCTCCATCTTCCATTCTGATGAATACATCAGGGAAGCTATGACCACCCCTGATTATCCTTGGGGTGTTATGCACCATCATGCGTACTTCCTTCTGTAGCAAACCCATGACCAATATGTTGTGGAGTCCAAATACTTCATTCTTTGTGAAGTCGAATGGTTTAGAAATACCATTCTTGCACTAGATGCTTTTGAAGAAGGAAATATGGCTAACATTTCCCCTACCATCAAAATTAACATTTTGAATAAACGAGGGATTGAAGAAAATATCATCTTGGGGGAAAATTGCACCCCGAAAGAAATTGATTCTTATACCAAGTTATTCAAGGAATTCTGTGATGTTTTCACTTGGTCTTATTTTGAAATTCTTGGATTAGATCCCGCCATTGTTGAAAATCACATCGACACTTGGCCCAATGCCATACCTGTCCTCCAAAAGAAAAGGCCTATCCATCCTTCCAAACATGAAGGTATCAAAGTTGAAATCAATAAGCTCAAGTAGGTTGGTTTCATCTATCCCATTGAATACACCACATGGGTGTCCAATATTTTTCTCGTTATCAAGAAACAAGGCACCATCCATGTCTACACTGACTTCCGTGATATGAAAAAAGCTTGTCCCAAATGCAACTTTCCCACACCCTTCATCGACCAGGTCATTGATGAGTGTGCAGGGCATGAGGTTCTATCCTTTATGGATGGATTCTATGGCTATAACCAGATATGTATCCATTATGTCATTCATCTTAAAACCACTTTCACTAGTACATGGGGAAATTTCACTTACAAGGTCATGCATTTTGGTTTAAAGAATGTTGGGGCCACTTTTCAGTGTGCCACGTCCTACTAACTTCATGACTTGGCTCATATTATCCTTGCATATCTTGATGATCTCACCGCTCCTTCCAAACTTTGGTTGTAACACCTTCATTATTTGTGTACCATATTTATGTGATGTCATAAGTATAACATTTGCCTCAATGCCATTAGGTGTGTCTTTTGCATTCCTGCCAACCGAATTTGTGGCTTCATTGTGTCTAAATATGGTATCACTTTTTACCCGCTCAAAGTTGAAGCCATCCTTGAACTTTGTCCTCCTCGTACCCTTCGCTAGTTACAAAGTCTCCAAGGAAAAGCTAACTTTCTTCGTCGGTTTGTTCCTTGCTATGCTACCACATCTCAAAGGTTCATTAGACTAATTCGATCTACCATTCCATTTGTTTGGGATGACCAAGCTCAACAGTCTTTCGATGCCCTCAAACATGCTCTCACTTCTGCTCCCTTGATTAGTCCACCAAATTTTGAAAGGGATTTCATCTTGTACATCTCTACATCCACCCATTCAGTTGTTGGGGTCCTCACAAAGGAATATCCTGTGGGTATTGAGCAGGTCATATACTATGTTAGTAAGAAACTTAACGATCCCCCTGTGTCCAATTCCCATGAAGAAATGTTAGCATTGGTTTTCATGTTCTCTGTTCAAAAGCTTCGTCATTATATCCTTACGCATACCACCAAAGTTGTGACCAATTCCAACCCCATGGATTTCCTGTTGAGTCGACAGATCATTAGTAGGAAGTACGTCTGTTGGATTGTTATCCTTTAATAATTCGATCTTGAATTTGTCACACCCAAGAGTAAGAAAGGTTTAGCCCTTACTGAACTCATTTCTGAATTTCCCACCGGTGCACCTAATCCGTTGGTAAATGATAATATTCTAGATGAACACTTGTTTACCATTACCTCAGGTGACCCTTGGTATGGTGACATACTTACCTATCTACGAACCTAGAAATTCACCCCCCACCTCACTCATGATGATCAAGGAAGTATTCAACATCAATTCCCTCACTACCTCCTCATCAACGATGACCTTTATCATCATGGTGTCGATACTATCCTTCGTCGTTGTCTCACCCACGTTGAAGCTAAGAAAGTGCTTAATGCCTTCCATGATTGTGCTTCTGGTGGCAACCTCTCTGGTATGGCACTATACAAAAAATCATGCGTGTCGGGTACTTTTGCCCTTATCTCTCTAACAATTGTATTGAGGTAGTGAAACACTATCCCAATTACTAGTTATACTCCCCTAAGGCGCAAGCTCCACCTGCTCCCCTCCATCTAGTTATTGCATTTAGTCCTTTCTGTAAATGGGCTATTGACTTCATGGAGTGTCAACGCCCATCTACTAATAACCATAAGTATATTATCGTGGTCATCAATATTTCACCAAATCGGTTAAATCCATGCTAACATTCAATAATACCGCGACCACTGCAACCCTATTCTTATTTAACCATGTGATCACTCAATTTGGGGTTCTAAAACAACTAGTATCCAGCCATGACCAACATTTTGAAGATGAGATATGGCATGAGCTATCCTCTCCGTTGGCTTCAAATACCAATATTCATCATATTATTACCCTCAAGGCAATGCCCAAGTTGAAGCTGTAAACAAGATCCTTAACACTATGCTTTAACAGATGGTGAATAAACACAAGACCAATTGGAATTTAATGTTCTTCCCTACTTTGTGGGCCTATAGAACTTTTTTCAAGACCGCCACCAAGTTCTTTCCTTTCCACCTTGTTTTTAAAGAGGAGGCAATTTTACCAATTGAGTGTGAAATCCCTTCCCTTCACCTTTCCATTGAAATCATGCTTGAGCACACCATTGAAGACCATCATGGTTCATTGCAAACCATCGAAGTGGCCAAAAAGAAAACCAAAGCTTAGTATGACAGCAAAGTCCACCCTTGCACCTTTCATGAAGGTGACCTTGTTCTTGTGTATGACAAAGTTCATGATATCCTAGGGCATGGGAAGTTTGAACCATTATGGCTAGTGCCTTATATCATCCATAAGTGTTTTGGAAAGGGGGAATTCCTGTTAGAGGATCCAGAAGGAGAAATCCTTCCCAATCCTTGAAATGCACTCTACCTCAAAAAAATTTACCCATAGCATTTCCCATTGAAATGCATGTATCTCTTTCTTTATTCTTGCATTTAGGTGGTTTTCATTCCCCACATTCTTACACATTATCTTCTTGTGTCTTTAAAATGGATCCATGAATCACACCTTATATTAGTTTTGATTATGGTGCGAGTCGCTTCACCAGGAATCTAGTCTCATTAACTTGGGCCATTTTCACCCGCATGCATTTCTTAGTCCACTCCAACGATGTTTTCATTGGATCGACCAAAAATAACCAGGCCGAATATGATGCTGTGATAGGTTTGCTAGCTTATTCCCTTGATTGTCACATCCTTCACCTTCATGTTTGTCTTTATTCCTTTCTACTTGTCATGCAATCGAATGGCATTTATCAAGTGCATAATCCTTTCCTATTTAGAAAATATCTATGAGTTAAGATTTTGGCACGTGAATTTGAATCCATTTCATTCAATCATGTTCCTAGAGCCCGGAATCACTATGTCGATATGATTGCTAATAACATTCTAAATTGGAATTTATCACATGTAAGAATACATCCATAAACAAATGGCAAACCACAATCATCACAAATAGATGCATAATCATAAATATGTATCGTTATATAGTGTTTTGATTCCACTACTCTAAATATAGCCGACACACTCATTCACATGTTATCATAAAAAAAAAAATGGTACCCACATGTCCCTATGCCTAAGTACTATCATCTAGAGGCTCCCAAGCCAACGATTCCATTCTCCCAGCTCATAAATCACGTACTACCTAATCGGCCATTGCAATGTTCCGCATGATTCCTCGCCACTCTGAGGGAAGACCCATGCACTCATCTGTATATTGATATTCTATCTCATGCCACCCATACTTTGTCACCTAGGTCAACAATATGCCTCATCTGCATCGAAGATCCTCCATTAGAGAATCACCACCTGGTCTCTGTTGTGATGAGGTATGACCTTGATATGCATCCTCTAGCGCTGCAACTCATCCTACATATCCTTCCAGCCTCACTGGTGCTATATCTAAATACCACACGGTTTAGAAATCAATACCACATACATATATTTCTTAAACTAGAAATGCATCAAATGTATGGCAACTTTCACTTACCATCTGGGCCCCATGCTCGTTAGGGTGGAAGTGGTAAGTCAAGATCTCCCTGATAGTTCATGCCATTGTATGGATAGTCATCTATGTATAATGGCATACGGTCCCAATGAATGAAAAACTCAATTTTGAACACTTGTCCAACTCCCCCTCCTCCACCCTATCTCAGTAGCTGCCCCCAACGATGTATCTTGGGCTCCTGTGGGCCCCCATCACGGATCTGAACATGCGTTCAAATAGTGGGGATCTTCTAAAGAAAGAGTGAGCATAAAACTATCCCAAATGAAAAATTATCATTGGTCCTCTATCTGCATAATGTCAACTATCATTTCAACGACGACAACATCATCTAGGCCCACCCATAGTAGGTCCCTCCCAGCACACTCTCCACCAGCATCATCTTCCCTCTAGTGATATGGTGGAAGGCATGAATACCACAGATCCACAACACCGCTATGGATGTAGCTCATTTCTATAGCATCTCGAAGTCATTGATCTATATGGTTGTGCCCTTTGCGTGATTTCCAAGTACAAAGTGGTGATCAATAAACTCATCTATATGCCTCCCATGAGGTTGTACTAGATGTATCTCCCCTACCACCCCCAAGGGGAGAATCCTGTTAGAAAATATATGTCTTGGATTGTGATCTTGACATTGTCCCCTTGTACTATAAAGGCCTCCTAATCTGGGTCCTAGTAACTCACTATCCTCAACAAAAAGGGCTCACCATCCCTCATCCTAGGGTTTTTTAAGAAATTCAGCACGCCATATCGTGCCAACACCCCTCTCACTGCTTGATTCCCCTAAATATCAGCATGGAGGGACTTGAAATGTCCTTCTCGCCATGATACCTTTAGCTCTACCATACCTACAAAATACCATTACATTTTTTCATTCCAGATTCAAAGGCATGCATGTCCATTAATTAGCTTTAGCTCCCAACCGATGACCAGTTCTGCCCATCCTCATAGCGGAGAAATCAATTTTTGCCTTCAAAACTATGTTGGACACACTTGTGGGTTCAATTTGTGTGTTCTAGAATGTAGTAAGTTCCCCCAAAAGTGTGTTGCGACCATGAGGATGAGCAGGGGTCTCCCACAGAGGGCTGAAACCCTAATATGAAAATCTAATCCACCAAAAATGATGAGTAAGGTTAGGCCACCTACCTCCAACTTGCAGATCCTGATTCCAACGGTTGGTTTATCTGCTACGATCCCCAAAAGATTTAGGGCCTTCTCCTGCTCTCCAAATTCTCCACAACTCACTATGAAAATGAATTGGATTTGGGGGTAAAAGCCCTTTTATAGGGAAAACCCTAGTTTTTCCATCACCCATTGCAACCAAACCGTAGTTATGTTTGATGAGCCATTAATACCATTGGAAATATCTCACCGAATTCTATAATGGGTCTCTGTTTGTTTTTGGTAATTTGACACTTCACCAGGAAGCCATTTTTTCCATGAGGTCTCACTTTGCCACCTCTTAAAACTGAATTCCTTCATTTGAGCCACCTGTACTATGGTACCACTTTACCTTGGCACTATTTGACTCACGTGTCTATTTTCTTCATGAGTAACCATCATTTACTCATGTTTTATGGTCCCCTTTGGGCCTCCCCAATGTGGCAGTATCATCGAATCACCCTTGTTTAGAGCGTTAAGATGAGTCACCCTAGTATTTATGGAGTTCGTTCTAAGTCCCCTTATGTCCCATTACAGTGTTTCATACATCATCATGTCGCATATCTCCCATTTTACTCATATTTCGCCTCCATATTTGTTGTTCTATCTTTGTCGAACCCTTGTTTCAGTCATTGACCATCCCTCAAGAATAGATTTAGTCTCTACTAGGTCAACCATCCTTATTATGCTATGATAAGGGAATTCATTAGTCCTCCACCCATCTTCTTTCCTTTCATCATCATCCCTGGCGTTAGTCCATCAACCACTCTGTTATGTTCCCCTATGCCTTTGTTAAGGATTCCTTATTACCTTAACTCTAGCAGGCCCTCTTCTGTCAACCTGTTAGGCCCCTATGCTACTAGTGTAACCCCTTATTGTTATTAGTAAAACCCACTTATTATATTGATGTACCCATGTAGTTCCCATATTGTTACTATTGTGCCCCATAGAAGCCCACTATCGTTATTATTGTGCCCTTACATGATTATTGTTATGTCGGCTCTGATTATGTTATGGCCCCTTAGACTCCTATATATAGAAAGGAGGTCTTTTCATTTGTATCATCCAAGAATTTTTCATTTATGTAATGTAAAGAAGGTTTCCCCCTCGAAGAGGCTAAATTGTAAGGCGTGGATTTATCATTTCTATATTTTCTTGAGCTGGTTTCATAACATTTGGTATCAGAGCTTTGGATTCTAGGGTTTCGCTGCTCCAAACAGGTCATCGTGGAATTTTCACTATAACTTTTTTTCTGAGACATTTCAGAAGTTGCAAAAAAAAACCCATTTGAGAAGAAATCACGCTGAACCTCGGGTCCAAATTTCAGATCTTTTCGCGCTATATTTGCGGAGATATGATCTGAGAAAGTTGGTCTTTTTGCAGACTCCTGAATTTCATTCCAAACAGGTGACCTGGGGAAAATCGTCATAACTTTCTCTCTGAGTATCGGATTGAAATTTCGTAAGAAGGTACAGAAAGGGGACGGACTATAGTTTCTTGTATATATTTTTCAGAGCCAAAGGTTGAAACAGTGACACGTGGAACTTCATACAAGTTCGCTCTTTTGGAAAGGTCTATAATCAGGTCATCTTGGGAGATTGTGCATAACTCTTTCTTGGAGAATCCAATTTGGATAAGACTGGTGGCATTGGAAAGAGGACACAGAGGGATACTACAGGTCATAATTTTAGAACTTAAAGATCCGAAAGTACAAAGTTACAGTCGTTTCAAGATCGAGCTCATAAAAACAAGAAAAAGTAAGATGAGGAAGTTTGATGGCAAGGATCTGGTAAATTGGATACTTCAGATGGAGCAATATTTTGATCTACATGGTGTACCACTGTTACAAAAGGTATATATTGCATCTTCAAATTTAGAACCGGATCAATTTTTATGGTATGAAGGGCTTTGTTCTCATAAACAACTTGTTACGTGGTCAATTTTCATGGAGGAAATGATAGCACATTATGAGGATACAAAGAGCAACACCTTCTTTAGAGCAACACCACAACAATTGGAAAGAGTAAAAGGGCTTTGTGACATAGTGGAAAGCAAAATTATGGAAACCAGGAAGCATACCCCTCACAACTATAAATATGGAAGTGTTATTTTTCCTAGCCTTCCATAACCTACAAGGGTTACACCACAACAATTGGAAGAAAAAATAGAAAAAGGTCTTTGTTACAATTGTGATAGAAAATGCACTAAAGGTCATAAGTGTGCTGAGAAGAAATTATTTTACATAGAATATGAAGAGGAGGAAGAAAAGGATCAAGAAACATCAAAAGAAGAAGATATACACTAGGACCCAACCCCAGAGAAAGAAGAAATGAGTCAGACCATATCTTGTAAAGCATTGGTAAGAATTACCACTCCTCAAACTCTCAAGATAGAAGGACATATCAAGAAGAAAAAGGTGCAAGAAGTGAAAGATCACATCGAGAAAGAAGAAACGAATCCAACCATATATTGTAATTCATTGGTCGAAATTACCGCTCCTCAAACTATCAAGATAGAAGGACATATCAAGAAGAAAAATGTTTAAGAAGTGAAAGATCACATCAAGCATCAAGAAATGAATCCGACCATATCTTGTAAAGGATTGGGAGAAATTACCACTCCTCAAACTCTAGAGATAGAAGGACATATCAAGAAGAAAAAGGTTCAAGCAGTGAAATATCACATTGAGCATCAACAACAAGTTCTCCAAATTTTAAAGGATAACGCCACTTCAGTGCAAAATCAAACGAAACAAAAGGTAGATCAACATCATAGTGAAAAATGTTTTGATGTAGGTGAATGGGTATTTTTACTATTACATCTCAAGCAAGCTATTTATGAAAAGGAAATGTTGGCAATACTACATGCACTTAAAAAATGGCGACCTTACCGAATGGGAAGACTCTTCAAGGATGAGGATGTGGAAGCATTGTTTTGTGCTATTTCTATTATCCAACGAGATTGGATAAAAAAACCAAGGGATGAATGGAAGAAGGATGAAGAAGTATGGCTACTTCTTCAAAAGTTGCAAAAGATCCCAATTCAAAAAATATTGTCAGAAATTGAAGAGGAAGGAAAAATCATATTGGAACCTGGAGCAGTCACAGAAACAAGAACCCGACATCTACAAAATCGATCAATTTCAAAGTATCTCATCAAGTGGAAGAACTTACCTGCTGAAGATTCCACATGGGAGGACAACAATTTTATACAGAAGCATCAAGAACTACTCAAGCGTTGAGGACAACACTTTTCGAAGGAGAGGGGCATGTTAGGCCCCTATACTACTAGTGTAACCCCTTATTTTTATTAGTACAACCCACTTATTATATTGATGCACCCATGTAGTGCCCATATTGTTACTATTGTGCCCCATAGAAGCCCACTATTGTTATTATTATGCCCTTACATGATTATTGTTATGTCGGCTCTGATTATGTTATGACCCCTTAGACTCCTATATTATAGAAAGGAAGTCTTTTCATTTGTATCATCCAAGAATTGTTCATTTATGTAATGTAAAGGAGGTTTCCCCCTCGGAGAGGCTGAATTCTAAGGCGTGGATTTATCTTTTCTATCTTTTCTTGAGCTGGTTTCATAACACAACCTCAGCTCATTTATTCCATAAGAATGGTCTAGAGGGTGGTGTACCTTGGTTCCAGCTTCCATATTTGTTCGGAGCCTTGGATCAAGCAAAGGGAATTATTATTTCCCTTTGACTTGGTTGTTTCTCACGTGCTCGACCTTAGCTCCTTATCACACGATTGAGATTCGTACACTTGATAGTTCGATGATCCAGATGATTGTCCTAATGATTCCTGGGTGTGTGTGAGATGTTGTAGACCTCATGACGAGGTGGCCCTTCAGGTAGCCCCCCACATGCCCAGATGATCTAGCCTCAGATGTAGTTCCACAGATTTGATGGGTTCAGTTTCCACCACTTGCAATGCCCACAACATGCATGTCTCCTTCAGATGATCCATTTAGATATTTAGAGCCCTTTCCTTTCCAACATGGCTTCTTTGGTTGTGATCCCCCCTCACCATGTCAGCTTGAGGGGCATTACGTCTCATGTACTTAAATGTTATGTATTCACTCCTGGCCTATGTTTTTCCAAGCGCATTATATATATGGGATCCATTGTATTATTTTCTAGCCCATTGATGCCAGTGTATCATGTATCATGTATCATGTACTTTGTAGCTCAGCCCCACATTGTTGGGCTCATAATTATTATTTGTATGCATTTATCTCGGCGTGTATGGCTATGCCTCCCCCACCTCATTTGAGATCATGTACTCCCACAGAAAAGGGTACTTCTATCAGTTTAGAAGGTTTCTCCCCCTCCATTATTTGTTTGTGCTTGCCTTGCTTAAGTTCTTTCTCTCCCTTTGACTCCCCTTTTGGTATCTTGTGGAAGTGTAACCTACAATGTATTTCAGTCATATGATGTTCTCCTAACACTCATACATGTGGGAGCAATCTATTATCACCAAAAAATGATCACCTAGCCATTTCTAACTAGGTGGATCGAAATACACCATGTAGATTTAATTTTTCCATAGTAAAATCACTTTCACTATGGAAAATAATTTAGTAAACCACTTTTATTAAATTATTTTCTGATTTAAATAAAAAAAACCTATGAGAATAATTATATAAATCATTATTTATTTAATTTTCTCTAGGAATGATTATTAAATCATTATTTAAATAATTATTCCTTGTCACATTTGACTAAATCCCTTAGGAATAATTAAATAAATCACTATTTATTTATTTTTCCTTGTTTTTGTTTTTGGAATAATTGTTAAATCACTATTTAATAGTTATTTCAATTTCACACCATTCTTAATTCTCGTGAAATAATTAATAAATTATTTTATTTGTTAATTATTTCTAAATAAATATATTTAACCGAATAAATGTCTTTTCCCTCTCCAATAAATATAATAAAGTATTCCAAGTGGTTAGTTCTTGATTTGGTTAATAATATTTTATTATTCTCCATTTTCAAGATTAACTCAATACTTTATTATAAATAGGAAGGTTTTTCATTCATTCTTCACCATGATCATAATCATCATCACCATTATCGTCTTTTTTCTTTGAGCTCCCATTTGAGTTCTCCACATTTTGTCTAGGTTTTTCACATATTGAGAGAGGATCATGTTCTGAAGCATCAAGGAAATCAAAGGACCCATCCCATAGAGGGGTAATTACAACCCATCTTTAGATCTCCTTCACTAGGAGTTTTTAGTAAAATATTTATTCAATTAAATTCTTTCCATTTGGGTTATTGCATTGGATATTTTTACTGTTGCTTTCTATTTTGGATCGTCTATACTTTTGTTGTAGGTTTTCAATTTTTATTGTAGATCTGAATCACAAGTAGGCATCAACTTCTTGTTACGGACACTTGTCACCTAGTGACTTAAGTGAAGTGTTTTTGGTACACCTTCCAATAAATTTCACACTAACATCCAAAATATATCCCAAGGTACATGGAAGCGCAATTTGTATTAGTGTTGTCTAATGCGTAACCGTATGATGAGCATTCCCATATACTTTTCATGCATGGAGTGTCATCCAATATACCCAAAGGTACGTGGAGAATGATATGATATAGTTACGTATGTGGAATGAGATATCACCCCCAAAATTCAATGTTGGAAAAAATGATAGCTCCTATGTTTAAAGATGTCAGAACATGTCTCTAGCCTAAACCTCTAGATGTTTGCATTAATGTGACAAATGCTCCTTAGGTTGATTCAATAAATTTTAGAGTTTATATTGAATTATGTTTTTTCAAGGCTAAAAACTCAATGTCACCTGGACACACTTATGATGCAACTAATATGACAAAAATAACTCTTTTAATTTTCCTTTTAACAATGAAAGGCCTAAGTAGGGGAAGAATAAATCAATAAAAAATGCAGCAAACAAGTGACACAACAATCGATCTCCTCGACTTCACTATTCAATAATAATCAAAGCCCTATATGTAATGAAAATAATTGTTTTTATTTTCTTTTCTCTTATGTTTCAAATGTGAAGAAACATATGAATGCAACTTGATCACTCACGAAAAGAAACCAGAAAAAATTTAGATGTAATGTAAAAGTTTCTTTTCAAATTCAACAATCAACCTATGCATACAAACCCTACTTGACAAGAAAGAAAAAAGAAAGAAACAAAATCTTATCAAAAAGGTTATGACACTCAGAGTTGATTAACACTCATACACAATTTAGCTACCCTGAGTGATTGAGGGGGGGATTGTTTTTGCAAAAACATGCAATTTCACTCAAGAGATTGACCTTTCAGAGAAATAGACAAGTTCAGAAACTCAAAGAAAACTAGCTGGACCAAAGAAAATCAGAGAGTAGGGCAATGAAATGATTTTTTTTTCATATTACCAGGATCATTTCACATGCAGAACATGCACCAGTGCTCTACGTTACAGATACAAAGAAGGATAAGGTGCACTGAAGTGCTCAGTCTCTAGACTAGGGGATGTGTTGAGGCAGATCCAACCAAAATACGACACAAGAAATCAAATCCAACTCAGATAAGGGTTTTCCTAGGGTTAATCAAGATATGAGTGAATCAATCAAGATTCGTTTAAGGGGTGGAAAAGGTGCTAAGGTCAAGGAAACCACTAAGGGAAGAAATAGTTCCCTAGTATGGTCGTCAATTTGCTATGAGAAATTTACGATTGCAGACAAAGTGAATTCCCTAGACCTAGTGGACTGGTCTAGAATAACAAAAGGAAAATAATATAGAGTTTTCCTTAGAGAATTTAGAGAATGGGGAAGAGGCCTACCTTGAATCTGTAGAAAGATTCTTATTCCTCCTCACTTGTAAGCTCAAATTGTAGCTTTAAGTGCTATAATTAGAACTTGCACACCCGACTGAAACAAGAAAAGGATCTATGAAAACCAAGTAGCATAATCTAACATCTCTATTCAATGAATTAGCAATGCATTGAAATACATGAGTGCAAACATGAGACAACAAATATAGGAAAAAACATAATCTTTGTATTAATAAAAATAGGAGAGAGTTTACAACCATAAATAACAGTTGATCTTGTGGAAGTCTCCCCAAGTTGACTTGTCCTTCCTTGCCAAAAAGCACACCTCAATATCAAACCTAATGCATGAATATGATGACTCCTTTTGGTTCAAGGCAACAATAGAAGGGCACAATGAATCTCCAAAATCCAACCCTGATGCTATGGATGGTAGTAAATTTACAGGAGAGGGATAGTAGTTTAAGATCTACCATAATGGGCTTGAGATCCACACATGATGTGAGCATGAGCTCAAGGGATAAGGGGTGAAGTATCCAAGGTAGGATTAGATAGGATTCAATCTTCTTATCCATGGTAAATAATTAAAACAACCTTTGGAAGCTTCTAGAAGAGGAAGCTTCGTAATTATTCTCAATTTTCCCAAATTATAGAATCAATCCACCTATAGAAGAGAGAAACAAGTCTTGACCAGTGTTGGTGCAGAAGGGAGAAATCATTATTGAATGCTAGTGGCTAAGGGACAAGGTGCATTGGGGCTAAAAATATTTATTTTGAGCAATTAATCCAAAAAACTCGGGCTTTTTGGAAAGGTAATGCTTAGGGCTTTGTGAAGTGATGATGACAACATGTTCATAGATGTTGAATGATCTGTTTTGTAGGCCTATTGACCATATGTGACAAAATGGCCTATAACAGGATGCACAGCCACCAAAGTGATGGGGAGCGTGTGGTAATTGGACTCAGGTGCATCGTTCCACATGATAGGGTGTACAAAAATTTTCAGTGACCTAGAGGAGAAACACTTGCATATGCACATTGAGTTGGGAGATGATGGAATATACAACGTGACAGGAGTTGGTATAGTCACCTTTCAGAGGGAGTCAGGCTCCCCTCTCAGGCTCAAGGATGTCATGTTCGTTTCAAGCCTAAATAAAAATATCATCTTTGTTGCAGTTTTAGAAGACCGTGGTTATGATGTGATCTTCAACAAAGGAAAATCATTCCTGAGACACATAGCCATGGAACAAGTGAAGCAGATTAGGGTTCGTGTGAATAACCTATATAAGGTAAATGTGGAATATTTTTTTGTTTTAAGAACAAAGGTGGAGAAAGTGTAGAGCCGTGATATCAGTGAACATTGGCACATAAGACTTGAACATTTTCATCATGGTGCACTGAATATTATGCAACAAATACCTAAAGGCCTCCCCAAAGGAGCACTTGAGCAGCAGGATGTATGCAAAGGATGTATCTTAGGGAAGTACACAAAATCCACATTCCATGATGAGGACAACAAATCATATGCAGTATTAGAAAGGATGCACTCTGATGTATATGGACATTTCCTGACAACCTCCACTGCCAAACATATATATTTTGTCATTTTTATTGATGACTTCTCACAGAAGTGTTGGATCTTCTTCACGTGAAAGAAAGATGAGACATTCTCCATGTTTGTAGAATCCAAGGCATGAGTTGAGAAATACACTGACCATAAAGCAAAGACACTTATGAGTGATAACGGAGGTGAGTATGTGTTGAATGAATTTTTTTTTTTTTTTTGTGAAAGAATGCATTCAATGAGAGTTGACATCACCCCACAACCAACAACAGAATGGGGTGGCTGAGAGAAAGAATTGTAGTATTATGGGAGAAGTAAAGGAAATGTTGCATGACCAAGGTCCACCTCTACATTTTTGGGATGAAGCATGCAACACTATAGTATATTTTTATAGCTGAAGTCCTCATTGGACTCTGGGTATGATTATACCAAAGGAGGATTTCTCAGGGAGGAAGCCAGATATGCCGCACTTTATGATTTTGGGAGCCTTTGTTTACTGCCATGTCTCCAAAGAATTAAGGAAGAATCTTGAGCCAACCATAGAATTGGGGTTGTTTGTGGGTTACAAAGAAACTACACACAACAACTTGTGTACTTTCCATCCCTCAGAATGGAAGTTGTGTGAATGGATGTAAAGTTTGATGAAGAAAAAGCAATGCAGTTCTCTCTTGAGAGGGAGATTCAAATCCCACTAGAAGAGGAGATTTTAGCTCCAAAGGAGGTGCCGCAGGAAGTTGTGTAGCAACCAAAAATTGAGGAACAAAGAGTGGATACAACCACTCAAGCAAAACCATCTAGAGAAGGAAGAAAAATAACCAAGGAAACTAAGAGGCTTGTGGGGGATTCGAGGGAGAATATGGGTGCTCCTTCAAATCAACACAAGAAGAGAAGGTCACATGATCGGTACATTGGCTACATGGCTCTAATGACTGAGCTTGTAGAGGCTGAGCCATCCTCTTTTGAGGAAGTAGTAGAGAAACCTGCATGGGTGGATGCAATGGTAGAGGAATATGAATTCATTGTAAAGAACAATGTTTCAGAAGCGGTCCCAGGACTAACAGATAAATAAGTAGTGGGTTCGAGATGGATCTTCAAGGTGAACCATGCAACAAACAGAAGCATAGAGAATTATAAGGCTAGGTTTATGTCCAAGGGGTACTCTCAATTCGAGGGAATTGACTATGAGAAGACTTGTTCTCCTGTAGCAAGGTACTCATCCATTAGATGGAAGATCCACCAAATGGATGTAAAAATAACATTTCAAAATGGGGTTATTGAGGAGGAGGTGTACATTGAGCAACGAGAAGGTTTTTACACATTTGATCTAGAGTCTCATGTGTGTAGACTCAAGTGAGCATTGCGCGGGCTCAAACAAGCACCCCATTATTGGTACACCAATATGGATAGTTGTTTCATCGGTTTAGGCTTCACCAAAAGTGTAGCAGATGTAAACCTATAACATATCTTGGTAGAAGGTAAATTTTTCATTATTGTCTTATATGTTGATGATTTTATTTTAATTAGTGATGAAAATGTAATCAGATATTACAAGGAGGACCTTGCAAGACAAATTGAAATGAAGGACATGAGTCTAATGCACTACTTCCTCGAGTTGGAAGTATGGCAAGGCGATGGGTAATTATTTGTCTCTCAAGGAAAATATGCAAATGAGATACTACAAAAGTTTATGCATGGAGAGTTGCAAACCCATGCAGAAACCTCTTGCAACCAACTAGAGGAAGGAGTATGCCACTTTAGGTGAAGAAGTGGATGCTACCATTTGTTGTGAAGGAAAATCCTCTTTTCAGACAAAGATGATCCCTCTAGCCCAATGAGTGGGTCTATCAACAAATGAGACAATCTACAAGGCACTTTCCTAGACTACAGTCGAAATTAAAGAAGAGGAAGGAGACCTACCTCGTTCCGATGCTAGGATGCATTATTTTATTAAAGATGTTGATCGCTTTCTCCCCCAAGCTCAATCCTCACTGCTCATGGCATTTTAATACCTGCAAGAAGGACCAAAAACACAACAAAAGTGCAACCAACATAATTCAAATATAATCCACTTAACAGATCAAGGAGCATTAAGATAAATGAAGCATCAACATAAACATTTATGAAAAGTGAACCAACAATTGTATATATTAATAAACAAAAGAGGAAGCATACAACCCATACCTTGATGTTGGAAGCCCTCCTTGAGTGAATGTCCAAGTCCAAGCACAAGCTCTCAAAGCGCTCCTTCTCCAAGCCAAAATGAATAGCATGTAAGCACTATCTCAACATAAGGGTGCAAATAATTAGAGACCAATCATTTGGTAATGGAAGGGGGTGAATTTACTAGAAGGGAGAAGGAGTTAGGGATCCAAAAAAGAGGGAGGAAGGTCCACATCTCAAGGGGAATTCCCATGATGATAAGATCAAGAGGCCCAAATGGGAGAGCTCGACCATATCAACAACAACCAACATCCAGCTCGTTGTTCCTGAAAGTTCTAGTGAGCGAAGCTTATCCTCAAGTTTGGGAAGGCCTGCCAAAAGGAGTTCAGTGTGAGTTTTCATATGAAAACCCACACTGATAGTAGGAGTGTCTAACTAAGAAACCTACCATCATCACAGGTAGGCATTGGAACAAAACATGCTGATGTCAATTAATAGGTTTTAAGGCAACTTTCTCCAGAATGATTTCAGGGAAGATTTCCTTTGATTATTCAGGGAGGTTTTGGTCTGTATATCATGATGGATATGCTACATAGTACTCAATGTTTTGGAACTCTGGGATTGTTACACTAAAAAATGTCACCATGACCACTTACAGTTAGTATGGCTCAAATCAACAGTCATGCTACCCTCTTAGGCAAGTCTTATGCCTCTGCTATCCATCTCAAACTCAAAGAAGAGAGAAAGTCTTGTCAAAAATATGTTTATCTCTGGGGTCGCAGGTTCTCTCTAGCCTTACCTGCGGGGACGCTCACAATGTTCACAAAAGGTGCGTCCTTGGACGCTCTGTATGTTAAGGGACAGGTGCGTCCTTCTGTAAAAGGCAAAATGCGCGAGTTTCATCTTAAAAAAGTTACTTGTGGTTACTTCTAGAACTTTCTAGAGGTCAGTTTGATGAATTGGATGCGCCTCCAGTTGGTTCATGTATCTCTATTAAGGAGGAACTTATCCCATCAATAAGGGAGTTATCCCACCCAAAGAGGGGGATTATCCCATTGATGGTGGACCTGAATAACCTCTTTACAGCACTATAAATAAAGACATTGAGCCAGAGGGAGAGGAGGTTGGAGCTATACATTTTCTTTGGGTAAATGCTGCAGGAATTAGGACTCCCATTTAGAACCTTGTGAGGAGAGATTGTCTTTGCTTGATTCTACTTGGAAGTGGGTGAGCTTTGTCAAAGTAGAGGAAAACCCTTGATGGACCCTAGGAGGAACTTGCACAACACCAAGGCCAAGTTGTAAGAGTTTCTTTGTTTCGTTATTAATACAAACTGGTTTATTTTTCTCAATAGCTTGTGTTAATGAGTTATTTCATGTGTTCCTTGGTCTGCATGTTGAATATATGTTTTATTATATGAAATGCAAGTGCTTGGTAATTGTTTGATTGTTTGTGGTTGCAGGAATTGACATGAAGGAGGAGCTCATCCGGATCGGCAAGGACGGACTACAACAACAGCGTTTTGGAATAAGGTAAGCCTAAACACTTGTAGTTTTCATGTTTTAAAAGGTATATTTAGAGAAATATCACTCCATTTTGTCTTGTTTGTCGCTAGAGAGTTTAGACTCCTAGGGAGGTCAGTTGTGTCCGCACAAACGACTTTTTCCGCCACGACAAATTGGCGACTCCGCTGGGGATCCATTAATGAGAGAGTCTTTTCCTTTGTGTGAACTTTGCTCTGTGAAAATCACTTTTATTTTCTGGTTTTTGACTGTGAGAATTAGTATTTGGGTGGCTTAGCTTTAGATTTAGTTAGATTTGGTTTTTCTCAACTTTTCCAGAAGGACGCACCCTCTGAGTACTGCACAGTGCGTCTTTGGACGCGCTGTTGCCGTTTGCACAGAGCGGGCCCGCACCTGTTATAACGGGTTGCCTGCGTCTTCCTGTAAAATTTAGGAAAATTCCATTTTTTGCTTTAATTGCTTTTAGATTTTGATTTTTCTTAGTGTTTTCTACCCAGATCCTTTAGTACCCTGTCAAGAATTTTCACCCGAACTTGTTTTGTGAGCTTTGAGTGTTTTAGTGGATTTCAACGAAGTTTAGGCCTAGGGTTTGATTTTTCAATAGGTCCTGTAGTGACTTTGACGGTAGAAAGTTGTCCAGCCTTAGATCTCTCTGGTTAGTCAGCCTTCTTAGAAGTCGGGCCTGTCGTAAAGTCTCCTTGTGTGAGCAGCTTGCCATTTAAGTTGTTTTGGGTCAAATTTCGAATTACTTGTTTATAAAGTGTTGATTTCCATTTTACAAAAGAACAAAAAGATTAGAGTTTTGTTTTGACTATTTGTTGGTTCTGCAATAAGCTAGTCCTTGATTTGATTGTGATCAAGTAAAACACCTTAGAATAATCATTGTTGGTTTTGGCCTCGTTAAGATTGCTTAGAGTAAATTTACCTTTTAGTTTGCTTATGAGTGCATTTTCATAGATTTTAATAGTTGTTAAGATTGATTTTTGGTTATACTAGATTTATTTGCTTTATTAAAAGAAAAATACAAAAACATCTTCTTTAAAAGTCTTGTTTCAAGTAGCTTTTTGTTTTTGAAAGAGAAAAAGAGTTTTTTCGTGCATGTAAAGAGCGGTCATGTTTTTATGCTTTGAAAAGACAAACGAATTGTTTCTTTGATTGTCTTCAATTAAGAAGTTGCTTTTATAAAGATTGCATTCTCTCAACTTTTTAGTTAAGCAATTCATCGAAAAAGTAAAGTAGTGGGTAAATCATCCTAGGTGCATTTTGTAGTGGTTTCGAGTCGAGTCAACACACCACTGGTTTCACTTCCATCACCTTTTGACTTAAGAAACAACCTTAAAAGTAACGCTTAAATTAAAATCAATCTAGTAATTTTTATTTTTCTAGGGCTCTGAAACGCCAACATAGCTTAGGCTAGGGTCTTGGAGTAGGTGAGTACTTAACTTTCCAAGACTACAAAACCAAACAGATAGTTTATCTTGAGTAGAATAAATCCAATTGTTTCAATTGCACTCTGGGAAAGCTCCTCTTAAAGGAGAAGCACGAGCTCGTGTCCGAACCAGTGAGGGGATCATTCCCCCCTCGTTGGGAACGACGCCAGACAGTACGTATTACAAACGGTAAACCTCGGATTAACCATTGTCGAGGAGCCAGGGGTCACTTATCGGTAAACCTTGGATTGTTGTCAAGGAGCCGGTAAGGGGATTGAGCTTGCTACTCTGCCCTTGCGTGCTGTCGGAGTTTAGACTGTTCCCCCAGGTGTATTTGTTACTGTTGGTGACCTTAGTGACCATAATCTTTAGGGTTCTACCGAGGTGACGGTGGAGGGAAGGTCCCACTGTACCTGGAGCAGACGTCGGTTATACTCACTTGGATTTTCCGGGGGGTTCACTTCACTTCGAGACGGTTAAAGTGGAGGAACTTGTGCCGGTCTATTCATTAAGCAGGTTGTCGGGGTAACTGTTCCACCCGCCATTTCTGTACTGAATTTTGCAAGGTTGGGCTTCATCACCAACTAGTGTTTTCGGTCCGGAGAGCTTATTGTTTGTGTGTGGTTTGACTCCTAGATTTGATAGCGCGTGTTAATTTGTTTGTTTTTACTTTTAGAGACCATAGGTGTGAATTGTGAATTTTAGTTGTTAAGTGTGAATTGTGAATTGTTAATTTTAGTTTTAAATTGTTAATAAAATTCACTGGAGTTGAATATAATGGCAAATGTTCCGGAATTTATCAACCTAGGAACCCCTCCTAATGAGAATCCTAGTACTTTTCCTTACTTTGGAAATGTTGGTCCTCCTTATATGGCTACTTTGTCATTACCTGGATTTACAATAGGTTTACCGATATGGTTATTTTCAACTTCGTTGGCCCAAAATACTCCAATTGTTCCATCTCAACCGGATGCTTCACCTCAACAGAGTTCACCATCTCAACATCAGCAACCTTCTGTTGACCCTTTACCTTCTTCGCCTAATTTTTCTTCCTCCATTTCTTCCTCTTCGCCTGGTAAAAGCCTTGATGCTAGTAACCAGGAGGCTAAGAAGAAGAAGAAAGGGAAGAAGAAAAAGAAGAAGAAGAAGCAAGATAAGAAAGAAGTCAACCAACCAACCATGGCTGTAAGTGTTAGTTGTGTTGAGGAAAATTCCGACATGCATCGTAAACCCAAATACCCTTGCAGGCTTTGTAAGGGTGACCACTTCCTTGTCAATTGTCCTGGTATTCCAAAGGTCTTGGAAGTATGGTCAGAAAAATCTCATCAACTTTCCGTTGATCCATCAACCAGTGATAGTCAGGTTCCTGGGAAAAAGGGTAGAGTTAGGTTTCCTTGTAAGTTATGCAAAGGGAGTCATCAAACTCACATTTGCCCTCACATGGATGAAGCCTCAACATTTTTGGAAAACCTTACTGTTCCACAGCAAGAATTTCCAACTGGTTACCGTAAAGTTTCTCCCAACCTACCATCATCTGACGGAGTGATTGATCTAAATTCAAGTATAGTCGATCACACTCTCCCATTGGAGAGTGAAACTCATGTCACTCAGGTTGATGATCCATTAGTTGATCAAGTGGTCGATTCAATTTCACATTCGGTCGATTCAATTTCACATTCGGTCGATCCCACTTTCCCTTTGGAGAGTGAACTTCATACCGCTCAGGTTCTTCTTGTTACATCAGATTCTTCTATGCCGGGGGGCATTTCACCTGTTTCTACAGAACCCCCTCCAAGCACTGAGGTCTTTTCCTTTGATTGGAATAGAATGACAGAACCTCGTCTTCCTTCCTCCATCCCTTTCCAAATCGTTGTCAAGGCTGGTGGTAGGGACATACATCGTACTCAGGTAGATGAAGGTGCTTCTGTTAGTATTTTATCCTCAACTGTTTGGAAAGCTTTGGGTTCCCCTCAGCTTGCTCCTATTACGCAGAATCTGAAAGCTTTTAACAGAACCATTAGTGAACCTTTAGGGATCCTTCCTAAGTTTTCTCTTACCTTGGAAGGTAAAACTGTCTGTATTGATCTTATGGTAGTTCGAGGTCCCTTGGATTTCAATTTACTCCTTGGGCGAGACTATGTTTATGCGATGAAAGCTGTCGTATCGACACTCTTTCGCGTGATGTCTTTCCCTCACAATGGCAGTATTGTGACTGTAGACCAGCTTTCGTTCCCTAGTCTTGTTTCCACTACCAATAATATGACAACCCTAAATGTTCCTGATTCTAAAGTGGTATCTACCCTGCCACGGGTTAATTATGTGGCAACTGATCCCATGTTTTCAGTTACCGATGTACGTGAGCCTCTCACTGTTTTCTCATCTTCCTTTGAGGTAGATCCGGTAATTGACATGGAAAACTCTATGGGATTACTTGAACACGATGTTCTTATCCCTTTTGAGTCCCTTGACATGTGTTCCTTCCAGAGAACTATTCTTCCTTCTGATGAAGACCTCTTGGAAGCCATGATCAAGGTGGGTCCATTGACATGTCTTTCTTCCAGTTGGAAGCCATGATCAATGAGTACGAGGATAGTTTGTTCCTCTCTCAACCTCGTTTAAAAAATGAAACAAGGGTTTTGAGGATGGTTCTTTTCCTGTGTCAACCTCACTAAAAAATGAAACAACTCCCTTTTCAAGTTAAATATTGAAAGTAAACCTTCATTTCATCCAGCCGGTTGAATGCAATGAAGCCTGGGGGGCATGTACCTCGCTTTGCATCAGTATGCTAGGGGCATGCGAACTTTTTGAGCATAGTTCCTTGTCTTGTGTCAAGCTCGTTAAAAAATGAAACAAGGGTAGGTTAAGTAGGTAGATTGTAGAGCGTAGTCATGAGCATAGTTCCTTGTCTTGTGTCAAGCTCATTAAAAAATGAATCAAGGATTTTAGAGCACAGTTCCTTGTCTTGTGTCAAGCTCGTTAAAAAATGAATCAAGGTTTTTAGAGTAGCGTTTTTGTTAGGTAGATTGTAGAGAGTAGTTATGAGCATAGTTCCTTATCTTGTGTCAAGCTCGTTTAAAAAATGAAACAAGGGTTTTGAGGATAGTTCTTTTCTTGTGTCAACCTCGCTAAAAAATGAAACACCTTCCACAATTCTTTCCAAGATCTTGAAAGTAAAGCTTCATTCCATCCACCTCATTGAATGCAATGAAGCTTGGGGGGCATGTACCTTGATTTGCATCATTATGCCGGGGGCATGTGAACTTGTAACAAGCATAGTTTTTCGTTTCAAGCTTGTGTAAACATGAAACCGAATCCGAGCATAGTTCTTTTCCTGTGTCAAGCTCGTTAAAAAATGAAACAAATCCTCCTCTACTTGAGTCGAGAGATTGACTAGATCTCGTAAATGTTAAGTTGTATATTTAGGTTAGTTGTTTCGGTGTTTTGCATAATTTTCTTACAGTTTTAGGTCAAAGTCTTTTAAATGATCTCGTCACTAAACCTTCATTTCATCCAAATGGTTGAATGAAATGAAGCTGGGGGGGGCATGCGCTCTAACAGTTATGCTTAGGGGGCATCAAGCACAGTTTTATCTCTGTTTCAAGCTTGTGTAAAAATGAAACTAATTTGAAGCATAGTTTTTATCTGTTTCAAGCTTTTGTAAAAATGAAACCTATCTCGAGTCAATTTCAGTTATTTTCAAGACTCGTTAAACTCATGAAAATCCCGAGATTATTTTGCTATTTTTCATTCTCGTAAAACAAATGAAAATGCCGAGTTCTTTCCGTCTTTTCCTGCTCGTAAATTAAATTGAAAGTCGGCTATATGAGTATATTTTTATCATTTTTTCGAACTCGTTAAAACTTACGAAAAAGTGAAAACTTGAGTACATTTTTATCCCTTTTTCGAACTCGTTAAAACTTACGAAAAAGTGAAACCTTGGAGTTCTCTTTTAAGCCCTTTTCAGACTCTTAAAACATGAAAAGATTGCCGAGCGTTTCTTTTACACTCGTTAAAACGGAATTAAAAGACGGTCCCCTTTTTAGCTCTTTTCTGACCGCAAAATCAGGAAACGATTGCCGGGTTTTTGTCGTTTCAAACTCGATAAGGCAATAAAACGACGTGTCCTTGATCGCTTTTTACTTTTCAGGTCAACGACACTATTATGAAAGTACTCCTTGGTCGCAAGATCAAGCGGTTCCCCCAAGTATTATTTTATACTTTTTCGCGCTTGAGGGACACAAATGTACGAAAAAGTTCAACGTGGAGTCTCCTTTAGTTTTTTCAGACTCTCTAAAATTGAAAAACGCCGAGTTTCTCCTATACTGGGCTCGTTAAACTTTTACAGTAGAGGACCTGTTCAATTACAAACAGGAACGAACCACTCCTTCCTAGGGTTCGAATTTAAACTAGGTTGGACTCGTCCGAAGGATGAGCTTATAATCAAGCATATGTTATCCTCCTCAAGCTTGTTAAAAATAAAGAGGTACTTGCCAGAAATGGTGGGGGAAAAGAGAGAAGAATGAACCTATTTGTCACCTTTTGTCTCAGAAGAAACTTTATTACCACTCTTGAACACGACACTTTTCATTCACCTGGGTTGGGAAATCTTTTACCTCACAGTTGATCAAACCACTTTGAAAGTCTTTAACCGGGTTCCGGGGATTAACTTTGAGTTATTCGTCACCAAGCCATCTGTCGTGTCGTTATGTGTTCAAGAGGTCTGCAAGCAAAAACTTTCAACTGCAAAATACTTGTCATCCATTTGACCATCCCTGAGTCAGTCCTTACAGCAACATTTCTTCAACTTGAACAATGATTTCGTGTTGCGGGCTTGCCTGTAACGGGTCGCTTTCTATCGACATCGACACATTATCTAGAAAGATGACTTAGGAATCGACAGCACCTTGAAGTCTGCATGCATCAATGGCAGGTTTCTTGCCTTTGACGTCAGTTTACATCATTGACTTTCGATCAAAGGATTCCGTGAAGTGTTCGACATCAAAACATCTATTCACATTTCACGGGTTGTGCTTGGTACTTTGAGAACCATTGACATTACTGGTGGTTTCTCTCACGCTTGTTAACAGTTTGCATCATCGATTGGTAATCAAGTGGTTTCTAACATGTTCGACATCGAATCATTTAATCACATGGCTAGAATCGTACCAATTCGGGAAGTAGAAGTGAAGACCCTGGATCTAGTTTCTACCATCCAGGCTGCGAGGAGTTTTGTATTCATTATCTATGTAGACTAATCATAAACAGATGGCTGCGTCCATACTGTGTCTACAAAAGTCTATAAAAATGGTGTACTGCAAGATCATTCCTGTATCAGAATAGTTAGTCCATTAGTTAAAGTTTTGAATCTGAGTATGGGAATGCCTACCTCAGTGATGATATAATCTTATCCATGTATTTTGTGTTGAAAATTGCAGGTTCCAACCAGGTCATCCACAAGACAATCCTTGAAATGATAAAGCGCTTCACCCTTCCTAGAATTACAAAACCCTAAATCTATTCCAGGCTTCGCACTTTAGGGGGCAATCTGTTACACTAAAAAATGTCACCATGACCACTTACAGTTAGTATGGCTCAAATCAACCGTCATGCTACCCTCTTAGGCAAGTCTTATGCCTCTGCTATCCATCTCAAACTCAAAGAAGAGAGAAAGTCTTGTCAAAAATATGTTTATCTCTGGGGTCGCAGGTTCTCTCTAGCCTTACCTGCGGGGACGCTCACAATGTTCACAAAAGGTGCGTCCTTGGACGCTCTGTATGTTAAGGGACAGGTGCGTCCTTCTGTAAAAGGCAAAATGCGCGAGTTTCATCTTAAAAAAGTTACTTGTGGTTACTTCTAGAACTTTCTAGAGGTCAGTTTGATGAATTGGATGCGCCTCCAGTTGGTTCATGTATCTCTATTAAGGAGGAACTTATCCCATCAATAAGGGAGCTATCCCACCCAAAGAGGGGGATTATCCCATTGATGGTGGACCTGAATAACCTCTTTACAGCACTATAAATAAAGACATTGAGCCAGAGGGAGAGGAGGTTGGAGCTATACATTTTCTTTGGGTAAATGCTGCAGGAATTAGGACTCCCATTTAGAACCTTGTGAGGAGAGATTGTCTTTGCTTGATTCTACTTGGAAGTGGGTGAGCTTTGTCAAAGTAGAGGAAAACCCTTGATGGACCCTGGGAGGAACTTGCACAACACCAAGGCCAGGTTGTAAGAGTTTCTTTGTTTCGTTATTAATACAAACTGGTTTATTTTTCTCAATAGCTTGTGTTAATGAGTTATTTCATGTGTTCCTTGGTCTGCATGTTGAATATATGTTTTATTATATGAAATGCAAGTGCTTGGTAATTGTTTGATTGTTTGTGGTTGCAGGAATTGA
This sequence comes from Pinus tabuliformis, assembly GCA_031772625.1. Lineage (NCBI taxonomy): Eukaryota > Viridiplantae > Streptophyta > Pinopsida > Pinales > Pinaceae > Pinus > Pinus tabuliformis. The sequence continues at coordinate 1,577,448,887 of CM062820.1, forward strand.
CATGAAGGAGGAGCTCATCCGGATCGGCAAGGACGGACTACAACAACAGCGTTTTGGAATAAGGTAAGCCTAAACACTTGTAGTTTTCATGTTTTAAAAGGTATATTTAGAGAAAGATCACTCCATTTTGTCTTGTTTGCCGCTAGAGAGTTTAGACTCCTAGGGAGGTCAGTTGTGTCCGCACAAACGACTTTTTCCGCCACGACAGGGATATGGCATGGTAAGTGAATAGGAGACATGAAAAAATATTGTGTAACAGATGCCCCCTAAAGCATGAAGGTAGAACAAGGAGTGATGGATAGGCTGCTTTACAAGTCAGTGCAAGGACGAGAACAAAATCATCAGGAGACCTGCAAATCAATCATATACATATACATATCTGAAAACTATGATGATCATGCCTAAAAATAAAAGAACATGCATCTAATAATACATGAATGCTTGGTATGGACACAACCATCCATATAAAAGGGATCATGTGAAAATATCCTCGATATGGTCACAGACATCCAAACAAAAAGGATCATGAATATGGACCCATGGTATGGTCCCAACCATCTGTCAAGAGGAAACATGTATACAATCATGAATGACTCATAACTCCACGCAATTTGGATTCTATTAGACAAAATCCAGGGTCTTCCGCTCTATCTTGGCCCAACCAATGTATGAATTCTAACATTTGAATAGATGTGCTGAAGTCGAACATGATAGAAAACCAACTGATTACTGGTCAATGATGTAAACCATTAATAGGAATGAGAGAAACCACCAATAATGATAATGGCTCTCAAGGTACAATCAGCGCAATCCGCGAATGCGAATAATGGAACTGAAGTCGAACACCTGTGAAATCGCCTGATTAAAGGTCAATGATCTAAACCTATCGTCAAATGTGAAGAAATTTCCATTGAGGCATGCAAGCTCTAAGGTACTGGAAGGGAGTTTCTAGATAATATTCCTAGATAATGAACTAAAGTCTACGGGAAGCGATCCATTGGAGGAGGGCCATAATGAATCCCACATTTTCAACACAAAACAAAGTATGTAGTAGGGTGAACAAGTACGATTCAGGACTGTGGCAGAAATTCAGATAGTTTACAAGTCATAAAGAGTTGCAAATAGGACTTCTCTTGAACATAACGACGACATGGATCTGGAGCTTGGCATCATTGGACTCAACATAGGATCAGAGGTCATGATGATGAAAGGTATGATCAAATGAGAGGTGAAATGGATTTCCCAAACCAGGAAGGTAAGTGATGGAGTGAGGATGTCCCAAACCCAACACGAGTAACATATGAGTGTCATGTTCAAGAGTGACATGCTACCTTTACAAGATACAAAAGATGGACACTTTCACTTTTTCCCCCACCATTTTTGGCAAGTACCCCATATATTTTTTATCACAAGCTTGAAGGGATAACATATGCTTTCCATATAAGTTCACCCTTCGGATGAATCCATCTCAGTATGTTTTATGGGCCCTAGGAAGGAGGAACCTGGTCTCATCATGGTGACAAGTCATGCATCATTTTAGTTTTACGAGTCCAACAAAGGTGAGACTTGACATCTTTTTCATATTTAGCGAGTTTGAAAAGGAGGCGTAAAATAAAACTCCAAAGGTCCATTTTTATAAATTGTTTCTTGAACCTGAAAAGGTAGAATACAATATTCAAGAGAACCTCTTAGCCATGTTTGACTAAGGTATTTATTTTTCGTACAATATTCTATCTCAGTTTGGAAAAGGGTAAGATTATACTAAGTAGAAGTCATTTCATTTACTTTAACAAGTTTGAAAAGACAAGTACTCGAAAATATTTTCATATTTTGAGAGTCAGAAAATAGTTAAAAGATGACTCCACCTGGAAGAACGAGTGGTATAAAAGGATAGCAACTGGTTCTGATCATGATGGAACTTCTCAAAACATGTAAAGGTCAGGAGGATGGCTAATAATACCACTCATCGCAGATGTTCCTTAGGAAAGAGAAATACTTGACTGAGATCTGATGAGATCTAATCAAAGACCTGAATCGGAAGGGGATTTATTTAATTTTTTAACGAGCTTGACATAGGAAAAGAAACATGCTCATGACACCTTGTTTCATTTTTTCCGAGCTTGACACAAGTAAAGGAGCCATGCTCATAACCTATTTCATTTTTTAATGAGGTTGACATAGTAAAAGAACTATCCTCATGGATACCTAATTCATTTTGTAATGAGGTTGACATAGTAAAAGAACTATCCTCATATCCCTTGTTTCATTTTTTAATGAGCTTGACACAAGGCAAGGAACTTTGCTCCAAAGACCTTGATCACAGACCAAATGAGGCCATGGATTGCAAGAGGTTCTCGTTAGATGGGAGAACAACACTCTAGAAGGAATACATGTCTAGGGATCCAATTAAACAATTGGGCTCCAATGTCCCTAGTACATGATGTACTACATCACCTACTAGATCATCAGTAGATGTGGGCATGGAACAGGTAGCGACGTAATTAACCTATGGCGGGGGTGATACCACTTACTCATAAGAACCATTTAGGGACAATGTTTGATTGGGAGTTGATTCAAGACCAATGAATGTAAGTTGATTAATGATCAAAATGCTTCCTTCATGCGGGGAACATATCACTCGAAAGAGGGAAGAGACAAGATCACCCATGACATAAACATAGTCACGACCAAGGAGTAGATTAAAATCCAAAGGGCCTTGGACAACCATCACATCTATAAAGACAATATTTCCTCACAAAGTAATAGGTAACTTAGGAAGGATCCCTAACAGTTGACTTGTTCCTCTGTTAAAAGCTAAAGGATTCTAGGTGATGGGGGAAAAGCTGAGGAGAACCTAAAGCCTGCCAAGCAGTTGAGGAAAAAATACTAACAGATGCGCCCTCTTCTATGATTGTGCTAGGTAAAACCACATTGTAAGCATGTACTGTAATCTGGAAAGGCACATAAGACAGAAGATGATATCCTTCTAGTCGACTCCAATCAAACGAAGTGACTAAAATAGTAGGAGAGGGTGTCGTAGGAATGCGAGAGCTTCCCTCTTGTGCTATGGGAATAGGAGAAATTCTCTTATGTACCTCGATAATGGGAGGATTTACCTCTAGTTCATTCAAAACTAAAGAAACTGGAAGAACCTTAGCAATATGAAGTTCACTCTCTATTAGAAAGGTACGGTTAACTGAAGGTGGAGCCAAGTCTACCATTTTATCAACCAATGGTTGGTCAAGAATGGAATCATGAGACTCACTTTCAGATAGAGAGGGGTTTACCAAAGATGGATTTTGATCAATCACTTGATCAACTAGTAGAGGATCACGGGAAAGCTTTCGATAACTAGCTGAAAGATGAGGCTGGGTAGCAGTAAGGTTTTCCAACTCTTTGGAAGCTTCATCGAAAAGAGGACAAAGGTGAATGGGATGATTACCTTCACATAAATTACTGGGAAATTTGGTTTGTCCCTTTTTCCCTTGGAATTTATTATTACTAATTGAAGGTTTATCACTAGCATGATCTCCAAAGTATGATTACAAAGGTTGATGTGAACTTGTGGACAACAATTCTAAGACCTTGGGAATACCAAGAAAATTTCGAAGAAGGTGGTCACCCTTACATAACATGCAAGGGGATTTTACTTTCCAAGGATGGTTGGAAGATTTTCTACATCATTTTCATCCATAACAATGGATGCTTGGTTTCCCCCTTGCTTATTTTGTTTCTTCTTCTTCATCCTATTCTTCTTCTTCTTAGCTTCCTGGTTACTAGAATCTAGACTTTCACAAGGCGAAGAGGAAGAACGAGATGAATAAATAGGTGAAGAAGACAAAGGGTCAACTTTAAGATCAAATGGAGGTTGATGCTGTTCAGGTGGAGGAGAAATTTTGGACACTTGGAATCACCAAGGTCGAAAATAACCAAAATATCAAACCAATGGTTAATCCAGGAAGGGACAACGTTGCCATATAGGGAGAACCAGTATTTACAAAAGAAGGAAAAGGACTAGGATTCTCGTCAGAGGGGTTTCCTTGACTGGTAGACTCATAAAATGTTGCCATCAGTATCAACCTAATATCTACTAAGGAGTATTTCCATAGGAAGGATCTTTTTTCACAGTCAATTAATTAATTTTAGAAATTAACAAAACAAAATAAAATAGGGGTAAGCTAGGCAAGAGGTTTACCAAGTATCTGTGAACTGCATATACACCTTAGCCGAAACCAAGGACTTAATGTACGGTGGCCAATCTCCTTGAATGATGTGTTCAGTGTATCATGTCTACAAGGTGGCTGACACAGTTACCTATGGCCAACCTAATGGGGTCTCCTAATATATACACGATGGTACGAGGAGCACAAGTCTGTGTTAGAGATGTCTAATGCATAACCATTCAGTGAGAACATTACGATATACTTGCCATATTAGAGTGCCTCTAATATACCTTAGAGTACTGGAGAACCTTTGATATAATTCCATACTGGAACAAGATTTCATCCCCTTGATACAATACAGACAATTAACGACAGCTGCTAGGTTTATAGATGTCGGAACACGTCTCTATCCTAGACCTTTCAATGTTTGCGTTAAGGTCCAAATGATCCTTAGGTTAATTGAGGTAAATTTTAAGTTTATCTTCAATTAAGTTTTGGTTTTAAGGCTCAAAACAATGTCACCCGAATCCCTAACATGCAGCTATATGAGAAAAGGAAACTTTCCATTTCAATGAAAGCTAGACTGATCAAGGGAAGAAATTTCAATCAATAATGCATCAAACAACATGTCTTCCACTAAATTTCACTTTCATCTTCCAAATGCAATGCCCAAAGAAAAAATGATTCCCACTTTTCACTATCCTAAATGCAACTTTTTCGAAAGCAAAATGAGTTTACTTTACAAATATGAACTTATATGAATTATGCTTTTATTTTCGTTTTGAATGATTTGATGCACCTAATATAGTTTTTAGTTTTCAATCACTGAAAAATGTTATCTATTTTCAATAATGAATCTCAAAAAACAACTTTTCAATGCAACTAATCTAATGCTTTTTCATGAAAAGTAAATTTCGAAAGAGAGGCTAAAACAAATGCAAAATGATGTTTTTAATGATTTCCATAGAAAACAACACTCAATCAATAAGAAAAACCAACATCTTAATGACACCAACAAGCAGCAAGCGATGACCAATTGACAAGAAACCCTAGAACTCAATCATATTTCACTTCAAAGCCAATGAGACAAATTTTGCAAATTAATCAAGGAAATCAATCAAAAACCCTGACAAATCCAAGAATATATGATGGAAAAAGACCTCAGGGGCCAAGACACAATAGATTCTATGGTAGAAACCTTAAAAATTCTCACATTCAAGGATCAACGCTACTTCACATAGAAAAAGATGTGTTAACAGGGTCATCAACACTACTTTTCATAGCAAAAATCATGTTGTCAGCACTACTTTTCATAGCAAAATGCATGTTGTCAACACTAATTTTTGTAGCAAAAACCGTGTTGTTCTTTAGCATGGGTAAACAATGGAGAAGAGGGTTTTCAACATGACTCTAAAGGTAAAAACAAGCACTGTCAGCGCGAATGTCACTGATAAAACTCATGTTGAGCGAGGAATATGGGAAAAAACAAAAAAAAAATCATAAACACTTCAGACTTAACTCTCTAAGGTAATAATCAATGATTGTGTATACCTATACAGACTCAAACTAACTAAGAACTTGATGGTTGGTCAAACTGATTGGGAGATTAGATCAAAATAGTGATTGAAGAGGCTATAGCTTCCCTAGTGGAGTTGTAATTTTTTGTGAAGGAAAATCCTCTCTGCATAGATAGATGATCCCTCTAGCCTAATGAGTGGGTCTAGCAACAAACGACACAATCTATAAGATACGTTCCTAGACTACAATCAAAATTAAAGAAGAGGAAGGAGACCTACCTCATTCTGATGCTAGGATGTATTCGTTTATTAAAGATATTTATCTCTTGCTCCCCTAGGCTCAATCCTTTTTGCTCATAGCATTTGAATACCTAAACAAAAGACCAAAAACACAACAAAGCATAGAAGTGAAACCAACATAATTAAAATGTAATCCACTTAACAGATCAAGGAGCATTAAGATAAACGAAGCATCAACACAAACATTTATGGAAAGTGAACCAACAGTTGTATTTATTAATAAACAAAAGAGGAACCATACAACCCGGGCCTTAATGTTGGAAGCCCTCCTTGAGTGAATGTCCAAGTTGAAGCACAAGCTCTCCAAGCACTCTTTCTCCAAGCCAAATTGAATAGCATGTATGCATTATCTTAGCGTAAGGGTGAAAATAATCAGAGACCAACCATTTGGGAATGGAAGGGGGTGAATTTATAGGAAGGGAGAAGGAGTTAGGGATCCACAAAAGAGGGAGGAAGGTCTACATCTCAAGGGTAAATCCCATGATGATAAGATCAAGAGGCTCAAATGAGAGAGCTTGACCATATCAACAACCAATATCCAACTTGATGTTCCCGAAGGTTCTAGTGAGCAAAGCATCTCCTCTAGTTTGGGAAAGCATGCCAGAGGGAGTTCAACGTGAGTTTTCATATGAGTGTCTTAAGGGCAATTTTCCTTTGATTCTTTAGGGAGGTTTTGGTCTGTATATCATGATGGATATGCTACACAGTAGTCAATGTTTTGGCACTTCGATATATGGCATGGGAAGTGAATAGGAGACATGAAAAAATACCAGGTAACACCATTTATCGACAACTAGTAGGTTCACTGATGTATCAAGTGAAAACACAATGACATATGTGTTATGCAATCAACCAACTGATCCAAGTTATGGTTAGGCCAACCAAATTATTTTGGAAGGAAGCTAATAATGTTTTACGGTACCTCATAAGTACTACCCAGTCTAGAATATGGTACATACAGATAGAGGGAGTGAAGTTGTGTGACTTCATAGATTCATATTGGGTAGGGATTCCATTAGACCTGAAGAGTACATCAGGTGGAATTTTTAGTGTTGGATCTGTAGTTGTTTCCTAATATAGCAGGAAGAAAATATTTGTGGTGCTTAGCTTGGCAGAAGAAAAATACATGGCTGCAAGTCAAGCAACATGTGAGGGGATCTGGATGAGAAACATACTTGTTGGATTATTTGGTCAAATGATGGATCCAACTGTGATCTACTATGATAATCAAATTTCCATCAAAATATTTGAGAATCTTGTTTTTCACAATTGATCCAAGCATATAGATATCTAGTATTGCCATTTATGAGATTATGTGTAGAGGCGGTTAATTTTTCTACAATACATTCTGACAGAGGAACAAGATGCTGAGATTTTGACAAAATATTTTTCAAGAGGGAAGTTCGAGTTCCCCAGGTGCAGGATAGGGTTTTTGATAACCCTTTCTTGTTGATAGGGAGTGTTGAAAAATGCAACAAGAAATTCTCAATTTCATTTTGCCTTCATTAAATTGAGAAATTCGAATTTCCACATCAGCAAACAACTTGGGTGCATTTAACTTGTGTGACATGTATTTTGTCACCCATATTACTCATTAAATTTGAGTTGGAGGTGTTAGATTTTAGTTAAGCATGTGTGATTTCTAATTTGTAGCAATCAAGGTCAATTATTTCAAGTTGTTTCAGTTAAACTAGTTGTAACTTTTGGAGGAACTAGTGGAAGGTTAGTTGTGCATTGGGACTTTATATAAACTCAGTGATCATCGAGTTAACTGATAAATCATCCCAAAATATCTAGTGCATGTAGATAAGTCAAGTTCCCTAGCTATGATGGAGATACCAATGCAATGTAACATCATTTGTAAACTAGTCTTGAGTGTACAGGTGTTGTATGTAGTCAGATGATCAACCTTGGGATTTACGCAATCCATTTTGGAGAAATTCCTAAATTCCTAAATAAATCGCAGAAGACAAGCCAAGACAAGAGGACAAAAGATGTGGCGCTAGCCAGGGAAAAACCCCAATGTGTGGAAACCCTTGATCAATTCTTCTTATATGTTCTTCAATAGTTCAACAGAGAGAGAGAGAGAGAGAGAGAGAGAGAGAGAGAGAGAGAGAGAGTACATTTACAACAAAAGTCAACACTTTGACTTATCTAGGTAAGAGCATAGATCATCTCTAAGAAGATGATACATGAGATTAGTTGGAGACATGCTGCTTCAACTAATTCTCTAAGGTGACTCCTTCACCTATCGTTATGCTACATTTCATCATCATGCTTCATCGCGCTGCACCATGCTGCACCCATCATCACTATCTTGAATCTCATCACGCTTCATTAATCATGACTGTACCCATCACTGTACTACATTATGTACCATTGTTGCACTATGTTACCATCCTGACCTATGTGTTGGTTGCACCGTGCTTGCTTGTTTTCCCTTGCTTGCTTGTTGTTCCTAGCATGCTTGCTATCCTTAGCATGCTTGTTGTTGCATGCTACTTGTCCCTTGCATGCTAGCTGTAACATTGCATGCTTGGTGTATTTACTACTAAGTACCATACAACTGTCCCAATGTTATTTAGCTATCCCTTGCATGCTGCTTTCCTTCGGAGACAGATACTCTGGTTGTTTCGGCAGCGCCTGGCAGTTCTAGCAGTTTTGGCTGTTCCTAACAGTTCTAGCAGTTCTGGTTGTTCCAGATTTTTCGACAGTTCCAACTTTTCTGGCAGTTCTGGCTTTTTCAACAGTTCCGACAGTTCTGGTAGTTCCGGCTTTTCCAGCTTTTCCGGCAGTTTCGGCTTGTCCAGAATTTCTGGCATTTCTAGCAATTCCAGCTTTTCTGACTTTTCCAGCTTTTCTAGCAATTCCAGATTTTCCGGTATTTCTGGCTATTCCAACTGTTCTAACTTCCATCTTTTCTGGTAGTTCTAGCTTTTCTGGCAGTTTCGGCTTTTCTGGTAGCTCCGGAATTTTCGACATTTTCAGCTTTTTCGGCTTTTCCAACAGTTCCAGATTTTCCAACTTTTCTGGCTTTTTCGGCAGTTCCAACTTTTCCGGCGTCCATCTTTTCCGGCAGTTCTGGATTTTCCGGAAATTCTGGCTTTTCTAAAAGTTCTGGCTTTTCTGGTAGTTTTGGCAGTTCTGGATTTTCCAGCAGTTCCAGCAGTTCTGACTTTTCCGGCTTTCCCGACTTTTCCATGTTTTCCTGGTTTTCTGGGTTTTCCGGTAGTTCTGGCTTTTTTGGCTTTCCCAGCTTTTCTGACAGTTCCAGCTTTTCTGGCAGTTCCAGCTTTTCTGGTAGTTCTAGCTTTCTACCTTCTGGATCACGGCAATGTTATTCCTTATGATCTCTCCTCCTACTAAAACCCAAAGGCAAGTAGAGAGAGGAAGAGATCCCAAGTGTGTTGAAATGACTTGAAGGCCACCTCTATTTATACTAAAACATTGAGCACATGTGGGGTTTATTTGGTTGCTGGCAGACCTTGACGAATTGTCTTATAACGCAAATAAAATCATAACTCCATGAATACTTATTGGAATCGATGATCTTTAGATCAATCCTACACCTCTCGATGATAGGGATCCAAGAAAAATATCAGCTAACATAAATAAGATGACCCACATGGGGTTTGGCCCTAGTTTCCAATTTTAACACTCCCTCTCAACTAGGGAGAACTCCATCTATTGATCCATATGTCTGACTGTACTATCTCTGCCATCAGTGCCTTACACTGCTCTGATTTTTTGAGCTCTACTCTGCTTTGATCTTCTGAGCTCTACTCTGCTGAACCATGAAGAAGAAGAATTGATCGAGAATGTCTCATACCATTCCCTACTGACCCAAAGTCAGTTTCATCTTAAGAGAGTGTGTCACATCACTCTTACTGACCCGAAGTCAGTTTTATTGATCCTAGATCAATATCATAAGAGAGTGTCTCAAACCACTCATACTGGTCCTAGATCAATGTCACAAGAGAGTGTCTCAAACCACTCATACTGATCCCAGATCAGTTTCATTGATCCCAGATCAATGTCACAAGAGAGTGTCTCAAACCACTCATACTGATCCTAGATCAGTTTCATTGATCCCAGATCAATGGAGGTCATCCTAGCATAGGGATTATGGTAGATACAACGATGCGTCCATCGATAGCACTACTATGGTCCCTATCCTCATTTCCCTGCTCATTGATTAGATGAGAGGTACTTCCCATGAGTCCCAGACTACATGGGTAGGATGGCTCGACAGGAGAACTAATCATCTTATCCATAGGAGAACGAATCATCCTATCAGTGGATGCCATGGAGAACTAATCATCCTAGCCCATAGGAGAACTAATCATCTCGTTCCATAGATGCCACAGAGAACAAATCATCTTGGCCCATAGGAGAACTAATCATCCTGTTCCATAGTCACCACGGAGAAGAAATCATCTTGGCCCACAGGAGAACTAGTCATCTTGTTCCACAGTTACCATGGGAGAACTAACCATCCCGGCCCATAGAAGGACTAATCGTCCTGTTCCATAGTTGCCACGGGAGTACTAATTATCCCGACCCACAAGAGAACTAATCGTCTTGTTCATAGTGCACCACCAGGGGAGGGTGAGTCGCCCTGTGGTCATATGTTGCTCCAGTAAGTACCCCAAGCGCCCCAGATCTCCCAAAGCTCAATGCATGCAACATGTAGGACCCTTATAAGAAGGTCTCTCAACAACTCCAAGTCGTTCGAGAAACTCACAGATTTGACTTTTCCCTGGGGCTTTGACAAAATGTCTACGACCTGTACATCAGTCTTAATGCAATGGAGCCTCCTCGATCATCAACTTACCATATCGTAGATAAGGCAATATCTGATGTCTATCTGCTAGAGAAATCATCGAGTACGAGATTCCTCAATTATCGAATCCCCCCCTGGTTGTCACAGAGAATCACAATGGTATTCATCATGTGTACAAACAACTCACTTAAGAGCTTCTGCAACCATGCAGCTTCACATGAGATCATACTTGTAGCTATGCATTCGGTCTCGACGGTGCTTATAACAACCAACTTCTGCTTCCTGCTCATCCATGATATCAAAGTAGAATCCAAAGAGAACCAGCACTGAGAAGTGCTGTAGTGATCCTCCACACTTCCTGCCCAGTCAGCTTTCGAATAGTCATGCAGTTTCATATTTTCGACAGTGTATCTCAATCAATGAGAGATTGTGCCCCAAAGACATCTCGGAAGATTCTTGGCACCAATCTAGTCAGGCTCAACCAAAATATGAGCTCACCATGCTAACTGCAAAATATATGTCCAGACGGAAGTTCACCAAGAACATCAACGCGAATGAGTTTATGAAACTCAAAGGCATTTCCCAAATCTGGTCCAACATCACTACCATATAACTTCTGAAAGTTAAGATCCTCAAGGTAGTCATAGGCTTGCAGTTTATCATTTCACATCCAGAATCCAACTCCCTCTTACTTCTGCAAATGAGAGGGTCTGCACCTGTTAGAAATAGGTCGTCCTCATAAGGTGTCAGTATGAGAGGTCTATCATCCACAACCTTCAGGTAATGGTTTGGATCGGTTACACTCCCATTGAATCTCAGCTTCATCAGATAGCTATCAATCCTCTCATACTATGCCTGGGGTGTTTTCATTCAAGCCATAAAGGTATTTCTTCCACCTATATACATGAGATTCCCGATCATGAATCTCAAACTCCTCTGGTTGTTCCAAACCTGTGGACCTACTGCATGAGGGGAATTGTCCCCTTATAAGATTTTGCTTCGGTACATCTCAGACATGTACCTTCATGCTCTACTTGAACTCAGACATCCCTATCACCATTTGACTCACATCAGGTAGGGCCCCATAGGTAGATCTCTAGTGTTATAGATGCGATATGTCAACTGACATGATCCCCAATGGACCATCCTGCAATTTGATACAAATTGCCAACCCTGAACCCATGAGAAAAAGCATCTTTGAAAATTATATTTTTTAACATGTACCTTTCCATCGATGAATTCCACCCTGAAACCTTTGACTTCCATTTCCGAGATGGACACCAGGTTCTTCTTATGATCAGGTACATAAAAGAGATTCTGTAAATGAATCGAGTTACCTTCATTCAATTGAGGGGTAACATTCCCCACACCCTTTCTGGGATAGGTGGCATCGGCTGCAAGTATAATCCCACGATTGTTTCCATCTCTACCAAATTAGAGAGTGCACCCATCTATCCAATGAAGTGCATTGAAGCACTACAATCTATAAGCTAGATTCCCAAAGAATCTGAAGGAGAGGGCCAATACAAGATAATGCTTCTTTATTGATCCAGGTGGATATTGGTGGCCACCTGCCAGGTCCACCTGGACCCCCACCATTGTCTTTCTCAGCATTTTCAGTTTCCTTAATTGTAGCACAGTTTACTATTTTTAGCAGTTTTTCGGGTCCTGAACTTCCGGAGCCGTTTTGAGGCCCTAAACGACGTTTTTTTTTGGAATTTTGGGGCGACCGAGCCCTATGTTGCCTCCCAAAGTGGTAGTACTCGGATAGATCTTTCTAACGAGCTATCGTACGCGTCAAACGGAGATCGTATGCCAAAGTTACAACCCCGGGAAATTGATGTACCAATTTACCCAAACGGGGCCCACAATTTGGCGTTTCATCTTCTAGGGTTAGGTTTCGGTATGTGAAGGGTTTTCCATTGTTTCTCAACAATAAATAGGCCTTCGAGCCTCATTGTAATACAGTTCAGAACAGTTCAGAGGCATGTAGCCATCACATCTCTTCTCAGAGATAAGCTACCATCGCCCTAGCTAGTTTATTGCCATTTCTGTTTGTAAGCATATGTCAGTATTTTCCATTAATGAAATGAAGTATTATTTCCGCTGCATCTTTGTGTATATGGTTATCTCTGTAATTTGTTGCGTTCCTGCTTAAATCTGGATCAGTGGTATCAGAGCGGTCTGCTTTTTCTCTGTTTTTCTTTGCATGTCCCCAACAAGGTCGGGATATAAGGAGTTAGGGCTTGAACTGGTTGAACCTTTGCAAGACCAGCCTCGCAAATCCCGACGGCCTCCCATGGCGGACGAGAAGAAAGACGAGGGAGCAGGAGATCCCATCAAAATCTTGCTCGAAGAAGCGCTCGAGCGACAACGGAACGCGATGATGGACAGCTTTGCGCAGATCCTTCAGCGGCTACCCAGAAGCGGTGCATCGGCTTCCAGCAGCTCCTCTGGAAACGCCACACCCTTTAAAGTACAAGTTAATTTTGAAATCCCCATATTCGAGGGTCAGATAGACGCCTATGCCGTAGATAAATGGTTAAATCTGCTAGAGGGTTATTTTTCTGTTCATGAATTTTCGAGTCGGGAAAAGATTGTTTTTGCTCTTCTCAAAGCAGCCCCCCACGTCAAGGACTGGTGGGAAACCTACTGCGAGCAGAAGGATGAAAGTACTGGCTCACTATTTTCAGCCGCACCCACCTGGGATTCGTTCCGGGATGCCATCAAGGAGCAGTACTACCCTGTCGGAAGCTATGAGGATGAATACATAAAGTGGACCACGCTGCGGCAGGGAAGGGACCAAGATGTGCCGGAGTTCACCAATCTTTTCCATACCCTTCGCACAAAGTTGGGTATCAAGGATTCGGAGCAACATTTGATACTCAAATACCGTGGCTGCCTGCACAAGTACATCCAGGAAGAAATACAGTTCCTAAACATCCCCTCGCTCGGCACAGCATACCGGTATGCCGTCAAAGTCGAGCAGAAGTTTAAACAAAAGAAGCGAGACTTTGGATCTGCGAATCCAAAGCAGGGGAAAGGTGCCCCTAAACCACAGAACAAAGGAAAAAGCCAAGGCGGGACAGCCCAAGACAACCAGCTGAAGCTGCAAGCAAAGAGCAACGCCGCGAAGCCGAGAAAGGACACTGGAAAATGGTGCGAGTTCCATAAGAGCTCCACTCACAACACAAGTGAGTGTCGGGCCAAACAGTCACTGGTGGCTGAGCTAAAGGTTTCAGAATCAGATGCATGTTCCGACTCTGAGTCAGAACCCGATAAGGGGTATGAAAAAGGGAAGCAGATCATTGATGCGGATCCCAGCGCCACTGTTGCTACCGCAAAGATCCAGAAAAATGAACCCGAAGATCCAGAGGAGGAGGAGCGTCTCTTCCACTCCCAGATGTGGGTCAAGGGCTCCCCGATACAGTTCATTGTTGATAGCGGGAGTCAAAAGAACCTCATTTCGGCAGAGGTCGTGAAGCGGTTGGGCTTACCGACCACAGCACATCCACAACCATACACCATTGGGTGGCTTTACCAAGGGCGAGATCTTCGCGTGAGCCAGCAGTGGCGCCTTCCATACAACATCAAGCCCTTCACGGATGAGGTATTGTGTGACATTGCTCCCCTTGAAGTTTGTGATGTATTACTAGGACAACCATACTTGTGGAAGCGACATGCTGTGTATGAATCAAGGCCCCGTGCTGTTATTATTACATTGGGAAATAAGTTGTTCAGGATACCAGAGGTACCACCACTTGTCGCCATCTCTTTGATTACTGCAAAACAATGCAGTAAGATCATTTCCAAAACCAGGAAATTTGTTTTCCTGATGATACGCCCTCAAGGGAAGAAGAAGACAGTGGCCTCGGCCTCCAAATGAGGTCCCTCTGCACGGCAGCTACAAATGGACAAGATTGTGGAGGAGTACAAAGACATCTTCACCTCCCCGGCAGGGGTTCCTCTGCACTGTCAAGTCAAGCACTCCATTGATCTGACCCCAGGTGCGCCGCTACCCAATGGACCAATTTATCGGCGCTCCGTTCTGGAGAACAATGAAATCAAGAGGCAGATTCAGGAGCTCCTACAGAAAGGTCACATCCGTCCGAGTTCTTCACCCTGTGGGAGCCCGATAGTGTTGGTACAGAAGAAGGATGGGACGTGGAGACTCTGTATTGACTATCGGGCGCTGAACAAGATCACTGTCCGTAATAGGTACCCGATCCCGCGGATTGATGACCTCCTAGACCAACTAAAGGGGGCGAAATATTTCAGCAAGATCGATCTGAAGTCAGGATATCACCAGGTACCAATTGAACCCTCAGATGTGTGGAAGACTGCCTTCAAATCCAAGGAGGGCCTCTTCGAATGGTTGGTCATGCCTTTCGGATTGACGAATGCTCCTGCAACCTTTATGAGGCTAATGGATGACATCTTGCGGCCATTCACCAACTCCTTTGTAGTAGTATACTTGGATGACATTCTGATCTTCAGCCAGAGTTGGCCCTAAACGACGTTTTTTTGGAATTCTGGGGCGACCAAGCCCTATGTTGCCTCCCAAAGTGGTAGTACTCGGATAGATCTTTCTAACGAGCTATCGTACGCGTCAAACGGAGATCGTATGCCAAAGTTACGACCCCGGGAAATTGATGTACCAATTTACCCAAACGGGGCCCACAATTTGGCGTTTCATCTTCTAGGGTTAGGTTTCGGTATGTGAAGGGTTTTCCATTGTTTCTCAACAATAAATAGGCCTTCGAGCCTCATTGTAATACAGTTCAGAACAGTTCAGAGGCATGTAGCCATCACATCTCTTCTCAGAGATAAGCTACCATCGCCCTAGCTAGTTTATTGCCATTTCTGTTTGTAAGCATATGTCAGTATTTTCCATTAATGAAATGAAGTATTATTTCCGCTGCATCTTTGTGTATATGGTTATCTCTGTAATTTGTTGCGTTCCTGCTTAAATCTGGATCAGTGGTATCAGAGCGGTCTGCTTTTTCTCTGTTTTTCTTTGCATGTCCCCAACAAGGTCGGGATATAAGGAGTTAGGGCTTGAACTGGTTGAACCTTTGCAAGACCAGCCTCGCAAATCCCGACGGCCTCCCATGGCGGACGAGAAGAAAGATGAGGGGGCAGGAGATCCCATCAAAATCTTGCTCGAAGAAGCGCTCGAGCGACAACGGAACGCGATGATGGACAGCTTTGCGCAGATCCTTCAGCGGCTACCCAGAAGCGGCGCATCGGCTTCCAGCAGCTCCTCTGGAAACGCCACACCCTTTAAGGCACAAGTTAATTTTGAAATCCCCATATTCGAGGGTCAGATAGACACCGATGCCGTAGATAAATGGTTAAATCTGCTAGAGGGTTATTTTTCTGTTCATGAATTTTCGAGTCGGGAAAAGATTGTTTTTGCTCTTCTCAAAGCAGCCCCCACGTCAAGGACTGGTGGGAAACCTACTGCGAGCAGAAGGATGAAAGTACTAGCTCACTATTTTCAGCCGCACCCACCTGGGATTCGTTCCGGGATGCCATCAAGGAGCAGTACTACCCTGTCGGAAGCTATGAGGATGAATACATAAAGTGGACCACGCTGCGGCAGGGAAGGGACCAAGATGTGCCGGAGTTCACCAATCTTTTCCATACCCTTCGCACAAAGTTGGGTATCAAGGATTCGGAGCAACATTTGATACTCAAATACCGTGGCTGCCTGCACAAGTACATCCAGGAAGAAATACAGTTCCTAAACATCCCCTCGCTTGGCGCAGCATACCGGTATGCCGTCAAAGTCGAGCAGAAGTTTAAACAAAAGAAGCGAGACTTTGGATCTGCGAATCCAAAGCAGGGGAAAGGTGCCCCTAAACCACAGAACAAAGGACAAAGCCAAGGCGGGACAGCCCAAGACAACCAGCTGAAGCTGCAAGCAAAGAGCAACGCCGCGAAGCCGAGAAAGGACACTGGAAAATGGTGCGAGTTCCATAAGAGCTCCACTCACAACACAAGTGAGTGTCGGGCCAAACAGTCACTGGTGGCTGAGCTAAAGGTTTCAGAATCAGATGCATGTTCCGACTCTGAGTCAGAACCTGATAAGGGGTATGAAAAAGGGAAGTAGATCATTGATGCGGATCCCAGCGCCACTGTTGCTACCGCAAAGATCCAGAAAAATGAACCCGAAGATCCAGAGGAGGAGGAGCGTCTCTTCCACTCCCAGATGTGGGTCAAGGGCTCCCCGATACAGTTCATTGTTGATAGCGGGAGTCAAAAGAACCTCATTTCGGCAGAGGTCGTGAAGCGGTTGGGCTTACCGACCACAGCACATCCACAACCATACACCATTGGGTGGCTTTACCAAGGGCGAGATCTTCGCGTGAGCCAGCAGTGTCGCCTTCCATACAACATCAAGCCCTTCACGGATGAGGTATTGTGTGACATTGCTCCCCTTGAAGTTTGTGATGTATTACTAGGACAACCATACTTGTGGAAGCGACATGCTGTGTATGAATCAAGGCCCCGTGTTGTTATTATTACATTGGGAAATAAGTTGTTCAGGATACCAGAGGTACCACCACTTGCCGCCATCTCTTTGATTACTGCAAAACAATGCAGTAAGATCATTTCCAAAACCAGGAAATTTGTTTTCCTGATGATACGCCCTCAAGGGAAGAAGAAGACAGTGGCCGCGACCTCCAAATGAGGTCCCTCTGCACGGCAGCTACAAATGGACAAGATTGTGGAGGAGTACAAAGACATCTTCACCTCCCCGGCAGGGGTTCCTCTGCACTGTCAAGTCAAGCACTCCATTGATCTGACCCCAGGTGCGCCGCTACCCAATGGACCAATTTATCGGCGCTCCGTTCTGGAGAACAATGAAATCAAGAGGCAGATTCAGGAGCTCCTACAGAAAGGTCACATCCGTCCGAGTTCTTCACCCTGTGGGAGCCCGATAGTGTTGGTACAGAAGAAGGATGGGACGTGGAGACTCTGTATTGACTATCGGGCGCTGAACAAGATCACTGTCCGTAATAGGTACCCGATCCCGCGGATTGATGACCTCCTAGACCAACTAAAGGGGGCGAAATATTTCAGCAAGATCGATCTGAAGTCAGGATATCACCAGGTACCAATTGAACCCTCAGATGTGTGGAAGACTGCCTTCAAATCCAAGGAGGGCCTCTTCGAATGGTTGGTCATGCCTTTCGGATTGACGAATGCTCCTGCAACCTTTATGAGGCTAATGGATGACATCTTGCGGCCATTCACCAACTCCTTTGTAGTAGTATACTTGGATGACATTCTGATCTTCAGCCAGAGTTGGCCCTAAACGACATTTTTTTGGAATTCTGGGGCGACCGAGCCCTATGTTGCCTCCCAAAGTGGTAGTACTCGGATAGATCTTTCTAACGAGCTATCGTACGCGTCAAACGGAGATCGTATGCCAAAGTTACGACCCCGGGAAATTGATGTACCAATTTACCCAAACGGGGCCCACAATTTGGCGTTTCATCTTCTAGGGTTAGGTTTCGGTATGTGAAGGGTTTTCCATTGTTTCTCAACAATAAATAGGCCTTCGAGCCTCATTGTAATACAGTTCAGAACAGTTCAGAGGCATGTAGCCATCACATCTCTTCTCAGAGATAAGCTACCATCGCCCTAGCTAGTTTATTGCCATTTCTGTTTGTAAGCATATGTCAGTATTTTCCATTAATGAAATGAAGTATTATTTCCGCTGCATCTTTGTGTATATGGTTATCTCTGTAATTTGTTGCGTTCCTGCTTAAATCTGGATCAGTGGTATCAGAGCGGTCTGCTTTTTCTCTGTTTTTCTTTGCATGTCCCCAACAAGGTCGGGATATAAGGAGTTAGGGCTTGAACTGGTTGAACCTTTGCAAGACCAGCCTCGCAAATCCCGACGGCCTCCCATGGCGGACGAGAAGAAAGACGAGGGGGCAGGAGATCCCATCAAAATCTTGCTCGAAGAAGCGCTCGAGCGACAACGGAACGCGATGATGGACAGCTTTGCGCAGATCCTTCAGCGGCTACCCAGAAGCGGCGCATCGGCTTCCAGCAGCTCCTCTGGAAACGCCACACCCTTTAAGGTACAAGTTAATTTTGAAATCCCCATATTCGAGGGTCAGATAGACGCCGATGCCGTAGATAAATGGTTAAATCTGCTAGAGGGTTATTTTTCTGTTCATGAATTTTCGAGTCGGGAAAAGATTGTTTTTGCTCTTCTCAAAGCAGCCCCCCACATCAAGGACTGGTGGGAAACCTACTGCGAGCAGAAGGATGAAAGTACTGGCTCACTATTTTCAGCCGCACCCACCTGGGATTCGTTCCGGGATGCCATCAAGGAGCAGTACTACCCTGTCGGAAGCTATGAGGATGAATACATAAAGTGGACCACGCTGCGGCAGGGAAGGGACCAAGATGTGCCGGAGTTCACCAATCTTTTCCATACCCTTCGCACAAAGTTGGGTATCAAGGATTCGGAGCAACATTTGATACTCAAATACCGTGGCTGCCTGCACAAGTACATCCAGGAAGAAATACAGTTCCTAAACATCCCCTCGCTTGGCGCAGCATACCGGTATGCCGTCAAAGTCGAGCAGAAGTTTAAACAAAAGAAGCGAGACTTTGGATCTGCGAATCCAAAGCAGGGGAAAGGTGCCCCTAAACCACAGAACAAAGGACAAAGCCAAGGCGGGACAGCCCAAGACAACCAGCTGAAGCTGCAAGCAAAGAGCAACGCCGCGAAGCCGAGAAAGGACACTGGAAAATGGTGCGAGTTCCATAAGAGCTCCACTCACAACACAAGTGAGTGTCGGGCCAAACAGTCACTGGTGGCTGAGCTAAAGGTTTCAGAATCAGATGCATGTTCCGACTCTGAGTCAGAACCTGATAAGGGGTATGAAAAAGGGAAGTAGATCATTGATGCGGATCCCAGCGCCACTGTTGCTACCGCAAAGATCCAGAAAAATGAACCCGAAGATCCAGAGGAGGAGGAGCGTCTCTTCCACTCCCAGATGTGGGTCAAGGGCTCCCCGATACAGTTCATTGTTGATAGCGGGAGTCAAAAGAACCTCATTTCGGCAGAGGTCGTGAAGCGGTTGGGCTTACCGACCACAGCACATCCACAACCATACACCATTGGGTGGCTTTACCAAGGGTGAGATCTTCGCGTGAGCCAGCAGTGTCGCCTTCCATACAACATCAAGCCCTTCACGGATGAGGTATTGTGTGACATTGCTCCCCTTGAAGTTTGTGATGTATTACTAGGACAACCATACTTGTGGAAGCGACATGCTGTGTATGAATCAAGGCCCCGTGTTGTTATTATTACATTGGGAAATAAGTTGTTCAGGATACCAGAGGTACCACCACTTGCCGCCATCTCTTTGATTACTGCAAAACAATGCAGTAAGATCATTTCCAAAACCAGGAAATTTGTTTTCCTGATGATACGCCCTCAAGGGAAGAAGAAGACAGTGGCCGCGACCTCCAAATGAGGTCCCTCTGCACGGCAGCTACAAATGGACAAGATTGTGGAGGAGTACAAAGACATCTTCACCTCCCCGGCAGGGGTTCCTCTGCATTGTCAAGTCAAGCACTCCATTGATCTGACCCCAGGTGCGCCGCTACCCAATGGACCAATTTATCGGCGCTCCGTTCTGGAGAACAATGAAATCAAGAGGCAGATTCAGGAGCTCCTACAGAAAGGTCACATCCGTCCGAGTTCTTCACCCTGTGGGAGCCCGATAGTGTTGGTACAGAAGAAGGATGGGACGTGGAGACTCTGTATTGACTATCGGGCGCTGAACAAGATCACTGTCCGTAATAGGTACCCGATCCCGCGGATTGATGACCTCCTAGACCAACTAAAGGGGGCGAAATATTTCAGCAAGATCGATCTGAAGTCAGGATATCACCAGGTACCAATTGAACCCTCAAATGTGTGGAAGACTGCCTTCAAATCCAAGGAGGGCCTCTTCGAATGGTTGGTCATGCCTTTCGGATTGACGAATGCTCCTGCAACCTTTATGAGGCTAATGGATGACATCTTGCGGCCATTCACCAACTCCTTTGTAGTAGTATACTTGGATGACATTCTGATCTTCAGCCAGAGTTGGCCCTAAATGACGTTTTTTTGGAATTCTGGGGCGACCGAGCCCTATGTTGCCTCCCAAAGTGGTAGTACTCGGATAGATCTTTCTAACGAGCTATCGTACGCGTCAAACGGAGATCGTATGCCAAAGTTACGACCCCGGGAAATTGATGTACCAATTTACCCAAACGGGGCCCACAATTTGGCGTTTCATCTTCTAGGGTTAGGTTTCGGTATGTGAAGGGTTTTCCATTGTTTCTCAACAATAAATAGGCCTTCGAGCCTCATTTTAATACAGTTCAGAACAGTTCAGAGGCATGTAGCCATCACATCTCTTCTCAGAGATAAGCTACCATCGCCCTAGCTAGTTTATTGCCATTTCTGTTTGTAAGCATATGTCAGTATTTTCCATTAATGAAATGAAGTATTATTTCCGCTGCATCTTTGTGTATATGGTTATCTCTGTAATTTGTTGCGTTCCTGCTTAAATCTGGATCAGTGGTATCAGAGCGGTCTGCTTTTTCTCTGTTTTTCTTTGCATGTCCCCAACAAGGTCGGGATATAAGGAGTTAGGGCTTGAACTGGTTGAACCTTTGCAAGACCAGCCTCGCAAATCCCGACGGCCTCCCATGGCGGACGAGAAGAAAGACGAGGGGGCAGGAGATCCCATCAAAATCTTGCTCGAAGAAGCGCTCGAGCGACAACGGAACGCGATGATGGACAGCTTTGCGCAGATCCTTCAGCGGCTACCCAGAAGCGGCGCATCGGCTTCCAGCAGCTCCTCTGGAAACGCCACACCCTTTAAGGTACAAGTTAATTTTGAAATCCCCATATTCGAGGGTCAGATAGACGCCGATGCCGTAGATAAATGGTTAAATCTGCTAGAGGGTTATTTTTCTGTTCATGAATTTTCGAGTCGGGAAAAGATTGTTTTTGCTCTTCTCAAAGCAGCCCCCCACGTCAAGGACTGGTGGGAAACCTACTGCGAGCAGAAGGATGAAAGTACTGGCTCACTATTTTCAGCCGCACCCACCTGGGATTCGTTCCGGGATGCCATCAAGGAGCAGTACTACCCTGTCGGAAGCTATGAGGATGAATACATAAAGTGGACCACGCTGCGGCAGGGAAGGGACCAAGATGTGCCGGAGTTCACCAATCTTTTCCATACCCTTCGCACAAAGTTGGGTATCAAGGATTCGGAGCAACATTTGATACTCAAATACCGTGGCTGCCTGCACAAGTACATCCAGGAAGAAATACAGTTCCTAAACATTCCCTCGCTTGGCGCAGCATACCGGTATGCCGTCAAAGTCGAGCAGAAGTTTAAACAAAAGAAGCGAGACTTTGGATCTGCGAATCCAAAGCAGGGGAAAGGTGCCCCTAAACCACAGAACAAAGGACAAAGCCAAGGCGGGACAGCCCAAGACAACCAGCTGAAGCTGCAAGCAAAGAGCAACGCCGCGAAGCCGAGAAAGGACACTGGAAAATGGTGCGAGTTCCATAAGAGCTCCACTCACAACACAAGTGAGTGTCGGGCCAAACAGTCACTGGTGGCTGAGCTAAAGGTTTCAGAATCAGATGCATGTTCCGACTCTGAGTCAGAACCTGATAAGGGGTATGAAAAAGGGAAGTAGATCATTGATGCGGATCCCAGCGCCACTGTTGCTACCGCAAAGATCCAGAAAAATGAACCCGAAGATCCAGAGGAGGAGGAGCGTCTCTTCCACTCCCAGATGTGGGTCAAGGGCTCCCCGATACAGTTCATTGTTGATAGCGGGAGTCAAAAGAACCTCATTTCGGCAGAGGTCGTGAAGCGGTTGGGCTTACCGACCACAGCACATCCACAACCATACACCATTGGGTGGCTTTACCAAGGGCGAGATCTTCGCGTGAGCCAGCAGTGTCGCCTTCCATACAACATCAAGCCCTTCACGGATGAGGTATTGTGTGACATTGCTCCCCTTGAAGTTTGTGATGTATTACTAGGACAACCATACTTGTGGAAGCGACATGCTGTGTATGAATCAAGGCCCCGTGTTGTTATTATTACATTGGGAAATAAGTTGTTCAGGATACCAGAGGTACCACCACTTGCCGCCATCTCTTTGATTACTGCAAAACAATGCAGTAAGATCATTTCCAAAACCAGGAAATTTGTTTTCCTGATGATACGCCCTCAAGGGAAGAAGAAGACAGTGGCCGCGACCTCCAAATGAGGTCCCTCTGCACGGCAGCTACAAATGGACAAGATTGTGGAGGAGTACAAAGACATCTTCACCTCCCCGGCAGGGGTTCCTCTGCACTGTCAAGTCAAGCACTCCATTGATCTGACCCCAGGTGCACCGCTACCCAATGGACCAATTTATCGGCGCTCCGTTCTGGAGAACAATGAAATCAAGAGGCAGATTCAGGAGCTCCTACAGAAAGGTCACATCCGTCCGAGTTCTTCACCCTGTGGGAGCCCGATAGTGTTGGTACAGAAGAAGGATGGGACGTGGAGACTCTGTATTAACTATCGGGCGCTGAACAAGATCACTGTCCGTAATAGGTACCCGATCCCGCGGATTGATGACCTCCTAGACCAACTAAAGGGGGCGAAATATTTCAGCAAGATCGATCTGAAGTCAGGATATCACCAGGTACCAATTGAACCCTCAGATGTGTGGAAGACTGCCTTCAAATCCAAGGAGGGCCTCTTCGAATGGTTGGTCATGCCTTTCGGATTGACAAATGCTCCTGCAACCTTTATGAGGCTAATGGATGACATCTTGCGGCCATTCACCAACTCCTTTGTAGTAGTATACTTGGATGACATTCTGATCTTCAGCCAGAGTTGGCCCTAAACGACGTTTTTTTGGAATTCTGGGGCGACCGAGCCCTATGTTGCCTCCCAAAGTGGTAGTACTCGGATAGATCTTTCTAACGAGCTATCGTACGCGTCAAACGGAGATCGTATGCCAAAGTTACGACCCCGGGAAATTGATGTACCAATTTACCCAAACGGGGCCCACAATTTGGCGTTTCATCTTCTAGGGTTAGGTTTCGGTATGTGAAGGGTTTTCCATTGTTTCTCAACAATAAATAGGCCTTCGAGCCTCATTGTAATACAGTTCAGAACAGTTCAGAGGCATGTAGCCATCACATCTCTTCTCAGAGATAAGCTACCATCGCCCTAGCTAGTTTATTGCCATTTCTGTTTGTAAGCATATGTCAGTATTTTCCATTAATGAAATGAAGTATTATTTCCGCTGCATCTTTGTGTATATGGTTATCTCTGTAATTTGTTGCGTTCCTGCTTAAATCTGGATCAGTGGTATCAGAGCGGTCTGCTTTTTCTCTGTTTTTCTTTGCATGTCCCCAACAAGGTCGGGATATAAGGAGTTAGGGCTTGAACTGGTTGAACCTTTGCAAGACCAGCCTCGCAAATCCCGACGGCCTCCCATGGCGGACGAGAAGAAAGACGAGGGGGCAGGAGATCCCATCAAAATCTTGCTCGAAGAAGTGCTCGAGCGACAACGGAACGCGATGATGGACAGCTTTGCGCAGATCCTTCAGCGGCTACCCAGAAGCGGCGCATCGGCTTCCAGCAGCTCCTCTGGAAACGCCACACCCTTTAAGGTACAAGTTAATTTTGAAATCCCCATATTCGAGGGTCAGATAGACGCCGATGCCGTAGATAAATGGTTAAATCTGCTAGAGGGTTATTTTTCTGTTCATGAATTTTCGAGTCGGGAAAAGATTGTTTTTGCTCTTCTCAAAGCAGCCCCCCACGTCAAGGACTGGTGGGAAACCTACTGCGAGCTGAAGGATGAAAGTACTGGCTCACTATTTTCAGCCGCACCCACCTGGGATTCGTTCCGGGATGCCATCAAGGAGCAGTACTACCCTGTCGGAAGCTATGAGGATGAATACATAAAGTGGACCACGCTGCGGCAGGGAAGGGACCAAGATGTGCCGGAGTTCACCAATCTTTTCCATACCCTTCGCACAAAGTTGGGTATCAAGGATTCGGAGCAACATTTGATACTCAAATACCGTGGCTGCCTGCACAAGTACATCCAGGAAGAAATACAGTTCCTAAACATCCCCTCGCTTGGCGCAGCATACCGGTATGCCGTCAAAGTCGAGCAGAAGTTTAAACAAAAGAAGCGAGACTTTGGATCTGCGAATCCAAAGCAGGGGAAAGGTGCCCCTAAACCACAGAACAAAGGACAAAGCCAAGGCGGGACAGCCCAAGACAACCAGCTGAAGCTGCAAGCAAAGAGCAACGCCGCGAAGCCGAGAAAGGACACTGGAAAATGGTGCGAGTTCCATAAGAGCTCCACTCACAACACAAGTGAGTGTCGGGCCAAACAGTCACTGGTGGCTGAGCTAAAGGTTTCAGAATCAGATGCATGTTCCGACTCTGAGTCAGAACCTGATAAGGGGTATGAAAAAGGGAAGTAGATCATTGATGCGGATCCCAGCGCCACTGTTGCTACCGCAAAGATCCAGAAAAATGAACCCGAAGATCCAGAGGAGGAGGAGCGTCTCTTCCACTCCCAGATGTGGGTCAAGGGCTCCCCGATACAGTTCATTGTTGATAGCGGGAGTCAAAAGAACCTCATTTCGGCAGAGGTCGTGAAGCGGTTGGGCTTACCGACCACAGCACATCCACAACCATACACCATTGGGTGGCTTTACCAAGGGCGAGATCTTCGCGTGAGCCAGCAGTGTCGCCTTCCATACAACATCAAGCCCTTCAGGGATGAGGTATTGTGTGACATTGCTCCCCTTGAAGTTTGTGATGTATTACTAGGACAACCATACTTGTGGAAGCGACATGCTGTGTATGAATCAAGGCCCCGTGTTGTTATTATTACATTGGGAAATAAGTTGTTCAGGATACCAGATGTACCACCACTTGCCGCCATCTCTTTGATTACAGCAAAACAATGCAGTAAGATCATTTCCAAAACCAGGAAATTTGTTTTCCTGATGATACGCCCTCAAGGGAAGAAGAAGACAGTGGCCGCGACCTCCAAATGAGGTCCCTCTGCACGGCAGCTACAAATGGACAAGATTGTGGAGGAGTACAAAGACATCTTCACCTCCCCGGCAGGGGTTCCTCTGCACTGTCAAGTCAAGCACTCCATTGATCTGACCCCAGGTGCGCCGCTACCCAATGGACCAATTTATCGGCGCTCCGTTCTGGAGAACAATGAAATCAAGAGGCAGATTCAGGAGCTCCTACAGAAAGGTCACATCCGTCCGAGTTCTTCACCCTGTGGGAGCCCGATAGTGTTGGTACAGAAGAAGGATGGGACGTGGAGACTCTGTATTGACTATCGGGCGCTGAACAAGATCACTGTCCGTAATAGGTACCCGATCCCGCGGATTGATGACCTCCTAGACCAACTAAAGGGGGCGAAATATTTCAGCAAGATCGATCTGAAGTCAGGATATCACCAGGTACCAATTGAACCCTCAAATGTGTGGAAGACTGCCTTCAAATCCAAGGAGGGCCTCTTCGAATGGTTGGTCATGCCTTTCGGATTGACGAATGCTCCTGCAACCTTTATGAGGCTAATGGATGACATCTTGCGGCCATTCACCAACTCCTTTGTAGTAGTATACTTGGATGACATTCTGATCTTCAGCCAGAGTTGGCCCTAAACGACGTTTTTTTGGAATTCTGGGGCGACCGAGCCCTATGTTGCCTCCCAAAGTGGTAGTACTCGGATAGATCTTTCTAACGAGCTATCGTACGCGTCAAACGGAGATCGTATGCCAAAGTTACGACCCCGGGAAATTGATGTACCAATTTACCCAAACGGGGCCCACAATTTGGCGTTTCATCTTCTAGGGTTAGGTTTCGGTATGTGAAGGGTTTTCCATTGTTTCTCAACAATAAATAGGCCTTCGAGCCTCATTGTAATACAGTTCAGAACAGTTCAGAGGCATGTAGCCATCACATCTCTTCTCAGAGATAAGCTACCATCGCCCTAGCTAGTTTATTGCCATTTTTGTTTGTAAGCATATGTCAGTATTTTCCATTAATGAAATGAAGTATTATTTCCGCTGCATCTTTGTGTATATGGTTATCTCTGTAATTTGTTGCGTTCCTGCTTAAATCTGGATCATTTATCTTATCAGAAACAACATTTGATTCTTCATACCTAGGGTTCCTTGCTTTCTATGTAGAGTCAGTCATTTCCTTGATGACCTGCATTACCTGTCATTCCTTTGATCATTGAAGATGTCCCTAGAATGATTGTTATCATCATCAAGTGATGTGTCCTTGTCATTCAAACACTCCTTCACATAATGGCCGAACTAGTTATCTGCCTTTCCTTCCACCCTGAGATTCGGTCTTCCAATGAAGTGATCTTTAGGTTGGCCATACTCTGTTGTGCCATTATGATAATATTCTCTGCTTCGACTTCACCCTCGGTGAATTTGAAGAGCGATGAGGAATCCACTGATCCTTTTTTCCTTTCCCAACTCTCTTCAGTGATTGCTCTTTCACTCTTGCTTGGGCATTGTCTTCACCTCAGCCCTGATACCATGTTAATTTAGGTATGTTCTATGCTTAGAGAAATTTATTTCAATTTTCACAGTTAGCTCCATATCTTTTCCAGATTAGCAATCATATCAACATTAAAGTAAACTGCAGATATAACATAAACATAAATCACAGAAGACAAGCGAAGACAAGAGGACATAAGATGTGGCACTAGCCAAGGACAAACCCCAATGTGGGGAAACCCTTGATCAATTCTTCTTATATGTTCTTCAATAGTTCAACAGAGAGAGAGAGAGAGAGTACGTTTACAACAAAAGTCAACACTTTGACTTATCTAGATAAGAGCATAGATCATCTCTAAGAAGATGATACATGAGATCAGTTGGAGACATACTACTTCAACTAATTCTCCAAGGTGACTCCTTCACCTATCGTTGTGCTTCATTTCATCATCATGCTGCACCTCACCACGCTGCACCATGCTGCACCCATCATCACTATGCTGCATCTCATCACTCTTCATTAATCATGACTGTACCCATCACTATACTGCATTATGTGCCATTGTTGTACCATGTTACCATCCTGACCTATGTGTTGGCTACACCTTGCTTGCCTTTTGTTCCTAGCATGCTTGTTGTCCTTAGCATGCTTGTTGTTGCATGCTAGTTGTCCCTTACATGCTAGATGTAACATTTCATGCTTGGTGTATTTGCTGCTAAGTACCATACAACTATCCCAATGTTAGTTAGTTGTCCCTTGCATGTTGTACTCCTTCGAAGACAGATGCTCCAACTGTTTCGGCAAAGTTCTAGCAGTTCCGGTTGTTCCTGATAGTTTTGGTAGTTCCGATAGTTCTATCTTTTCCAGTAGTTTCAGCAGTTCCGACATTCCCGGCTTTTCCATCTTTTCTGGCATTTTCGGCATTTCTGGCTTTTCCGGCTTTTCCGGCAATTCCGTCTTTTTCAGCATTTCCGGCTTTTCTGGCTATTCCGATAGTTCTGACTTCCGTCTTTTCTGGCAATTCTAGCTTTCAGGCAGTTCCGGCTTTTCCAACATTTCCGGCATATCCGGATTTTCTAGTTTTTCTGGCAGTTCTGGTAGTTTCAGTTTTTTTGGCATTTTTGGCTTTTCTGGCAGTTCCAGATTTTCTGGCTTCCGTCTTTTTTGGTAGTTCTGAATTTTCCTGCAGTTCCAGTTTTTTCGGCAGTTCCAGTTTTTCTTGCAGTTCTGGCTTTGCCGAAAATTTTGGTAGTTCTGGCTTTCCTGGCTTTTCCAGGTTTTCCAGGTTTTCTAAGTTTTCTGGGCTTTCTGGCAGTACTGACTTTTCTGAATTTCCCAGCTTTTCCAGCAGTTCCAGCTTTCTGCCCTCTGGATCAGGGCAACGTTATTCCTTAGGATCTCTCCTCCTACTAAAACCCAAAGACAAATATAGAGGGGAAGAGATCCAAAGTGTGTTGAAATGACTTGAAGGCCACCTCTATTTATACTAAAACATTGAGCACATGTGGGGTTTATTTGGTTACTGGTTGACCTTGACGAATTGTCTTATAATGCAGATAAATTCATAACTCCATAAATACTTATTGGAATCAGATGATCTTTAGATCAATCCTACACCTCTCGATGAGAGGGATCCAAGAAAAATATCAGCTACCATAAATAAGATGACCCACATGGAGTTTGGCCCTAGTTGCCAATTTTAACACCAAGTATCAACTTCAATAAGAAAGAAATGTTAAATTCATATTTATAATAATAATAATAATTATTATTATTATTATTACAAGTATTTTATTAATACAAAGAGTAGCAGAGTCTTCTTTACCTTCTTCGGTAGTGGAGGGAAGTGGAATACTTTCGAATGTGGCCATATGTTCCTCCTCTTGTTTTGCCTCATCCTATACATGATCTGGAGTAGAAACAAGAAATTTTATAACTAATACACCATTTGCATTTAATTTTTTAATTTTAATCCACACTATAGTTTTTTTATAACACATGAAATACCTCAAGTACCGAGATGAACATCAGTTTCAGAGGAACTCCACCGTAACTAGGCTCATGTGTTGTATCTACATTGCTTGTCATCTTTTTACAATCAAGCACATTACTTTAAGCCCAAAAATAATATCCAATAAATTGTACAAGTAATCATTTATAAATTCTCTTCGTTTCTTTTATTTACTTGAGTGTTAGGTTGGGTGTCGAAAGACTTTGAATATTCCAAGATTGTCCTATGTTCAACCATGGCTTGATAGTCGTGCTTGAGAGAAAGCTTGTCATATTCCTCCATGGGATCCCCTTTGAATTGTGATCCTTGCAATTTTGCATGAGAACATGAATTTTTCTTCTTCTGTGATATTAAATTAAAATTGTTAAGAATTTGTAATTTGGATGCAATCCTTTTTAGTAACCACCCGGGCCAAGATGATATTGCCTATGTTTAGTTATTCTAGCCTTTGTGGCTTTGGATGTAACTAGGAGTCTATATTTAAAATATTTAAAACATTAATTACATGTTGCAAATATGATAAATCATCATAATTACATTATTAAAATTGCCTCATACTTGGTTTGGGTGGTGTCTTCCCTTCTTTTAGAAGTTCCTTCTCGTTTTCAACTGCCATGAGGGATTTCCACTCCCTCTCTAGAATCGTAAGATGGTGCTCATACTTAGCATTCTTTTGCAAGTGAAACCTATATTGGTCCCATAGATATTCTAAATGCAAGTTTACCTTCGAGGTAATTCCAATTTTGTTGAAGGCACCCTCATCAAACATGCATATCATCTTGTTCACAAGTTCATCCTTCAACTTGGAACCTTTTGATTTCTAGTTTGTGCGAATTGTGGGCCCAAATAGTTCCAATATTATTTCATACGTGCACCTATAGAATACATCATTTTCTACAAAATGATATTATCATTACTTTAAAATAATCACAAACTAGACGTTAATTTCGATTAGATTTTACTTAGGATTTAAAACACTTCTTAAATACCTAGTCCTGTGGGGGAAGCTTAATTCGTAATTTGAGATATGTGAAATCATATAAACTCGAGAGAACTAGGTTCAAATCACCTTGTTCTGACTCGGGCTATGAGGAGGAGGACAGATCGTAGCCCCCTAGAGGTTTACTGGTAATTACGTGTAAGGCGGGTTGTTGGGTTCCTCTAGGTTATTAAAAAAACCACTTCTTAAATACCTGGAAGTTTCTCTAATTTCATGGGGACATGGTCATAATCTACCAAAAACTTAATCAGTATTTTTCCTATGCTAGTAACACGAGAATATCTAGGAAATCTTACTTCAAATTATGCGATGCGATCATGTTATGCATCCTGGCATATGTTTGGTTAAATGGGTGTACCAATCTCACTGAAAAGTGTGTCACTCACATGCAGAGCATTGACAATGCTACCAACATCGGCCCTGATAGTCCCAACGTGAGGATCTTACTCCGTAAAAAAAATCCTGTAAAATACAGTTTTATTTTATAAAGGATTAGATAATTAAAATCATAAATAAATAAACATGATAATTAAATGAGTTTCTCACCCCATAGTGATGAATTTGGCCCATCAAGGTTTCGATTTGAGACCTTATCTCTTCTGTCTGTGGCTTAATTAGAAATAAATAACTGAGTTTCTTGTTTGATTTCATTTGAATCTTCTTTATTGTTTGGATCAAATCAATGGACAAAAAAAATTGCTTCTTCACTAAGAACTTCCTTAAGAGCATCTGTAGACTGCTCTAAGTTTGGTTCCTTCCTCTTGTTACCCTATTTATCAAATAAATTTATTTTTTAATTTTATTCCACCATCCTCAACTATAAACATTCAAAGATTTTAATTTGATGAAACATTTTATATCAATAAAAATTTCCATTTTTTACATAAGTGGGTAATTTTAGCCAGTTAAATATTTGCTCGTAAATATTATGATATCTTCAAATTTAATTATGGAACATTAAAAAAAATCAATAAATTCATCCACAATTAATCATCATTATATTAATACGAAAACCACTACTAGCATATGTCTAAATTTATATAGAAACTTCACATTATATCATGCACAATATAAAAGGTTTTAAATTTATAAAAACTTCATCATCTTTGAAGGCTCTTGGAAGGGGCATTATGGCAGGATCAATATATATTCCATATTGTATAGAAACAATACATTGAAAAGGATTAAGGAATGCATTTTCTCAAGTTGGTCATATGAATAGTGAATCTTTCATTTAGTTATAAGATGCCTAAAAATATCAATTTGACTTACTCTATAATGTATAAAATTCTACTCTAGAATAAATCTCGTGGTTATATTATTTTACGTACAATCACATTGATGTTTACCTGTTGTGAGGTTGGTGCCCTTTGACCTTGATCAACCTACCATAATATTATAACCATGTTGTATTCAAATGTTTCCTTAACTTAGAAGATGCCTGACAATATATTGTATTAAATGACAGTCATAACATATAATAGACATTGCTTACAAGTTTGGTAAAAATGAATACAAACTACCCCCATAATAGAGATATTTGTATTTATTTGGTTCAAATTGTAGTAAATGAGAAAATGTTACCCTACAACCATTGATTTAATGGCACATATTAATACATTTTTTCCTTCACACCCCTCAAATATGCAATTAGGTTGCTTATTTTTTGTCATGGGATGTGTACTATTTATAAACCCTACAATATTCCCTGTTGATTTTGGTCTTCCATCAATATACATAGTTGCGCCTTATTTTGATCATTTTCTTTTAGTTGTATATAATTTGCGTCCACCCATATATTTGCATACTTTTGTTATATTGGACTAGTCATACCCAATCATTGTAGATCTAACAAGGTCTAACATACTCCAAAAATTCAGTTAATCCTTCGCAACATCCCTTTATGCCATCCATGGAAAATAACCCCAGTGTTGGGTTGTGTTATATTCTTTCCATGACAAGCCCCAGTAGTTAAGCTTGGGGGTGAGAGGGGGGGTAGAGAACCCCTTCATTGCACCGAGTGCAGCGGGGGGGTAGTAGCCCCCCTCTACGGTTTTTAGGGCAGCGCCCTGGGAATTTCTTTTTTGGACCCTATATTAGGTGGAAGGACCTACCTATGGTTTTGTGCATGGATTTCGCACATGGTTTTGGGCGCGATGGTTTTCGGTCCATGGTATTTTGTAGATCTAGTTAAGGGAACTATGGCTATGTTCTAATCTAGGGTTAATGGATTAGGGTTTATGGATGCTTCGACATGTATATATATGTATTGTAACATTAAAAGGAACATAACGAAAAATCAATTTGGTAGTCCCAGTTTTGGGATCCATGGGAAAATCTTTGTGTATATTTGTTTTATGTGTTTTTCTCTCACCATTGTTTATTTTCTTTTTTTAGAATTCGTATGTAGGTAATTCCTCTACGGGGTTAAAACCTACACCCAGACCATGTAATGATAATGGGGCAATGCGGTATATCCTTTCATTGACATAAAAATCAATGTTTATTTTAGGAATATCCTTGGGTACCTATTGTTTCTTAAAGGGCACCTCGATATCATCTATGCTATCATTATCATAATAACATGACCCCCCTTTACTGAGAAAAATTCATGCATTTATGGAATTTTCTTCTAATCTTTTCACCTCTAGTTGATCTTCGCCTGCTAGACAACATAACAGATGTTTGGTCAATTTATTCTATCCTATCTGAACTTCCATCACTCGACGAATATAGATCTAATAAATACATGT
Organism: Pinus tabuliformis; assembly: GCA_031772625.1. Lineage (NCBI taxonomy): Eukaryota > Viridiplantae > Streptophyta > Pinopsida > Pinales > Pinaceae > Pinus > Pinus tabuliformis. The sequence goes on from CM062820.1 coordinate 1,577,482,027, forward strand.
TTGGTTGAAATTCCAATAACACTCTATAAAATGAGAGAAATTGTTAGCGAGTGTCATAAAGGATGTTGAGAAATTCCTTCACGAAACCACATGAACATTATAATAGTACAAGAGAGTTACACGTAAGTCCTCTGCATTTAAAATATTTAAGTATTATTTTAAAACTTGAAAACTTGAGAAGATATTCATCCTAACCAATGTTGAATGAACTCACTCAATAAATTGAGATCTCAACATAACATAATAGCATTTAATCTTCCATTACAAAAAAATACCCACATACTTCGATATGTTGAAGAATGTAATTAGTTTCAGTGGAATAAACGGAAAAGTTTTTGGATGTCAAGGATGTTGATATTTATATAATGGGAGGTACTCCAAACCATAGGCTATAGATTTTTGGAGATATTGGCATACAAAAGTGACTTTTGGGCTAAGAACCCAAGCTTGTGGGATTTACACCTAAGTTGGTGGGTGTGGAACCATGAGGCATTTCGATGATTTGACACATGGAGGTGTTAGAGGACTTTGAGAGGAATCAGAGACAACAAAAATCATCGAAATCCTAGTTATCTATTATGATATTTTGGTTTTTATATATGGAATTTGGGTTTGCACATTACTTGTTCAAGTTCGATCGTGTAATTTTATGAGTTGTCAAGCCCACAAGGGAAGATTAGATGAATCCCTTGAGAATTCTATAAATTAGAGTGAGGATAAGCCTCATTGTCACAAAAATAAGTGTAATTCATCCTAATGGAGAGCATCTGAAGTAGTCCCAACCTAAAGCAGTCTTGTCAAGTGAAATAGGAGGTAGTTTTGGGTTTGTTTTGTCTCTATTCCAAATTTATGCTCCCAATCCCAATATCACTCTTTGGCAAGAGCTTATATGGGAGAAATATATACACATAAAAATACATTGTCTGGGCCTTTTTTATGCAATCATAGTAAATCAAACTCAACACAAATAGTGTTATCAATATTAGTAGGTGTTGCAACTAAAACATTATCATTTGAGTTTTAAAACATTGCAAATACTCGAGTTTGAATAGGAATGAAGTGTCTAAATTGTTGATATAGTGCTTTGTATGGAGGAAACGATGCGAGCCTTTCTTCCAGGGATCCGCGGTCCGTTTCCTTGGTGAGCACCACTATGTGTGGACTAGACACGATAGACTCCATAGGCATTACAACTTCTACTCCATTGATCAGCCGAAAAGGCGTCTATCCAGGTACACACAAGTCCTAATCACTTCACTACACACTACATACCTTGTTCAGTGCTTCGCACACCTTGTTAAATGCTTTCGTGTGGATAACCTTCTGCGCGATCATTCTCTCCACATTCTGTCATTCCAACTTGAGGAGTTTTTGGCACATTTCCCCCCCAACACATGCTTATTGAACGTATCTCCCAATGCGAAGTTCATGTGCATCCACGTAGGTTGTTTTCCATATGCCTCTACCCACCTGGACCATCTCGTCCATTGTATTTATTGGCCAATCGCACTTTAGGCTTCCCAAACCATGTGCGCATCATCCTCTTACATGCGCGCCAGTTGTCAAAGCTCCCTTTGTGCATACCCCACCACCTCGCAGGTGTAGCACACAGTACCTAATTCAAGGCCTGGAAATGTTTCTTCAGCACCTCCCTTTCAAACTTATATAGGAAAGTATCTACCTGACTTAACCCATCGTAAGTAGGTAGATCCCTCACTTCCGTCGATACATAGTGTAGTGATCTTGTCATCATATTACAGTTCAGCATGGTTACCTCGTGTAATCGGTTTTGCAATCGTTCCGTTTCCTCATCGGAATCTGACGTAGAAGAGCTTTCGCGCTCCCATGAGATCTGTTCGTCTGCGATTAGATTCACCTAGTCCTAGTTTCACGCAGCTATTTTGTAGATGCAGTCCAAATCATCGTCAATTTCATAGTCATGCACCAGCTCTATATAGTGAGATCCTTCAGGAGGGTCCAAGGGTATAACTACACGTAGAGACTTGTTTTCAAAAATCATATTGCGCTTCTTTAGATTAATCACCCCATTCATGTCAGTGGCCCAATCAATTCCTAAGAGCGTGGAGTAGCGATTGCTATCATCAACAATCTCTATTACTTCAAAGTCTGACAGCGCGCTCGCTCCCTCAATATCCATAGAGATTCCTTGCAATCTCCCCATAGGTATTATTTTCTGCTGGTTCACCATTCGTAGCTAAATAGGAGACCATTGAAGAATAGGCCTCCCCATTCGCTCCCATGTCTACTTCGGCAGAACATTCGCGTCCGATCCTAAATCTAGAATTACTTGGTCAATCTCGTATTCTCCAATTTTCATGGTTAACCTCATTTCTCTTCCCGTCCTTGTCTTATGATTTCCAATCTTCTGGACTATGCACGGTTCTTCTGGCACGGTCCCATCACATCTCTTAACAAGTTCCTGTAATCCTTTTACAGCCTTACTGTCGCGAAATAACTTCATGCATGTTTCCAAGAATGTAGTAAGTATAGATGGGTCCATCTTTGGCTCCATTCTATCTTTGCTTCCTAAAGTGGAGGCATGAGCGAAGCTTTTATTAGCTTCCATGAAGGTTTCCTTAGCGCGCTCCAAATCAAACTCTGCTTCTTTTGCTAGAGCTTTGCGAACCCAAGTACTATCTTCGGCTATTTGCCTTTGTCATCTCTCGTTGCGATTCCACTTCGAAGGACAATGTTCAAATTTGGATCTTCCTCGTGTGGCTTATACCTCATGATCTGCAGGTTCTGAGTCGGGGGAGGCGATAGCACTCCCTTGTCGCGTATCCTAGCTATCAGTGTAGGACAATCTTTCGGCTCATGATCAAACAAGGTAGAGTACATACATGATGGACACATTGGGTTCGTACAACCATGGGAATAATGTTCTGGCCATCCATAATTATAGCATATCAGTTGTCCACAACCTCTTCCAGGTCCTCCTCCACCTTGGCCTCATCCGCGCCCCTGAAATCCTGCTCATGCCACTCCTGTGTTATGGTCTAGGGGCCGCATTTTAGCCTGAACTTTGTAGGTGGGGGTTTTATCCATCATCATCTCATAGCTTCTACAAGTGCACTCATTGTATCCAACTGATCTACAAAAATTACAGAACAATTGCTGCAAATTTTGTGTATATTTTTGTAACAAATGGCAATTGTCTGTAGCGTGTTTCACTCCTATTTGACAAACCGCACACCACAAAGCAGGCACTGCACTAGGTCCTGCTTGTGCTTCTAGCCTTAATGGCTTCGGTCCTCCTCCCGTGAGGTAATTCACAAATACCGAGTAGTGGTCCTTATTGTGACCCTGACCCTTGAATTTTACAGACCACACCTCTTCACGCACTTCCGGGCAAGCTGTCTTGTCCTGTTTCAGACTCTACATCTCAAGGCATAAGTTTTTCAACTGTGCGTGGATTTGTTGAATTCCAAGTTAGGATCCTAGATCAGGGTCTCATGCAGCCTCATCGTGATCTCTAAGGCCTCTGCCTAAGTCGTTAACTTCTGTTGCGATAGCTCACTCCTCAAATGTGGCGTTAGCGATGCTACAAACCATTCGCGATGTTGTCCATCCATCATATTCAAATTAGCCTTGCAAATTGTACACTTCAATCTTTGATCTAGCTCCCAAGGAGTCTCGCCTAGTAGCATTGTGATATCTTTGAATCCAATGATCGACTATGCCTCTGAATTCGACCTGCTAAATTCTCTGTTTAGTGTTGCTTGGATATCCGCAATAACTACATTCGGATTGTCATTAGAATGCTTAATATACCATGTCAGCGCGCGATCCTGCAGAGCACTGACCAGCATCACTTTATTTATATTATCATCTGTAACTCCCTTTGCTTCCCATATGGCTCTAATCACGAACCAAAACTAGTCTGGATCTTCATTTCCCACTACCTTGAACACAGACAACTTTATCATGCTTTCTATATTGACTTGCAGTGGTGGTGGAGGTGATACACGTGAAGATGGAGGTGAAGGCGGTGAAGCTGGTGGTAGTGTGGGTGGGGGTGGTATGCATGGAATCCTCTGCCTTATCAAATGGATCACACTTCATGGAGAGACCTTCACGAGCTCTTCCTCGTCCCCTCGCAAAGGTGAAATCAAAGGGCTATTCTCTGGTCCCATACTTCCTTTGTTTTTGTAGGTTTTTCTGCTTCGCGTAGCTCCGAACATCAAGGTAATTTCATAACCCTCTTTTCACACAATAAAATTTCAATCCAAGTATTCAAAGACTTTACGTACTTACCTCACGATCCTTTGAGAAAGCATCAATTTGCCTCGCTTTAGCTGACTGAAGTGTCTACCGCAAACTCAGTAATGAATCCTCCTACAATCCGACCGAGCCAGTGATCAACAACATGCACAATATTATCCTCTCATGCTTCCAATCTATGCACCAACTCTGGGGCCCACACAATAGGATTGTCGAGCTTCCACCTTCCTTGGCTATCTTCTAGCTTCGTGATCCACTCGTACAACTCAATAGGGAAAGATACGAAAAATATCGCGTGGATTTCAGTGTACAGGTAGCAGTCTAACCACTCTTCTTTTATTAGTCACAGATTCATGTTCTCCTACACCGTGAACTCGTGAATCCTCCTGTCCAACCAACCTTCAATTTCCTTCTTAGTTGGATTCCAATGATACGACATCAAACATCTCTATGCAGATTCTAGTCCCAGCAATAGAACCATTTGTTGGCTTGATGGGGCCTAACCCAGGTTCAGATTTAATTAGCCAAACAATCCCTACACTATTGGCCCTTTTGGCATCAGCCCGCGGCATGCGGACTAAAGTCTCACCTGAAGCAGTATGGGGGGATGCTCGAACCAAGTTTCCGTACCCTTGAGATGTATAAGGGGTCGATTTAGTCCAATTGTGAATGGCTTTGGGCAGGTCACTTCACGCACTATCTTGACCTACAATACCTCCACGATTTGTTATAACTACCTTCACGCATCCCTAACCAGGGGCTGACGTGCTTTCGTGCTGCTAAGGCAGCGATTTGCGATATTTCCCCAAGTTACACCATGGATCTTACTTATCTTCTTATAAATGTTAGTTAACTTCGCGTAAGCATATACTTTATCTTATATTCACTTGATCAACACAATCATATGAGTTCATGCACCATATAAATACTGAAATTGCAATTTATACCCAATACATTCAATGCACAAAACAGGAAAAATATACATAGAAATGATATAAAACTTATCTTTATTACTTCTCCAACGGTTATAGACTTGACTCGCCCTATGCACTTAGTTGCAGGGGTCCGCACACTCAGCTGTGGACTACTAGGCCTTTGCGCACTCAGTTGCTTCTCCTACTCTATGACCCAAGACTTGACTCTACACTTAGATAAGACTCAACTCTTCATACTTCATTCACGACTTCCTTCTATGTTATTTACAACTTAGAGCCTCACTCTATTTATACAATTGCATGGTCTGTGGACCATGGGTAGATCTCTAAAGCCGACATTATATTACAAAAATGAGAGCAGACAACCCTATGACTCATTTACAAGCTCGTGCTCAGCGCCCATAAAACGCGGAGTCTTTACATCGGATTTAGTCAAAATCTAGGCTTTAAGCCCCAAAACTTCCCTTGGGAGATCCCGCGCCCAACACACCAGCTCAACACTTCAAAGTTCAACTTTTAGGTTTGAATTAGTTAATTTTGGAATTGACCTTAAACCTAAAAATATCAATATAGGACTTGGTCTTACACTAGATAAAAAATCAACCTTCATTCATTTGTTGAAGAAATACAAGAATGTCTTTGCTTGGAACTATGAATACCTTAAGACATATGACACTTCCATCATTCAACATACCATTCCCATGATATCTAATGAAAAACCCATGCAACAGAAGCTAAGAAAGATCCACCCAAATTTAGAAAATCAGATGAAATATGAATTGAATAAGCTACTCAAAGCCAAAATTATGTTTCCTATCAGGCACTCAAGGTGGGTTTCCAACCTTGTTCCAGTCAGAAAAAAGAATGGTGATATTTGAATATGTATAGACTTTTGCAATCTCAACAAAGCTTGTGAGAAGGACAAATTACCATTACCTCCTATTAAACAGATACTGCAGTTAGTGGTAGGCTCATAACCAATGTCTTTTCTCAATGGATTTTCAGGTTATAATCAGATTCTCGTACATCCAAATGATCAACTAAAGATCGCATTTCGAACCAAATGGGGAACCTATGCCGATCAAAAGATGCCATTTGGGTTAATCAATTTTGGTGCCACCTTTTAGAGAGCCATGGACATAGCTTTTAAAGGTTTGGTGAATAAATCAGTGGTAATCTATTTAGATGACATAATTGTATATTCCAAAAAACACAGTAATCATTTAAAGGATTTAAAACAAATCTTTGAGCATTGTCAGAGGTATGGAATTTCTCTCAATCCCAAGAAATCATTCTTTTCTTTAAGTGAAGGAAAGCTCCTTGGATTTATTATATCCAAAGAATTAATTCACATAAATCCTTATACGATAAGAGAAATTTCTGAAATCCCTTTACCTCATAACAAGAAATCCATGCAATCTTTCCTAGGTCAAATAAATTTTGTCAAAATATTTGTCCCTGACTTTTAGCGACTTGTTTTACTTCTCCAATCTATGATAAAGATTAGGCAAATCTTCATTTGATGCGAATTCTGCAAGTTCAAAATCCTTTCAGCTCAGAGACCTAGTATTGAAATGGGGTAAAGCACACAAGGAAAAATGTAAGCATACCAAATTCCAAAGAATGTGGCTTGGCCCACTTCAGATTGTGGAACAAATAGGCTCATCAACCTTTCTATTGCAATATTTATCAGGCAAGAGAGATTCTATGCCTGTTAATGGGAAGATTCTGAAAAAATATTTTTCATAGAAGATAATCTCTTATATTCCTTGTATATTATTGCTTTTACTTTTTAGGAAAATAAAAGTTGAGTAGCATTTACTTTTGGCCTTTACAATAATAATCTCTTTTATATTTTGACTTTTCGCTTGTATAAGTAGAGATTGTTGAGAAGATGATTTTTACATTTGAAACATAAGCTAAGTTCTATTACTCTGAAATTGCTTTTCCTCCACCAAAATCACTTGTCCTTTGATAAACCTCAACTTTTTAAAGAAACCTTTGTTCTACCATTAGTTAAGAAAAGTATTTATAACAAAGCAAGGACTGTCTATAGAGAGCATCTTTAACTCTATAATTGTGATCCAGAAACTCTTAAGGAGTCAATGATTCTCCCGATCTAGTAAGCTTTCACTTTTTAGAGTGTAATTCTAATATATGCTTAAAACTTAAAGGATAAGAGGTCTCATTAAGGGCCAACTTACCATGATCATAGGGAAGTAACAAGCTAACATTACCAATACGGCATATCAAAATAGGGTAATGGCTTGAGATTATGTTAATCAAAATACAAGGGGTCTCATTACAAGCAAGCTTGTTCAGTTAAAAGTTACAATCAATGAATGGCATTGTCAATTTTGGCCACCAAACCAAGACAATGACCTTTAAGAAGAAAATGAAAATTTTAAGAAAAAGGAATTGTTTAGAAAAGAATGAGAAATAAAGTAAGTATATGAATCTAAATTTATCTTTAAAAACTGCACTCTTATCTAGATGGGATACTGAATCATTGTTGGTTAAAAATTAACCTTGTAGAGGCTATGGACGCCTGCTGGCAGCAGAGGCTCTACCTATGACAACTAAGTACATCTAAAAGCTAATTTGTGAGAGCCCCTTGTTTTTATCTTTAAAACCAAGTAATGATTGATGTAGACAAAGCAATTTTCATACTGAAGAGGATAATCAAATGGATGATAATTAGGTAGATTTTTTTTATTATTTAGAGAAATTTTAATTATCTTATATTTCATGTATTTTTATCTTCTGAACTACCTTTATTTCGGAAGTTTTCAGAAATTTCAAAAAATTGTCAGAGATAATTGGTTCTTCTAGGGAATCACCAATTGTTGTGCTATTCAACGACCCTCCATTTATTTATGTAATAGATAATATTCTATTAATAAATGGGGACCCTTGATAAAATACTTCAAAAATAAATTTAGCACTTAGACACTTTATTTTAAGCTTTTTTTAAGAATAAAGCAAGATATCAAGTCAAAACCCTTTGAAAACAAGCAATTCTCTCCTTTTCGCATACCGTTGGACCAAGTGTGTCAAAAGCCTTGTTAACAAGCAAAACCTGCGAATTGCGATCAAAAGGATCACCATGCCTAACTTAAATATCATTGGGCTTTTCATGAAAAAGCTAAGACCTATGTCATTTCCTATTTAAGAAATCCCGTATTGCAATTGCACTTCGACGCTCACAAAGGACGCAAACCCACAAAGCATGTTGAAATGCGATAGAAGCCTGGACCTGATAGAAGCCAATATCATAAATGGTACTTAAGTCTGCCGCGTAGTAAAAAAGTGCTTTATAAGGTAATTACTCTTTCAAACAAGCTATGCTCTAAGTGAAAAGGAATATACTGTTTATCCCACATACCGCATTCCGTAGAATCGTAAAGAACTTTTAGAAAGCGCACAATCAAATATGCGATAATGTGATTTGTGATATTACATTGCAATTGCAAAATCGACATTCTCGGAACTTAAGTCCATCATATTAAAAGTTTTCCTTCTCGTTTTGCAATGCGGTACATTAATGAGCAATAAAGGAATAAATAAGGGATCATTATTGGCTATTTAATATAGTTTAATGGAATTTATGTTAAAAAGCGATTTGACATGATACAATATCTTTTCATCCGCGTTTGATTAAAGCTCCTTTCTTGTCACCTTTTTAGGTTATCTGTATCATTCATTCTCATTGCCATTCTTACTTGTGTTTATCCGATAACTTCCGCTTTGCTCCATTTCAGGAAAAATCCGCAGGGAGCATTGTTAGAAACAATGGGAAAGAAGGGAAAGGCAGCTACGTCTGAGAAATCAGAAATGATTCCTATTTTCTCCAATACTACGTGTAGCAGGGATGTAGGAACTACAACGTGGGAGGCCATGTACAGTTTGTTAGAAGAGGAGCACTCCAGGCCACTAGAAACAAAGGCCACAACAAATTCCTATGAGTCATCTGATGCCTCCTATTTCGAAACGGCATGTTCTTTCGTGCACCGCATAGCTGCATAACCAAAGGTAATTCCATATAAGGACATGGTCAAATGGGTGATTGACGAGGCAAACATTGTAGACTAAACATTCAGGAATCACAGGCAAGAGGTCATGGGGTCTTTTTCAATAGACAACCTGTAACTCATGTACCAGTTACCAGAGCCGTAGAAGCTCTACAACAAACAGTTCCTTGAGCAATTTTCCAAGGAAAATGAAGACCCAGAAGACGTCATGCAAATTTGGACAACAAGTGAAGGCAATCTCAAACGGGATAAAACGGGTATGTACTCCACGACATCCATTTCTCCCCCTCCTAGTTTCGCAGCAACATTGCTATGTAGATTGTTCGGTAAACCCGATAGCACCAAGTTTTCCCTGGAATGGGTCCCATTGATAGACACAGCAGTAAATGCAACAATAATGAACTTGGCTCAAATTCTATCAGACAATTTGGCTAAGTCTATTATAGAATATAGAAGGAAGAGAGATTCTTCTCTAAGAGTGTATCCCCCCTTTTTCATGAGTTCTTTTGTAATGGATGAAATCTGTTTTAGTTATAAATTTCCCAATATGGGATGGAAGTGGATTGTACAAGACACACTTCCCATCCATATGTACCATAAGATTTTGTGGGAATTGATGAGCCTAATCGTTGGGTAACTATATGGACCTTAATTCACCTCCTAGCTTAGTCAAATCAACTCTTCTCATAATTCCTTACATGTTTTGATTATATTTTGTTTAATGGGATGAGTCAAAGTGAGATATTATGCCTAGTGGACTAATGTGCATTGAATGCAGATTTGTGAGAGAAAATCAAGGAGCTTTGGCAAGATTAAGGGCTGAAACTCGAATGGGACAAGGAAGAGGGATTATAGGAGGTAAATCCTCCTAATTTACTCCTCCCTCATTCGAATATTCCTCCATCAATAACACTATCTCGGAGTACAAGCAACCAAGTCATGAAGATCAAAAGCAGTCGAGAAAGTGATAGTCAAAGAGTTAGTTTATCTCGAGTTTGGGAGCCGAGTCTCCCTAGATTTGAGGAAGTCATTGGAGACTTCAGTTGTATAAATAAAGATGCCTAGAGCCTCATTAGGATTCGAATTTTTGTTGTAAAAACATTAGTTATTTTTGAGCTCTAGAGTTGTGGAAGACATTGCTATGTAATTTTTTGTTTTGATAATGAGAATGAGCTCTTTCTTGATCTAGTGTTGAGTTAAATTAGAGGGTTGAAGATCTTGGGTTAGGGCCCAACCATAGTGGAAAAGTCTCCTCTTCTTGTATCTGTATTCTTAGATTGATTTCATAGATTCATTGTTAAATTTTCCTTAGAAGTACTTCATTGCAAGTAGTGTAGATTTGATTAGTTGTTTATTAGTTTGCTTCCATTTGTGCTTTACTTCAACAGTACTTTAGAAGAGATAAAGGACCATCAAAAAGTTGTCAATAGGTTTTTTGGCTACACTTCTTCCTCCAGGGATCATGATTTGAGGAAAGGACTCCTATATAGCCCCAAAAAGACAGAATTATACTTTCTCATAGAATTTAGAGTTTTATGTACTTAAGCCAGTATTTGATAAATTTGCAAGAGTAGGACCTAGTTATCATTTCTTCCATCTTTAGCCTTACAGTAGATCTCATTAATGATTCCATATTATGCTGGAATTTTTCCTCATGCATGAAGAAGACAGCTAGCTCATTAAACTCTGTTTTCCTAGCTGATTGAAATTCTCCTTTTTTACATGATTTTTGGGAAAATATCAATGTTTGATGCAGTGCATGTGTTTTATAAGTAAAGAAAGATCCCATAGCCAGTAAAATCTTTCAAAATTCATCCATCCATGATCATTCCTTGCTTTCACTAAGACCCTCACCAATTTCATTATTTTACGAGGAAACTTCTCCAAGCATGTTGAGCAAATGCAACCATCTCCCAACCTTGGTTTTGAGTTTTGAGTGATCCTAAGAATTTTCTCACCTCATTCCATCCACCAACCACCTTCACTAAGCCTTCCATCACCTTCAGCACCCATCATTTTTCTCTCGGCTGTATCCTGTAGAAATACAGGGAATCCTATAGGTTTTTAGGACATCCTATAGGTTTTCCTGTAGTGGCCTGTTTTGAGGCCGAATTGAGGGAAAAGCCTCTAGGAAGGCAAACAAGGTCACCTGAGGGTCTCCCAAACTTTCCAACCATCCACCAGCATTCCTAAGCCCACATCACAAAAAAAATATTAGCTTTCACACTCTTCCATTAAAAAAAAAAAAAAAAAAGATAAAAAGAAAAACAAATTTATTCTAGTCATGTACATGCACAGTAGTAATGTTTTATGTTTTTAAATTACATTCTTAGGATAGTAGAATTTCATACATGTTAACGTAACATTCTTGTTGAAGCATAGTCTCTTAGCAATTAGTTAGGAAATGATTTGTTCTAGCATTAGATTTCAATCTTTTTCCTTACTGTAGTAGACAAGCTTTCTCTTAGAGTAGATTTCTCTTTCCCTCATCAATAATCAAGTTTCTTCTGAATCCATAGAAGTCTAGCTTGAAAAACCCTAGTGGTCTCTCACAAGCTAAACAATGACAAAAGGGCAGAACCATCACTTTTACTTGTGTATACAACATTGTCACTTCCAATTTTGTACGAACACCGGGTTGATAAAGTAAAGCTGGTAGCCCTAGGAGTTGTAGCATTCTTGCTGCAATACTGGTGCTCTTCACTTTTTGGTGTCGTCGCCTAGGAGATGTCTAAGTAATATGTGATTATTTCTTTCTTTCTTCCATTCTTTTTTTCTGATATTCCTCTATTAGTTTCATTTCTGCAAGAGTAATTTAGTTGCTTTCTTTTCCATTCTGCATTCTTTGCTTTCCTTTCCATTCTGCAAGTAAGATTCCATTCAAATAGTTAGTTTTCATTCAGTCAGTTAATTTTCATTTAGTCTACAATTTCAATTCTGCAATCACTTTCAAAGTTTGAAAAAAATCTCAAAACAAAACAAAAACATTTTTTTCATGCCTCGTAGGAATAGGGATAACTTAGGGATTTTTTTTCCAAATACCCTCACTGCTTCAAACAACCAACCTTCTCTCTTTTTCAGTGGCTATGAATTGGAGGAACCCTTAGGTGAGCAACCTAAAATATTTGAAGAACCTATAGGGGAAGAAGAAGAATAAGAACCCATTCCTACTGATTTAATCACTGAAAATAGAAATGACAGAGGAAATAGAGAGAGAGTTGAGGGTGCCTTCAGGGAAACCAATGGGGATACTAAGATGAAGAATATAATCCCCTCTACCCTTCCTCATTTCCATGGCCTGACCACAGAAGATCCATAAACTTTCTTATTTGAATTTTCTATCATATGCCAAACCAATGACTACACCAATGATGAGCAGAAGTTGAAACTATTCCCATCCACTCTCAAGGATGCAGCTTTGTGTTGGTTCATGGGTTTACCTGGGGAGAGCATCACCACTTAGGCTCAGATGTAGCAAGCCTTCAACAACAAATATCAAGACTACTATAGGTCTAAAGACACTAAAGAGGAAATTTTTAGGATGACCTTAGGGCATGACGAATCTATAGAGAGTTATGAAGAAATATTCCATCTTAGCTACAAAAGGGCCAGGTGCACACTTGACCCTGAGTCATTGAAGCTAGTCCTGCTTAGAGGAGTAAGGGAAGATCTTCTAGATACCCTAAACTTGTTAGCAAGAGGGGATATCTACCAGTTACCCTATGAGGATATCAAGACTGTCTTTAGAAACCATTCTAGGGCAGCTAGGAAAAAGGGTAGGGGTAGTCAACTTATGGTCAATCCATCCTCTTCCAATTCATCCATCAAGGGTGAAATTGGAAACATGCTGGAGGATTTCAAGAGTGAGATGTTGCAAACCCTCGCCCTACAGATGAATAGTATGAACATTAGGAGAAAATACAAGGAAGTAGGGAGAGCCTTAGCCATTTTCTACCCTAGATGCACCAGGAGGCACCCTAGGAATGAATGTCGATTGAAATAGAAAACCACTCCATAGACAAGTGCCCTTCTTTACCTGGACTAAAAGTTGTATATCAAGGAGTTGAAGGGGTAACTGAATAGCTCTATTGCATAAATCAAAGGATACCTCATGGGCCTGGGCCATACTAGTAGGGCATGCAAGGGTCAACCCATGCATATTACAAACCCAACCAGACCACATCCATTCCTTCTTCAAGGCCCCCTTCTCATCCTTCTTAGTCTACACCTCCTCCTTGGTCCTTTGCACCTCAGTATCATTCCCAACCAACCATCCAGTCATTTCAACTAGATGCTCTACCACAACCTGAGTGGAATGCATCGCCCTAGGCGTGGAGGCCCCCATACAACAATGCCCCAGCTTTATTGCCTTCACCACTTGCTCAACCACAACTTTTACACTCTGCTCCACATAAACAACCCCATATGCCTGCCCATCCAAATCTGAGCCTGAACAATAGATAGAAACAACCAGTATATAGTGGAGAAACATCATATCCAACTTATGTTGTGGAAATTCAGGAAATCAACCTGAGATCAGGGAGAGTACTCTCGAAAAACAAACCTCTACCTCCACCTAGGGAGGTTGAGGAAGAAAGAGAGGAAATCATGTCTAAAGTAAATCCACCACACTTTCTTGAGAGATTAACCCAACCACTCTAGCCTACCCGAGAAGAGACTAAACTTCTGGGAGAATTGAAAAATCTATGTTTCAAAATTCCACTTCTCTAAGCTATAAAAGATGTGCCTATTTACAACAACTTGATCAAGGAGAAGTGCGTCAAGCATCCAGGGAGGCGAAGAAGAGATGCCCCTACCATTAATGTCATTGGATAGTTATCCGAATTAATGCTGGGGCAGGTAATTTGTCCAAAGTATTTGGACCCTGGAAGCCCCGTAGTAGATGTGCATTTCAATGGCACCATTGTCCCACACACTTTGATTGATCTTGGCTTCCATTAATGCGATGACCAAGGACACCATGTTTAATCTCAACCTCCGGGGTTCATTTAGAAAGAGTGCAACAATCTTGCAACTTGCAAACTACTCTGCAGTGACCCCTGAGGGGATTCTGGAGGATGTGATGGTCTCCATTGACTATTGGGAATACCCTGCAGATTTCCTAGTTCTCCAGCCTAGGGCCAAGCTTACTGGTTACCCTCTCATCCTTGGGAGGCCCTGGTTAGCCACCTTTGATGCTTACATTAGCTACAGGGCTGGAAATATGACTATCAAGAATGGACATATGTCTAAGCAGTTAGTCTTATATCCTCCTGCTTAGCCATCTCTAGAACATGACTTACCTTTATGGCTGGAAGAGGAGGAGGAAGATGAAGTTTATTCCGCCCAACTATATACCTTAGAAACAACCATGGGAGGCAGACAACCAGATGAAGATGATTTTATTGAACACATACTCCAAAGTCTAACTCCCAGTACATTTTCGTTAGAAGTAGTAAAGGAACCTAGAACAACCATCAGATTGATCTATGCTTAGCTGATTCCAACCCTATCCATGTCAAAACCATAGAATTTGGCCCTAAGAGAACTTTGAAAATCAACCCATCTCTTTCTGTTCACCAAGAATAAAAGTTGTGCAACATGCTAAAGGAACACCTGGATGCTTTTACTTGGAGTTACAAAGAAATGAAGGGAGTGCACCCCTCGGTGTGTACTCACCACATTTATATCAAATAAGGTTGCAAACCAGTCTGGCAACCCCAAAGGAGGATGAATCCATCTCTCAAATATATAGTCAAAGAAGAAATCCAAAATTTGCTAGATGCAGGATTCATTTACCCTATCTCTGACAATGAGTGGGTCTCTCCTTTGGTGTTGGTAAAAAAGAAAAATGCTAAGTGGAGGATTTGTGTCGATTACAGAGAGTAAAACAAAGCCACAAAGAAGAACCATTTCCCTCTACCTTTCATTGACCAAGTGCTAGATGGCATGGTAGGGAAAACGTTTTTCTCTTTCCTGGATGGATTCAACGGGTACAATCAAATCCAGATCAGCTTGAAAGACCAGGATAAAACCACCTCCACTTGTCCTTGGGTTACTTTCACTTATAGTGTCCTTCCTTTTGGCCTATGCAATGCTCCTGCCACTTTCCAAAGAGCAGTCCTGAGTATCTTTGTCGAGTTAGTCCATGATGCAACAGATATTTATATGGATCATTTTACACCTTATGGATGTGATTTCTAGGAGGCTCTATCCAACTTAGGTAAGGTGCTGAACAAATGCATTGAAATGAACCTGTCTCTTAGTCCTGAAAAATGTGAGTTCTTGATGACTGCAGGGACTGTGCTAGGTTATTCAATATCCCAACAAGGACTGCAGATGGACCTAAACAAGATAGCTATCATCCAAAGGTTCCCACCTCTACAAAAGCAAAGAGATGTCAAAAGTTTCCTAAGGCTAGCTGGATACTATCGAAGGTTTATAAAAGACTTCAGCAAGTTAGCTTCTCCTTTATTTGGTTTGTTGGCCAAAGACTCTAAGTTTGTATGGTCAAAAAGTTGTCAAGAGGCCCTAGACACCCTGAAGGACAAGTTAACCACCGCACCGATTCTCTGACGCCCAAATTGGGCCCTTCCTTTTCATATACATGTTGATGCCTCACACAAAACCATAGGAGAAGCTCTAGGCCAGATAGATGAAAAAATTCCTTATTCCATTTACTTTATTAGTAAGAATCTGTCAAAGGCTGAACTGAACTACACAGTGACCGAAAAGGAGCTCCTGGTTGTTGTGCATTCATTGAACAAATTTAGGCATTACATTACATGTTATCAAACATTTATACATACTAACCAAGGGTACCCTAGAGAGCTGGTCACTGATCAAGGTAGCCAGTGTACATCCAACATGATTGAAGACTTGTTAAGGCAGCACAAGATCAAGCATAGGACCTCCACTCCCTATCATCCACAAGCTAATGGGTAAGTGGAGGTGACCAACAGAGGCTAGAGGGCATCCTGACCAAAGTGGTTAGCAACAGAAGAAAAGATTGGGCAGATAGACTAGTTGAGGTCACCTGGGCCTACAATACCACCTGGAAGACTGATCAGGTGCTCATGTCCTAAGTGTCGTAAAAATGCTCAAAATTTAAAGTGCTCAAAACCGGTTCAAAGTTGAAAAACTGGAAATTTTTCGTCCTCCCGATTCCGGCGCCGCAAACGGTTCGAAAAACGGTCGCCGTATGAGGAAGATATGGCAAAAATAAGAATTGCTCAATAACATTAGAAATTTGAATTTTAAAAAAAAATAAAAAATTTAAAAGGAATATTCCGCAAAATATTCTTTGGAATATTCCCTCTGCAGTAACCAATCACAGGCTGCCACGTGGCCCCCAGATGACGTCAGCAGAATAGTTGGGCGGATGTGTTAAAAAAGGTTTTTGGTCAGATGGGGAATCGAACCCCCGACCTACAATGTATTAGCCCAACGCCTTACCATTAGGCCAGGGAGCGGGACATGAAAGGTTTCGGCGGCAAATTTTATTTGAATTCAAACTGCGTTTGGGCGGGAAACCAAAGGGGGCCAGCCCCTCCCATACCATACGACCAGGTGCCGAGAACCAAGGGCTTAACCCAACCGCCAGCACTAACCGCCGGGCACGCAATCCGAGGAAACGGTCACATGCACATTTAATGTAACAGCAGTTCAGTTGGCGGATTATTTGGTGGAGCGCCAAATTTGGCGGTCCCGCCATATTTGGCAGGGCTAACTGGCCTCCACTACAGTTAGCTGGAGTGTTTTTAGGCTAAACTGGAGGGGATCATTAAATGGCCATAACTTTGGCTAGGAAAGGCGGTTTTGGACGATTTTTTTTTTGATTTTGGGTATTTTCGACCTTCTGAACCATTGGTGTAGGTATTACAGCCATCTGAGGTCATTTGTGGAGGTTTTAGAGCCGTGAAAGTTCTAGGAGCCACCAGGGCCCAGTTTTGTGAAGACTGTATAGGGTTGCAGGTATCCATTGGAGGTGATCCAATAGTCAATCCTGAAGGATTCAAGTGTTATGAATCCATTTTTTCCATCTATTTCACCTGTAGATGCTTCTATTCAGCTGTATTTTCAATTTGAGCATTTAATAAAAACAAGGACAAGCCCGGTTGGGAGCTTTGGACCCAGCAGACGTAGCCCTGGAGGGGGTGAACTGCTTTATCAACTTCTTTTGCATATGTGGTTGATTTATTTTGCAGAAAAAATTCATTTTAATGTGTTAAACAATAAGAGGAAATAACTCTGCTATGCTTGAATGGGTCATGAACAACTGAAAATTTCATGGGTTTTCTTTCTGCAAGACATGGAAATATTTTAAACATGTTTAATTCTGAATTAAATACCTTGGAAACAAATTTCAAGTAGTTTCAAATTCAGATCAAGTTGGTATCAGAGCTCAGGGTTTTTGTGCAAAGATCTTCTAACTGTCTTGCAAAGTATTGATGCTTACCAGGTTGAAACTTAAAAGAGGGGAAGGACAGTTGACTAGAGAACGAGAGAATCCTCAGTCAAGGAAGGCCAGAGAGCCATCACCTCCACCTTCAATTTCACCCTCAAGAGTCTCAGCAGAAGCTTCAAGGATGTCTGAACATGAAGGAGAAATTCCTATAGAGACAGATCCAAGAGAAGAAGAAAGAGTCTTCAGAAAGGCTTTCTTGGACCTCACTGAAATGGTGAGGATATTGTACCAAGAAAGAAATGAGAAATTGGCTGGAGAAGGGTCCAAACATCCACATGAAGGAGAGGGCTCTTCAGGAGGTAAGAAGGATGATGATCATTCCAAGAAAGGACATGGAGGAAATGGTGATCCACCACCCCCATCTTCACCTTCTTCCTCTTCATCTTCGTCTTCTTCTGTTCATAAGCATAGATCCTCTGGAAAAAGTCCTTTTTTGAAGCTTGATGTAAAATTCGAATTACCTATGTTTAATGGTGAAGTGAATGCAAAAAAGCTTGACAACTGGATTAGGCAGTTGGAAGTTTACTTGAGGATCCAAAATATGCATGATGATGCCACAAAGATTCAGTTGGCTTCTTTGAGAATGGATGGAGCAGCATTGGTCTGGTGGGAGGCCAAGACTAAAGAGGAGATCAAGAAATTTGGTAAGGTTACCTTAACATGGCCTGAATTTCTATTAGCCATTAAAAAACAGTTTTATCCTCTTGCTCACATGCAGAAAGCCATTATGAACTGGCAAAATTTCAGACAACTTAAGGGTCAGAGTGTCCAAGACTACAGCCAAGAATTCAGGAGAAGAGCTCTCCTGTTAGGGGTAGATGTACAGACCCAAGAAACCTTGCTGAAATACATTGGTGGCATGCATAGCTACCTTAGACACACCATCTTTATGTTTAACCCTACTAGCCTGGACGAGGTTTGTGTCCAAGCTACCCATTTAGAGGCAAGGGGAAAAAACGCATTTGAAGAGGGTAGAAACAAGCCCCCCAAGGGGAAAAGCAAAGAGAAAACCTCCAAGGGAAAAGGAAAAAAGAATGCATCTGTCAAGCAGGAGAGTGAGAAAGTGATCTGTAAACACTGTTCTAAACTAGGCCATGAGGAGAAAAATTGTTGGAAATTACATCCTGAAAAAAGACCTCAATTTAACAAATCCAAAGGGAAACAGAAAACTACTGCTACTACATCTACACCACAAGATTTAGGGGAAGATTCAGGTGATGAAACCAAAATTACAGCCATGGGATTGAAAAACTTGAAGGGAAAAGAAGCTGAAACTCAAGCCAGCACTAGTACCTCAAACTTCCATGTACAAGCTCCTAATGTGGAAGAAAGAATTGAAATGTTTCATGTGAGGGTGATTTCAAAACATACTAAAATTGACACACTTTTTGATAGTGGGTCACAAGCAAACCTTATATCAGAGGACTTGGTCAAGCAGCTTAAACTTGAGACCATTCCACATCCGAAGCCATATCCACTTGGATGGATTTGCAAGGATGCAAATTTACAAGTTTCAAGAAAGTGCACATTGCGCTTTGCAATTACTGCACATTTTATTGACACAGTTGAAATTGATGTGGTACCTTTTGATATAGCAGGAATTGTTTTGGGAAGCCCCTACTTGTTTGACAGGAAAGCTATCTTTCATCGCCATGAAAAAAAATATCATCTTTTCAAAGATGGCAAGGAGTTCATTGTTAGAGCTCATCGCAAGAAGACAAATATAGCGATGGTGAATGCAGGACAGGTAAAAAGGCTGGTCAATTCAAGTAAGAATTTTGTTCTTCTTATAATTAAGCCCAAGGTTGATGTGAAACATGAGTCATTTGAAAATTGTGATCCAAAACTTAAATCAGATCTATATGATGTAGTTGATGCATATCATGAGATGTTTCAGGAGCCAACAGGTTTGCCTCCTAAGAGGGAGATTCATCATGAAATACATTTGCATCCAGATTGTCCTCTTCCAAACATAGGCATGTACTGCATGTCTATTATGGAGAATGCTGAAATAAAGAAGAAAATCAAGGACTTGTTGGACAAGGGTTTCATAAGGCCAAGTACTTCGCCATGTGGGTCACCGATTGTATTGATTCCAAAGAAAGATGGCACTTGGCATATGTGTGTTGATTTCAGGGCCTTGAACAAGATAACGGTAAAGAATCGTTACCCACTCCCATGGATAGATGATTTGCTAGACCAGCTGAAAGATGCTCGATATTTCACTAGGCTAGACTTGCGCAGTGGATATCATCAAGTAAGAATTGAAGAAAGTGACATTTGGAAGACATCCTTTAAAACCAAACAAGGACTCTTTGAGTGGCTTGTGATGCCGTTTGGTTTGTGCAATGCACCTGCAACTTTCATGCGGGTAATGGATGATGTCTTGTGTCCTTTTCTTGATGATTTCGTTATTGTCTACTTAGATGACATCTTAATTTTCAGCAAGTCTAGAGAAGATCATGTCATGCATGTTAAGAAAGTACTTGATGTTTTTAAGAAGAATCAGTTATTTCTTAAAATGTAAAAGTGTGAATTTGGAAAGACTTCTTTGGTTTATTTGGGACACATAGTAGGAAGAGGTGCTTTGAGAATTGATCCTGCTAAGATTGAGGCTATTGTGAATTGGCCTACTCCCAAATCCATAACAGAGGTAAGAAGTTTTTTGGGTGCAGCTCAATATTGGAGGAAGTTCATCTCTAACTTCTCTTCTATAGCAACTCCTATGCATGCAGTGACAAGTGTGAAGCATGCTTTCCAATGGGGAGGCAAGCAGCAAAAATCTTTCGAATCTTTGAAAGAGGAGATTAGTTCAGCTCCAGTCCTTGCATTACCGGATTTGAGACAGCCATTTGAGATACAAACTGATGCTAGTGATTATGCTATGGGTGCAGTTCTTCTACAACATGGTAAGCCTATTGCTTTTCATTCTGAAACTTTTAATGGTGATGTTGTAAATTATCCTACATATGATAAGGAGTTGTATGCGTTGGTACAAAGCGTCAAAAAGTGGAAACACTATTTGATGGGCAAAGAAACTGTTATACATATCGACCATCAGCCCTTACAGTACTTGCAATCACAAAGCAAGTTACAACAGTCACGACACTTCAGATGGATGGGCTTCTTGCAACAGTTCCATTTGGTAATAAGGTACAAGAAAGGTACTTTGAATAAGGTTGCTGATATGCTTTCAAGGCCTATTATTGGTGTTGTTACTTTACTTAAGAATGATTCCATTGTACATGATAGTTACATAGAACAATATGCATCTGATGATGACTTTAAAGATGTGTATGCTAACTTGAGTAAAGGGAATCATGTAGAGGAAAATGATTATCACATGCATAAAAATTTGTTGTTTCATTTGGGCAAGTTGTGTATACCACAGGGGGAGAGGATAAATGTCATAAGAGAAGCTCATTCTTCTCTTATTGCTGGCCATTTTGGTGTGAGCAAAACAGTTGCACATCTATAGAGGTATTGCTATTGGCCTCGCATGGTAGATTCTGTTTCAAGGTTCATAAGAGGTTGTTCATTATGTGCTACAAGCAAGCCTAGCAATAGGAAGCTTGGTTTGTATACTCCTTTGCCGGTACCTTCTAGACCATGGGAGAGCATCTCTATGGATTTTGTAGGAGGTTTGCCAAAATCTAGAAAGCAGCATGATTATTTATATGTAGTAGTTGATCGTTTCAGCAAAATGTGTATACTTATGCCTTGTAAGAAAACTATAACTGCTGAACAAACTGTTGAATTATTTTTTCATCATGTATGGATTCACTTTGGTTTGCCTACTTCCATTATTAGTGACAGGGATTCCAGATTTGTGGGGAATTTTTGGTCCAACCTATGGGAGATGATGGACACAAAGTTGAAGAAAAGTACTGCTTTCCATCCGCAAACAGATGGACAAACCAAAGTTGTGAACAGAACCATTGTGCACCTCTTGAGAGGTTATTGCAGCAAGCATCCCAAGCTTTGGGATGAACATTTGCACTACATACAGCATGCTTACAATCGTGCAAAGCACTCTTCAACAAACACCTCACCATTTGAAGCTTGTTTTGGTTACTTGCCAAAATCACCTCTTGATTTCATTTTTGAGAAAGATGTTGCCATTGAGGGACATAGTGATATTGACAAAGGTCGTTCATTCATTGAAAGAATTCAGCAAATACATCAGCAAATTCAAGAACAACTTGAGAAGAGTCAAGGCAAGTACAAGGAAAGACACGACAAGCATAGAGTCGATCACAAGTTTCAAAAAGGGGATGAGGTATGGATGTACATTAGTAAGGAAAGGATGCAAGGAGAAGGTAAAAAGCTGAAGCCTATTCGTTATGGTCCATTCAAAATCCTCAAGAAGGTTGGAAATAATGCTTTTCAATTAGATTTGCCTTCCTACATGCAAATGTATTCTGTTGTCAATGTGGAGAACTTACGTTTGTATGAACCTCCTTTGATTGTTGATCATGAAAGTGTTGTTCAGCTGCCATATATAGAAGATTTCTCGCCAGAATTCTTAGATGAGCTGAAAGAAGATACAATCCTTGATAGAAGGACACGCACTTCAAGGAGGGGCAGTGTAGATTATGTTCGGGTTGGTTTCAAAGGTAGCAAACCGAACAAGGAAAAATGGATGGAGGTGGGCAGAGTGAGGGAGCTGTACCCTCACCTCTTTAACAGGTAGTTGAAGGCTTTTGGGGTCCAAAAGCTTCCCAATGGGGAGGCGTGATCAGGTGCTCATGTCCTAAGTGTCGTAAAAATGCTCAAAATTTAAAGTGCTTAGAACTAGTTCAAAGTTGAACGAATGGAAAGTGCTCATCCTCCCAATTCCGGCGCCACAAACGGTTCGAAAAACGGTCGCCGTATGAGGAAGATATGGCAAAAATAAGAATTGCTCAATAACATTAGAAATTTGAATTTAAAAAAAAAATTAAAAAAGGAATATTCCGTAGAATATTCCTTGGAATATTCTAGGGAATATTCCATCTGCAGCAACCAATCACAGGCTGCCACGTGGCAAGCCCGGTGGCTGCCACGTGGCCCCCAGATGACGTCAGCGGAATAGTTGGGCGGATGTGTTAAAAAAGGTTTTTGGTCGGATGGGGAATCGAACCCCCGACCTACAATGTATTAGCCCAATGCCTTACCATTAGGCCAGGGAGCGAGACATGAAAGGTTTCGGCAGCAAAGTTTATTTGAATTCAAACTGCGTTTGGGTGGGAAACCAAAGGGGGCCAGCCCCTCCCATACCATACGACCAGGTGCTGAGAACCAGGGGCTTAACCCAACCGCCAGCACTAACCGCCGGGCACGCAATCCGAGGAAACGGTCACATGCACATTTAATGTAACAGCAGTTCAGTTGGTGGATTATTTGGTGGAGCGCCAAATTTGGCGGTCCCGCCATATTTGGCAGGGCTAACTGGCCTCCACTACAGTTAGCTGGAGTGTTTTTAGGCTAAACTGGGGGGGATCATTAAATGGCCATAACTTTGGCTAGGAAAGACGGTTTTGGACGATTTTTTTTTTTTTTTTTTTTTTTGGGTATTTTCGACCTTCTGAAGCCATTGGTGCAGGTCTTACAGCCATCCGAGGTCATTTTTAGAGGTTTTGGAGCCGTGAAAGTTCTAGGAGCCAATAGGGCCCAGTTTTGTGAAGACTGTATAGGGTTGCAGGTATCCATTGGAGGTGATCCAATAGTCAATCCTGAAGGATTCAAGTGTTATGAATCCATTTTTTCCATCTATTTCACTTGTAGATGCTTCTATTCAGCTGTATTTTCAATTTGATCATTTAATAAAAATAAGGACAAGCCCGGTTGGGAGCTTTGGACCCAGCAGACGTAGCCCTGGAGGGGGTGAACTGCTTTATCAACTTCTTTTGCATATGTGGTTGATTTATTTTGCAGAACAAATTCATTTTAATGTGTTAAACAGTAAGAGGAAATAAATCTGCTATGCTTGAATGGGTCATGAACAGCTGAAAATTTCATGGGTTTTCTTTCTGCAAGACATGGAAATATTTTAAATATGTTTAATTCTGAATTAAATACCTTGCAAACAAATTTCAAGTAGTTTCAAATTCAGATCAAAGACCACCACTGGATTCACACCCTATGAGTTGGTCTATGGGAAAAAGGCCCTGTTGTCCATTGAATTTGAGTACAATACATTTAGGATGGTAGCCCAACTAGATCTAGATCTCAGCAGTGCACAAAAAGAGAGATTGCTCCAGTTGAATGGGTTTGATGAGTTTAGAATGCAGGCCCTCCTACACACAGAGGTAACTCAAATTCAGAGGAAGATTTGGCATGACAAGAACATCAAGGACAAGCAATTTCAAGAAGGTTATTGGGATTTGTTATATGATTCCATATATAAAGACCAGGGAAAAGGTTTTTCTCTTTCCTAGATGGATTCAATGGGTACAATCAAATCCAGATCATCTCGGAAGACAAGGATAAAAAAACCTTCACTTTTCCTTGGGGTACTTTTTCCTATAGGTCCTTCCTTTTGGCCTATGAAATTCTCTTGCCACATTGCAGAGAGAAGTCCTAAGTATCTTTGCCGAGTTAGTCCATGATGCAGTAGATATTTATATGGATGATTTTACACCTTATGGATGTGATTTCCAGGAGGCTCTGTCCAACTTAGGTAAGGTGCTGAACAAATGCATTGAAATGAACCTGTCTCTTAGTCCCGAAAAATGTGAGTTCTTGATGACTGCAGGGACTGTGCTAGGTCATTCAATATCCCAGCAAGGACTGCAAGTGGATCCAAACAAGACAGCTATCATCCAAAGTGTCCCACCTCAGCAAAAGCAGAAAGATATCAGAAGTTTCCTAGTGTTAGTTGGATACTATCGAAGGTTTATAAAATACTTCAGCAAGTTAGCTTCTCCTTTATTTGGGTTGTTGGCCAAAGACTCTGAGTTTGTATGGTCAAAAAGTTGTCAAGAGGCCCTGGACACCCTGAAGGACAAGTTAACCACTGCATTGATTCTCCAACACCCAAATTGGGCCCTTCCTTTTCATATACATGTTGATGCCTCACAAAAAGCCATATGAGAAGCTCTAGGCTAGATAGATGAAAAATTGCCTTATGCCATTTACTTTATTAGTAAGAATCTGTCAAAGGCCGAACTGAACTACATAGTGACTAAAAAGGAGCTCCTTGTTGTTGCATTCATTGAACAAATTTAGGCATTACATTACAGGTTATCAAACATTTGTACACACTGACCATGTTCCAATCAAATATTTAATGAATAAACCTGATGTGAATGCTCAGATGGTTACTTTTATTACAGCAGTTTGATCTAACCATTGTTGATAAGCTTGGCAAGGAAAGTGTTGTTCCAGATTTTTTGTCCATATTATATTTTTTGTTTATTATCAGTTACCAGATGAAAACTTATTCACCATTTCAGTTCTCTCTCCATGGTTTTCTGACATAGAAAACTATTTGGTATCTGCACAGTTCCCACCAAATTTGTCCTCCAAAGAGAAAAGAAAGATTGTGAGGAAGAGCGCCCATTCACTTGGATTGGGGGCAACCTCTTCAAACTAGGCCTGAATCAAATTCTGAGAAGATGTGTCAGGGAGGAGGAAGTCTTTGACATCCTTCTAACCTGTCATGATGGGCCTTGTGGAGGTCACTTTGCAGCAAAGAGGACAGCATTCAAGGTGTTACAAGTTGGTTATTATTGGCCCACTCTTCATCAGGATGTGAAAAGATATACTAGTCAGTGTGATCGGTGCCAAAGGATGGGAAAGCCTACTCCAAGGGATGAAATGCCTCTGCAACCTCAAGTGACTTTCAAGCCATTTGACAAGTGGGGCATGGATTTCATTGGCTCTATTAACCCTCCTTATAAGAAAAATTAGTACATCATTGTGTGCACTGACTATCTGACTAAGTGGGCTAAAACCAAGGAAATCAAGGTAGCAACAGAGGAGAAGGTGGCTGAGTTCTTAAGGGAAAATGTCTTTTACAAGTTTGGGTACCCTAGAGAACTGGTCACTGATCAAGGTAGCCAGTTTACATCCAACATGATTGAAGACTTGTTAAGCCAGCACAAGATCAAGCATAGGACCTCCACTCCCTATCACCCATAAGATAATGGGCAAGTGGAGGTGACCAACAGAGCGCTAGAGGGCATCCTAACCAAAGTGGTTAGCAACAGTAGAAAAGATTGGGCAGATAGACTAGTTGAGGCCACCTGGGCCTACAATACCACTTGGAAGACCACCACTAGATTCACACCCTATGAGTTGGTCTATGGGAAAAAGGCCCTATTGTCCATTGAATTTGAGTACAATACATTGAGGATGGCAGCCCAACTAGATCTAGATCTCAGCAGTGCACAAAAAGAGAGATTTCTCTAGTTGAATGGGTTAGATGAGTTCAGAATGCAGGCCCTCCTACACATAGAGGTAACTCAAATTTAGAGGAAGATCTGGCATGAAAAGAACATCAAGGACAAGCAATTTCAAGAAGGTGATTGGGCTTTGTTATATGATTCCAGATATAAATACTAGGGAAAAAGTTTTTCTCTTTCCTAGATGGATTCAGTGGGTACAATCAAATCCAGATCAGCTCGGAAGACTAGGATAAAACCACCTTCACTTGTCCTTGGGGTACTTTCACCTATAGGGTCCTTCCTTTTGGCCTATGCAATGCTCCTACCACTTTCCAGAGAGAAGTCCTGAGTATCTTTGTCGAGTTAGTCCATGATGCAGTAGAGATTTATATGGATGATTTTACACCTTATGGATGTGATTTCCAGGAGGCTCTGTCCAACTTAGGTAAGGTGCTAAACAAATGCATTGAAATGAACCTGTCTCTTAGTCCCAAAAAATGTGAGTTCTTGATGACTGCAGGGACTGTGCTAGGTCATTCAATATCCCAACAAGGACTACAGGTGGACCCAAACAAGATAGCTATCATCTAAAGGGTCCCGTCTCCGCAAAAGTAGAGAGATGTCAGAAGTTTCCTAGGGTTATCTGGATACTATCAAAGGTTTATAAAAGACTTCAACAAATTATCTTCTCCTTTATTTGGGTTTTTGGCCAAAGACTCTGAGTTTGTATGGTCAAAAAGTTATCAAGAGGCCCTAGACACCCTAAAGGACAAGTTAACCACTGCACCAATTCTCTAAGGCCCAAATTGGGCCCTTCCTTTCCGTATATATGTTAATGCCTCACACAAAGCCATAGGAGAAGCACTAGGCCAGATAGATGAAAAATTGCCTTGTGTCATTTACTTTATTAGTAAGAATCTATCAAAGTCCGAATTGAACTGCACAGTGACCAAAAAGGAGCTCTTGGTTGTTGTGCATTCATTTAACAAATTTAGGCATCACATTATAGGTTATCAAACATTTGTACATATTGAACATGTTGCAATCAAATATTTAATGAATAAACCTGATGTGAATGCTCGAATTATTAGATGGTTACTTTTACTATAGCAGTTTGATCTAACCTTTATTGATAAGCTTGGCAAGGAAAATGTTGTTGCAAATTTTTTGTCAATATTAGCTTTGCCTGCATGTGAGGAAGGAATGGTTTATTATCAGTTATCAGATGTAAACTTATTCGCCATTTCAATTCTCTCTCGATGATTTGCTGACATAGAAAACTATTTGGTATTTGCACAGTTCCCACCAAATTTGTCCTCCAAAGAGAAAAGCAAAATTTTGAGGAAGAGCGCCCCATTCACTTGGATTAGGGGAAACCTCTTCAAACTAGGCCCAGATCAAATTCTGAGAAGATGTGTCAGGGAGGAGGAAGTCTTTCACATCCTTCTAACCTATTAAGGAGCCCCAGAAATGGGTAATTATATGGGCTCATTTTTCCTCTTAATTCAACTTAATCCACCATTCTCATTAGTTTATTGCACGTTTTTTAATATATTTATGCTAATAGAGTGAATTGGGTTAGTCATTTTTCCATGTAGTCTAATGTGTGCTTTATGCGGATTTTTTGGTCAATTTTGGACAAAGTCAAGGGATTTATAAGCAAATGGCAGCAAATACTTGAGGAAAATAGGGAAGAGGATTTGTAGGGGGGTGTCCCCTTAATTTATGAACCCTTACCTCGAATCCTCCATCAGAAACTTGGAGCACAAGCAGCCACATTAGTGCATCCAAGGGGCAGCTGAGCAAGTAAAGAAGGACTGTTGTTTATTTGCAGTCTTGGGAAGTTGAGCTCCTTGATTTTAGGAGAGTTGTTGGAGGCTCGAGTTGTATAACTAGCAGGGCTTAGGTGCTCAGTTTTTTTAGTTGGATTTTAGCCAGTCATTAGTAGAATTTTCGCACTTTTGTGCAACACTTGTTCAACTCATTTTCGAGCTTCCTTTTTTAGAACAGTTTATGTAATGTGACTTTTACTTTTGATAATGGATATGAAACAATTTTTGAGCCAACATTGATCTCTTTTAGAGGGCTGAAGCTCTTGGGTTAGGGCCCAACCCAAGTTTCCCAACACCTCTTGCTTTGTACTTATATGTTTTTGCTTTAGTTCACAAGTTAATTTCTGTTAGATAGATTTATTTTGCCTTGTTAGAATAGGTTGCTTTTGATGGTTTGCATAGCTATTTTTGTTTCAATTGCTCAAGTAGGTTAATGCAGTGACAGGCTAAGACTCAAAAAGGCCAACAGCAAGCCCTGATCTCCTTTCTCCCTTTCTGGGACTATGATTCGAGGTCAAGGCACTACTGCTGCCACCAAAAACACAGTTTTGCTCTCCCATGCAATTTATAGTGTGATGACTTGATTTGGAAAGATTAATGTATTGCTTCAAATTCAGTTGCCTAGATCATTTCCTATTCTTTTACAATAGATCTCTATGCATGCTTTCTTGTTCAAAGGTTATTGTTCAGCATTTTCTGTTTGTAGGTCAGAAATTAGGTCAAGCTAGAGAAATTTATGTTTTCATGGTATAGTTAGTCCTTTGTTTGATCAGTTTTTGTAAGTAAATGTGTAGATCTCTTGCAGGACACCTTATCTCACCATACACCCATAAATCATACAGCACCAACTCACTTCTCATAGATTTCCCAAGTCACTCGCAACATTTCGCCAATCTGCCCTAATTTCTGCGTTTCTCCATAAGCTGCCCTCTTGCCATTTGAAAAAATCTAACCATCATGTTCCCTCTTGATCTTCCTTGACAAGCTCCAGACACCTAAACACCTTCATCTAGCCTTCAGTTACCCTTTTCCATCATTTTTCCACCTTCAAAACATCCAAAAATAGCTCTTGGCCTCCTCTCGTAGATCCCCTACAGCCTCTTGTAGAATTCCCTGTAAGTGGTTTTTTGAAATCCGATTGTAATGGAAGTATTTAGAAGGGTACTAGGGGCTTCTTAAGACCTCTCCACACCTTCCTCCACCTCTGAAAAACCAAGTCCATCTTCCTTCGCCACCAAAAATTTGCACATTCACAACCAAATAAATTACAAGCATAATAATTTCACACAAAAACACTTAAAAGCACAAAAACATGTTTTCTTCTCTCTTTTTTTGTGAAGTAGTTTGAATAAATGTAATTTACCTTTTTCAGTAGTCAATGGCACTCATCGCATCAGTTTCTATCTCTTTTTATGCAAAAGTAGCATAAGTTGGATAAATTAGGGTTTGCTAGGGTTTGCCTTACATTGCAGTCTTGTTTCTCTTTCTGCAAGTAGAATAGTCCTCGTAGAGTTAGCTTTCTTTCATCACAGTTAAAAGCTTCTTCTGAGAATTCATAGAAGTTGGCTTAAGCTCCTAGTGATCTTGTGCCAGCTGACCAAGTGATAGCCTGTAGTAAGAGCTAGTACTTGTGCATACAGCACTGTCACTTCCAAGTTTGTTACTAACTACCGGGTTGATAAAAGTAAAGTAGGAAGCCCCAAGAGTTGCAACATTATTGCTGCAATACTGGTGCTCACCATGTTAGAAAATTATATATTACAAAGCAATGGAACACATAAAATATTGCAGAAATATAAACACATAAAATGCGTAAAACAAGAGAGACACAGATATATGTGGTTCACCAAGTTTTGGGCTATGTACACGGAGAAACAACCAATCCTTCCTTTTATATTATCTAGCAAACTAAAGAGATACAACCTACAACAGATCTGCTGTAACACCCTCTTTGCTCTCAATCTCCTCTCTCTTCTTCACATAGAATACAAATATGCATAGACGCAATACAGTTCCCTCATATATAGTGAGGGGTTTCCTTCTAGGGCAAAAGAACCTAAATTAAACATAACTTCTACCGTCAGATCATCTGCCTAATGAACGACCCAGATTGACTAGAAATTACTAGACTTTTACAAGGCAATTTTACATCTATTTTTAGCTTCGGGGGCAACGCGCCGAGGGACCGCTGGCCTCCAAACGCCCCAACCGGGGGGGGATTAGCCCCCCCGGGACCCCCATGGGGGGGGACAAGTCCCCCTCGCACCCTCCCACATGGAGGGGTGTACAGTCTTCCTGGGGTATACATCCATCTGAGACATTTTAATACAGAAGATAATCAGGCTCCACACCCAACAATCTCCCACTTGGAGACTGATTATAGCAACTCCACCGCTGCTTCATTTGCTAGACAATGACTCCACTTTGGACCTGGTTGTTTCTCACCTTCTTCATCATACTTGAAGACCAATTGAAACTGAGCAGATTCTCAGTTTCTCCCTGGTTACAACTTTTGTTAGCATATCTGCAAGATTCTGGCTAGTGTGTATCTTTTCCAGCTTCAACTGTCCATCTTCCAATGCTGACCGTATGAAATGGTACTTGAGCTGTATATGTTTAGTCTTGGAACGAAATGAAGAGTTCTTTGCAAGATGTATGGCACTCTGGCTATCACTATATAACTTGCCCAACTCCTGCTTCTTGCCCAATTCACCCAGAAACCTTTGTAACCAAATCATTTCTTTACTAGCCTCTGTAGCAGCAACATACTCTACTTCTGTTGTTGAAACCCAACTGACAGTTGTTCCACCTACAGTAAACACATACCCTGTTGTGCTCCTCCTGTTATCTCTATCACCTGCCATATCAGCATCAACATATCCCTGTAGAGAAATGTT
Organism: Pinus tabuliformis; assembly: GCA_031772625.1. Lineage (NCBI taxonomy): Eukaryota > Viridiplantae > Streptophyta > Pinopsida > Pinales > Pinaceae > Pinus > Pinus tabuliformis. Next base: position 1,577,512,800 of record CM062820.1, read on the forward strand.
TGAACCACCAAAGCATAATGCTTGATTTGTGGTACCTCTCAAATACCTGAGAATCCACTTCACTGCCATCCAATGTACTTTTCCTAGATTGTTCATGTACCTTCTTACAACTCCCACTGCATGTGCAATATCAGGCCTTGTACAAATCATTGCATACATTAAGCTTCCAACTGCTGATGCATATGGAACTTTAGACATATGAGCCATTTCTTCTTGAGTCTTGGGACACGCCTCCTTACTTAATTTGAAATGACTAGCCAAAGGTATACTAACTAGTTTTGCATTCTGCATATTAAACCTTTTCAACACCTTTTCTATGTACTCATGAGACAATGTTAATTTGTGATTCTTCTTGTCTCTAGTTATTCTCATACCAAGGATTTGTTTTGAAGCACCCAAATCCTTCGTTGCAAATGAATTTGCCAATTTCCTTTTGAGAACATTTATTTCCTGTATGTTAGAACTTGCAACAAGCATGTCATCTACATACAATAACAATATAATATAGTTGCCATCATTTTTCCTTTTGAGATAAACACAATGATCAGAGTGACATCTAGTATAACCTTGTTCAGACATAAATCTGTCAAATTTTAGATACCACTGCCTTGGAGCCTGTTTTAAGCCATACAAGCTCTTCTTTAACCTGCACACTAGTTTTTCCTTCCCTTTTACCTCATATCCTTGTGGTTGTTGCATATATATCTCTTCCTCCAAATCCCCATGGAGAAAGGTTGTCTTTACATCTAACTGCTCAAGATGCAAATATTCAGCTACTACTAGACTTAAAATAGTTATGATTGAAGTCATTTTAACAACAGGAGAAAATATTTCATCAAAATCAATACCTTTCTTCTTTGCAAACCCCTTCACCACAAGTCTAGATTTGTACCTTTGTTTTCCTCCATCTTCTTCCTTCAGCCTGTAAACCCATTTATTCTGCAATGTTGTTTTAACTGCAGGAAACTTGACTAAGTCCCAAGTCTGGTTATGTGCTAAGGAGTCCATCTCTTCTTTCATGGATTTCTCCCACTTCTTCCTGGTTTCTACCTGCACTGCTTCTTCATAAAATTCTGGTTCATTAGAATCAGTCAACAATACATAATATAATGAAGGAGACTATCGTTCAGGGGGTCTACTTATCCTGGTAGATCTTCTAACACCACTTTCAGGTGTTTGAAGTGCTTGTTACTATTGTGGTTGTTGTTCTGGCTGTTGATCATTATGATTTTTAGGCACCATCACTTTTCCTGTGATATCGTCAAGCACTGTGTATTCCCTGTTTTCTTTTTCTTGTTTCTTTTCCTGCAAATGATTCTTATACAAGACCTTTTCATTGAATATTACATCTTTGCTCCTAATGATTTTGTGATTTTCAGAATCAAATAAGCGATAACCAAAATCATTAACACCATATCCAATAAAGGTATATTTCTTTGATTTTGCCTCAAGCTTTGTTCTATTTTCTTTATTAATGTGGACAAAGGCTTCACAACCAAAAGTATTTAAAAATGAGTAGTTTATCTTTTTACCTATCCATGCCTCCTCTGGAATACCACCATCCAAGGAACTTGAAGGCCCTCTGTTTATTAGATAAACAACAGTATCTACAACATCTACCCAAACTGTAAAGGCAATCCTGCATGCAATCTCATGCACCTTGCATGCTCCATGATTGTCTTGTTCATCCTTTCTGACACACCATTTTCTTGTGGTGTTCCTGGAACTGCCTTCTCTTTGTGAATTCCATTCTCTAAACAGTACCTATCAAACTCTTTGCTGTAATATTCACTTCCATTATCTAATTTGAGACACTTCAACCTTTTCCCTGTCACATTTTCAACCAAAGCTTTCCATTTCTTGAAAGCATCAAATACATCAGATTTATTTCGAATACAATAAATCCAGGTTTTTCTGGTTGCATCATCAATAAAAGTAACATAATAACGAGAGCCACCAAGAGATGATACCTGAGCAAGTCCCCATGCATCTGTATGCACAAGCTCTAATTTTTCGCTCTTCTTTTCTTTCCCAAATCTAAGGAATCTGAATCTCCTCTGTTTTCCATAAACACAATTCTCACAGAATTTTAAATCAACATGCTTCAAACCTGGCAACAAATTTCTTGAGTGAAGAATCTGCATCCCCTTCTCACTCATGTGCCCAAGCCTACGATGCCACAATGTCGTACCTTCTCCTGTAGAGGTTAAAGCATTAATAGAATTAGAAATACCATTGCATAAATACAATGTACCAACCTTTTCTCCTTTCGCTATTACCAGGGATCCTTTAGTGACCTTCCAAGTTTTATCTGTGAAAGTAGTTACGCAACCTTCACCTCCCAACTGCCCTGTTGAAATCATATTTTTCTTCAGATCTGGAACATGCCCTACCTTCTTCAATAGCCATTGATTTCCATTCTGCTGTTTTATGAAAACTGTACCCATTCCAATGATTTTACAGGGTTTATCATCACCCAATCGAACCTATCCAAAATCTACTTGAAAATAATCATGAAAATGTTTCTTATCAGGTGTGGCATGGAATGAGGCCCCTGAATCTATCACCCAAGCATCAATAATATTTTCTAATGAAAGAATCAAAGCATCTTGCAACACATCACCTGTTACATTCGCTTCATGATTAGTTTCTTGTTGTGCATCTCCTTCTTTTCCCTTTTGAGACTTGCAGTCTTTCTTTAGGTGTCCTTTCTTCCTGCATTGCTAGCACACTATCCTTAATCTGGACTCGGATATGCCTTTTCTTGACTTACTGCGATATCCTGGGCTCTTTCCTCTTTCCATTTTTCGTCCCCTAGCCTCTACAGTCAAAGCATTACCTGATGTCTCACCAGAGCTTTTCCATCGCATTTCCTCGCTAAGGATTGCACCGACAACATCATCAAACTTTAAAGTACTAGATCTAGACACAGAGTTACTAACGGCCATAACTAAACCATTCCAGATTTCTGGCAATGAGCACATAAATAACAGAGCCCTAACTTCATCATCAAAATTTACCCCTACAGAACTTAACTGACTTGTAACTGTATTAAAATCATTTAAATGATTTGCAATAGATCCACCTTCTGACATATTCATATTAAATAAACGCTTCATAAGAAATACCTTATTTGAGGCCAAGGGTTTTCCATACATTTTGGCCAATGCTGACATAAAACCCTGTGTTGTCATTTCCTTTGAAATATTAAATGCTACTGACGCTGCTAGGCACAACCGTATTGTTCCAAGTGCTTTTTTGTCTAGAATATCCCATTCTGTGTCTGTCATACTGGTGAGCTCCAGTATTGTAGCAATAATGCTACAACTCCTAGGGCTTCATGTCTCTTAATTTTATCAACCCGGTAGTTCGTACAAACTTGGAAGCGACGGTGTTGTATGCACAAGTACTAGCTCTTGTCGCAGCTGTCACTTGGTCAGCTGGCACAAGTCCGCTAGGGCTCAAGCCAACTTCTATAGGCTCTCAGAAGAAGCTTGTTAAATGATGGACGAAAGCTAGCTCAAAGAAGACTAATCTACTTGGCAAAAATCAACTGAAAGCAAATCAAAACATGGAAACCCTAGGAAACCCTAATTTAACTAGTCTAACCTCTATGATGCAAAGAATGTGAAGGAAACTTCTACCAATGATGCCATTACTTCTAATAAGTGAAAATGCATGAATCTAATCTACTTGCATCTTAAAAGACATGTTTTTGTATTTTTTCTTTAAGTGGATGGAGTGATTGTGATTTTGTGCTTATTAGGGTTTGGTTGTGCAGATGTGATGCGGAAGGAGGGTAAGCTTGGGAAAGGTTGGGGAGGCTAGGAGAGGTCCCCAGAGATCCTTAGCATCAGTCCATAGAGGTTCCTCACGTTCAGAGGCTCAGCAACCGAGTGAGTGGCCTCCTACAGGATGTCTGCAGGGGATTCTACAGGAAACGCAGGGGTTTCTACAAGAAGTCTACAAATTGCTACAGGATGACCTACCGTGGGTGTTTGAAGTGATGGTGGAGTGATGGAATGGTAGGGGGAGATGTGCAAGGTAGGAATAAAGCTGGTGATGGCTCAGGAGTGGAGAAGTAGGATGGAGAACGAGTGTATGAAGTGGGTTGATGGATGGAAGGTTATAACAACGAAATGTCTAAAGAATGAAGTTACGTGAGGAGTGTAGGAGTTTGGGAGATAACAGAGCGGAACAGAGGTCAAGGATGTGGTTGTATGCATGATCAAGACGAAGAAGAAGGTAATAGAGCGATGAAGAGCAGTGTAAATAAAACAAATGGCTTATGACTGTCACCAAGATGAAAATTCATTAACCTATGCTACCTGTGCTATGAACTCAATGAACAGCAATATAAAGCGTGTAGAGGAATGTGCATGAAGCGGTGATGAAGGTGTATGGTGCAAGAGTGAAGTGCATGGAAAGATCTATCATAAATGAGACTATGTTGCAGCATGTATAAAGTGAAGAACTGCGTATTTTTGTGGTTGGTATAGGCTGCACTCCAATCTCCAAACAGAGATGGCAGTGGAGACTTCCTCAACCTTTTTCCTTGGAGCTCCAAGAGATTATATCTATCCTCCTATCAAACTTAAGCAACTGAAAGCAAATCACCATAAACTAGTCCTATCTATGCTCATGAAAACGACTAAATTACCAAACTGTGAATTCGAATTGCAAGTGAAAATAAACAAACTCAAAGTGCTGGAACGAAATGCAAACACATTACAACACTGAGGAGATCTATTTCTCTCAGGTTGGGCCCTAACCTGAGAGCTATAGCTCCTTGAGAAAACTCAGAACTAGATCAAAATCTGCCTTCTTTATTCATAATCTAATGTCATGCCAAATTGGCTTACAAAAAGGAACAAAAGACTGAGCTCTAGCTCGTACTTTCCAATTACAAGAGTAATTCCAAGGTTCAAAAAGCTTCTCTGCAAGGCTACGACCTCAGTATTTATGCAAAAACGATCATCCAACAGATGTCCTTGATTTTAGGAGCTCGACTGTCCAACTAAAGTTTAACTGCTGATCCTGTAGGACAGTCATAACTACTGTTCCTGTAGAACAGTTATAACTGTTGTTCCTGTAGAACAGCTGGTTGCTTCTAAGCTCGGTGGGGAGATGGATTGGAGCTCAGAGTTCTTGGTGGGAATCACGAGGAAGGTCCCCAAGACCGTGGACATCCTCTCCTAAAAACCAGCAGTGCCACCTCATTGTCTCCTTGTCTCCTTTTTCGTTGTCTTTTTCTCCCTTTTAATGCCAAAAACCTGAAAGCATCATGCATTAGTCACGTAGATAAAATGTCTACCCTTCTTCCTACAAACAACACGAATAAACTAAGAAATGCATGCATAAGCAGTAAAAAGTGAATGGTTTGAGCAAAGAAAGTAGGCCAAATGAGCCCAAATTATACCAAAAATTGGGGCTCATCATCACCGCCCAGCTAAACTATTTGCTCATCCTTGAGCAACTTTGCCCTGGCTCCTCGTCTTTGGCCGAGAACTAGAGCCCGGAGCACGCTTTTCCTCCCCTGATTTTGGTGGTTCTGCCTTTTCTGCCGAGGGTGGCGCTTCTTCCTTTCCTGTTTTTGGCGGCCCTGCCTTTGCTGCCCCTGGTGGTGGCGAAGGTGATGCTTCCTTCCCCTTTCCTATTTCCTTGAGCCGGGCTTCGGAAGGCGACTGGCCTATTTTTCGTGTCCAGGAAGTTATTTTTGGGCTCCCCTTTTCGGGGGTGGCTGATGTTTTAGAGGGGGTTCTTGCACTGGGTGAAGTAGGGACGTCCCCTGAAGTGGTTTGGCTGCTGGGTGGAGGCTGTGGCTTGCCCGTGGTCATCCTCTTGCTTCTCCTGGCTTCAGATGGTAGAGGGGTCTCCCTCTCCCTTTTTTCCTTCAGTTTTGGAGGTGTACTGAGGTCAGCCAGTGCTGCTGCTGCCTCCTTTTCGAGAATGCCAGCCTTCTCTTTCTTGCGTTTTTCTCTCTCAGAGCTCCTTGTAGAGGGCCCCTCCTTTTCAGATTTCGGGCTTCCTGTGGAAGACCCTGCTTTGCCCACTTCCGGGCCTCTGGTAGAAGATTCTTTCTTTCCCACCATTGGGCTTCCTGAAGAAGGCCCTCTCTCTGTCTTCAGACTCTCTGTAGGAGGCTGTTTCTCAATGACTTTCGGGCCTCTTGTAGAAGCCCCTTTTTCCAATTTCGGGCTTCCTGTAGAAGCCCTTGTCTCTGTCTTCGGGCTTCCTGTAGAAGCCTGTGTTTGCACTTTCGGGCTTCCTGTAGAAGCCTTTGTCTCCGTTTTTGGGCTTCCTGTAGAAGCCTGTTCTCCAACGATTTTCGCGCTTCCTGTAGAAGCCTTGGTCTTTGCTTTTGGGCTTCCTGTAGAAGCCTGTTTCTCACTGATCTTCGGGCTTCCTGTAGAAGCCTTTGTCTTTGTTTTCGGGCTTCCTGTAGAAGCCTGTTTTTCAATGATTTTTGGGCTTCCTGTAGAAGCCTGAGTTTGTGTTTTCGGGCTTCCTGTAGAAGCCTGAGTTTGTGTTTTCGGGCTTCCTGTAGAAGCCTGTTTTTGCTTTCCTGTAGACACAGGTGTCTCCACTTCCGCTTGCTTGCCTGCTTGAGTTTTGCTTTTTGCTTTGGGTGCAGGTGCTGTTGAGGTACTTGGGCTGACGTGGGCCACCTCTGCTTTGTCCATTCTGCTCTTCATCCTCTTTTCCCTTGCTGACAGGATAGGTGTGCCACCTTTTTCTTGGTCCAAGGAAAATTTTAAGGATGGAAAATTTTCTTGAAGTTTAAAACATTGGCGAATCTCACTAATCCCTAATATGCAAATTATAAATGTTTATTGATATATTTGTATAATTAATCAAATTTATAATTATTTTATATATAGTCTCTATATAATGTTTGTTGGAAATAATACTAAGGGGGGGGGGGGGGTGAATCAGTATTATCACATTAATAAAACTTTTTCAATTCCATAATCAGATTCATATATGCTACTTCCACAACTTCTTAAGATTAAGTTAATCGATCTTCAATGAGTGCATTAGGACATTATCAACCATATTATCAGTTAACAGATGCAGTAACATAAAGTAGATCATCACACATAAGTCACACATATGAACACAATGATATAAGGTGGAAACCCAATGCGGGAGAAAACCACCTGCTGCAAGTCATCTCAATCTTCTTCTTAATAAGAAAATTCTTTTACAATATTTGTACTGGTGCAGCCTTATACCAGTACGGGAGCTACAACCCCCTTTTCTCTTGTACTAGCCGATCCATTTACTAGTACGCAGGCTACTACCTGCTACAATGCTCCAAAGATTTCCTTTAGCTCTTGTACTAGCTTAGATACTAGTACGTAGGCGCCGGCCTACAATCTTCACTCCTTCAAGTACCACGTTTCATCAATTTTCATACTGGATACATTGAGGCACAACCCATAATCTTGAAAGGCCACATTTCATCCAATTTTCATACTGGACCCAACAACAACATTGAAGCTCAAACAACCTTCTGAAACACCCAATCAACTGTAGTAACTAGATCAACAATAATAGGACCAAACCCAGGATGCAACAATGATAAACAAATATTTTAAGAGAAGGAAGCACCCTGCTCAACTGCTAGCCTGAGTCCGGACTCACCCTGCTCAACTGCTAGCCTGAGTCCCGGACTGCTCAACTGCTGGCCTGAGTCCCTGGACGCACCCTGTTCAACTGCTGGCCCGCGTCCCGGACGCACTCTGCTCAACTGCTAGCCTGCGTCCCTCGCTCTGAGTCTTTTGAACTGCCTGCGTCTCGGCGCACCTGAACCCTTCTGCGCCTGCGTCCGGCGCACCTGAACCGGTTCGCTTCTGCGTCCCGGACGCACCTGAACCCTTACTGCACCTGCGTCTCTTTAGATATGAAAGATATAAAGACTTCAAGACTAACCCAAACAGTCAGATCTACAGATCTGATCGTGTGCCATAGCGATCATAGTCCATTAGAAGATTCGCCTTCATAGATCTGGACTAGATCTCACCAAGAGATATTCAACAAAGATGGTGCTTAATCCAAATGAACTCCTTTGCTTTATATAGGCAAGCTTTTCCCCAAAACATGGAACAATACCACGAGCCGACACCATAGAAACGCAAAACCGTCGGCTAGATACCACACAAGAAACCCCCACGTGCTTTTCTCTGCCTTGATATGTGTGCACTGGGCGGACGCACCCCCTGAACGGCTGGCTTGCGTCCCTGGACGCGGGTTCTGCATGGATTACCTGCGGGGACGCACTTTCTGTAAGGTGTACCTGCGTCCTTCATAATTTCAACAATATTTGAACCTCTGCTTACGAAGAGCTTGCCATTTGATTCCTTTGAGCTATCCTGTAATATGTCACATCTGATATCTCTTCTGTAGATTCATCTGAATGTATATAAGTGAGATGATCTTCTATGAGAGTGTTGCCATCAAGTACAACATATGCATCATAATGCCAACAATCTCCCCCTTTGGACTTGATGGCAACAACACCGAATCACTCTCCCCCTTTGACATCAAGGGCAAAGGGGTATGCTCCCCCTAAGAACATGCTCCCTTTGACTATGAGCCAGATCTGCTGAAGTCTCTGAATGAGCTCCCCCTTTGTATATGCCATGGTGCTCCAATCTGATAATGGTCTTTCTGAGAACAAGCTAAGATGTCTGCTTTGCTATATAGTGCTGTTCATGCTCAAGCTCCCCCTGACTGTAAGCAAGGTCTGCAAAAGGATGTTCTACAAGAAGAACATGACTCTATATATATCATAAATGACCTTCCTATCACCAAAAAAACTCAATACATACATCCATCACCCATCACAATAAGGATCATCCATCCAACCAAGTGGGAATACATCAGAAATATGAGAACCAAATATATTACATCTTCATCCCATGCATAGTGGGGAGACATAGGCCGTTACATGACCTGAAGAGATGACTATAATAGATAGACCATTACAACATGAGTCTTGCTACGACCTTCCAAACATCTAAAGATCATGACAAACAACAGCACTGTATAATTTGCTCCATAGTATCATCAACTCATAACCATCCAGATCTACATGAATCAAGAGCCAAAAGCATCAGCATCAATCAACATATGTATGAATAATCATCCCTGTATCCAGCCAACAATCCTCATCTATTTGAGCCAAGAAAGAATTTATGCATCATGCTCATGTCAGCATCATCATGAAATGCGTATGAGTGACTCATCATCATCATCATGTCTCCAACAATGCGACTTTGAGTAATCATCCACGAAATCAGCCAACCTCATCCATATATGTGCCAAGGATAAAGACTTCATGCAAGCATCATTAGAGAATCAACCATACATCTGATCATGTGACCAACTCATAATAGCAAGATGAATCATAAGCATTGTCACCAAGGACCATAATGCCAACAATGCATTTAGGACATATGCTCCCCCTGAACCAGTGCCATCTGTTAAATCTGATCATGCATATCAAGAAGAATCAGTCAATAAATGCTTTGAGACAGGTACGCACTTCATCTTCTGCTGTGCTGCGTCCTGTTGCTGCAGGGACGCACCCAAAAACACTATCGCGCCGCGTACTTTTACTCAGGGACGCACCTGATCCTCAGTCGCTCTGCGTCCCCACGCAGAGTTTCAGTTACTGAACTGCGTCCTGGACGCACCTGGACTTGGTCTGGCCTGCGTCCGCACGCAGGTCTCCTGTTACTGTACTGCGTCCTGTACTTTCAACTTCCTCTGATTCTGGTATGTCTGTACATTGTACTGTGCCATCCTTTTCTGACTGTACTTCCTTTTTCCTCCATATCTTCAAGCATGATGATGACATTTTCTCCTTTTGATATGGTGCCCAAACTTTGTTCCTGCATTCCTTGGCTATATGTCCAAGCTTGTTACATGCATAACATCTTACATGTTTCATATTCCTCCTGTAACAATCAGTAGCTTTGTGACCAAACATATTGCAAGCAAAGCAATATCCATAAAAGTACCTTGATTGAGATGACCTTTCTGCATAATGGTCTTGAACTCTTCTTCTTCTACATCTTGCTGCAACATGTCCAAGATTATGACATACATAACATTCAACATTATTCATAGGAGGAGTAAAGGATTTTCTTTGAGGAATCTCTTTCCTTGGTTGATGATGAGATTGATCTTTCACTTCTTCGTTGATCACTTTAGATTTCCTTTTAGAGTTTTTTTGCCTCACCTTGTGAACTAGATTCACCTTCAACAGATTCATGGAAACCAAGACCAGTCTTTATAGCAGGGGACCTTTGACTACTAAGAATATCATCCAATACTTTAGAGCTATCTTGAAATCGTAAAAGCTTATCCTTTTCTTCTAGTTTACCTTTCAAGATATTTACCTCAACCTGAAGCTGTTCTTCCTTTTCAAGGGATTTCTTTTTCAAAATTTCTTCAGCTTTCCTTCCTTCTTCCATTTGTTCCCTTAGTTTGAGAATTTCTTTTTCTTGTTCTTCATACAGATCCTGCTGCATTTGACGAACTCGGAAGGCACATTCCAGTTGAGATTTTAAGCTGGTGACTTCGTTTTCTTGTTTTGCAATAGCTTGGAGTAGATCTGTATTCTGCTTCTTTGATTCTTCAAGATCTCCTTTTAGTGAGAGGATTGTAGCTTCAAGATTTTCATAGTAGCTGGATCTATCTTTGAGTTTCTTGATGGTTGTGCTTCTTTCGTTGACTTCTTTTCTTAATGATGTCACTTCATGCTGCAATTTTTGACATTGGTCTTCCTTGTCCTTGAGTAGCTTTCTTACCTTGTTTCCTTCTTCTAGTTGTGCCCTTAGTTTGGTAGCTTCTTCTTTGAAATCACATTCCTTTTTGTTTAATAGATCTTGTTGATCTCTAATTTTGTCTGTCAGCCTTTTAAATTCTGCCTCTATTTGATATCTTTCTTGTTCACCCATAAGAGCAAATTCAGTAGTTTCGCTATCACTTTCATCTCTTTCACAAGGAAATATAGCTGGAACATCAGAGGATAACACATTCATACCTGATAATGACTCTGAATCTGATTCTGAATCTGAAGAGCTTCTTATGCCTAATCCCCAATCGATTCTTCCACTGTCATAGTTCTTCTGAGATGACTTCTTTTTCTTATTAGCTTTCTTCTTAAGCTTCTTTCCCATTGTTCCACGGATCTCCTTCAAGCGATCAAGCTTCTATCAAAGGACCTGCTCTGATACCAATTGTTGGAAATAATACTAAGGGGGGGGGGTGAATCAGTATTATCACATTAATAAAACTTTTTCAATTCCATAATCAGATTCATATATGCTACTTCCACAACTTCTTAAGATTAAGTTAATCGATCTTCAATGAGTGCATTAGGACATTATCAACCATATTATCAGTTAACAGATGCAGTAACATAAAGTAGATCATCACACATAAGTCACACATATGAACACAATGATATAAGGTGGAAACCCAATGCGGGAGAAAACCACCTGCTGCAAGTCATCTCAATCTTCTTCTTAATAAGAAAATTCTTTTACAATATTTGTACTGGTGCAGCCTTATACCAGTACGGGAGCTACAACCCCCTTTGCTCTTGTACTAGCCGATCCATTTACTAGTACGCAGGCTACTACCTGCTACAATGCTCCAAAGATTTCCTTTAGCTCTTGTACTAGCTTAGATACTAGTACGTAGGCGCCGGCCTACAATCTTCACTCCTTCAAGTACCACGTTTCATCAATTTTCATACTGGATACATTGAGGCACAACCCATAATCTTGAAAGGCCACATTTCATCCAATTTTCATACTGGACCCAACAACAACATTGAAGCTCAAACAACCTTCTGAAACACCCAATCAACTGTAGTAACTAGATCAACAATAATAGGACCAAACCCAGGATGCAACAATGATAAACAAAGATTTTAAGAGAAGGAAGCACCCTGCTCAACTGCTAGCCTGAGTCCGGACTCACCCTGCTCAACTGCTAGCCTGAGTCCCGGACTGCTCAACTGCTGGCCTGAGTCCCTGGACGCACCCTGTTCAACTGCTAGCCCGCGTCCCGGACGCACTCTGCTCAACTGCTAGCCTGCGTCTCGGCGCACCTGAACCCTTCTGCGCCTGCGTCCGGCGCACCTGAACCGGTTCGCTTCTGCGTCCCGGACGCACCTGAACCCTTACTGCACCTGCGTCTCTTTAGATATGAAAGATATAAAGACTTCAAGACTAACCCAAACAGTCAGATCTACAGATCTGATCGTGCGCCATAGCGATCATAGTCCATTAGAAGATTTGCCTTCATAGATCTGGACTAGATCTCACCAAGAGATATTCAACAAAGATGGTGCTTAATCCAAATGAACTCCTTTGCTTTATATAGGCAAGCTTTTCCCCAAAACATGGAACAATACCATGAGCCGACACCATAGAAACGCAAAACCGTCGGCTAGATACCACACAAGAAACCCCCACGTGCTTTTCTCTGCCTTGATATGTGTGCACTGGGCGGACGCACCCCCTGAACGGCTGGCTTGCGTCCCTGGACGCGGGTTCTGCATGGATTACCTGCGGGGACGCACTTTCTGTAAGGTGTACCTGCGTCCTTCATAATTTCAACAATATTTGAACCTCTGCTTACGAAGAGCTTGCCATTTGATTCCTTTGAGCTATCCTGTAATATGTCACATCTGATATCTCTTCTGTAGATTCATCTGAATGTATATAAGTGAAATGATCTTCTATGAGAGTGTTGCCATCAAGTACAACATATGCATCATAATGCCAACAATGTTGGCGATTTTTAAGGTAAAATAATTTTATATTCTAAAATTTGGGCAAATCGTCTTTTATAAAATTGGAAATTGGCGAATCTTTTTTGTGGAAAAATCATGGAAAATTAGCCCACTGGGTGAACATTAGCCCCTAAAATTTTCCATGTCTTGGTCCTTCTTTTCCTCATGCTTCTTCCTTTGTTCTTCGGCCACTGCTTCGTGTTCCTCACTGCTAGAGGAACCCGTTTCTTCGATCAACATTTTAATATCCCCATCTTTGGTCAAATTGCGGAAGGATTCCCATGAGAGGGGGACCTTATATGAGTGCAATGCATCTTCCACAAGCAGCTTTATTAACCCATGGTGGGCTATTTGATCAGGTATGCCCTCTCTTAGCTTTGTAGCACACTCCATTAGGGACTGCAGGAGATAATAAGGGATGCTCAGTTTTTGCTCTACAGGAAGGTCAATTCGGTGCCTCAACTCAGTGAGTAGCCGAAAGTGATATGCATACACGATGCTGAACCGGCCTTCACAAGTAATATATTTCATGATTTTCAAACTGACTTCATTCCAAGGTGGTGATAGACTCGTTCTTCTCACCCCGTTTTTATCCTCCGAGAATTCTTCCTCAGGTGGAAAGAATTCCTTCTTTGCCTGCTGACTCAGCTTTCTCTCCTCTTTATCCCACGGCAGACCCATAGGAAGTTCTGTGATCCAACTGATATGTTCTGGGGTGAGTTTGAGGCTTAGACCTCTGAAGTTTACTGTGGCCAGTGTCTGGGATTTAGGCTTCAAAGCCTGCAAGAATTCCTCAGCTACTTCATCATCGTAGCTCTGCAGCTAATCACAAAAAGGCATCCATTGTGCTCTGGTGAAGAGCTCTACCACTGCCGGGTTTCTCCTTAAGTTAGTTGAATCAGTGGGCTCTCGTCTTATAAACCCACCCGGCATGATGAACACGGTCGTTTTAACTAAAGGTGGCAGATGCAAAAGAGATTTGGTCTATGAAGACAGAGCATGCACATACAAAATTTCAACACAGACTACTTATACCAACATCCTATAGAATGGTAGCAACGGCACAGCAAACAACAATTCCACCAATATCTTTATAACCCGACCGTGGACGATGGTCTTGCCACTTCTAATAACCAGTTATATTAAGAGTTCAGGGTTACCTCCTTAATTGGCCACCTTTTTTCACGAGGCACCCGCTTTCCTGTAGATGACTGCGTTCCTGTAGACTGCGTTCCTGTAGAACTGCGCTCCTGTAGAACTGCGTTCCTGTAGAAGCCGTGCGCAATTCTCGGGGAGGACTGTAGTTGGCCGCGCTCGCGGTGTGCTTGACCAGCGTTCTGGTAGCCAACAACTCGGCGTATCAAAGTGCAGAGGAGATCAGAATAGCTATCCGAGTTGAAGTGTTGGATGATAAATGCATGCGCATGATTTAGCCGATTGGATTTTGAATCGGCGCAATCCGTGGCGTGGGGGATGAGCTGTCCCCGCCGGACCGTTGGGCAACGTCATCCATCCTCCGCCTGCGTATTCACTTGCTGCTGCATTCATTCCCACAGATTTTCCGCCGCCTTTCCTGTTAAACTTATGCTTCTGATGAGAGTGTTCCCACGTGCATGCCATTCATTCTCTTTGTCGTGGCCGCCACCCAAACATCCCATTACACTTTAACTAGCCGATGTGGCCAGTCGACTGGCCATACGGCCGCTCAACCATTCAATTTTACGCTTTGCAAACAATTTCAAAGTTAGATTCATGCGATTTGATGGAAGGAAGGATGGAGACACTTACCTGCGCGGCTGCACACGATTTTTCCAGTTCTCGGACGATGGTGAGCGGATCTACCTGCTGCGTGCGACTTACACAGACCCGGAAGCTCGTGGGTACAGGCTGCCAACGCTGGAGTGGGTGGTTTTGCTTACATGCGCCCGCGTTTCATTTCGGATGGCGGTGTTGTGAATGGTATCCACTCGAGCAGGTTGAACTATTACAGGATCCCCACGAGGGGTCTCGTAACAGTCCTTTCTCCTTGGGTGCTTGCTGCACGATGGCGGTTCTGGCTTCTCGATCACAATCCCGGAGCTCTTGATGCATGTGGTATGAGATTCCATCATTTGTTAACTTTGGAGATGGCTTTCCCACGAGAACTCATCGATTTTCTTTGTTTGTGCAGGGACTTGGTCGCATGTCGACACGGGTGGTGGGGCATGGTGACAGCAACGTGCAAGGATGCCAACAGAGGCTTGCATGCATCCAAACCAATCCATGGTCGCGAAATCTCTTTTTAAGATGAATTCTGGCCGTCCAAAACTCCTACAGGAAGTTTCCTGTAGACACAGAGCTTCTTGTAGAAAGTTCGGCCTTCCTGTAGAAAGTCTGCACTTTCCTGTAGAAAATCCGCGCCTTCCTGTAGAAAGACTGCGCCCACCTGTAGAAAGACTGCGCCTTCCTGTAGAAAGACAGCAGCTTCCTGTAGAAGATTCAAACCATGATAAAATTGAACATACCTTGAAAAACATGGGTGCTCTTGGAGGAGGTAATGATGAGGTTCCTTGACAGCATGATAAGGACCCTTGGCTGTGAGTTGAAGGGCTTCCTCTTCTCCATAGAGCATCTGCAACCTGCAATTTTTACCATATTTTGCTTATTGTGTTTTCTTTTTTCTTTTCTCTTTTTTCTTCTTTCTTTTTTTTGAAAGATAACAGGGGTGCCTCAAGGAGGTTTTCACCCGTGCCATCTGCCCTGAGTGCCTCATAGAGCTTTTCACTCAAGGATCTTTTTCAACCTTTTCTCTTTTTTTTTTTTTTAAACAAAAGCGATAGGAGCGCCTCAATGAGGTTTTCACCCCTACTACCTGCCTTGGGCGCCTCAGAGAGGTTTTCACCCAAGGATCTTCTTCTTCTTTTTTTTTTTTTTTTTTTTTTTCAGATATTTTTTCAGGGTGTGCCAGAGGCAGAGGTAGAACCCTTCTCTATGACCAATACAGATTTCTCCATAGTTTTGATAAACTCTTGTCTTGAGAGAGGTCTCCTGTAGATCTTCAATCGATGCCCATGGACAAGCATGGGAATGGCTTCCTCATCAATGGTTCGAATGAGGACAGATCCATTGTCATGGCATTTCTCCACTATATATGGTCCTAGCCATCTGGTTCTCAACTTCCCCTTGAAATCTTTGTATCTGGAATCATACAACAAAGCCCAATCTCCCGGCTGAAATTGCTTGTCATGGAGATGTTGGTCATGCCACACCTTCCTCTGAAGTTGAACCACTTCTGAGTGAAGGAGGGCCTGCATGCGGTGCTCGTCCAGGCCATTCAGCTGCAGCAGCCTTTCTTGTTGAGCATGGCTGAGATCTAGGTCCAGCTGAGCTGCCATCCTCAAGGTGTTGTATTCAAACTCAATGGACAGCAAAGCTTTCTTCCCATAGACCAGCTCATATGGTGTGAAACCGGTGGTGGTCTTCCAAGTGGTGTTGTAGGCCCATGTGGCTTCTACCAGGCGATCTGCCCAGTCCTTTCTGCTGCTGCTCACCACTTTAGTCAAGATCCCTTCTAATGCTCTATTGGTGACTTCCACCTGCCCATTTGCTTGAGGGTGATAAGGGGTGGAAGTCTTGTGCTTGATCTTGTGATGAGCTAGGAGATCTTCAACCAGGTTGGAGGTGAACTGGCTCCCTTGATCGGTGACCAGCTCTCTTGGATAGCCAAACTTATAGAAGATGTTCTCTCTTAGGAACTCGGCCACCTTTTCTTCTGTTGCTGCTTTGATTGCTTTGATCTCTGCCCACTTTGTCAAATAGTCAGTACACACAATGATGTAATTCCTTTGCCTCGAAGAGGGGTTGATTGGGCCCACAAAGTCCATGCCCCACTTCTCAAATGGCTCAAGAGTCACTTGAGGTTGGAGAGGCATCTCATCCATTTGGGTCGGTTTCCCCATTCTTTGGCATTGGTCACACTGACTGACATATCTTCTGACATCTTGATGAAGTGTGGGCCAATAGTAGCCTGCCGGCAGGATCTTGAAGGCAGTTCTCTTTGCTGCAAAATGCCCTCCACAAGGCCCATCATGACAAGTGAGGAGGATATCAAAGAATTCCTCCTCCCTTACACAATGCCTTAAGATCTGATCGGGGCCAAGCTTGAATAGATTGCCCCCGATCCAAGTGAATGAGGAACTTTTTCTGATGATTCTGCTCTTCTCTCTGGAAGATAGGTGTGGAGGGAACTGTGCTGAAACAAGATAGTTTGCTATATCAGCAAACCATGGAGAGAGTACTGAAATAGAAAACAGATGTTCATCAGGCATCTGATCGTCCACTGTTCCATCCTCATCTGCAGACAAATCCAATCTAGATAAAAAGTCAGCAACAACATTTTCTCTACCTGGTTTATCAACAATGGTTAGATCAAACTGCTGCAATAAAAGTAATCATCTAATAATACGAGCATTCACATCTGGTTTATTCATCAAATATCTAATAGCAGCATGGTCAGTATGTACAAAGGTCTGGTAACCAGTAATATAATGTCGGAATTTGTTCAATGCATGGACCACAGCCAAGAATTCTTTCTCGGTTACAGTGTAATTCAGCTCAGCTTTGGACAAGTTTTTGCTAACAAAGTAAATGGCATATGGAAGTTTCTACTCAACTTGTCCTAAAGCTACACCTATGGATTTGTTCGAGGCATCAGTGTGGATGTGGAAAGGTAGGGCCCAGTTTGGACCTCTCAGGATTGGGGCTGACACCAACTTGTCCTTCAATTCATTTAAAGCCCTCTGACAATCGACAGTCCATTTAAACTCCACATCTTTTGCCAACAGACCAAACAATGGCGAGGCTAGCTTGCTGAAATCTTTAATGAATCTCCGGTAGTATCTTGCTAATCCCAAGAAACTCCGGACATCCCTTACCTTTTGAGGAGGTGGAACCCTCTTGATGAGAGCAATTTTGTTAGGATCCACCTGTAATCCTTGGGAAGAAATGGTATGGCCTAGCACGGTCCCCTCAGTCATTAGGAATTCACATTTTTCAGGACTAAGGGACAAGTTCATCTCGGTGCATTTGGTTAGGACTTTCCCCAGGTTGGACAATGCTTCCTGGAAGTTGGCCCCATAAGGAGTAAATTCATCCATGTATATTTCCACTGCATCATGGACCAGCTCCGAGAAGATGCTCAAGACATCTCTCTGAAAGGTAGTAGGAGAATTGCATAGCCCAAAGGGAAGGACTCGATAGGCAAAGGTACCCCAAGGACAAGTGAAGGTGGTCTTATCTTGGTCTTCCGGGCTGATTTGGATTTGATTGTACCCGCTAAACCCATCCAGGAAAGAGAAGAACTTCTTTCCTGCCAGTCCATCCAACACTTGATCTATGAAAGGTAGAGGGAAATGGTCCTTCTTGGTAGCTTTGTTCAGTTCTCGGTAGTCCACACAAATTCTCCATTTCCCATTTTTCTTGGGAACCAACACTAGAGGGGACACCCATTCACTATCTGAGATGGGGTAGATGAATCCGGCATCCAACAGTTTCTGCAATTCTTCCTTGACAATGTCTTTAAGGGCTGGATTCATTCTCCTCTGAGGTTGCCTAACCGGTTTACAATCCTCTTGGATGTATATATGATGGGTACAGACCGAAGGATGGACTCCTTTCATTTCCTTATAGCTCCAAGCAAAAGCATCTAGGTGGTTGGCCAACAGACTACACAGCTCCTTTTCCTGGGAAGGAGATAGGGAGGAGCTGATCTTCAATGCTTTCTCAGGGCCGAACTCCACATTCTTGACTCTGGGAGTAACAGGGTTGGTTGTACAGAGATCCACTAAGGTGCTAGCTTGGGCATCCTCCACCAATTCCTCTAAGGGTAGTGCACTGGAAGGTGGATTCTGGATCGAGGTCTCGATCAAGTCATCCTCGGTTGGGGGGTCTTTTCTAGTGGTATCTAAGGTGCACAGAGGTGCTGAGTACACCTCGTCTTCTTCTCCTTCTTCCAACCAGAGTGGTAAATCATGCTCTAAAGAAGGTTGGGCAGGAGGGTATAAGACTAGTTGCTTGGACATGGGACCATTTTTGATGGTCATGTTTCCTGCCCGACAACTTATGTAAGCATCTACAGTAGCTAACCAAGGCCTTCCCAAAATGAGAGGATATCCAGTAAGCTTGGCCTTTGGTTGCAGAACCAGGAAGTTTGCAGGGTATTCCCAAGAATCAATGGAGACCATGACATCCTCCACAATCCCTTCGGGAGTCACGGTGGAGCGATCTGCTAATTGCAATACTGTCGAGGTCTTCCTCAAAGAACCCTGAAGATTGAGTTTAAGCATGGTATCCCTGGTCATCACATTGATGGCCGCCCCCAGATCAATCAAGGTGTGGGGGATAATGGTGCCATTGATGTGAACATCTACTACAGGACTTCCAGGATCTAGGTACTTTGGGCAGATGACTTGTCCTAGCATAAGGTCAGACAGTTGTCCTATGACATTGATAGTTGAGGCATCTTTCTTCCGTCTGCCTGGGTGTTTGAAACAATTCTCCTTAACCAGCTTGTTATATATTGGCACATCCTTGATGGCTTGGAGAAGTGGGATTTCTACACACAACTGCTTGAGCTCACCCAAAAGCTCATCTTCTTCTAGGTTAGGTTGTGTGGTGGCTGTTAGTCTCTCAGGAAAGGGTGGAATAGCCTTTGGTTCACTTTCCTGTTTACCTTCCTCATCCTCTGGGGGAGGAGGTTGGCGATCTAGTAGAGTCTTTCCAGATCGAAGGTTGATCTCCTGGATCTCCACAGCATAGGTAGGGCATGAGGTTTCCCCAGTGTATACCTGCTGGGCCTGTCTATTGTTGGGGTTCGGGTTCGGTTGAGCAGGCATTTGAGGTTGCCTTGGAGGAGCAGGAGGTAATGGTTGAGGTTGAACTGGTGGTGGAGGCAAAATGGCAGGAGGAGTGTTGTATTGGGGCCTCCACCCCGACTGAGGTGCATTCCATTGAGGCTGTGGCTGGGTATGTGAGTGATATGGATGAGAAGTAGGTTGAGTGGGGTACTGAGGTGGATAAGACCATGGAGGAGGCATGGACCATGAAGGATGAGCAGGGGGACCCCAGGAAGGCATAGGAGTTGATTGGTTGGGGTTGTAATAAGCTTGAGATGCCCCTTGCATCCCCTGCTGATAAGGTCTAGATCCTTGTGGCCTCCTTTGGTTGAGGTAATAGAGAGGCTCTGTGGGAGCTTCGGTCCCTTGGTACATGGCTTTAAACCCAGGTAAGGTTGGACACTGATTTGTGGGATGGTCCTCCTCACAAACGAAACACACTTCAACCGAATGCAATGGACATTCGTTCTTAGGGTGCCTCTTTGTGCACCTAGGACAGAAGACAACCAAGGCTCTCTCAGCCTCTTCTTTCTTTTGCTGAATCCTGAATGTATCAAGCTGCATGGAAATGGTTTGTCTCACCTCACTCTTAAGATCTTCTAATTGGTTTGTGAGCTCATGTTTGGAGAAAGGGACACTAGTTGAGAGGTGGTTTCCTCTACCTCGTTTCCGAGCTGCCCTGGAGTGGTTTCTAAACACAGTCTTGATGTCCTCATAAGGCAGTTGGTAAATGTCCCCCCCAGCTAACATGTGAAGGGTATCTAAGAGGTCTTCAGGGACTCCTCGGAGTAGGACCAACTTGAGGGATTCAGGGTCAAGTGTGCACCTGGCCCGCTTATAGCTTAGTTGGAACCTCTCCTCATAATCCTCTAAGGACTCATCATTTCCCATGGACATCCGAAAGATTTCCCCCTTTGTTTCCTTGGACCTACAGTAATCCCAGTACTTGGTGTTGAAAGCTTGCTGCATCTGAGCCCAAGTAGTGATACTATTCCCAGGTAAACCCATGAACCAGCGTAGTGCTGCATCCTTGAGAGTGGAAGGGAAAAGTTTCAACTTTTTCTCATCTTCAGTATAGTCATAGGTTCTACAAAGGACAGCAAACTCAAACAGGAAGGTATCTGGATCTTCAGTGGTCAACCCATGGAAGTGAGGTAAGGCGGAGGAGCTAATGTTTTTCATTTTCATCTCTCCATTGGTCTCTCGGATGGGGAAGGCACCTTCTATTCTCTCATCTTCTCTTCTATTATCAGCCATAGCTTCAAATGGAGTAGTCTCTAACTCTTCTTCTACTATAGGATCTTTGGATATCTCAGGATGTTCACCTATAGGTTCTTCTGGGTCACTGTCACCAAAGAGGAGAGAAGGGTGACTCAGTGATGTGGTGGGGGTGTTTGGTAGGAATTTGCCTGATCTATCTCGGTTCCTACGAGGCATGAAATGGAAAAGACTTTCTTTTCTCTTTGATTGCTTTTGCTTTGCTTTTCTTTTGGTACCTGCAAAACTAAGACAGATTGATCTACAACTATCTATGAAAGATGCAAAATTAACTGAAAGCAGGAAAGGACTAATCTACTTTGCTCAATTGAAATTGCAGGAAGGAAATGCTAGTCTACGCTTGCAGAAACGAAATGCTAATCTATGAAAGCAGGAAATGCTAATCTATGAAAGCAGGAAAAGTCTATGCTACTTTTGCAGAATGGAAATGAAGTGAACTACTTAGCAGAAGGTAAGAGTAAGAAAGTAGAAGAAAAGCAACAATTGCTAATACTCTGACGCTTCCCCGGCAACGGCGCCAAAAAGATGGTGAGCTCCAGTATTGTAGCAATAATGCTACAACTCCTGGGGCTTCCTGTCTCTTAATTTTATCAACCCGGTAGTTTGTACAAACTTGGAAGCGACGGTGTTGTATGCACAAGTACTAGCTCTTGTCACAGCTGTCACTTGGTCAGCTGGCACAAGTCCGCTAGGGCTCAAGCCAACTTCTATAGGCTCTCAGAAGAAGCTTGTTAAATGATGGACGAAAGCTAGCTCAAAGAAGACTAATCTACTTGGCAAAAATGAACTGAAAGCAAATCAAAACATGGAAACCCTAGGAAACCCTAATTTAACTAGTCTAACCTCTATGATGCAAAGAATGTGAAGGAAACTTCTACCAATGATTCCATTACTTCTAATAAGTGAAAATGCATGAATCTAATCTACTTGCATCTTAAAAGACATGTTTTTGTATTTTTTCTTTAAGTGGATGGAGTGATTGTGATTTTGTGCTTATTAGGGTTTGGTTGTGCAGATGTGATGCGGAAGGAGGGTAAGCTTGGGAAAGGCTGGGGAGGCTAGGAGAGGTCCCCAGAGATCCTTAGCATCAGTCCACAGAGGTTCCTCACGTTCAGAGGCTCAGCAACTGAGTGAGTGGCCTCCTACAGAATGTCTGCAGGGGATTCTACAGGAAACGCAGGGGTTTCTACAGGAAGTCTACAAATTGCTACAGGATGGCCTACCGTGGGTGTTTGAAGTGATGGTGGAGTGATGGAATGGTAGGGGGAGATGTGCAAGGTAGGAATAAAGCTGGTGATGGCTCAGGAGTGGAGAAGTAGGATGGAGAACGAGTGTATGAAGTGGGTTGATGGATGGAAGGTTATAACAACGAAATGTCTAAAGAATGAAGTTACGTGAGGAGTGGAGGAGTTTGGGAGATAACAGAGCGGAGCAGAGGTCAAGGATGTGGTTGTATGCGTGATCAAGACGAAGAAGAAGGTAATAGAACGATGAAGAGCAGTGTAAATAAAACAAATGGCTTATGACTGTCACCAAGATGAAAATTCATTAACCTATGCTACCTGTGCTATGAACTCAATGAACAACAATATAAAGTGTGTAGAGGAATGTGCATGAAGCGGTGATGAAGGTGTATGGTGCAAGAGTGAAGTGCATGGAAAGATCTATCATAAACGAGACTATGTTGCAGCATGTATAAAGTGAAGAACTGCGTATTTTTGTGGTTGGTATAGGCTGCACTCCAATCTCCAAACAGAGATGGCAGTGGAGACTTCCTCAACCTTTTTCCTTGGAGCTCCAAGAGATTATATCTATCCTCCTATCAAACTTAAGCAACTGAAAGCAAATCACCATAAACTAGTCCTATCTATGCTCATGAAAACGACTAAATTACCAAACTGTGAATTCGAATTGCATGTGAAAATAAACAAACTCAAAGTGCTAGAACGAAATGCAAACACATTACAACACTGAGGAGATCTATTGCTCTCAGGTTGGGCCCTAACCTGAGAGCTATAGCTCCTTGAGAAAACTCAGAACTAGATCAAAATCTGCCTTCTTTATTCATAATCTGATGTCATGCCAAATTGGCTTACAAAAAGGAACAAAAGACTGAGCTCTAGCTCGTACTTTCCAATTACAAGAGTAATGCCAAGGTTCAAAAAGCTTCTCTGCAAGGCTACGACCTCAGTATTTATGCAAAAATGATCATCCAATAGATGTCCTTGATTTTAGGAGCTCGGCTGTCCAACTAAAGTTTAACTGCTGATCCTGTAGGACAGTCATAACTACTGTTCCTGTAGAACAGTTATAACTGATGTTCCTGTAGAACAGCTGGGTGCTTCTAAGCTCGGTGGGGAGATGGATTGGAGCTCGAAGTTCTTGGTGGGAATCACGAGGAAGGTCCCCAAGACCGTGGACATCCTCTCCTAAAAACCAGCAGTGCCACCTCATTGTCTCCTTGTCTCCTTTTTCGTTGTCTTTTTCTCCCTTTTAATGCCAAAAACCTGAAAGCATCATGCATTAGTCACGTAGATAAAATGTCTACCCTTCTTCCTACAAACAACACGAATAAACTAAGAAATGCATGCATAAGCAGTAAAAAGTGAATGGTTTGAGCAAAGCAAGTAGGCCAAATGAGCCCAAATTATACCAAAAATTGGGGCTCATCACATACTCATTGGCTACTTTGTCTTTCCACTCAATGGTAGGTACAAATCTCTCTGATACAAAAAATATTCCATCTGCATCTTCCACAGCTGGTAGTTTTGGTCATTGAATTTTTCGGCCCTAAACCTACCATCTTCCGCCATTGCTCCCACTCGAACCAGGAACCCTTCTCTCCTACGAGTTTATCAGCCAAATAGACCTTCGACTCTAATACCAGTTGTTAGAAAATTATATATTGCAGAGCAATGGAACACATAAAATATTGCAGAAATATAAACACAGAAAACACATAAAACAAGAGAGACACAGATATATGTGGTTCACCCAGTTTTGGGCTACGTCCACGGAGAAACAACCAGTCCTTCCTTTTATATTATCCAGCAAACTGAAGAGATACAATCTACAAAAAATCCGCTGTAACACCCTCTTTGCTCTCAATCTCCTCTCTCTTCTTCACTCAGAATACAGATATGCATAGAAGCAATATAGTTCCCTTATATATAGTGATGGGTTGCCTTCTAGGTTAAAAAACCCTAAATTAAACATAACTTCTACCGTCAGATCATCCGCCTAATGAATGGCCCAGATTGACTAGAAATTACTGGACTTTTACAAGGCAATTTTACATCTATTTTTAGCTTCGGGGGCACTGCCCCCGAACCCCCGCTGGGGGACTGCTAGCCCCTGGACCCCCCCCCCCCCCCGGACCCCTGCGAGGGGGACAAGTCCCTCTCGCGTGGAGGGGTGTACAGTCTTCCTGGGGAATACATCCAACTGAGACATTTTAATATAGAAGATAATTAGGCTCCACACCCAACACACCACCTGTCATGATGGGCCTTGTGGAGGTCTCTTTGCAGCAAAGAGGACAACATTCAAGGTGTTACAAGTTTGTTATTATTGACCCACTCTTCATCAGGATGTGAAAAGATATACTAGTCAGTGTGATCGGTGTCAAAGGATGGGAAAGCCTACTCCAAGGGATGAAATGCCTTTGCAACCTCAAGTGACTTTCCAGCCACTTGACAAGTGGGGCATGGATTCCATTGGGCCTATTGACCCTCCTTCCAAGAAAAAGTAGTACATCATTGTGTGCATTGACTATCTAACTACATGAGCTGAAACCAAGGAAATCAAGGAATGCAAAAAAATACAGAGATAACCATATACACAAAGATGCAGCGGAAATAATACTTCATTTCATTACTGTAAAATACTGAAATATGCTTACAAACAGAAATGGAAAGAAACCAACTAGGGCAATGGTAGCTTATCTCTGAGAAGAGATGTGGCGGCTTCATGCCTCTGAATTTTGTTACAATGAGGCTCGAAGGCCTATTTATTGTTGAGAAACAATGGAAAACCCTTAACATCCCAAAACCTAACCCTAGAATATGAAACGCCAAATTATGGGCCCCATTTGGGTAAATTAGTACATCAATTTCCTGGGGTCGTAACTTTGGCACCCGATCTTCGTTTGACGCGTACAATAGATCGTTAGAAAGATCTATCCGAGCACTACAACTGTGGGAAGAGAAACATCAATCCTTGGACCCATGTTGCTCCCAGATTTTCCAAATAACGTCATTTAGGGCCTCAAAACGGCTCCAAAAGTTTAGGACCCAAAAAACTGCTAAAAATAGTAAATTGTGGTACAATTATGGAAAGTGAAAAACTAAAAGAGGCAGTTGTGGGGGTCCAAATGAGATAGGTGGGTGGCCACCAACATCCACCTGGATCATTCCTACCCCCTTAGGAAGCAATGTTCCCCATTGTGTTGAGTTCCTCCATCTGCTGAACTTGGTCCCTGGTGAGCTGTTCTACAATCTCGGATGTGTCCAGTAATGGTGGGAAGCATGGTCAAGGGTGGTACACATTGAACACTCGGTGCAATCAAAGGAATGGGGGAATGCTATTCTTCAAAGAATTTTTTTCCATAGCTATGGTACTGGTGTAAGGACTATGTCGGAGTGGTCTGAGTTTCTGATGGGCTCTTGTAAGGCATTCTTTCTGCAGATGCAACCAGACTTTGTTGCCCACCTGAAGCTTGTGTGGCACCACTGTGGGTGAGGAGAAGTTGTTCCTGTGTTTTTTCAGGACCGTATCCCTTTGCTACTGCTACTGTGTGGAGGAACCCTTCACAGGGGTCATGGATGTGGTGATGATCTTCCCCTTACTTTGGGAGCGAACCAGAATGAAAATGAATTTCCTAGTCTGGGAGATGAGCTTTCTACCTTTCTTAGTAGAGATCAACGAGGTGGCAATACGTGGGGCTACCTTCGGTATCCTGTATAATGAATTATCCAAAGATTTAATGACAGTGCAAGGCCTTAACTCATACACAACATGTCGCCTCCACAAGTATGGTTGGCCTAATAATACATCACAAACATCGAGAGGTGTAACATCATAGAATACCCCATCTGTGAAGGGCTTGATGCTGTAGGGAAGGCGACACTGCTGGCGAACTTTGAGATCTCATCCTTCATGAAGCCACCCGATACTGTACAGTTGTGGGTGTGGTGTAGTCGGTAGGCCCAACTGCTTCACGACCTCTACTGAAATGAGGTTCTTCTGGCTCCCACTATCAACAATGAAGTGTAGTGGTGAACCATTCACCCACATCTATGAGTGGAAAAGACGCTCCCCTTCCTCTGGATCTTCGGGCTCATTCTTTTGGATCTTGGTGGTGGAAACAGTGGTGTTGGGCTTCGCATCAATGATCTACTTCCCTTTGCGATTCCCCTTGTCGGGTTCTCACTCAGGGTTGGAACATGCATTTGATTTCGAAGCCTTCAACTCAGTCACCAGTGACTGCTTGGTCCGACACTCACTTGTGTTATGAGTGGGACTCTTGTGGAACTCACACCACTTTCCTGTGTCCTTCTTCGACTTCGTGGTGTTTCTCTTTTCTTGCGGCTTCGACGGGTTGTCTTGGGTCACCTCGCCTTGCCTTTGTCCTTTGGTCTTTGGATTTGCAGATTCAAAGTCTCGCTTCTTCTGTTTGAACTTTTGCTCAATTTTTACATCGTATTGGTACACCATGCCAAGCGAGGAGATGTTCAGGAACTCCATCTCTTCCTAGATGTATCTATGTAGGCAGTCGTGGTATTTGAGTACCAAATGTAGCTCAGAGTCCTTGATACCCAACTGTGTGCGAAGGGTATGAAAAGTGTTTGTGAACTCTGGCACATATTGGTCCCTTCCCCGCCACAATGTGGTCCATTTGATGTATTTGTCCTCATAGCTTTTGACAGGGTAGTACTACTCCTTGATGACATCCTAAAATGAATCCCAAGTGGGTGCAGTTGAAAATAGTGAGCTCGTAATTTCATTCTTCTACTCACAGTAGGTTTCCCACCAGTCCTTGACGTGGGGGGTTGCTTTGAGAAGACAAAAACAATCTTTTCCTGACTCAAAAATTGATGAATAGAAAAATACCCATCTAGCAGATTTAACCATTTATCTATGGCATCTGTGTCTATCTGACCCTTGAATATCGGGATTTCAAAATTAACTTATACCTTAATGGGCATGGCGTTTCCAGAGTAGCTGTTGGAAGCCGATGCATTGCCTCTAGGTAGCTACTGAAGGATCTGGGAAAAGTTGTCCATCATCGCGTTCCTTTGTCGCTCGAGGGCTTCTTCAAGCAAGATTTTGATAGGATCTCCTGCCCCCTCGTCTTTCTTCTCATCAGCCATGGGAGGCCGTCGGGATTTGTAAGGCTGGTCTTGCAAAGGTTCGACCAGTTCAAGCCCTAACTCCTTATATCCCGACCTCGTTGGGGACATGCAAAGAAAAACAGAGAAAAAGCAGACCACTCCAATACCACTGATCCATATTTAAATAGGAACGCAAAAAAATATAAAGATAACCATATAAACAAAGATGCAGCGGAAATAATACTTCATCTCATTACTGTAAAATACTGAAATATGCTTACAAACAGAAATGGAAAGAAACCAGCCAGGGCGATGGTAGCTTATCTCTGAGAAGAGATGTGGCAGCTACATGCATCTAAACTATGTTACAATGAGGCTCGAAGGCCTATTTATTGTTGAGAAACAATGGAAAACCCTTAACATCCCAAAACATAACCCTAGAAGATGAAACACCAAATTGTGGGCCCCGTTTGGGTAAATTGGTACATCAATTTCCCGGGGTCGTAAATTTGGCACCTGATATCCATTTGACGTGTATAATAGATTGTTAAAAGATCTATCCAAGCATTACAACTTTGGGAAGAGAAACATTAGTCCATGGACCCATGTTGCTCCCATATTTCCCAAATAATGTCGTTTAAGGCCTCAAAATGGCTCCGGAAGTTCAGGACTCGAAAAATTGCTAAAAATGGTAAATTATGCTACAATTACGGAAATTGAAAAACTGAAAGAGGCAATTGTGGGGGTCCAAATGGGATAGGTGGGTGGCCACCAACTTCCACCTGGATCAAGAAGGTGGCTGAGTTCTTAAGGGGAAATTTCTTTTGCAAGTTTGGGTACCCTAGAGAACTGGTCACTGATCAAGGCAGCCAGTTTAGATCCAGCATGATTGAAGACTTGTTAAGCCAGCACAAGATCAAGCATAGGAACTCCACTCCCTATCACCCACAAGCTAATGGGCAAGTGGAGGTTACCGACAGAG
Source organism: Pinus tabuliformis (assembly GCA_031772625.1). Taxonomy (NCBI): domain Eukaryota; kingdom Viridiplantae; phylum Streptophyta; class Pinopsida; order Pinales; family Pinaceae; genus Pinus; species Pinus tabuliformis. The sequence continues at coordinate 1,577,541,081 of CM062820.1, forward strand.
CGGTAGATGGCATCCTGACCAAAGTGGTTAGCAATAACAGAAAATATTGGGTAGATAGACTAGTTGAGGCCACTTGGGCCTATAATAACACCTGGAAGACCACCACTGGATTCACACCCTATGAGTTGGCCTATGGTAAAAAGGTCCTATTTTCCATTGAATTTGAGTACAATAAATTGATGATGGCAGCCCAACTAGATCTAGATCTCAACAGTGCACAAAAAGAGGGATTGCTCCAGTTGAATGGGTTAGATGAGTTCAGAATGTAGGCCCTCCTACACATAGAGGTAACTCAAATTTAGAGAAAGATCTGGCATGACAAGAACATCAAGGAAAAGAAATTTCAAGAAGGTTATTGGGCTTTGTTATATGGTTCTAGATATAAATACTTTAATGGAAAATTAAGGACTAGATGGTTAGGGCCTTATGTCATAGAGAAATGTCATGATAATGGTTCAGTGCAGGTCAAAACCATAGATGCAGAGGTCATTCCTTTACTTGTTAATGGGAACAAATTGAAAATTTACAAAAGGCCATTGTCAAAGCAAGAGTTGATTGATGGTATCAACAAAATAGTGATGGTGGTGGAGCAAGTCTCAGCTCCTACCTCATCATGTCCCTGAGAAAAAAATAATAATAAGGAGACTCGGGTGACAACCTCCATGAGGCGCTTGAGTCCCATTGTTGTGTTGAAAACCTCTTGAGGTGGCCAAGGCAAGAAGCTAGGATGAAAACCTCTTGGAGGTAGACTAGTTGTTTTAAAAATATATATATAAATAAAAATAAATAAAAAAAGAGAAAAGAAAAATTATGAAAATATTGTTTGCAGGTTAGCAGGAGGACAATCAAAGCAACAATGGAGAATCAAAAGGGACCTATTCAGCTCATATTTTTATTTCTCCATTCATTATCCTTCATCATTCCACCATTCCTTTCATTTTTTTCACTCATTTGCCTCAGTTTGCAAGGGTTCTGTGTTTTCTATAGGATTCCCTGTAAACCTACAAGATTCCTTGAAAACCTACACGATGATCCTATAGGAATTACAGTGGCTTGGGAATCCTAAAGGAAGTGACCCTAGAGCAAGGAAATGGCATGCGCATGTCAAAAAAACATATTCCTACATCACCATCTCATTACCATACCACTCTCCACTATGATCGCCCCCTGCATTCATAAAAAAAATTAGTTTCCAAAAAATTACAGTTTTCAAAAAAAAAAAACACAGAGAAAAAAAGATGAATACAGAGAGCAAGGGGATAAAACCTGAAGATTATTTTTCATCATTCACAAACCCCTAGACCTCCTCTCTGCCCATGTTAATTATTCTAAGATCCCAATAGTAGAATATGATTAAAATTTTTGAGGGAGAAGCAGCTAGAAGACATCCTGTAGGAAATCTTGTAACAGCCTATCCCACAGAACATAAATCATAGGTTGTAGCAAGTTTCAAGCATGGAGATCCAAAGGTAGGAGAAGCTCCTCCAGAGCCTAGAAACAATAGCAACATCATCATCATCAACACCAAGTACCTACACATCAAGGAAAATCATCAAAGGACAATATATAAAAAAAGAAAGAGGAGAAATCACATGCAGCCAACACACAACAAAAACCTCATTTCTTCAACAAACTGTAGCAAGGTATTGTTACCACAGGTAAGTATCTCGCTTCCACTCTCTCATTTGCATAATGTGATCAAAAGATGTAAAGATTGTGAATGAGTTGGTTTATAAGTGAAAGGTGGCCAGTTAACTTGGCCACCTTCGTTCAGTCAGCGAGGACAAAACAGTTAGTCCTCACACATGTGGTAGCAGTCAAGTCAAAGAAAAGGAGGATGAGGTCGAAAGCAGTTAAGCTACGGATGCCCGAAGTGGGAGTTGATTATGAGGTGAGGAGAATGATGATGTGGTAGTGGGACCAACGGTCCAAAAATAGATATTTGTACCTCGGCTACCAGCACACCACCTCACTCAAATCAACCATAAGAGGAAATAAACATTGATCCCCATGCATAGATGCATTCACATTCTCGAGGCTCACACTAGAAAAGTTGCTCTCGGCCCTCAAGCAATCTATAGGAGAGGTAAATTTCATTTTTTTCCTGCACAGGACCACCTACAGGATCCTATAGGGAATCCTACAAGATCCCATAGGAATCCTACAGGATATAGTCAGGCAATCTCCAAGATTGGCAGTGAGAAATTTCAGAGGGATAAAAATAGGGGTTGGCTACATCAAACATTGTAAGGAGGTAGGCACTACATTTACTCCTATTTTTCCAAGTGAAAGGAACAAAAAATCCTCTAGTTTGTTGAAATTGATTGCAGTAAAATGGAATTGTATCCACAAAAATTTCAGTTCAATTTCCTCCTTCATTAAAATTTTGTATCAGAGATATATATTCCTCCATCCATCAGAAAAAATGACTGGGGGGTTTAATAGAAGGGATCCCATCAACACTATGAGATTCATCAACACCCTCCTGTGCTAGAGATATTCGCAAGGCATAATTGGATGGGTTTCTTTGAGAAATTGACGGGATATGATGATGAAGTAGCCAGAGACTTTTCTCTCTCCCTCATTCCACTAACTAGGATCCATGCCACTGTTGTGGTGAGAGGCCTCTCCATATAGCTCACCCCTGAACTCATAAGTAGAATTACCACACTCCCCTAAGGAGTGCCTTAGAGAAAGGAAGAGAAGGGAAATAGCCAAACTGCAAAGAAGAAATTCTTTTTAGAGGGAGAGGAGGCCATAGAAGACAAAAATGGTGTAAGAAGAGAAAGCCTACCATACCTCTAGAATGAAATAAGTTACCACCCTATAAAATATATATCATTTGAAGGTAGGTATAGTGTGGTATATGGATACCACTTTAGGGTTCTTGAAGAATTGAAGTTTGGAGCAGATACACCTCCTCACCACTAACTTAGCATACCTTACTTCCTTCTTCAATCACTGATAGATATGAGCATGAAGGTGCAGGAAGGAAACTACCAATAGCTGGCCCATCATGGGTTAATTAGACTCATCATAGAATATGCCCTCCAAAACCTTAGAATTCCTATCACATGGGAAATTTTCAAAGACATGCAGACAAAGGAGGATATAAAAGCCCTCGAATATGACAAGATCCCTACTGCCAGTGAAAGGGATGAAGAAGAAACTAAAACAGATGAAGGAGAAGTAGAGAGGGATGAAGAGGAAATAGATGAGGAAGAAGAGGAAGAGAAAGAGAAGGAAAGTGGTGAAGAAATAGAAGAAGATTCCAAGGAGGAAACTAATGAACAAGGTGAGGATCTAAAGGGAGAAGAAGAGGAGAAAGACAAATATGAAAAGGGCAATGGAAAAGAGGAGGTAGAAGACAAGGAGGAGTCACCCAGGGTGTCTCTAGAACCCACTGAGAAAGAGGTAGCAACTGCCCTCACTGCCCTTAGCACCCCTATCAAACAAAAAGGAAAAAGACAGAGACAAACTCCTTTGTACTTTAGAACAAGAATAAGGCAGGGAAAACCTCAAATTCCCACCAAAGTTCCCATTTTCATTGAAGACTCGCCTAAATAGTAGGATAAGATGGCTCCTCTTATAAAGACTCAAGGAGAAGGATCCTTAGGACAAACCTCCCCTAAGTCTCCTATCAGTTATGTGAGAAGTCCTGTGACTAGATCTGCCTCATCCAAAGGAAAAGACATCCTATAGGATACACAACAAGATCTACAGGAAGCAGAGGAAATCCTACAGGAAACTCAAAAATTCGATAAGGAAGGGAGTATGTCGCAAGAAACAAAGAAGGAGGATCTAGAGTTAAGGGAACCTAGTCCTCAACCTAACTTGGACTCCTAATACGGATTTATTGAAGGGGGTAGGGTCATTCCACAAAAATTTTCCATCCCATTATTCTTTGAGCTTGAGAAACAAAGTGCAAGAACACATAGATGGATGTAGATTGCCAAGTCCAAGGGAGTGGAGGACATAGGTCACATGGAGGAAAAGCTCAAAGAGATGGACAGAGAGGCCATAATGAAAGTTGAGTTGGAGGCAGAAAATGCATGGCTGAAAGGACAGCTGTAAGAAAGAGAGAATCAATTGGAAACCATGGCCAATCTATCCCTAGAGGCAATCCAGTGCAGGATGCCAACTAAGTCCTATGCATTATACCTTAAGGAACAGTGGCTGCAGTTCCAAATCAAGACCCTAGCATAGAGAGGCACTATGCCATTCAAGATTATAGACAGTTCATTGATCTTTGTGATCAAAGCACACTGGAGGATAGGGCTAAGATGTCTGAGTTCTACTTGCATAACATGGCCTTGACAGATCTGAATGTATGGGACCCTAATGCAAAACTAGGGGATTTACAGTTGATGGCTTTGGCATCATGGATGAACCATGAGGAAGCAAGGGCTGCAAAAATGAAGAAGATATTAGCAAGGGAACAAACAAAGCCTCTCATGATAAGAGATGAGCAGTAAAATCCAATGGCTATCATCAGCACACATAATTTAATTACAAATGATCCTCAACTTGCACCCAGGTATCTTGCTACCCAAGAGCAAGCAATTACACATTTTGAGGATATGTTCAGGCTATTAGGGGATGAAAGCATGCAATCTTGCCAAAGGAGATGGAATAATTTTCCATACAGTTTGAAAATTAGAGAGTACCATTCTCCTCAAAGAATGAGAGAAGCATTGAACATGACACCCATGTACAAGCAAACCATCCAAAGGCTCAAAGTCAATTGGATTGGCTTGAGACTCATTCCACCACTGCTCTTGGGGATGTTAGAAGGAAGGAAGGAAGAGGAAGAAAGAAAGAAGTGGGAGGAGATAGAAAGGAAGGCAGGATTCTATACACAAGAAGAGGAAACCACAACAAAAGCATGGGATGTCAAGGAGTCCACTAGGTCTATGAAAGATATGGATATTGATTGAGTTGCTCAAAGGATGAGAAACACTTTCAGTAGGGGGGTGATGATGAGCCTCCTTATTAGGTAACTATATGGACCTTAATTCACCTCATAGCTTAGTCAAATCAACTCTTCTCACAATTTATTACATGTTTTGATTATATTTTGTTTAATGACATGAGTCAAAGTGAGATATTATACCTAGTGGACTAACATGCATTGAATGCAGGTTTGTGAGAGAAAATCAGGGAACTTTGGCAAGATTAAGGGCTGAACAAGGAAGAGAAATTGTAGGAGGAAAATCCTCCTCATTTACCTCATTCGAATATTCCTCCATCAATCACACTAGCTCGGAATACAAGCATCCAAGTCATGAAGATCAAAAGGTAGTTGAGCAAGTGACAGTCAAAGAGTTAGTTTATCTCAATTTTGGGAGCCGAGCCTTCCAAGATTTAAGGAAATCATTGGAGACTTTAGTTTTATAAATAAAGAGGCCTAGAGCCTCATTAGGATTCGAATTTTTGTTGTAAAAACACTAGTTATTTTTTAGCTCCAGACTTGTGGAAGACATTGCTATGCAATTTTCTATTTTGATAATGAGAATAAGCTCTTTCTTGATCCAATTCTGAGTTAACTCAGAGGGCCGAAGCTCTTGGGTTAGGGCCCAACCTAGCAGCAAAGGCTCCTCTTCTTGTATTTGTATGCTTAGATTGATTCATAGATTCATGATTAAATTGTCCTTAGAAGTATTTCATTACAAGTAGTGTAGATTTGATTAGTTCTTTATTAGTTTGCTTCCATTTTTTCTTTACTTCAGTAGTAGTTTAGAAGAGATAAAGGACCATCAAAAAGTTTTCAATAGGTGTTTTGGCCTCACTTCTTCCTTCAGGGATCATGATCTGAGGAAAAGACTCCTATGCATCCCTGTTATGAAGAATTTGATATTTACAAATAAATATGAATTCCCTAGATAAGTAGCCATATCTAGAACAACAGTTTAAAGCACTTTAACCTTTTTCTATAAACAATAGATAAGACAAAGAGAATGAGAGGACCTACTTGTACTATTGCTTTCCTCTTATCTCCTTTGTATCGGTCCTGTAGCTCCTTCCCGTACTTAACACGCTTGAGAAGTACCTGTAAACATCAACAGAAGACAAAGAACCAATCAAAGAAAAAGATCTATTGATTACAAGTAAATGGAATCAAGTACATTCACACATATAAGCATCATATATCAAGATAAGCATATTGGAAAAGGTGTAGATACTTTATTGAATAGCAGGAACAATTACAACCATGAGGCCTCATTCAAAGTCACTCCTCCAGCTTTGGTTTCATCCACATCACATCATAAGCATGACATTCCGGAAACATAATGACACTTACAATAGTCTCAATTCTCAAACTAACATTATCTCCTTACAATTCATCAAAGTCCAACCTTTGATCACTTAGATGAGTGCTTAATTTATAGGAAGATGGAGGAGGTTTTGTCATCAATGAGGGTATTGAATGACCTTCCATACTTATAATTGGTTCCATGGAGGAAGGGATGAGAGGATAGGAGGTATCTTAACTCATTCCTCATCCATTTTTGAGCTCATAAGAGATGACAAATGTGGGAATCTTCTAGAAGGCTCCAAAAGATAAGAATATTCCTCAAACCCTATGTGAATTTTGCTCAAAATCGCTCAGCGCAGGTCAAAGAGGGCCTAAGTGCTCTGCAGAGAACCCTGGCTTGGACTTAACTACTCTATAGCACACCCTTGCATGGGCCTACGTACGCTGGTCCCTCTAGAGGTCATTTCGGGATGTCTTCAGGCCATGAAATTGTCTGGGAAGGAGGCATTCAAAAGGTTGATTTGTTTTGGGCATGTAGCAACTGAAATTAGGGTTTGATGAGCCCTAAACACTGATCTGAATGATGGGAGTGATATGCCCAAATGGATCTGTAATAGCTGCCCCCTAAAGCATGAAGTCGAAAATAATAATGTCGAGTGATATGCTTTATGATGTTATGAGGAGGTTCCGAAGTAGTTGGTGACCTACATCGATTACAATACATAATATCATGATATTTTGATTTTTTTCTCATGAATTTCTTAGGGAAGGCATACCCATGCTCAACATATAAACTTTCATTCCAAACACATCAACATTCATCTATAGATATAGACCCATGATTGGAATGACTATCAATGTAAAGCCATTGTACGGATGATTTGGTACATTTCCTGAAATCGCAACTTGGTTGGATGAAACTAGATCCAGGGACTTCTATCTCGTTCAATAATTTGCTCAAGTACGAGTCTAACCATGTGAATATGTGATCTGAAGTCGAACATGGGAAGACACCATCTGATTACCAGCCAATGATGTACGTTGTTAATAGACGCAAGAGAAATTCTAATAATGATAATGATCCTCAAGGTAATGCAGTACATTCTGCATGGTGTGAATGGATGTTTTGATGTTCAACACCATAAAAAGTCTTTTAGTCGAAGGCCAGTGATGTCAACCTATCCCCGGAAGTGAGAAACTTGCCATTGATGTATGCAAGCCTCAAGGTACTGGAAGGGTGTTTCTAAGTCAACTTCTTGGATAATGAGCTGATGTCAACAAGAAGCGACTCATCACAGGAGGGCCTTGATGTATCCCACATCAACGACATGAAACGAGTGTAATGATTTTTGGAGACGGAATGTGACTGACGACACAAGGTTCAGGAATGGCGGTCATGAAAATGAAGGTTTACGGTATTGCAAAGGATGAATTTTAACTGAATGACTTCTCTTGAACATGTTAGCGACACTGAATGAATTGGCAGCATTGACCCAAAGAAAAGTAATGGATGGTATGATAGACCATCGGTATGATAACCATCAAGTAGATAACCCAACCCAAATACTCTGAATGAATTGGCAGCATTGACCTAAAACAAAAGTGATGGATGGTGTGATAGACGATAGGTATGATAACCATCAAGTAGATAACCCAACCCAAGTAGTCACGGAGATGAAGTGAAAGTGTCATGTTCAAGAGTGACCTACTACCATAAAGTGGTTTACCCCTTTTCCATTTTCCCAAGTCATTGTTGTCCAGTACCTCTTTATTTTTATCAAGCTTGAGGAGGATAACATATGCTTGTTGTATAATTACACCCTTCGGGTGAATCCATTTCTATGTGATTGTTTAACGAGTTTAACGACAAGCATAACTTGGTCCTTTTCATGTTTAGAGAGTTTGAAAAGGGACAAAAAGAAAACTCCACAAGTTCTTTTTCGTAAATTTGTCTCTCAATTCTGAAAAAGCATAAAATAATACAAGAGAGAACCTATTGAACATGTTCGATCAACGTATTCATTTTTCATAAATAGTCTATCTCAGTCCGAAAAAGGGTTAAACTTATACTGAGTAGCTGTCATTTCCAATCCGATAATGAGCTGAAAAGGACAAGCGCTCGACAATCTTTTCATATTTTTAGATTCTGAAAAGAGCTTAAAGAGGACTCCATTTTGAGGAATGAGTGGTGTCTAGGATAGAAACTAATTTTGGTGATGTTGGAACTTCTCAAAACATGTTGATTTATGTGAAGAGGCTGGCTAATAAGACCACTCATTGCAACTGTTCCTCAAAAAGGGTAAAACAACCAAGTGAAAGCATATGATTGGCCAAGCAGATAGTGAAGATGGAAGGAGAAAAAACAAGGTTCATTTGATGGAAGAGGTTGATAGAATGAAAATCATGAGGGTTAAAATGGAGATGGGTTTATATTTACACAAGATTGAAATGAAAAACTATGCTTGGATTCAGTTTCATTTTTAGACAAGCTTGAAACAAAGAACCATGCTTGAATTCAGTTTCATTTTTTACACAAGCTTGAAATGATGAACTATGCTTGAATTCAGTTTCATTTTTACACAAGCTTGAATCAAGAAAAACTATGCTTGAGATTGGTTTACATGCCCCTAGCACAATGACTCGATTCTAGGTGCATGCCCCCCAAGCTTCATTACACTCACATAAGTAGACTACTTGTGGCTATCAGGTGGATGGAATGAAGGCTCATTTACAAGATTTTGGAAGACTCGACTGGGATTTTACGAGATCTAATCAAAGACTCAACTTGGAACTGGGCACCTTGTTTCATTTTTTAATGAGCTTGACACATGACAAGGAACTCTGCTCAGATTCCTTGTTTCATTTTTTTAATGAGCTTGACACAAGACAAGGAACTATGCTCTGAGACTTGTTTCATTTTTTAACGAGGTTGACATAGTAAAAGAACTATACTCATATTCCTTGTTTCATTTTTTAACGAGGTTAACACAAGACAAGGAACTATCCTCATATTCCTTGTTTCATTTTTTAACGAGGTTGACACAATACAAGGAATTATCCTCATATTCCTTGTTTCATTTTTTAATGAGGTTGACACAAGACAAGGAACTATCCTCATACCCTCTATCATGACTCATAAGAGGTCATGAATTTTAATAGGTTCTCATCAGATGGGAGAAAAATGCTATGGAATGGATCCGTAGCAAGGAATCCATTACAGAGATCTGGTTCCAATTCCCCCAGTACATAATGTAGAACATCACTGAATTGATCATCAGCTAATGTAGGCATGGAATGGGTTGCCACATAATTAACTCGTGGTAGGGATGATACCATTGGTACAAAAGGACCATTGAGGGAGTATGGTTGACTGGAAGCCATATTTGGACTGGGAAATGAAAGCTGGTCAATGGTGATAATTATGCCTTCATGCGGGAAACAAATCACTCGAAAGAGTGTTGAAACAATAGCTCCCATGTCATAAACATAGTCATGCCCAAGAAGTAAATTGTAATCTAAAGGGCCTGGGACTACCATCACATTGAGATAAACAATTTTTCCTCCCAAAGTAATAGGAAACTGAGGAAGGATCCCTAATGGTTGATTGGTTCCTCTATTAAAAGCCAACAGATTCTGGGTAATAGGCACAAGTGGCAGTGAACCGAGTGCTTGCCAAGTAGCGCTGGAAAGGATACTCACAGATTCACCTTCATCTATAATAGCACCAGGTACAATCATATTACAAACCTATACTATGATCTTGCAAGGCACATAAGAAGGAAGATGATATCCTGACAGTCAATTCCAATCAAAGGAAGTGACCAAACTACTTGGAAGGGGGTAGCGTAGAAATGGTAAAATTAACCCCTTGAGTTACTATAGCGGGAGGATTTTTCTCCTGTCTTGATGGAACAAGAGGATTTCCCCCAAGCTCATTTGAATATGAAGAAATGAAGAGAACCTAAGTGGTATCATACTCACTCTCTATGGGAAAGGTACGATTAACTGAAGGTGAAATCGAGTCAATTATTACCTCGACCTGTGATTGGTCAGGTATAGACTCATGGGATTCACATTTAGAGAGAGTGGGTTTGACCAACGATTGATTTAGGTCAGTCAATTCATAAACTAGTGAAAGATTAAGGGAGAGTCTCTTGTAACCATATGGAAGTTGCTGTGGAGAAGTAGGGTGGTTATCCAACACTTTTTTGGCTTCATCCAAATAGGGACAAAGGTGAATGGGGTGATTCCCTTCACATAACCTACAAGGAAACTTAACTTTACCCTTCTTTCCATGAACTTTACTACCACTAGTTGATGGTGTCTCACCAGCATGATCTCCAGAAGTTGATGACACAGGACGATGTGAATGAGAAGACCATTCTTCTAAGATCTAAGGAATATTAGCACAATTTCGAAGAAGATGGTCTCCCGTAAAAAGTTTGCATAGATATCAAATTTTGTGAGGCTTATCAGATGATTTCTCATCAGAAGTTGCATTCAAGGCAATGGTTGCTTGGTTGACCCCTGCTGAATTTTCTTCTTCTTCTTCCCTTTCTTCTTCTTCTTAGCCACTTGGTTACTAGTGTCAATACTTTCACAAGGATAAGAGGAAGAAGGGAAGGAAGAAAAAACCGAGGAAGAAGGCAAAGCGTCAACTTTAGGATCAACTTGAGGTTGTTTTTGTCTAGTTGGAGGAGTAATTGATTACGAAGAAATCACGACATTTTCAACCAAGGAGGTTGAAAACAACATACTGGAAAGCCAATGGTAAGTCTCGGAAGGGACAATGTAGCCATATAAGGAGCACCAATATTTCTGAAAGGAGGAAAAGGACTAATATTCCCATCAAAAGGAATTTTTTAATCAGTGGACTTTGGATTTGTCACCATATGTCTCAACCTAAGATCAACTAAGGAGCGAGCATGGAGGATGTTATTTGTGGTCAAATAATTTTATTTTAATCAAAATAACATAACAAAACAAAAGAGGGATGATCTAGGAAAAAGGATTACCATGCAACTATGAACTGCAGAATAACTCTCGGAAAATCGAGAAGTATGGGCAGGCAATCTCCCCGAATGCTGTGTTCGGTGTATCACAGTGTACAAGGTAGCTGACTCAGTTACCTAAGGATGGATATCAACCAAGTTTTTTCCTCCCATATATACCTAAAAGTACGTGGAGGCCCAATCTGTATTAGTGTTGTCTAATGTGAAACCGCACAGTGAGAACATTCCCATATACTTTACGTATTGTAACACTGCCCTATATACCCGAAGGTACGTGGACGAGCTACGTTATACTCACATACGTGGAATGAGGTATCACACTTGGAATGTATCATAGACAAGTTAGCGATAGTTGCTATGTTTTACGACGTTGGAACGCGTCTCTAGCGTAGAACCTCTAAATGTTATGCGTTAAGTTACAATGCTCCATTAGGTTAATTCAAAAGAATTTTAAGTTGATCTTCTTTAGAATTTTCCTTTCAAGGTTCACTGCGTGATGTATGTTTGCAATTCCTAGAATGCAACGATTATGATAAACATTCTTTTCATTCAATTTGAACAATGAAAACCTTAGCTAGAAATGGATAGAGCAATCAGATCTTTGACAAAGAGCAAAGAGCACATCTAATGCAATTTCCCTAACTATTCCTATCAAGCATTCACAAACTACAATATGCACAATGCAAGTTTCTCTTTTTAATTCCCTTAATGTTGAAATGAACAAAAGGAAACTAATGCACATACAATTAATCAATCTTTTTGCAAGAACGAAGACTTTACGACAATTTCATTTCAAAAGAAATGAAGACTTTTACGACACTTTCTTTTGAACAAAGATTAATCGACTATAATCTAAATTTGAAAATGAATCAATAATGACAAAGAAATCATTTAAGAAACATTAATCAATCAAAGACAAAGTAGGGCTATCAAAGGGAATACAATGTTGATTTCAGAGACATAACATTCATTAATTATTCAGCAGGCAGAAACAGAAGGAAATTTTGGAAAAAAACCAATCCAAAGATGGAAATTTGACCTAAGGTAGATCAGGGCAGGTCTGAATCGGAGACAGTGCACTTTAGAGCATTGTCCCTAAGCCAAGGGTGCTTTGCAGCGCACTGTGTCCCTCACAAGCCTGTGCTGGTGATAGTAAGCCATTTCAAGGGGCAACTAAACACAGTTTTTGACCAAAATTCACTTCAACAAAGCTGAAATACAATCAATGAAAGGAAGAAAGGTCTGCTAGAGTGTCCTAGGATGTGGATAAGATATTTAGAATGATGATCATTCCCTAATGGAGTCGCCAATTTGTTATGAATAATTTGGTATCTACGAATAAATACAAATTCCTTAGATAAGTAGCCATATCTAGAGCAACAGTTTAAATCACTTTAACCTTTTCTATAAACAATAGATAAGACAAAGAGAATGAGAGGACCTACTTGTACTCTCGCTTTCCTCTTGTCTCCTTTATATCGGTCCTGTCACTCCTTCTTGTACTTAACACGCTTGAGAAGTACATGTAAACATCAACAGAAGACAAAGAACAATTCAAAGCAAAAGATCTATTGATTACAAATAAATGGAACCAGATACATTCACACATATACGTATCATATATCAAGATAAGCATATGGGAAAAGGTGTAAATACTTTATTGAATAGTAGGAAGAATTACAACCATGAAGCCTGATTCGAAGTCACTCCTCCAGCTTTGGTTCCATCCACATCACATCATAAGATTGACATTCCGGTAGCATAATGAAACTTACAATAGTCTCAATTCTCAAACTAACATTATCTCCTTACAATTCATCAAAGTCCATCCCTTGATCACTTAGATGAGTGCTCAATTTATAGGAAGATGGAGGATGTTTTGTCATCAATGAGGGTATTTAATGACATTCCATGCTTAGAATTATTTCCATGGAGGAAGGGATGAGAGGATAGGAGGTATCTTAACCCATTCCTCATCCATTTTCGAGCTCATAGGAGATGATAAGTGTGGGAATCTTCTAGAAGGCTGCAAAATATAAGAATATTTCCCAAACCCTATGTGATATTTCACTCAAACTCACTCAGCACAGGTCAAAGAGGGCCTAAGTGCTCTGCAGAGAACCCTGGCATGGACTTAACTGCTCTGGAGTGCACTCTTACATGGGCCTACCTGTGCTAGTCCCTCTAGAGGTCATTTCAGGATGTCTTTAGGCCATGAAATTGTCTAGGAAGGAGGCATTTAAAAGGTTGACTTGTTTAGGGCATGTAGCAACTGAAATTAGGTTTTGATGAACCCTAAAACACTGATCTAGATGATGGGAGTGATGTGACCAAATGGATTTGTAACAAGCCCCAAAAAGATAGAACTCTACTTTCTCATAGAATTTAGAGTTTTCTGTACTTAAGCTAACATTTGATAAATTTGCAAGAGTAGGACCTAGTCATCATTTCTTCCATCTTCAGCCTTACATTAGATATCATCAATGATTCCATATTATGCTGCAAGTTTTCCTCACGCATGAAGTAGACAACCATCTCATTAAACTCTGTTTTCCTAGCTTATTGAAATTTTCCTTGTTTATATGATTTTTGGGCAAATATCAATGTTTGATGCAGTGCAGCCTGCAAGGAAAATTTTAAGGATGGAAATTTTTTTTGAAGTTTAAAAACATTGGCAAATCTCACTAATCCCTAATATGCAAACTATAAAATGTGTATTGATATATTTGTAGAATTATTCAAATCTATAATGATTTTATATATAGTCTCTATATAATGTTGGCGATTTTTGAGGTAAAATAATTTTATATTCTAAAATTTGGGCGAATCGTCTTTTATAAAAATTGGTAATTGGCGAACCTTTTTTTGGAAAAATCAAGGCAAATTAGCCCACTGGGCGAACATTAGCCCCTAAAATTTTCCATGAGTGCAGGTGTTTTAGAAGTAAAAAGAGATCTCATAGCTAGAAACCTCTTTCAAACTTCATCCATCCATGATCATTCCGTGCTTTCACTAAGACCCTCACCAATTTCATCATTTTATGAGAAAACTTCTCCAAGCATGTTGAGAAAATCCAACCATCTCCCAACTTTGGTTTTGAGTTCTGAGTGATCCTAGAATTTTCTCACCTCATTCCATCCACCAACTACCTTCCCTAAGCCTTCCATCACCTTCAGCACCTATCATTTTTCTCTCGGCTATATCTTGTATAAATACAAGGAATCCTGTAGGTTTTTAGGACATCCTCTAGGTTTTCCTGTAGTGCCCTGTTTTGAGGCTGAATTAAGGGAAAAGCCTATAGGAAGCCAGAATGGTCACCTAAGCGTCTCCCAAACCTTCCAACCATCCACTAGCATTCCTACACCACCTTCCACATCACAAAAAAAATATTAGCTTTCACACTCTTCCATTAAAAAAAAAAAGATAAAAAAAAAACATATTTATTCTAGTCATGTATATGCACAGTAGTAATGTTTGATGTTTGAACTTACATGCTTAGGATAGTAGAATTTCATACATATTAACTTAGCATTCTTGTTGAAGCATAGTCTCTTAGTAGTTCGTTAGGAAATGTTATGTTTTAGCATTGGATTTCAGTCTTTTTCCTTACTGTAGTAGACAAGCTTTCTTGTAGAGTAGATTTCTCTTTCCCTCATCAGTAATCAAGCTTCTTCTGAATCCATAGAAGTCTGGCTTGAAAAAACCTAGTGATCTCTTGCCAGCTAAACAATGAAAAAAGGGCAAAACCATCACTTTTACTTGTGTATACAACATTGTCACCTCTAAGTTTGTACAAACCTCGGGTTGATAAAGTAAAGCTGGTAGCCCCAGGAGTTCCATCATTCTTGCTGCAATATTGGTGCTCATCAGGAATCTTGATTTCACCCTCATTTTTATAAAATCTTTCAAGGATTTATGCTACCCATCCATAAAGAAGTGTTCAATCGAACCACCCCTAGGTTTTCTAAAGAGGTCGAGATAGATATCTTGCCAGTAGATAGATGGTTTGGGGAATAAACCTTTACCTAAATTAGTGTATTCAGGAGCATCGCTTCACTGCATGTTCTCCCATATTACGTCCTCGACAAATTAATGGCCAGAGAAATAACCAACCAAACGGCAGGGGAAGGTGGATTAAGTACAGGACTGAAAGAACAGAAGAAGGTCATTTGGCCTACATTCCCATTACAATGTGGTGCATTTGCGCTACATGATTTTGGACATGCATGCAAAGAAGCAGAGATTATTAAATCTCTAAAATTAGCTACACTTCCGGGAAGGAAATATGAACCAAATGACATTGTTAAGAATTTTACTATTATGGTAAAAGTAAAGAAATTCACCTACAAAGGGGACACCTTTGATGACCTCTTCTTACAGGAAAAAACATTTTCATAAGTTTTGCATTTAGCATCAGAACTTTTAACCCCAGATGATCTTAGGGCTTTCCATGTGTATAGGGAAAAAGGATTATTGAAGGTCCCATTGGACCTATTGCAGATAGAACCAATAAGGGATCCAAACTGATGCCAGTGACTATGCCATGGGAGCAGTGTTGACACAGCACAGTAAACCCATATGTTATCATTCTGAGACTTTTAATCCTGCAGTAGTCAACTATCCTACATATGATAAGGAATTGTATGCATTAGTTTAGAGTGTGAAAAAGTGGAAACATTACTTAATGGGCAAAGAAACATTAATACATAATGATCATCAGCCACTTCAATATCTACACTCCCAAATTAAGTTGCAACAGTCAAGACATTACAGATGGATGGGTTTTCTACAACAATTTCATTTAGTCATCAGATATAAAAAGGGCATACATAACAAGGTTACAGACATGTTATCTAGACCCATTATAAATGCATCTACCATACTTAAGCATAATTCTGTGCTGCATGAAAGCTACATAGAACAGTATGCTCAGGACATGGACTTTAAAGATGTATATGCAACTTTGAGTCAAGGAAAAATAGTAGAAGAATTGGACTATCATGTGAAGGACCGACTCATATATCATTGTGGGGAACTCTGCATTCCACAAACTGAGAGAGCAAAGATAATTAGGGAAGCACACACTTCTCTAATATCAGGTCACTTTGGGGTAAGTAAAACAGTTGCACAACTGCAAAGGTTCTGCTATTGGCGAAGAATGAGTGAGACAGTTTCTAGATATGTAAAGGGGTGTGCTATGTGTGCTAAAAGAATGCCCAGCAACAGAAAACTAGGCTTATACACTCCCTTGCCAGTTCCTTCTCACCCTTGGGAAAGCATTTCCATGGATTTCGTGGGAGGACTGCATAAATCTTCGAAAGGTCATGATTATCTATATGTTGTTGTGGATAGGTTCAGTAAAATGTGTATTTTGATACCCTGTAGTAAACAGATTACAACTAAACAAACTACAAAATTATTCTTTGAACGTGTATGGGTTCATTTTGGATTACCCACTTCTATTATATCTGATCGAGACACCCGATTTGTGGGAAAGTTTTGGTCCAATCTGTGGGAAATAGTGGACACCAAATTAAAGAAGAGCACAGCTTTTCATCCACAAACAGATGGCCAGACAAAAGTAGTTAACAAGACAGTGATCCAGTTATTGATAGGATATTGCAGCAAACACCCTAAGCTTTGGGATGAACACTTGTGTTATGTGTGGCATGCTTACAATAGAGCCAAACACTCTTCTACCCAGAGATCTCCTTTTGAGACTTGCTTTGGTTTCATACCAAGGTCTCCCTTGGATTTTGTCTTTGGTAAAGATACCATGGTTGATAGACATAGTGATGTGGATAGGGCAACTAGGTTCATTGAACAGATACAGGAGATCCACTAGGCAGTACAGGAACAGTTGGAAAAGAGCCAGGCCAAGTACAAGGCTAGGCATGATAAGCATCGGATGGAGCATAGTTTTCAAGCTGGAGACCAAGTCTGGCTATATATCAGCAAGGACAGGATGCAAAATGAAGGTAAGAAGCTAAAACCTATCAGGTATGGACCCTTCAGGATACTTGAGAAGACTAGTGAAAATTCTTTTCGCCTTGATCTGCCAGCTTACATGCACATCTACTCAGCCGTGAATGCAGATTGCTTGAGGTTGTTTGAACCTTCAATGATTGAGGACCTTGAAGAGCAGAGTCAATTTCCTTTTGTTGATGACTTGCTACCTGAATATCTTAATGAGTTGCAGGAAGATACAGTGCTGGGCAGGAAGGTAAGGACGACACGCAGTGGATAGGTGGAATACCTCAGGATTGGGCTTAAAGGTTTGAAGCTGATCAGTGCAAAGTGGATTGAGATTGGACAAGTGAGACAACAGTTGCCTCACTTAGTCGATGCTTGAAGAAAACCAACTTTTGGTGGTCCAAAATCTTTTCAGTAGGGAGGCCGTGATCCAAATCGGATCCATAAATGACTTTCAAAGTACCCTGACTGTATCAAGACGAAACAAATCCTTGAAGAACCCAAAATAGCAATCAGAAACACCCTGAACCAGTGGCCATGGCAGCCGGCGTGGAACAACGAGGACCTCAGTCAAAGCGCGCTGACTGAGGCCCATGGAGACTGCACAGGAGGTCGATGTAGCCCCTGGGAGCCCCGGAACGGGAAAAGGAGTTGATTTTTGATGCACGATTCGCTAGGCAAACAGGGCCGAAATGGAGGGGCCTTAAGCCCTTGGTCACGTTGGGAGCTGGAGAACCGCGGGCGGAGAAACGAAAAGCACCAACGTACGAAGGTGGGACCCATGACCTGGAAACCGACGGTTTTGATCGGGGCACCCTTGAACGGTAAGAGGTTTTGGAGGAGAGCGGAGCGATCCCACTCAGTGATTGATGCATGGCAACGGAGGTGAGAGAAAAACCACCGTTAATCGCGTGTTATTGGTCAAGCAAGTCAACCACACTCGACGTGCGTATGATGTCAGATCTTGAGGAGCCCAGATCGGACGGCTGAGATTGCGCCCAATAAACAAAAGCGGAATCGACATGGAATTAATCCGCGATTTAAGGGGATTTGGAATCCGTTGACCACCATAGTGGAGAAAAAATGTATCCACGACATAACCGAAGAAACGAATCGACGAGCAGGTTGGTGTTGTTCCGATGGGGACACGTGGCTACTTCCCGAGCATTCATGCTGATGCCGAACAAGGAACTCCAAGCACGCAGGTGATAGGCGAATCGACGTAGGCGGGAGATGAATCGAACAGGCATGGAGATAGAATGGCTAAAGCCATGAACAAAGACAGTCAAATAGAGATTGAGAAAGGAGGAATAGAGAGGAGTCCAAGCGACTAAGAGAGACAGTGAACAGTGAACCCTAAGAGGAGGACTGAGCACAGAGAGCAGTAAAGCCAAGCAAAGGAGACAGAGGGCCGAGCCGACCACAGGCAGCATCAAGCACCAGAGAGCTTGAAGATTTAAGCCTTCCCATAGAGGAACCTATCCAGATTGAGCATCACAGTTGGCTCTTTCCACTGTAGACCGAGGGTCACAGAGCTGGTAGGAAGGAAAAGAGTCTGTGAACTCCGAGTGGCTTGGGGAGTCCAAGAACCACCCTTCCAAGAAAAATCTACTTCAAGAGAACTCACATTGAGTCCCTGTATTGTAATTTCTCTGTTGTAAGACACAATAAAATAGGGCCACCATTGAAGCTGGACTGGAGACATAGCCCTGGAGAATGGGGTGAACGCCTTATTAAAAGTTGTTTGTGTCTTTGTGTTGCTTACTGTGTTGTCTTTCCACTTATTTTCTATGTATTGGAAATCTGATCGATCCGTTGTTTCAATAACACAAAACACACACACCAGCACATGGGTCTGTAATACCTTTTTTTTTAATAAATCTTCAACTGAGGTCACTCATAGGGTGATTATCAGATCACCAAACTATTACAGCTCACCAGCACATAGACAAGATGAATGCTTTATTTGACCTCCATGAAGTTGCAATTGAAGATGTGATGATGACGTTGTTTATACAAAGTTTTGGAGGAGAAGTTCGGAAATGGTTCAGAGCCCTACCAACAGTTTCTATCACTACTCTACCTATCCTCCAGAGGTAGTTCCTAGATCGGTCGGAGGTAAAGAAGAATCCCCTTCAGATTTTTTTTGAATATGAGAACATCAAAAGAAATGTTGGAGAGAGTGTGAAAGACTATTGTGTGAGATTTAATGCAGTATACAATGCTATCCCTGCAAATATCAAATCACCAAATGTATTGGCTTTGCTTAAGTTTCTAAATGGATTTGATGTTGATATGGCATATCAGTTATGTGAACGTGATCCTACAACTCTAGAAGACATGCAAAAGAATGATGTGAGCGTAGAAGCAAACTTGTTGGCCAAAAGAGAAAGAATGAGATCAGAGAAGAGATTGATTATGAAAGAAGAAGCATCTACTTCAGATGTAAAAATGGATACATTGATTTGAACAATGGAAAGGATGGTTGACCAGTTTTCCATCACAGACAAACCTGAACCACAAATCCAGAACCGAAACTTCAGAGGGCAGCATCAGCCCCAATTTTGAATCAAGCAAAGAGATAAAAAATAACCTAAACAACCAACACAACAACAACAGTAGATCAGAACTCCCTTACAACAGAATTATGTTCAAGGAGTGGCAGAAGAAGGGGAGGAAGGTCCAGTAATTGAAACAAATCACTTCTTCACTACAAATGGTATGCCTATATTTCTGACCGAAGATGAGGAGTATGTAGAAAGTTCCGACATTCTAAAGGATGAGGACTACATATTAGCAAATGATGTTTTTTTGGAGACCGAATCTGATGATTATCAATGTGGTTACATGAATGCTTTGAGTGCACAGCAGAAACAATATTCTTTGAGGAGAAAAGATGTACCGATCAGTCCTATTCAAAAGAGGAAGGATGTTCAGTCAAAGAATGATCTCTCAAACAATCATAAAAAGGGAAAGGAGCATGCCGATCAAAATCCTAGCAAGGTAAATCAGCCATCAACAAGTATATCTACAAATGAGAAAGACAATTAGATAAAGGATAGTGCAATGAAGGAGTAATAGATAAGAGGTACATCGGTGTCAAAGAGGTAGAAAAAGTCACATCTTTTAATTTAGAAAGTGAAAATTCTAAATTGAAAATGTACATTCCTTTGACTAAGCTTGTTAAGAATAGCCATTACAAAGACCATGTGTCTAGAATACTACAAATTGATCCATTTTCTGACATGGTGAATGTTGAGGATGATCATCCTGAACTTATTTTTGGTCCAGTTATAGAGGGTCAGCGAGAAGATAGCGATGTCCCTCCCTTTTATTTGACTCTTAGACTGCATGAGTATATTCTTCATAACGTTATGCTTGATTCCGAAGCTTCCCTCAATTTGATGCCCAAGGCTATCATGGAAAAGTTGGGCCTGGATATCACCCGAAAATATCATGATTTGTACTCATTTGATTCTGGTAGAGTTTGCTGCATTGGTCTCATCAAAGATTTGGTGGTTTCCTTGTATCAAATCCCAACCAAGAATGTTTTGATGGATGTGGTAGTAGCTAATATACCACCTCAATTTGGTATGTTGTTGTCTAGATCGTGGTTAGCCAAACTCAAAGGCACTTTACAACTTGACTTCTCTGATGCGACAATCCCTGTTTTTGGTCAATTGAGGAAGTTGTATCGGGAAAAGAAGATGAAATATATGATCACTAGTAAAGAGAAGCACATAAATCATCTGATAAATGTTGTACATATAGATTTAGAGCCTTTTGTTTTGTACACTGATAGTGGATTGAATGGTGTAGATATTCATCTCGTAGAAGTAGATGATGTACCAGAAATTTCTAAAGGTTTTAGAGTAGTTCTTAATCAAGAAAAGAAAAAAGTGGAAATTCCTTCTGAGCAACCTCCAAAAGAGTAGAAAGTCAGTGAAGAACAGAAAAATGAAGTAACCATCAAAGGTAAGATCAAAATAAAAGTAGAATTCCAACATCTGGAAGATGAAGACGGCCTTTGGAGCATGGACTTCGATGGTGCTTTGGGTAAATATGGTGCGGGTATTGGAATTTGGATTTGAAGTCCTGTTTTTTAGCCAGACAAAGTTCCAAGTAATGTTAGAGTGTGTTCCTATAAATTATCTTTTGATTGCTCTAACAATGAAGCGAAGTATGAGGCATTGATTACAAGTCTAAATATTTTGAAGAAGCTGGGTGTGAAAAGGATTTATTATTATGGTGATTCAAAGTTAGTGATTAAACAAGTTAAAGGAGAATATCAAGCGAAGAATCTGTAGATGAGAGCTTATAGGAACACAGTCCTAGATATATTGAAAATGTTTCCAGAATACACATTGACAGTGGTTCCGAGAAGTCAAAACATCATTGCTGATTCACTTGCTACAACTATAAGAAATCTGAAAATTCCAATGAATTCTAGCAATAAATTTGAAATTCATGTCAAACATAGGCCTATTGTTCCCAATAATTTGAGATATTGGCAAGTTTTCTGGGATGAGAATGAAATTAATTCATTTTTGCAGAATGAAGGGAAGTTTAAGAATGCTTTCATTGATGATGTTTGTGATTCTGATGAACAAGACATTGAGGTAAATTAGATGGATGTTTTACAACTGAAGGATAATGTTATTCCTAGAGGCCTTATACCTTTAGAGGAGTTGTTTGATCAAGATGATGTGGTGAGAAAACCAACCTTGGTTCCTACTAAAAAAAGAGTTGAAGATGTAAACAATGGGACAATGGACCAGCCCAAGCTTGTTAAGTTATGAAAAACATTATCTCCTGAGTCAAAGGCTAAGTATGTTAAGTTGCTTTCTAAATTTTCTGATGTTGTTGCATGGGATTACTCAAATTTGAAAGTGTATGACAAGAACATCATTTAGCATACCATTCCTATCAAGCCGAATCAAAAAAACTTTAGACAAAAGTTGAGGAGGATCAACCCAAAGTTGCTGCCATCTATCGAGAAAGAGATAAATAGATTGTTTAAATCTGGTATCATTGTTCCAATTAGATTCTCTGATTGGGTTTCAAATTTGGTCCCAGTACGAAAAAACACCAAAGAGATTGATTTTCAGAACCTAAATAAAGTATCCCTAAAAGTCAATTATCCTCTTCCTAAGATGGACCATATTCTACAAAGAGTAGTTGGAGCATCACGAATGTCACTACTAGATGGTTACTCAAGTTACAATCAGATTTTGGTGCACGAAAAATACCAAGACAAAACTGCCTTCACAACACCATGGAGGACTTTTTAGTATGCCAAGATGCCATTTGGGCTGAAAAATGTCAGGGCCACTTTTCAGCGGGCCATGGATATGGCTTTCGCTAACTAGAAGAATGTTTTCTTAG
This sequence comes from Pinus tabuliformis, assembly GCA_031772625.1. NCBI lineage: Eukaryota > Viridiplantae > Streptophyta > Pinopsida > Pinales > Pinaceae > Pinus > Pinus tabuliformis. Next base: position 1,577,563,707 of record CM062820.1, read on the forward strand.
TGGTTTACTTAGATGACTTGACAATATTTTCTGGTTCTAATGATGAGCATTTACACCACCTGAGGATTGTTTTTCAGAAATGCAGGGAGTTTGGGATTTCTTTAAATCCAAAGAAGAGTATTTTTTCCATGGAGGAAGGCAAAATCCTCGGTCATATAATTTCCAAAGATGGTATTCGCATTGATCCTTATAGGGTGGAGGCAATTAAGCAAATAGACTTTCCACGCAACAAAAGGGAGATCCAAGCCTTTAATGGTAATATGAACTTCTTACGCAGATTTATACCAAATTTGGCTAAGCATTTGCATGAGTTAACTAATATGTTGAAGAAGGACAACACTGTGAAATGTACTGAGGATGCCATGAAATCTTTCAACTTGGCAAAGCTTGCTTTGACCACAATTTTTTTTTGATATGTCCCGATGATACTCATGACTTTATTATATTTTCATTTTCATCTAAGCACACTTTGGCTGTGGTGTTGATGCAAAAGAAGGATCAGGTGGAGCAGCCCATTGCATTTTTCAGTCAGACTATCAGAGATGTTTCTTTGCACTATAAAATTATTGAGAAACAAGCTTTGGCTCTTATAAAGGCATTGAAGGATTTTCAAGTTTACATTCTGCATTCGCATACCATAGCATATGTTCCCAACGTGGCTGTCAAAGATGTCCTCATGCAAACTAATCTGGAAGGAAGAAGAGGTAACTGGATAGTAGCAATGTTAGAGTATGATCTTGAGATTAAGCCCGCGAAACTGATCAAGGGTCAAGGCTTCTTACAGAAATGTCAGATGACAAAGATGGTGGCACACTCATTCAAGTATCAGAGATGTTTCTCAACTCACCTTGGTATTCTGATATAGTATATGTTCTTCAGCATCTTTCTCCTCCTCCTGGAATGTCAAGAAGTAAAGGTAGATCACTAAAACTGAAGTCTGCAAAATTCTACATTTTAGATAGTGCTCTCTATTGGAAAGATCCAGGATGGGTTCTTCTTAATTGTTTGGTTGAAAATGAAGCTCAACAGGTAATGAATGATTTTCATAGAGGAGATTGTGGGGGTCACTTGTTTTGGAAAACAACAGCTAATAAAATCTTGAGAGTAGGATATTATTGGCCATATTTGTTTTCAGATTTATATAAAATAGTCATGAGCTACAATGAATGTCAAGTTTTTTAGGGAAAAAGGAAGCTGCTTCCTCATCCTTTGAAGCAAGTTGTAGTTTATGCGCCTTTCTAGCGGTGGGGGATTGATTTCATAGGAGAAATTCATCCTACATCATCAACACAACACAGATGGATTTTGATAGCTACTGATTACTTCACCAAATGGGTCAAAGCCATTCTAACAAGGCAAGCCATAGGCACGATAATTATTCAGTTTTTAGAGTCCAATATCTTGACTCGTTTTGGTTGCCCTCACAAGATTATTACATATAATGCAGTAGCATTTAAGTCGAAGAAAATGGTTGAGTTTTGCAACAAATACAACATCACATTAGGTCATTCCACGACATACTATCCGCAGGGCAACAGATAAGCTGATTCTTCAAATAAATCCTTGGTAAACATTATTTGTAGGTTTTAACCCCGTACAAAAATTACCTGCATACGAATTCTAAAACACAGAAAATAAACAATGTGAGAGCATAACACATAAAACACATATACACAGATATTTTCCTCTGGATCCAAAAACTGGGACTACCAGCTTGATTTTTCATTATGTTCCTTTCAATGTTACAATACATATTTATACATGTCGAAGCATCCAATACCATGGACCGAAAACCATCACATCCAAAACCATGTGCAAAAAACATGCATAAAACCATAGGTAGGTCTGCCCAACCTAATATAGGGTCCAGAACCAAAATTTTTCGAGGCGGTACCATGGAACCCATAGAGAGGGTTACCTGCACCCCTCAAACCCCTTGTGACTCCCCCGCTATGCAATCGGTGCAATGAAGGGGGGGCTCCAGCCCCCTTCTAACCCCTCGGTTAACTACATGGGCTAGTCATGGAAATAATATAACACCTCCCAACATTCTCCCACTTGTTGTTTTCTTTCCACAGGGGGCCACAAGAGAGCTTAGTCATTTATCCAACCCTGCAATGCCCATTGTTTCTCTACACCAAGAGAACTTCTCAGAGCTCATAGATTTTTTCAATGCATCTACAGTATTCTTCAAAGTGTCCACCTTTACTAGAAACACCTTTTTTTCTTCCATCATATCCCTCACAAAGTGATACTGAACATCAATTTTCTTTGTCTTTGAATGATATGTAGGGTTCTTTGCCAAGAAAATTACACTTTGGCTGTCACAATCTATCCTTATAGCTCCTTGTACTAACCCCATATTTGAACACAATCTCTGCAACCAAATTGCTTCCTTGCTTACATGAGTGGTTGCCATGTATTCTACTTCTGTAGTTGATAGTGCCACTATAGATTGTTTCTTACTCATCCAACTGAATGCACCTCCAAATAGGTTAAAAACATACCCTCTTATAGATCTTCTTTGATCCAGATCTCCAACCCATTTTGCATCAACAAAGCCATGAATATCCAACACTCTTTACAATCCTGGTCTTCCTTGGTAGCACAAACCATAATCACTAGTGCCACGCAAATACCTGAAAACCCGCTTCACTGTTGTCCAGTGCTCCTTCCCTAGTTTTGACGTAAACCTGCTCAATACGCCCACTGCATGTGCAATGTCTGGTCTAGTACATACCATTGCATACATCAGGCTACTGACTACACTTCCATATGGAACACGAGACATATCCTCTTCCTCTTCTTGTGTCTTGGGACATTGTTCAGCAGATAATTTTACACCTATAGGAATAGGAACCTTCACCGGTTTACTATCCTGCATATTAAACCTCTGTAGTATTATCTCAACATACTTCCTCTGGTTTAACCAGAGCTTCCTCTTTGCTCGGTCTCTTTTAATTTCTATGCCCAAAATATAGTTTGCAGCACCAAGATATTTCATGTCGAATTTGGAGGACAATTGGGTCTTCAAATCTTGGATAATTTCTTTGTCATTTCCAACTAGCAACATATCATCTACATACAAGACCGGATAAATAACACGGTCACCAATTAATTTAAAATACACACAGTGATCTTCTTTGCTTTTGGTGAAGTCAAGTCCTCGTATAAATGTATCAAATTTCTGATACCACATCCTTAGTGACTGTTTTAACCCATACAGAGACATCTTTAACTTGCATAGTAGTTCTTTCTTACCCTTCACTGCAAAGCCTTCAGGTTGCTTCATGTAGATCTCCTCTTCTAGATCCCTGTGAAAAAATGTTGTCTTCACATCCATCTGTTCTACCTCAAAATCAAAAGCGGCAACAACAGATAAAAGTAATCTAATAGAAGTTACCTTGGCAACAGGAGAAAAAATATCACCAAAATCAATTCCTGACACCTGGGAATAACCTTTTTCTACCAACCGAGCTTTGTATTTCTCCACCTTTCCTTCTCCATTTGTCCTCTTCTTGAACACCCATTTGCTGCCAATGGGTTTCCTTCTAGCTGGCAACTCCACCAGATCCCAAGCCTCATTTTTGTGCAAAGATGTCATTTCATCAACCATTGCCTCTTTCCAGAGTTTTCCATCCTTTGAATCTACTACTTCCTTCATAGTTCTGGGATCATCATCAGTAATAGATAAAGCAAAATTTGAACAGAAAGCAGATGGACTATACCTTTCTGGTTGCCTTCTTTCTCGAACTGATCTTCTTACACCCAAAGTTTGTGGCTCTTCATCTTCTGATTCCTCCTCTGCTGTAGAGTTTGATTCTTCCTCCTTTAGCTCAAACTCTATCTTCTCAGGTTTCTTTGGTTGGACTTCATGTTTAATAACATCTTTTACCTCTCTGAACACCACATCTCGGCTGTACACAACCTTCCTTGTTGCTGGGTTCCAAAGCTTATAACCCTTTAAACCATCCTTATACCCAACAAAGATGCACTTTTCAGATTTACTATCCAACTTGGTTCATTTCTCCTTTGGAACATGTACATATGCATCACATCCAAATACCCTCAGATGTGAAAGAGAGGGTTTCTTACCAGTCCATTCCTCTTATGGAGTCTTATACTCCAACGCTGATGAAGGTGATCTGTTGACCAGGTAACATGCAGTCTCCACCACCTCTACCCAAAATTCTTGTCCTAACCGGGCACCACTGAGCATGCTTCTTGCCCTTTCCATCAACGTCTTATTCATTCTTTCTGCAACTCCATTTTGTTGATGTGTATATGGAGTAGTCTTCTACCGTACTATACCACACTTCTTACAGAATTCTTCAAATTCCTTACTGCAAACTCTCCACCGTTATCTGTCCTCAGCACCTTTATCTTCTTCTCTGTCTAGTTTTCCTCCAGAGCCTTAAATTCTTTAAACCTATGAAAGATTTCAAATTTCTTCCTAAGGAAATATATCCATGTATTCCTTGAGAATTCATCTATAAATGACACATAGTACACACACTTACCTAGTGATGGAACCTTCACAGGTCCAAACACATCACTGTGCACAAGCTTTAATATCTGTTTCACCCTCTTACCACCAGAGGGGAAACTCACCCGATTCTATTTCCCATATATACAATTTTCACAAAAATAAAAATCTAGAGAGCTATTACTCATACCTTCTACCATACCTTTACCATGAAGTATTTGAAGTCCCTTCTCTCCAATATGTCCAAGTCTTTGATGCCATAGCATGGTCTTCTCTCCAAAGACCACTAGATTTTCTACTCCACTTTCAGGAACCACAGAACTGTTGCACCCATCAACAATAGTGCTACCTTGTAGCTTGTAAAGAGTTCCAATCCGAACTCCCCACATCAATACCAGTGCTTCCCGAACCATCTTGCAGGTATCCTTCTCAAACACTGTTTTTACACTTGCATCATCTAGCTTGCTTACAGAAATCAGATTTCTGGCCAATGCAAGAATATGCAGAACACTCGGAAGTGTTCTAACCCTTCCACCTTGCAACTTCAACTTTACTTTTCTGTGACCAACGATTCTAGCCTTCCTATCATCCCCCAAGAAGACATCACCACCATTGTATTTCTCATACTCGCAGAACCACTCTCTATGGGGAGTGAAGTGAAAGGATGCACCTGAGTCAATCAACCATGCCTTGTGATCTGCATGCGTACATGAAGAAGCCAAGTACACATCCCCACCTTCATCTAAGGTGGTTTTCTCCTCTGCAGAAGGAGCATCATCAAATCCCTTTCCTTTATTAGGAGCTTTAGATTTATAGTCCCTTTTGTAGTGCCCTTCCTTTCTGCATTTCCAGCACACCACCTTTATAGGTTTTCATGGAGATTTAGATCTCCCTCTAGATTTAGATCTCCCACTCGATGACTTATTTTTGTTCCTGTTCTGGGACCGTCCTTGTACAAACAAGGCATCACCATTCTGGCTCTCCATATTTTTCCGTCTTGTCTCCTCCATCAGCAAGGATGAGACTATTTCATCAAACTGCAAGGTAGTTGCATTGCTACCTATTGCAATAACCAGACTATCCCATGAATCTAGTAGAGAACACAACAAACTAATGCACTTATCTTCAGCTGAAATTTTGATATCAACAGATGATAACTGACTTACCACAATATTAAACGCATTCAGATGCTCTGTCAATGAGTCTCCACCTTTCATCCTCAGGTTATAGAGCTTTTCCCGTAGGAATAGTTTATTCACCATAGACTTAGATTGGTACAAAGTCCCTAACTTGTCCCACAAAGCCTTCGTCGTAGCTTCCCCTGCTACATTCAACAATACTGAATCTAAGACACACAATCATATTGTGCTCTTTGCCTTCTGATCTAACTTCTTCCATTCTTCATCGAACACTCCCGTTGGTTTAGTACCCGGATCTACCGCGATCCACTGATCTTTATCCACCAACAGATCATCTATCTTGAGTTTCCACAACTCAAAACTCTAACCATTAAATTTCTCAATCTCTATCTTTCCACTACTCACCATCCTCTTTCACCACCAGAATCGATCCCGTAGATCTCCTATTGAATAGGGTCTACCACAGGCCCGAGCGAAACCCCTTAGCAACAAAGGCGTCCCCTTGAAGCCAAAACAGCTCTAATACCAAATGTAGGTTTTAACCCCATACAGAAATTACCTGCATATGAATTCTAAAACACAAAAAATAAAAAATGCAAGAGCATAACACATAAAACACATATACACAGGGACTACCAGCTTGATTTTTCAATATGTTCCTTTCAATGTTACAATACATATTTATACATGTTGAAGCATCCAATACCATGGACCAAAAACCATCACGTCCAAAACCATGTGCGAGAAACATGCACAGAACCATAGATAGGTCCACCCAACCTAATATAGGGTCAAAAACCAAAATTTTCCGGGTCGCTGCATCAGACCCCATAGAGTGGGGTTACTTGCACCCCTCAAACCCCCTATGACTCCCCCGACTATGCAATTGGTGCAACGAAGAGGGGGCTTTGGCCCCCTTCTAACCCCCCGGTTAACTACGTGGGCTAGTCGTGGAAAGAATATAACACAACCCAACATTAGATGTTGGAGGCAAAAAAAAGAATTGGCATCGAAAGCTTGTCAATGCTTTGTGGGCTGATAGAGTGACTAGTAAGAAATCATAGGTATGTCGCCTTTTGAATTGGTTTATGGTACTGATACAGTGTTTCCTACATCCCTTGTAGTCCTGATCATGAGATTATTGCAAGAAGCCGGTAGTGAAGAAGATGATATTCAGTGTTGGATCAATCAAATGATTCACCTTCAAAAAACAAGGGAAGAGGTTTCTCAAAATACTTTCCGGATGCAAGAGAAGATAAAGAAAATTTATAATCACAAAACCAAGGCAGAAAAGTTTCAGTTGGAAGATGTAGTGTTGCAATGGGATGCACGAAATGAAGAAAAGGGGAAACATGGTAAGTTTGGAAATCTGTGGAAAGGACCCTATAGAATCTCAGCCTATTGAGGATAGAATGCATTTTTATTAAAGGAAATGGATGGTCAAGAATGCTCAGGAGGACCAGTGAATGGTAGTCTCCTAAAACACTATTATTTATGATGCAGCTTGCTAAAGTTGTTTCACTGTCATTGTATATACAAGTTTACTTTCCTCGCAAGATTTGAAGTACAATGTCATTTGAGCTTGGGGCCAGAAGTGAAGGCTATAAAGCTTAGATGCTTTGTGCTATTTTTAGTTGGTTTTTGAGTCAGTCTAGAGTCGGTTTTGAGTTAATTTTCAGTTTGTATCGAGTCATTTTTCAAAAAATTTAAAAAGAAAAGAGTTTTTAGTCTTTCATTTGTTTGACCGTAATCACCCAATCAGCTAGGCACTTGGTCTACGGTGTTCTTGACACCTCCAAGGAGCTGCGATCCCCAATAAGGCCAATGTTAGTGTCGATATATGCATACTTCCATCAGGGATCAAATCTGCTCTTTGCATTTTCATTTTATGTGTCTCATAACATGGTAAGTTTGGAAATCTGTGGAAAGGACCCTATAGAATCTCAGCCTATTGAGGATAGAATGCATTTTTATTAAAGGAAATGGATGGTCAAGAATGCTCAGGAGGACCAGTGAATGGTAGTCTCCTAAAACACTATTATTTATGATGCAGCTTGCTAAAGTTGTTTCACTGTCATTGTATATACAAGTTTACTTTCCTCGCAAGATTTGAAGTACAATGTCATTTGAGCTTGGGGCCAGAAGTGAAGGCTATAAAGCTTAGATGCTTTGTGCTATTTTTAGTTGGTTTTTGAGTCAGTCTAGAGTCGGTTTTGAGTTAATTTTCAGTTTGTATCGAGTCATTTTTCAAAAAATTTAAAAAGAAAAGAGTTTTTAGTCTTTCATTTGTTTGACCGTAATCACCCAATCAGCTAGGCACTTGGTCTACGGTGTTCTTGACACCTCCAAGGAGCTGCAATCCCCAATAAGGCCAATGTTAGTGTCGATATATGCATACTTCCATCAGGGATCAAATCTGCTCTTTGCATTTTCATTTTATGTGTCTCATACTGATTTTCTTTTATCATTCCACTAGATCATGCCAAAATGGTCCACTGATGGTTGTCTTCTTTTTAGAAAATCAAATTTTTTCTCATGAGGTACATTTGCTGACCCATCTCCATGTTGTATTCATTTATGGTTTCAGTTGTGTTATTTTTAGAGTCAAGGCAGTTATGTTTCCATTAGGTCTTAGGGTTCATTTCCAATGTCAGAAGCATAGTTTCAGTGTTAAAAAGGGTAGCAAAGGTAGGAGGAAGACCAATAAACAAATAGTGACAGGTAGCAAGTCATGGTTATTATACAAAGTTCTTATTTCACTGATGTAATTTTCATCTCAAAAACATGTTTTTGAGATGAAAATGGAGTATTTTAGCTTGTTTATATTTTTGATGTAATTCAAGTCATTTTATGTAATAATTGTTCCCATAAGCTGCCCAAGCATTTCTCCTTGCTGCAAGAAATGAGCCATTGAAAAAATCATCTCAATCAAAGCATCATCCACCTGAAAAGAGACAAAGAGAGAGAAGCATTAGACAGAGATTTCAAAACAAAATAAAAGTTCCGAACAAACATTATAAAGTGGGTTTTTTTCTAAATAAAAATCAAAATAATCCTCTATATAAAATTTCAAAAGAATTTTTCAAAATTTATTAGTGCTTTTGCACCCTAAGCTCTCCTTGGAAAAGAGGAGATTGAGTGAAGGTTGAAAAAATCAGAAGGGCACGTTTTTTGAGGGCGCTTTGCATTGGGTGTAGTTGTTGTCCGCCTATGAAGTGAAGGGCGCATTTGCCCGTCCAAGCCAAAGTAAAATTCAATGGCACTATGCACCTGTGAGGTGAAGGGCACACTTGCTGAGGATGATGTGTGCTGGCACTTGCTGTTACACGTTTGGCCAGAGGAGCCTGGAAAACCCTAGGAGCACCAAAACACCACTTCCTTCATTTTCTCAAGCCACAAAAGCTTCAACTACCTGCATACAACAAGTAAGTGGCTCGATATCTCCTTTTCTCCATCAATTAAGCAAATTGGCATCCTAAATTTTGAAACCCTAGAAAAAATCCCTTGCATGTTTCCAAAATCACCTCTTTGATTAGATTTATAGTAATTCTTAAACTTTGTCACCTTTCAATCATCCTAACTGTATTTCACTCCACCTCCTCACTGTTTCACTCATCTTGACATATATATTAGTCCCTCGAGTTTTCACCTATAAAGCATGGCCAAATATAGTAGTTCAGAATAAGGGGAAAGACAGCCCAGAAGGCCAACCAAGAAAGGAGGGAGAATTATCATATTTGAACCCATTGATACAACAAAACCTATGGCATCACCACTTGCAGTATCATGTTTCAGGCACATGGGTTGTTTTGAGTTTTGCCAAAAGGTTGAAACGGTGAATTTTCATTAGCGGTTAACCTAGTAGTTCATACTCAATTTGAAAAACAACCAGGTCACTTTAGTTGGGGTCACATTCACTATATCCCCTACCATCATATCACAAGCCATTGGAATTCCAACTGCATGAGAGAAATGGTTCAAGCAGAAAAATCTGCATCACACTTTTTATGAGCCATATCTTAAAACCAGGTTAAAAAATGATAAGAAAAGAATTTTCCCTTTCTCTTATCTTTTGGACAAGCATGTGCCATTGATGAAGATCATCATGAGGTATTTCACATGTGAGGGTATGTTTTCCATACTATACTCATACCATATTAGGCTTCTCATGCACTTTACTAGGGTAAGAATGCTGAATTTGTCATATTATCTTTTCAGGAGTATTGACAAGATGACATACATTGCTCATAAAAGGGATCTAACTCATCAAATGCATAGTATTTTTCATCATTATCTTATCAAAATGATAGTCCTCCATCACTTAGATCAACTAGGCATTACTTGGGAGACCTTCATAGCTAATGAAATATTCAATGAACCACCTACTCAGCCAACTCCCCGCATTCCTCCATCATCCTCTACTCATCCATTTACTTCTTCTCATCCACCACAACCTACTTATCACTCATCCTTAATAGGTCATTCTTCACTAGACACCTCCACACCATGTACATCACCATTTTATGTAGCCATTCATTCACCCAATAGAGATGATGACAGTGATGAGGTACATGATGAGCATGATGACAGTGAGGGACATAATGTACACACTAAGCATGGTCAGAGTAGTATACTGCAGAGGAATAGTTTGTAGCCATTTTCTTTCACCTATCAGAGGGAAAAGAGGTAGGTGTTTACCCCACAGAAAGTGGGAGGGGCCTTGCCTTTGTCATCAACATTATAGGTTAAAGGAAAGGAGAAAATGGTAGAGGAAGCAGAGGTCAAACAGCAACATGAAGAACATGACATTGAAAAGGAGTTTCTCCTTGTGGACACTAGTGATGAGGAGGGTAACAAATATTCTCAAGCTATCTTGAGAGAAAAGGATTCCAAAATCAGGGAGCTTGAGGTCAATTTACAAAGAGCCCAATATGTTATCTCCTTTTATGAGCAAGAGAACAAGCAACTAGAAGTTAAGCAGGAGTTGATGCAAATCAAGTACATCAAGGAAAAGAGGGAAGCTGAGAAAGCCAAATTTCAGCTTGATGAGGCTTATGGAGATTATGGAGAGCTGGATGATGAACAGGGACAAAGAAAAATGCCAAGAACAAGAGGATTGAAAAAGGCCTTAGAGCTTGAAAGACAAAAAGAGGCAGAATTGGAGGAGTAGCTCACTCTAAATGAGCAATTGGTCAAGGACATAGCTGAAAACAGAGAGTCTTGGCTTGAGAAAGTGAACACACACTTGGAGACTCTCATGGCCAAAGTAAACAAAGATGTTGAGTTACAAAGGAAGATGGCCAAGTATTATGCAAGGAGAAACTAAGTGGCAAGGAGCAAGCTCAAAAGAGCTCATGAGAAAATTGACAAATTGACCAAGCAAGAGGAGAGGAGGAGACTTGACATGCTTGCTGAGGCATCCCTACATGCCTCTAATCTTTGATCAGTCATAAAAACACATTTTTGGACATGATGGACCATTTTTTATTTTGAATGAAGTTTTTGTGGTTTTCAGTCCATTTTTTGCACAACCATGGAAGGCAAACACGCAGTGCCATGGGCATTGTGCTCTTTTTTGGTGCATCCAATGAGGAAACGGTTAGCATTTTTGGATTCACTTTGACGAGTACATGCACCCTGTGCATTTTCTAAGGTTTTGGAGTAGAATTGGTCGACCAAAAGGGCTAAAAACCCTCAAAAAATAATCTTTCTAGAGAATTGACTTTTGACAAAGAAAATGAACTACAAATGAAAAAATCAAGATGTTCTGGAAAGTGGACATGCATAGCTTTCCAACAAGCTATTGTGGGCCCAATTTGGACATTGGGAAGGTCTCCAAAGTGCAACTGAAGTTGAAGGGCATGCCTGGCATTGGCATTGCACACCTGGGATTGGTGTTGCACGCCTAGCATTGGTGCTGCGCATTTGACAGTTTGTCCATGTTTTTACTGTTTCGTCCCAGTTTTCACTTTCACCTTGGCAAATCATGATTTTATCCTTGTAATGGATCAGTTGAATGTAATTATGATGCTTCTATGGCTTACTAGGGTATATTCATCAGGTAAAACAAGTTCATGAGGTGTAATGTATCAGTTTGTTTGGATTAGGGATGAATCACTTTGACCACCCTATTTTCTTGTTAACAGTTTAGATTTTGTTAGAAACAACTCCTCCTCTCATGTATTTGACTCCCTGAGCTTAGGATGAGTTGTTTGAGTTCTATATGATACTTTTCCTCGGTCATTTTAATGGTTGGAATCAGTTGCATGCTTATTCTTTGAGTAGACATCATTTTTTATCAGTTTTCAGCAGGAGATTAATGAAAAGTTGCAGCTATTTCTTTGGGATTCATGTGTTATGATGTTCAATTCAGTTTTATCTATTGTGATCATATTTTAAAATGTTTTTTGTACTTCATCAATCATTTCATTGCTTTTAAGTGGATGTTTTCAAGTTAATAGGCAGAACCCATAATATTTATGCTCTGTTTTGGGAAAATATTCACAGTCTATGTTTTCTTCATTTTAGGAAGAATCCATGTTTCTCACATGCTCTTTCTAACTCCTCACCTGTCTTGAATCACCTCACCCATCAAACCCTAGTGTGTTGAGCCTTGTGCCTACCTTGCCCCATCGAACACCCTGCAAATTTAACCTAATTTCCTTTCCCTAACCATTTGGCTCCTCCTGATCTAGCAAAACCCTTGAAAATCAAATCAAACCTTGTGCTACTATACCTAGCCTAATATCAATTTCTTGATTCAATCATCTTGGTAGAGATCCTTATGGAGACAGCCCTCTCTTAGCCTATTAGGGCTAGCTACTTGGCTAAGTGTGGTTTGTGGTTACCCTAGCATTGCCTTCCTTTAGCCTGAGGTCCAATCCAGTTGATAACAATAACAAAATTGGGAAGTGTCAAACCTAGAACCAAAACCAGTTTGTGTTGGATGATGCAAGGACAAGGCAGGCCTATAGGTTTATGAAAAACATGTAAATAACAATGTCCAAATGGCCTCCAAAATGAAGACCATAAACCCCATATTTTCACAACATCATCCAAGAGGCATTAGAGAAAATTTCATCCTAAAAGTGGTCTCCTAAGGAAAAATAATAAAAAATAGTTAAAATAATAAAACCAGAGTTATGAATTTTGGAGGGAAAAGAAGAAAACTACTTTTTCTAATTTTATTTTTTCCTTACTCCTTATAGGTTTAATAAAATTTCAAGTGTAGACACTCTTTGGATGTGGAATCAAATTCCACGTCCAACAAGTACATATTGTGCATACTTTTTGGAAGGCCCACATTGATAAAAATTAAAGATACATTAACACACTTTGTTAATGTATATTTATTTTTTATCAATGTGTGTCTTCTTAAAAGTACGCATAATGGGTACTTGTTGGATGTGGAATTTTACCTCACATCCAATTAGTGTCTACACTTGAAATCTGAGTAAACGTATAAGGAGATAAGTCAAAAAACAATATTAAAAAGTAGTTTTTTTCTTTCCCTCCAAAATATTTACATGTACCTCAAGACATATAAGGATTATAAGGTGGAAAAAAGGCCTTCAAAACAATCAACCTCCAAAGGTGGGTGTTTAACAAAATCTATAGCCCTGTGGAAGGAATCAACTTTCATATTCAAACAAACCCCACCATATTGCATGTTTCTCCAAGGCATATATTCAAGAAATGCATGAACATATTGGATTCACATCCTTAATTAGATTGGCACATGTTGTATCTAATCCAGTGTTGAGTCTCTCTATATATAACAAAAATCTCATTAAAATTATGGTATGTTTCAAGGGTAGGGTCGCTCCTTGCTACTGTTATTTTAAGCATCATTGGTGACCTCAGTTTGGAACCAACAAACTCTACGATATATGTGATGTATAACTATTCCAAATTCCTGAAAATTTCGTTCCTCATTTCAGTGCACAAAATAAAAGCATAATTAACAAATTTTGTGTTAGTTGTGCTAGCATTCATTGCCATGGAATCGGCGTTTTGATTCAATCCATTTTCGTTAGGTTGTACCATATTGTTGTAATGGGAGAATCTAGGCTCCTTCTTGCTTTGTAGTTGAATCTTCGACTTATTATAGGCATTATCCATCACAATGATCAGAGATAGTTTTGCACTATCTCCAAAACAACCAATCAAACCTAACGTAACTTTCAAAATATTATATCTCCATCTAAAATTTTTAAATAACTTAGTGGTATTATCATCAACATCATCATTGTTTGGGCACATCAATGCCCCTACGTTTAAAATGAAATCCATGTTAAGCATAATTTTCAGAGTGTTAATATCTACTGGAGGGTTGCCTTCAACTTCTTTCATCTTCATGAAAATACTAATGGATGTAAATGGACTACACACTAGCGTAAAACTAACACTATTTCTTACACCTCAATCCATTGTAGTTCAACCTTCGGTCAACATATTGTGGTGTCTACCACATTGGCCTATGGCCTCCATATCCATAGGTTGGTATTCAACTTGTTGAGATTGCACAACCATTTGAGCATGTTTTTTAGTCGAAACTTCAACTTGGATATATATCTGGTGGGAATTGTAGAACATATCTCGATTCCCTTCATAAATTTGAAACTTTGGATTCAAATTTCTTCCTGAAGGAACATTAGGACCCTCATAAAATGGTGGGTAACAATGCTTGTTTCTATAGTTCTCTATTTGGCTTTAGAATTTAAAGCATCCATAGATCACGCAAACAAACCCACTCATCCTTTGGCACTTCCTAGAGGACATTATCAAGATTTGTATTGATAACTTCACAATGATTGATTAGAGTTACAATAAGACCACTCCCTTCTCTACATCCATCGATACTAGTGCTTATCTCTTTTCCAAGGGTTTATGCCACATGGGCATCCCTTTTCTTAGGATCGTTTCTCAGCATGTTTAGCAAAATCCCTAAATTCATATAAGTGGTCAATTACTTCGCTTGTTGGAAATAAATACCTCCAACCATTAATTCATTCTAACATGTCTCCTCTTGAAACTGAACATTTTTAGAAAAAATTTCATATTACATTTTGGCCAAGCACACTTCTCCTGAACTTCAATATTGATTTGCACATCAGAATGTAGGCTAAATTAGATGAGGTTGAGTCCATGTTGATATGGAAAAATTAACATAGATACCAATAATAAAAGTTGGGTTAACTATAGCTTGATCCAATCATGCAAAGGAGATAAAACTCTGAGTTGTAGAGATGCTTAAGTTGGATTCTATTTTGTAAATTTTGCAATAGCAATCTTTGAATGTATGCTTACTTGGAATGGCCTGCAACATTTGAGTACATTCTCCTCCTTATTAATTTGGAAATTTAAGAATGTGATAAATACTAATGAGGTTGCAGTTACCAAGGTAATAGTTGA
Source organism: Pinus tabuliformis (assembly GCA_031772625.1). NCBI lineage: Eukaryota > Viridiplantae > Streptophyta > Pinopsida > Pinales > Pinaceae > Pinus > Pinus tabuliformis. The sequence continues at coordinate 1,577,578,746 of CM062820.1, forward strand.
GTACACTTGGAAAACGTGACCATTGGTATGTATATTTGTTTTTCTATTTTTCATTAATGAATTAATAGTTGGATGTGTGTGGCAGCACATGCGAGGAATAGAAGACTTGAAGGCTCAGCTCAAGGAATTGGAAACTGAGATCAGAGTCTGCAAGGTAGAGACAAAGAAACTTTTTGAGCAACAACAAGAACTAACATATTAGAACTATGAATTGTAGGAACACTTGAAAGAATTGACATTCCAGGTTCAACTCTTAAAGAAGGGAAATGATGATGGCAAGAAAAGACCCCGTTATACTGAGAAGGAAATAAAACTTATCTGGTGTTGATCTTGTGGGGAAGAGAACCTAAAACAATATTGTCCCCACAAGTTGAAAAATAACGGAAATGGATTTTTTTATATAGGTATATCCATGGTTAGTGGTCGAAAGTGCCATGAGTGTTAGACTCAAGACATGGAGTCATTTTTTGAATTGCTAGATTATAATGTTATACTATGAGTTTAAATTTTAATGATTGATGAATATGCATGGATTTGTTTTTTTGTTTGTGGTTTTCTATTAAGATTATGATTATCGGTTTTAATGCCTTTGTGATGTTGCTTCTATTTTTTTCTTTTGCATTGCCTGTTGACTTTACAATTGTTCTTTAATTTTGATACGTGGGGGCCTTGAAGCAAGTTGGTTGAGGTGGAAAGGAAGCCACTAATTACAAATGACATACTAGGAAATGGATAACACACAAATTACAAACTGGATATAACAGTATAACAGGCACAAACGAAAATGTAATGGCTGGAAATTTATCACATAACAATGATGTGACAGCCAAGTAAGTTGGTTGGGTTCATGAAAATTATGGAAAATAAAAGGGATTTCTCTTAACTTTGATTTAAATTGCACATGTGCTTATGTATTGAATACATGATTATGTTGTTGCATATAAATATGAAATTTCCATTTTATCTAACAGGGTGTTCAGGGGCCATTCGAATGGAAATATGATTTCTCATGGATAGCATCTATTGAAAAAAATGATTCCTGTATAATTATGATTCTAATATCATGAGAACATGACTCGCACATTTTTCCCACACAAGGATTGTGAACGTGGAAAAAAAAGAAGAGGTATTATGAAGTGGTTCACAAAAATAGAGACATTGTGCTCTCTAGATTCTATATTACAATTTCTAATGTGTTGAGTCATGTGCATATGTGCAAGTATTGTACATGAGTATATGTGTATGTTGTATTGTTCCATATGTGCATGTATTGTGATTTGTGTACGTGACATTGTGTTATGTGTATTTTATGTTGTGTAACTTGTTTGGGACAAGTAGGTATGGGACTTTCTAGGCCCGTGTGATATTTATTGTTTATGGGTGGAGGCAAGATAGCCTTTGGATTCCTAATATTTTTATCAAAAGAAGACTACCTAGTTGGGTAGTGACTACTTGGATTGGTAGTGCCCATATTCATGAAAGGGATTATGTATATAATCATCATGGGGTGGAGGTATAAATCTATGGGTTCCCTTGATGATTTTGGGTGGAGGTGGGCCTCTGGATTCCCTTGTTGCTTTGACAACTGATTTTGCATCATTGTAGGATTGTGTTGCAGCGGCTACAACCACCCTCCAAAATTTTGCCTTAGCTTCACTTTGGAGCCTCCCTACCAACCATCCGCAGCAACATGTCTTGCACTATCAAGTACACAAGCTTTAGTGGTTTTCTAGCAGATTTCCAGCATGTGCATGATGGCTTCTTGCATTCCCCTCATAGGCTACTTCCTCGGACTTGGTCCCACTGCAGGCTGAGTAGTTCCCTCAAGAAATTGCATAATTCTAGAGCGGAACCAGCCTTCCCTCCATAAATTGTGCAATCGTGACTGGCAGCCTATTGGGCTTAGGAATTGTGCAATTCTACTTGTCAACCTTCCCTAGAAAAACTGCGCAATATGGCCCGACAGAATTGCTCATCCCAGAAATTGCATAATTATGGGCAACAGTCAACTGCTTAACCAAAAAATTGCGTAATCCTTTTGGGAAGCCAACCCATCTTCCTCACAGAAACTGCGCAAGAGCTTCCCTCAGTCAGGTAGGCTGTTTCATGTGCCATCAGAGTGACCAGTTCCACCCGGGACTGAGAAATCTTGACTTGCATGCATGGGCTACTTTTTCCGAAAATATAAAAAAGAAACATGAATAAAGAATCCCTAGATGTTAGGGAGCTATTTTTAGTCACTGGATGTTACATGCAAAGATCATTTTAGAATCTTTCCTCCAAGTGTCGCTTTCTCCTAGATTTGTGGCATGCACGCCTGAGCATCAAACTTATTTATTCGAAGCTTCAGAGCTCACTTATTCACATCAATATTGGAGTTCTGACATCCCACAATACATCCAATAGTCTTCGACACATCTGGCTCAATTATTTCTGGGTAAGTCTGCTTAACTTGTCTTTTACAGGATTTCTATCACTTTTTGTGTTTTGGCTTGTGTGAGTGTTGTTTGCTTGATTTCTATGAATGCTTGCTATCGTTTGCATGCATATTAGCTTGTACCATCACCATTTCATTTTTCATTAGCATCTCACTAATGTCGCATGCATGACACTGTTTTGCACGAATGGTCATCGATTCGGCGAATCACTTCACACACAAGCATGTTTTTCCATTTTCTGAATCTTGCATTCACTATTTGCATGCACAATTATTCACTCATGCTTACACTCAAGATCGCCATGCATTCACATTCACATTTGCTTTCAATTTCCCGTCGGTGGGTCTGGGTAACCTTGGCTTGGACTCTACCTCACGAAGACAACATTGAGCAATCCAGAGAGGGAAGGATCTACCTTCCTCGCAGAAAATGTGCATTTCTTCCTAGTGGCTATCTTCCAGTCTTATGTTGTGCAATTATAATAGGCAATGGCAATTGACCCAGAAAATTGCACAATGCAATCATTGGGCCTACAACCCTTGCCAATTGGAATTGCACATTACGCAATCCAAGTAGCCAGCAGGCTAGTCTGGATTGCATATTCTGCAATTCCAGCATCCAACTAGCCTCCCAGTAGCCCCAACTACCTTTTTTGCAGTTCTGGAAGCCAGTCTCTTGGCCTCCCAAGAAAAATTGTGCAATCCTTGCGAGTCAATCCCCAGTTATGTTGCATGTCATTCCTTGAGTTTTCTTTGGTTTAGCTAATAGATTTTTTGTCATGCATGTCACCATGTCTCCAGATCTATTAGGTGTTCATCCACCTCTCATCAATCCAGGATCAATGGCCTCTAAGAGAGCAAGATCAAAGGACACTGACAGAAGCACAACTAGAGCAGCAGTTGAGCGAGTGTCTACATGTCTATCGATCTATGATGACACCAAATTGATTGTAGACAAGAACATCAAGCTGAAATGGAAAGAGGTTAATGATGCATTTGTAGGCACATTTAGGGAAGACCTTGAAGACCTCCAATACTATGTGAACATTCACAAGTCTCTCTTGTACCGGATCGCATGCAGGTATCTTGTGCTCCCATGCGCATACATGATACATTGGATTATCTCACACAATGATCCTGAGATGATGACATTGAGAAGTGTCAGCGGGATGGATATTTCTACCTTTAGGGCACAGGATTATGAATAGATGTATCATATGTCAAAGCCCGTTCTCACCATGGAAACACCCTTCAGCATACCCAGCAGCAATTCTAACTCTAGAGATATCTTGAAGAACTAGGTGAAGGAGTTGGCCAAATTTAGAATGACACCCAACCAAGTCTACAAAACGAAGATACTGCAGAAGGAATATCAATACTTTGTCATCTTTGCATGTTGCTTGTATGGCTAAGAGAGCACGGAGGCCTTCCTGCAGAGTTGGGTGATTGTGTTGGACCAACTGGCCAGTGAAGGCAAAGCATGAAACTGGTCTGACATGTTGGCTCATAGGCTAAAGAACAGGTAACAAGAGCTCGATAGCCTCCCAAAGGTCATCAAGCATAAATCTACATGTCCACTTACATCTTGGATGCAATCTGTGCCTGTCAGGAGTTCCCGGGCTTGAAGTGGGCATGGACATCAGTGGAGACCTCTATGAACACTTATTGTAAACTATTGTTCAAATGTAGCTTCAGAGGATTTATCATGTAGTTGTCTGATCATTTTTTCAGCCCGGTGTACAAGATGATATTTGAACAGGATCCACCCTACATGTCGAAGGCAGCAATGGAAGCACTGATTGATATAGCATATTGGTATGCCTCACCATCCGACACCTTCATACGTATGTACAGTGCAGAGAAGCCTCCACATGTTTTACCAATGTTTGCCTTGGACAAGCTCGTCATGCCAGAAGTATCATACCACATCTCGACAAGACTGTCAGCTAGGCTACACTGGAAGAAGAAGGCCCCTTGTCCCTCTCTTCCATTGCAAATCAAGTTATACAAGATACGAAATTTCAAGCATGCGGATTTCAAAGTAGAGGAGATCAAGAAATATCCATTCAACACCCGAAGCTACAATCTGTATGACCTACATTGTTTTGTAAAAGATCACTGCACGAGAGTACAGTTTCAGTGGATCAACAGAGAATGTCATTGGGTGGAGGAGGACCCATGGAGATATTGTTACGACTTCTCCAGGCCCAATGAATGGTCGTCAACGTTGTGGAATGGTTAGTGAATCAACATGAAGCAGCATCCAAGAGAGCACCAGCAGCAACAACAGCAACATACCAGCATGTGACAAAGGCAAGAGGAAGATTTTTGACAACATGGAGGAGGAACAAAGTTACAAGTTCCGAGCAGACCCACTTGTGTAGAAAGAATCTTTGGCAATAAAGGTGAAGAGGCAACAATGTGACAAGAGGAACACACAAAGGCGGAGAGAAAAACGGAGGATGGAGGAAGTAGAGAAGGAGTTGCATGAGTTGAAAGAGCAACTCTAGAAGGAACAAGAGCTACATAGATAGGAGAAGGAAGCACAACAAGAACAGGTACAGTAGGGGGAACAACATGTATAGATAGATGAAATTGCACCCGTACAGGTAGTCGACTCATCTGAACATCTGGCACCAAGTAGATAGGGTGAGCCATCACAGTGTTATCGGGAAATCTAGTGTCTATGCAGAGCTGCTAGTCCCACTAATACGTGTATCTATCTTAGAAACAAACATATTAAAGTTACTTTCGTTTTCCTTTATGAGAAGTAGATAGGAGAGGATCAAAGAATACCAACCTTGATCTTTCACTCGGTTCATTGCTTGTCCCTTATCCTCTCTGACAGGCCTTTACCGCTTCTCCCTTGACCACTCTGCTTCAAAGAGTACCTGTAAAGTCAAAGCAGCATAATACCTTCGAAGTGCAGAAATATACAATCATAAACAATATAGGAACAGATATATATTGACCACACAAATGCATATACTATTAGACATACAAGAATATGGAGGAAAACTTGAATATCTTTATTGATATAAAGATTAGAAGAGAGGATTACAACCCATTGATCTGACCCAGCGTCATCCTCCCAACATGAAAGCCCTTCTTCACCTCATGAAAAGCTTAGATCACCCAACACTATGATATTCCACTAAGAAACCAACAGAACTTCCTTACAAGATACAAAATTCCAGCCTCTGGATCTCTGTGATGAGGGATCCATATATATATGATTGCAGGGGGGTGATTCAGCTTCTGGGATTTTGATTAGTGTCCTCTCTCTGATAGTTCTTGATTCCACTTGGAGATTGATGATCTCTTACTCATCCTTGGGTGAATTCAGAGAGGTAAGTGTCACAGGAGAAGTTTCATGAAGATTCCATGACGATCCACCTTGCAAATTGTCTCTGCCATTTGTCTACTCTCGCCCATCGCACCCTATAGAAGGGCTTTCCAATATGCATCACACCCTTTACACTGAGTAGGTGAGATGCATCGCACCCTCTACACTGGGCAGTCTGTATGGTCCAACTTTGACTAGTTCTGAGCAGTTTTCTATGGAGAACTTCTGGGAGATGATGTAATCAGCTGACCTTGTTCCTTTAGGGTGGGAAGCAACACTTTTAGGGACTTAGGAGCCCTTGGTTTATGGACATGTATGATTGGGGTTGCAGTGCCCAAAAATTTCTATAGCAGTTGCCCCCTAAAGCATGAGGTCGTTAATATTTTGATGTCGGGTGAAATGCTTTATCATGAGGATCTGAATTTTTTTCGAGCTGGAAGGTGACCTGTAATAAGATACAATACAATACATTGTCTTCATAATATTTTTCATGATATAGCTAAGGCGGGCATTCCCATGCTCAGCTTTATAAATTCATTTTCATGTACATAAGATAGACAACCGTCTGTGTGGCAGACTGATGATTCTGATAGAGCCATCATCCTTTGATTCAGATGATCATCTGTGCAGCAATGATGTACATTTGATGTCTTTATTTTCCTAAATGTATCGCAACCTGGATGGATGAAACTAGATCCGGGGTCTTCAAACTTGTCCAATCTTCACTCGGAGTACAAGTCGATCCATGTGAAAGATGTTCTGGAGTCGAACATGGAAATACATCACCTGATTACCGGCCAATGATGTAAGCTATTAACAGGCGCGAGAGGAATCACTGATAATGATGATGACCCTCAAGGTACTACAGTACAATTCGCGTGGTGTGAAAAAGGGACTTGGCGTTGAACAACACGCAAAATCTTTCGGTCAAAGGCCATTGATGTAAACCTGTCACCGGAAGTGAGAAACTTTCCATTAAGGCATGCAAGCTTCAAAGTACTGAAAGGGCTATTCCTAAGTCGACTTCTTGGATAATGAGCCGATGTCGACAAGAAGCGACCCATCATAGGAGGGCCTTAATGAATCCCACATCTACGACACGGAACGAAGTAAATGATTTTGGAGGTGAAAACGATATGATGATACAGGGTTCAGGGTGGCGGTCATGAAAGAATGGAGCGTGAATGTATTGCAGCGGATGAGACACAGGTGAATTCTCTGAGCGACTTCTCTTGAACATACCGGTGACACTGACATGGATTGGTAGTGTTAACCCCAAATATGGGTGGTGCGATGGACCAATGGTGATATGACCGACGAACCGAATAACCCAACCCGACTCGGACGTGGAGTGAAAGTGTCTTGTTCAAGAACGACTTGCTACCAATAATGTTTCCTCAAGTTTTCTTCCCAATTTTTCCCCAGTCATTACTGACCAGTACCTCTTTATTTTTATCAAGCTTGAGGAGGATAACATATGCTTGTTCTATAATTTTCCCTTCGAGCAAACCCGTCGCTATGTTTTAATGAGCCTAGCGATAGTGAAACTCGTTCTTGTCTATATGGACAAGTTTGTCACTATTGGTTTTAACGAGTTTAATGACAAAGATAACTCAGTCCTTTTCAATTTTAAAGAGTCTGAAAGGGACGTAAAGGAAACTCCAATAATCCTTTTTCATCATATAATACCTTAAGTCCAAAAAATTATAAAATAATATGAAAGGGATGAATTTTCGATCATTTTAACGAGCCAAACAAAACAAGCGCTCGATATTTTTGTGTAATAATCCCTCAGGTCCAAAAAGATTAAAATATAGAGGAGGGATAGCACTCCCGGTAGCTTTAACAAGCTGGAGAGGCCAACTGCTCGGAAATCTTTTCATATTTTACAAGTCAGATGAAAAGAGCTTAAAGGAGACTTGTTTTTTGAGGAACGAGTGATAATTTCAGGTAGCAGTTGATTCCAGGTAATGTTTGGAATTTTCCAATCATGGTAGTGTCACAAGGATGGCTAACAGGATCACTCTTTGCAGTTGTTCCTCAAAAGGGGTAAACAATCAAATGGAGGTGAATGATCGGCTAAAACAGAGTGGAGGTGATGATGAGAACACGACCACGGCTCAAAAACTGATGATAATGCATTCACAATGGTTATTTACCGAAAATTGGTTCATTTTTTAATGAGCTTAAACTTTGGGGGAAACATTTGCTCATTGCTAGGGTTTAATTTTTAACGAGCTTGAAATTCACATAAAAACTGCTCGTTTCAGTTGTATAATAAGGATGTATCATCAATAGATTCCATTTTTATGGAGCTTGCACCTTTCGAAGCTATGCTCTGCTACCTCTCGTATGCAAGCTAGGAATGACCAACTACGCTCCTCTACTTAACTACCAAGATCACTACCAAGGTTACGTAGGAAAAATTTTCCTTTACTTTGCTGGTGCCGTCTGGCTCCTTCAAAGACGAACGGTCGACTCGACCACTCACCCGACTTAGGCAGTCGAAGTTAGCGGAACCATAGAGTTAGTGTTATGTTGGTCGCTTTTCACTTGCTCACAAAAGGTTTGAATGCCCCCAGGTATAGTGAAGTAAAGTTTCCAGGTTACCATTTAGAAGTTCTCGCGTTCACAAGATAGTTTCCATCTGCACAGCAGACAGAAACACTTCCTCGGCTTAGTCCATCTGGAAAAAGGCTCCAATCACCTAACCTTGACGAAGTAATCTTATCCTGGTCTAACTCCCTCTTCCTATACAGATGGGCGTTAGACCAGTCATATATCCTTCGCAGAAACCTACCCTATACCTGAAGTTTCCCTGCCAAAACAGACCAGGGTGCATGCCCCCTGGGTTTCAGTCATGTCCCTCCGAATTACGCGTGTTCTTCAGGTGGACGGACCGGAGATTGATGAGACATCCCTTGCATGAAAAGACCATTTAGGGATGGCATTTGACTATTAGCTATGTGTGAGCTAGGGAACGAAAGCTGGTCTACGAGCTGGACCACTTGGCCTTCATGCGGAAAACACATTACTCTAAAGAGTGAGGAGACAATGGCTCCCATGCTATAAATATAGTCGCGCCCAAGGAGTAGATTATAATCTAGAGGTCCTTGGACTACCATTACGTTCATATAAATGGTTTTCCTTCTCAACATTATAGGTACATTAGGAAGGATCCCTAACAGTCAACTGGTTCCTTTGTCAAAGCCTGTCAGATTTCTCATCTCAGGCAGAAGCGATGGCGAACCAAGCACTTTCCAAGAAGTTGAGGAAAGGATACTCGCAGAAGCCCCTTCATCTATGATGGTACCAACCATGACCATTTTGTAAGTTTGTATAATGATTTGGAATGGTACACTAGCCGGTAAATGGGGTCTACCTAGTAGATTCCAATAGGTCCAACATCTGCAACAAATGTGAAAGCGGATCACTTAACCAAAATGATTACCCTTAGCGAAAACAAAAATGTAACAAAAGCATAGTGGTTACTATCTTGAGTCAAGCATAGTAACGCTTAAGGTACAACCCGTTGCAGGGTTGCGCCAGTGGAATCCCATCATAATCCACTAGCTCATAGGCTCCTTTTGCTAATACATGCTTAACAACATAGGGGCCCATCCATAAAGACTTGAACTTACCTGCTCCCAATTTATCGGACTCCTGGTCGTAAAGTAAGACCAGGTCACCTTCTGAGAAGACACAGGGTTTAACATTCTTGTTGAACTGCGCCTTGACTCGTTTCTTATGGGCTTCATTAGCCAAAGTGGCATCATGACGGGTTTCATCCAATTGGATTAGTTCCAAGAAACAAGCCTCCTCTTCTTAAGTTTCAGGGAGAAGGTCGATCGCGAGTTTGAGGGATGAGATTTCACACTGAACTGGTAAGATTGCTTCCAGGCCATACACCAGTTGAAAGGGTGTAAACCTAGTTGCATTCCTCACCGATCTCCGATATGCCCACAAGGCTGAGTACACGATCAGGTGCCAACTCCTTTTGTGGACTCCAATCATCCTTTGCAGCATCCACTTCAGGACCTTGTTGATTGCCTCAACTTGTCCATTGGTCTGCAGATAATACGGAGTAGAGCTGTTGTAGGACAGCCCTAATTTGGCAGCCAACTCAACCATCATGTGATTGCGAAAATGCGATCCATGATCTGTGACTATGGCCTGTGGAACGCGAATCTGGAGACTACATGATTGAAAAAGAAGAGGACAGTCGTTTCCCCGTTGTTGTTTAACGTAGGCATCGCCTTAGCCCATTTGGTAAAATAGTCTATTCCGCCTATGATATACCCATGCCCCCTGGCCGAGGTGGGGTTACATGTCATGAAATCTATGCCCCATCTGGAAAATGGCCCAACAGCAACTACTAGCTGCAGAGGTGCGGGTGGTATTCTGGTTTTTCAATCGAAGATTTGACATGCATGGCAACTTCTAACTGCGATTATGCAATCTTTGAACATTGTTGGCCAGAAGTATCCTACTCGTAAAATCTTTTGCACCATAGCGTAACTAGATTGATGCCCCCCACACGCGCCTGAATGGAAATCATTCAGGACTTTTTCGGCCTCCTCGTGGGTGAGGCACCTCCTCAGAAATGTATCGACACCACGATGGTAAAGCGTATGATCGATGATCATGTAGTCTTTTGCTTGGTATCGAATGCATCGTTGTTCCGAGCGAGAGGTATTAGACCTATATGTTTGGTTTTGGAGATAGATTATTATGTCTCCATACCATGGATTTCTTGAAGATATTAGAAGCAAAGATTCATCCACGATCGCTTCTTATGATGTTGCATCATTGGACGATGATGGGAGATCGCATAGTAACTCCGCGAAAACCAGGGATTTCTTCGATTTGGATTTTATAAATTCCAAATCAAACTCTTGTAGAATTGCTATCCATTTTGAATATTTGCCCCACAGCAACTGTCGCGACAATATATAAGTCATGGGGTTGCAATCTGACAAAATGGTAGTTTTTCGAAAGAGGACATAGTGTCGAAATCTTTGTATCACTTGAACAGCTGGGAGAACTAGCTTTTCAACGTAGGAGTACTTAATTTTTGTATCATTTAAGTTTCTACTCAAATAATAGATAGGATGTTCAATTCCATTGTCTTCTTGAACTAAAACCATTGCGATGGTCGTATCCACTACAACCAAATACAGGTTAAAATCTTTCTGATAATCAGGAGCGTACATTAATGATGCTTTCATTAGGGATTCCTTTAAAGCATCAAAGGAGGCTTGCGCGACCTGATCCCAGATGAAGGGTACTTCTTTTTTCAATAGACAATTATAACCTTTAGCAAGTTCGGTGTAATTTGAAATGAATCTCCTCAGAAAGTTTGCTTTCACTTGGAGTTTCTGAATCTAAAGTAGATTTGAAGGTGGAGGCAAATCAATGATTGCCTGAACCTTCCATGGGTCGAGAAAAATCCCATCCTTTGAGACCACAAAGCCAAGTAAACGACCAGTGCTGACACAAAACACACATTTGTGTGGATTGAGCCGTATCTTGTAGTGTCGGCAATGTAGAAATATTGCTCTCAAATGCTGTGGATGATCGGTCCGTTTTCGTGAGTGAGCCGGAAGATCGTCGAGACATGGTTGAATGATGTTTTTGATGTCATGGAAGGCATAATTCATTGCCCTCTAAAATGTTGCCCCTGCGTTCTTTAAACCAAAGGGTAGCTTATGATATGGTAATGTGCCCCACCGACAAATAAATGCAGTCTTTCACTGGTCCTGTGGGCGGAAATTTATTTGATTATACCCGAAAAATCCATCCATGAATGAAAATATTTCACATCCGGCACATTCATCAATTATCTGGTCAATGAAGGGTGTGGGGTAGTTGTCTTTCGGACAAGCTTGATTTACATCCCTATAATCGATGCACAATCTAATCATTCCTTGTTTTTTCATTACAGGAACAATATTTGATACCCAATCAGTTAGAGGAATCGGGTAAATAAAACTAGCATGGAGAAGTTTTTCAACGTCTTCCTTGATGGTAGCGGCTTTCTTGGGGTGCACTTGCCGTAGCTGTTGTCGTACCGGTTTGACATCTGGATACATCTTAAATTCGTGTTCAACTACGCTCGAGTCAATGCCTGGAATTTCATCATATGAGCAAGCAAAGACATCTCTGAACTCACGAAAAAGAGTGTGATATATTTTCAGTTCTGAAGAAGAACAAGATTTTCCGACATGAATATTCTTTACAACATATTTTTTGTTCGAGATATTTATGGCGATAGTCTCTTCAATATTGGAAAAGTTTTTTTCGGAATCCACCGTGTTTACAACATTTGATAGAAAATCAAAAACTGAGGGATGATGGAGGTTAGCAGGAGTATCTTCTTTGTAATCCGGAAGATGGGAACGATGGTGGTAATCTTCCCATGGTGCCCCGTCAATCATCATTGACTGAACAATTCCTTTGTCTGTAGAATGTACTTACGACCAAGGATCTGAAGGGGTACCATATTCCTTAGACCTATCTATCCAAACGCTTAATGAGCGTTGATTTGGGTTTGCCTCCCATGCTGAAAACATTGATTGCTACAATATTTCTATTGGGCTTGGAGGCAATACCTGCAGATGATCCATGTCAATATCATTTTCGGACATCTTTTGAATAGAAGATATCATATTGCAGGTTCCCACTTCCGCCGGATTGATTGGAGGCGGTAGGGCGAAAGTCCCCATTAATATAGGGTCTTTTAGTAGGCCTACTCTGATATTTTGAAGCGAATGAGGGCTTCCATGGATCATCGGAATGCTTCCCGGAACTTGTGAACTGTTGGGAGAAATTTTTTCTCGTCAACGATTGTAATACTTCCTTGGAATGGAAATGCAATCTTCCTGAAGTAGGTTGACACAACGGCAGCCATAGCATATATCCAAGGCCTTCACAGTAGGATGTTGTAATCGAGGTTTCCGTCGATCACTTCAACATCAATTTCTACCATTTTTCCCCCCAGTTTGACTTGCAAGTTACTTAAAATCCCATATGGGGTGTATGTTCGTCCATCAAATGCTTTTAATGTTGTCGAAGATTGCGACAAGGGTGGAGATCCTAAATTTTTCTAGCAACTCATCGACATAATACATGTAGATGCCCCCTCATCAATAATTATTCAATGGACAATTTTGTTGAGGGCTTTCACTTGAATAAGGAAAGCTAGTTGAGCTGGTAATTGAGGGTCATATCCTTTGTGATTAAAGGACACAAGATTGGAATCCATTGGGTCAATCCCACCTATCGCCGATAATAAAGCCTATTTTTGGGAGGGGCAATTTTGCAGTACCTCAAGTGTCGACATATTGGATGGCGATTGGGCCAGATCCTCCACTATATTATAATGTTGTGCTACTCTGGCACGAGGATTAAATGTTGATTTGTGTACTACTCCCTTTGGTGGCTTTATCGTTAGTTCAAGAATGGTCGGTTGCACAACTTCGATCGAATTCATTGTCGAACTACTAGGTTGATCATTAGCCTTGTTGTCCGACAGCTGTGGATTCCCGTAATCTTTATTCCTTGTCGATATCAAAGAATCATTTTGCTACTTTGAAACCGACAACATTAGCACTTGGGATGGGGAAGCATTGTCACTGGAAACCAGATTTGTTCCTAGGTTTGGAAATGGATCAGGCAATACCACCGAGGTTTTTGAATTCTTGAAGAATTTTCTAAGCTCAGCTTTATATGGACACTCTCTTGTCCAATGATCCTCATCAAATATAAGGCATGGACGATTTGGTTTGCTATCTCCAGAAGGGTTTGCAGAAGATTTTTCAGGGGATGACTCCTCTTGTTTCTTCTTCTTCCCTTTCTTTTTCTTCTTGCCTCCTGGTTGCTTGGTTTCTTTTCCTTTGTTAGTCGATACGGCATTTACTTTCGAGGCAAGAAGTTCTTCATTTTCATTTTGACCTGAAATCGTATGGGCCTTCTTCGACTTAGCCTTTACGGTTTTCGTGCTGGTCGTTCCTATCACGCCGTCCTCGGCATGAGAGTCTTCGTTTGATTTAGGAGAGGGAGGAACGGAAAATTCCGGTCTAGGAGCATCAGGGATTTTATTGTAGAGTGTGCCAGACTGAGTATATATCAAATCTAAATATTGTGCACGAGCAATGACTTGCTCTTCAGTGACGACTCCTCCCTTTGCCACATCTTCTGTAATAGAAGGTAACAACGACTTAACAAACCATTCAGCCAACAGATGATCAGGAACATATGTTTTTACCATTCTACGACGACGTCACCACACATGAATATGATCAGATATGTGAGTGGCCGTCATTTGCTTGAAATTGGTAAGAAGCTCTGTTCCCATTTCGTACCTTATGGGTAACTGAAAATGGATTAAAAAGGTTGTGGCTAGGGTACTGAAGTTATCAAACAAAGCTATAGGCAATTCGATATACCATTTTACTGCCAGACTAGTTAACGTTTGCTAAGAAAGGAAAAGCCTAATCGAATCATCATTTAGAGTGTTAGATGAACACCACAGATGAAAGGTCATCACATGATTCGACGGGTCTTCATTCGGATTTCCATTAAATTTAGGAATATCTGATGGAAGTTTATGAGGAATCGCTGGCCACTAAGGGGCGTAAGTGATTGGATCGTTTGTCAGCCGATTTAGATCTGGTAACTCTAAAGTTGCCATGAAGGGCAACTGTTGATTCAGTTTCGGCGAAGCATACCCAGGATAAGATGGGATTTCCTGAGCAGTGGGTCTTTACATACCAGCGTAGTGCATTTGATGCTGATAACTTTGGTAAGGTTGATGGGCATAACCATTATGAAAAGGTTCATGTTGACCATTTTGAATATACGATTGCCCATTACTTGCAAAGACTTAGTGCTCAGATCCTTGGTAAACTTGTTGGAATTGCGGTTGTTGATATTGCACCAGCCATGGTTGTGAAACCATTTGTTGTTGTCTAATACTAGTTGTTTGACCAAGATGAGGGGTAATGGTACCTATTTGAGCCTGGGTCACTCCAGTTAAGGAGCCACTGATCAATGATTGTGGTGGCGTTGTAGAGACAAGAGCCTATTGACTTGCGACCTGAGAGACTTGAGGTTGGCATACAACATGCAATGCTTGTACTTGCGACACCGTCACAATAGCCGGTGTAGTGGGGATATTTGACATGGGCAAACTTTGTTGCATTGGGTATGCAACTCTTGGTTGTTGAGGCAATATTGGCACCCAACCGATAGATGTAATTCCAGCATAACCTGAATTATGTTGTGAACTCTCGTATGTTTGTTCTCCCATAGGAGACAATGAAAGGGTATATTTCCCCCCATACGGCAGTAATCCAGTGCTTAAAGGAATGATCTGCCTTTGAGGACCAGACTGCCCAAATTGACATTGTGAAGGATCAATTTGCTAAGACTCAACATAAGAGATTCTAGATATTATTCCGGACGAAAAAACGAGAACAGACCATACTGTCGAAACAGTCCCTGGATGAATCCCACCCAGTGCTTGAGAGCTAGTTGCGACAGATGGTATGCTGGCGAACATTGTTGGAGTGACAGCAGGAAGTTTTGCCGCCACTATGTTAGATGACACAGTCCTAGATGTTGATGGTTGTTCAGACATATCTAGTCTATCCAAAAGATTTCCTAGCGATTCTACAGGAACTTCCGATAACGGTAGACTAATTTCTGACGAAGAAGGATATAGGGTGATCCCAACTCCAAAATGCGATGGAGTACTAGATGGAAAATCCTCCACAATCTCTTCTATAGAAATCAATCCAGGTGGAAGAAGTAGATCGTCAGGTCTGTAAAATATTTCCGGTGGTGAAGAAGGTATAGATTCTGCAGCGACAGATGTTTGGGGAATAACACCTTCCGAATCAGCTGTAGATGGAGCTAGTTCAGGAATAGAAGTGTTTACCTTCACACTAGGATCAGTTCTACTGTCCTCTGGTGGCTGCGGAACTTCTTCTGCAAAGGCAGGGATACCAGAAATGTTTGGAGTAACCGGAGTCTCCGAGGGTGTCGGAACACTTGTTCCAACCAGACCAGGGGACTTTGAACCAATTAAACGAGTTCACTTTGTCCGGAATAGTTTTGTTTCTGGAGACAAAGACGGTTGACTCATAAGTCTCCACGAACAGCGGGGTTTCGATTGAATTTCTTCCACGATTTTGGATTACTCGATCAACTAAAAATAGTGGGAGAAAATGATTCCGAATTAAATGAATTTTAGACGCTTTGACACAACTTGTTTTTTCAATTTTTAAGAGTCGAGAAAAAACAAAAGATGACTCTAGTCGCCTTAAATTTTTAATGAGCCTGAAGTGAAAAGTGCTCAGATGGACCTTTTCCTTTAAGGAGTCTGAAAAGGAATGAAAGAGACTACTCTAGAAATCTAGACAGAGGGATTACAAAACCAATCGCAAAACTGCAGAATACTTTTTACGGTACGGCAGTCAATCTTCCCGAATGTTCTGTTTAGTGCATTGCGATCGATAGGGCGGCAGACACGGCTTCCTATGGATAAAGGATATAACCTATTTTGGTCTCCCAATATATACTCAATGGTACATGGGAGCACAAGTCTATACTAGCACTTGTCATCTCAAAGAGGAGGAATCACCCAACCAACAATGAAAGCGACAGTTACTAGGTTTTACGATGCCAGAATACGTCTTTGTTAAATTGGCAACTAGGGCTAAACTCCATGTGGGTCGGCTTATTTATGGCAGCTGATATTTTTATTGGATCCCTCTCGTCGAGAGGTGTAGGATTGATCCAAAGATCATCCGATTCCGATAAGTATTTATGGAGATATTAATTTATTTTGTTTATGTAATTATTATCAAGCCGACCAGCTCTTATGTAGGCTCTAGAAGCCCAACCGACGTTTCTATTTATCATCCTCGTTTTAGTATAAATAGAAGAGGATTTGATATCATTTACACACATCTCTTGTGATCTCTCTCCACGTGTTTTGGTTTTGTGGACAGAGAGATCTAAAGGAGAATACGTTTCTCTAAAGGCTGATCTAGCCTTACCCTAGCTGCAGGCAAAGAAGGCATACCTCGCAGTCATATAATACCACACATATGGGAACACAATCATACCATGCAGTTATAATACACATACGGGAATGAATGTCACGTAAACGTTGGAGTATATACGCTACAGTAATATATTTATGCACAACGCAGGTGGATACGATGGGCATTATATATATACACTGACGTTGGACATTCATAGAAATATATATGCTGGGAAGTCATACAATATACCCACGCAGTCAATGAAGAAGCTGTTGTCATAACCGCAATCCAGTATGGAAGAGGAGCCGCATGCTTATAAAGAGGTAAACGCAGTCAATGGGTCAAGTCAACAGGACCTGTTCATGCATCTGAAACTCGCACTCCTCTCTGCCATTCCACGTTTGAGTATACGCTAAGCAACTCACTTATAACCTAAGTAGCCGCAACTGCTATGATATGGAGACAGCCATAGTCAAGCATGAAGAAGAGCCGCAGTGAGGAAGACACCTAGACGCAAAGAGCCAAGGTATATGAGGCCGAGGTAGCCACAATCATGACCTCGCATGTATGGGAGCAGATCCACACTGCAGGAAGAATGATGCTGATCTCATATGTCAAGGTGCAGGTTCTGTATGAAACATATATGATAAGGGTTTTGGTGAAGAGGAAACCCTTGCAACTTGCACTACATAAACATCACTTCGAACAGCATGCTATCTCGACAGCCACTAACACTGTCTCAGCCAAATAGAGATCACGTTAAAGTGATTATCTCAGTCTTGCATATATATATGACTATCTTGGCATAATAGACACAATCTGAAGATAAAAGAAGATTTCGTTGATTCTCAGCATACTTGTGATGGGAGTCTTACTCGCTGTCACAGTATTCAAATATAGCATAATGCAGTCCTGATGTGTTACGAAGAGCAGTAACAAATATCATAGTCGAGGTCCTGATAAAACTAGACATCCGTATTCCTGTGATCTCAAGGTAATGATCTCTGTGCAACAAGGTGTAGAAGAGATGTGACATCAATGATCTCAGTGACAAGGATCACATTAATTATAGATCATCATCATATATATGTATAGGAGCATGATGTAATAAGACTGCATAATGATATAAAGGGCAGCATGATCATGATGATGTAAAGGGCAGCATGAGCAAGGAGCAGCATGATGAGATCATGGGCAGCATGAAGCATGAGGATGGATAAGATCATGAACATGATGTAGCATAATGGTGCTACACGGTAAGGTGCAGCTGAGGAACGAAATGGATAGGTGAAGTCGTCACCTAGGAGATTCAGTTGAAGCAGAATGTCTTCAACTGATCTCATCATTATAGGAAATGATTTATGCTGAGATCTAGATAAGTCAAAGTACTGACTTCTTTTGTAAATGTATTATCTCTCTCTCTCTCTCTTTCTCTGCTGAACTTTGAAGAACATAAAAGAAGAATTGATCAAGGTTTTCCCCACACATTGTGGGGTTTGTCGCTGGATCGCGCCATATCTTGTGTCCTCTTGTCTTGGCTTGTCTTCTGCATTTCATATTTATGTTCTATCTGCAGTTTATCGTAATGCTGATGTGATTGCTCACTGTGAAAATTTAAATAAATTGCTCTAGCATAGAACATACCTAATATTAACATGGTATCAGAGCTGAGGTGAAGAAAATGCCCAAGCAAGAGTGAAAGAGTAATCACGGAAGATAGTTGGGACAAGACAGAAGGATCAATGGGTTCCTCATAATTCACCTAGGGTGAAGTCAAAGCAGAGAATGTTATCAGAATGGCGCAGCGGAAGATTCTGATGGTCCATCTTAAGATCACTTCATTGGGAAGTTTGGATCTAAGGGTGGAAGGCAAAGCAAATGCCTTGTTGAAATAAGTTCGACCGTTATGGGGAGTGTCCAAATGGCAGAGACACATCTCTTGATGAAGATAACAATCATTCCTGGGGCATATTCATGATCAAAAATGTAAGTCATCAAGGAAATGGTCGACTCTTCCACAAAAGCAAGGAACCCCAAAATCTCTTTTATGTACCTGATCGAACCTGATGTCCATCTCGGAAATGGAAGTCAAAGGTTACAAGGTGGAACTTATTGATGGAAAGGCACGTGTTTGAAAATAGATCTTTTAAAGATACTTTTGAGTTCAGGGTTGTATCAAGTTGCAGGAAGTCCACTGGGGACCATGTCCATTGACTCGACACCGGAGGTCTGTGAGTCAGATGGTGACTAGGATGCCTGAATTCAAAAAGAAGCATGAAGGTACATGTCTGAAATGTACTGAAGGAAAATATTACAAGGGGACCATTCCCCTCATGCAGTAGGTTCACAGGTTTGGAACAACCCAAGGAGTTTGAGAATCATGATCAAGGAATCTCATGTATACAGGTGGAAGAAAGCCCTCAATGGCTTGAAGAAAAACACCTCGGGCATAGTATGAGAGGATTGATAGCTGTCTAATGCAGTTGAGATTCACTAGGAGTGAAACCGATCCAAACCATTACTCGAAGGTTGTGGATGATAAACCTCTCGTACCGGCACCTATGTCTGACAGGTGCAGACCCTCTCATTTATAGGAGACAGAGGGAGTTGGATTTTGAATGTGAGAAGATAAGTTGCAAACTTGTGACTGCCTCGAGGATCTTCACTTTCAGAAGTTATATGGTAATGATGTCAGACCAGATTTGGGAAATACCTCTGAGTTTCATAAACTCATTTGCGTTGATGTTCTTGGAGAACCTCCGTCCGGACATCTGTGTTGCAGTTAGCATGGTGAGCTCATATTTGGTTGAGCCTCACTAGATTGGTGCCAAGAATCTTCTAAGATATCTTCAGGGCACAATCTCTCATGAATTGAGATACACTGCCGAAAACATGAAACCTCATGATTATTCGAATGATGAGTAGGCAGGCAGTATGGAGGATCACTAGAGCACTTCTCAGTGTTGTTTCTCTTTGGAATCTGCCTCGATATCCTGGATGAGCAGGAAGCAGAAGACAGTGACTCTGAGCACCACCAAGGCAGAATACACTACTGATAGTATAGCCTTCTGTGAGGCAGTCTAGTTGCTGAAGCTCTTCAGTGAGCTGTTTGTACACATGATTAATACCATTGTGATTCTCTGTGACAACCAGAGATGGGATTCAATTATTGAGGAATCCCGTATTTGACAATTGCTCCAGCAGATAGACATCAAATACTGCCTTATCTGGGATATGGTAAGCCGATCATCTAGGAGGTTCCATTGCACTGAGATGATGTAAAGGATAGAGCCCTGAGGAAAGATCAAATTTGTGATTTTCCCGAACGACTTGGAGTCGTCGAGAGACCTTTGTAAAAGGGTCCTGCAAGTTGCATACATTGAGCTCTAGGAGCTTTGGGGGCTTGCAGTTCTATTGGAGCAACATTCAACCACAGGGTGACTCACCCTCCCCTGATGGTACGCACTGGAACAAGATGATTCGCTCTCTTGTGGGACAAGATGATTCGCTCTCTTCTGTAGCAAGATGATTAGTTCTCCTGTGAGGCCTGGATTGATGTGTTCTCCATGGTGATTGTAGCAGGATTGATGTGTTCTCCTGTGAGGCCTGGATTGATGTGTTCTCCATGGAGATTGTAGCAGGATTGATGTGTTCTCCTGTGAGGACAAGATTGATTAAGTTCTCCTATCGAGGCATCCTACCCATTGAGTCTGGGACTCATGGGAAGTACCTCTCATCTGATCAATGAGCAGGGAAATGAAGTTAGGGACCATAGTAGTACCGATGGACGCATCGTTGTATCTACCGTACTCCTTATGCTAGGATGTCCTCCATTGATCTGGGATCAATGATACTGGTTTGGGACCAGTGGTAGGAGTTGTACATACTATGACGCTGACTTCGGGTCGGCTGAGACTGGTTTGGGACCAGTGGTACATACTCCGAGACTGACTTTGTATCAGTGCAGTACTGGTCTAGGACCAGTGAGAGTGGTACATACTATGACGCTGACTTCGGGTCCGCTGAGACTGGTCTGGGACTAGTGGTACACTCTCTAAGACTGCGATACTGGTCTGGGACCAGGAGTGGCACCTACTATGACGCTGACTTTGGGTTAGTTGAGACTGGTCTGGGACTAGTGGTATGCACTCTGAGTCTGACTTCGGGTCAGTGGAGAATGGTATGAGACATTCTCGATCAATTCTTCTTCTTCATAGTTCAGCGGAGATGAGTAGAGCAAGAGCTAGCAGAGCTGATTTGAGCAGAGCAAAGCTGAGTTGAGCAGAGCTGAGCCAGCAGAGCAGAGCTAAGCAGAGCCAGTAGAGCAGAGCTAGCAGAGTTGAGTAGAGCAGAGCAGAGCAGAGCTGAGTTGAGCAGAGCAGAGCTAGTAGAGCTGAGCTGAGAAGAGCCAGCAGAGCAGAGCTAAGCTGAGAAGAGAAAAGCAAAGCCAGCAGAGATGAGCAAAGTAGAGCAGAGCCAGCAGAGCTGAGCAGAGTTGGGCAGAACAACGCAGGGCACTGATGGCAGAGATAGTACAGTCGGACTTATGGATCAATGGATGGAGTTCTCCCTAGTTGAGAGGGAGTGTTAAATTGGCAACTAGGGCCAAACTCCATGTGGGTCGGCTTATTTATGGCAGCTGATATTTTTATTGGATCCCTCTCGTCGAGAGGTGTAGGATTGATCCAAAGATCATCCGATTCCGATAAGTATTTATGGAGATATTAATTTATTTTGTTTATGTAATTATTATCAAGCCGACCAGCTCTTATGTAGGCTCTAGAAGCCCAACCGACGTGTCTATTCATCATCCTCGTTTTAGTATAAATAGATGAGGATTTGATATCATTTACACACATCTCTTGTGATCTCTCTCCACGTGTTTTGGTTTTGTGGACAGAGAGATCTAAAGGAGAATACATTTCTCTAAAGGTTGATCTAGCCTTACCCTAGCTGCAGGCAAAGAAGGCATACCTCGCAGTCATATAATACCACACATATGGGAACACAATCATACCATGCAGTTATAATACACATACGGGAATGAATGTCACGTAAACGTTTGAGTATATACGCTACAGTAATATATTTATGCACAATGCAGGTGGATACGATGGGCATTATATATATACGTTGACGTTGGACATTCATAGAAATATATATGCTAGGAAGTCATACAATATACCCACGCAGTCAATGAAGAAGCTATTGTCATAACCGCAATCCAGTATGGAAGAGGAGCCGCATGCTTATAAAGAGGTAAACACAGTCAATGGGTCAAGTCAACAGGACCTGTTCATGCATCTGAAACTCGCACTCCTCTCTACCATTCCACGTTTGAGTATACGCTAAGCAACTCACTTATAACCTAAGTAGCCGCAGCTGCTGTGATATGGAGACAGCCATAGTCAAGCATGAAGAAGAGCCGCAGTGAGGAAGACACCTAGATGCAGAGAGCCAAGGTATATGAGGCCGAGGTAGCCACAGTCATGACCTCGCATGTATGGGAGCAGATCCATACTGCAGGAAGAATGACGCTGATCTCAAGGTGCAGGTTCCGTATGAAACATATATGATAAGGGTTTTGGTGAAGAGGAAACCCTTGCAGCTTGCACTACATAAATGTCACTTTGAACAGCGTGCTATCTCAATAGCCACTAACACTGTCTCAGCCAAATAGAGATCACGTTAAAGTGATTATCTCAGTCTTGCATGTATAAATGACTATCTTGGCATAATAGACACAATCTGAAGATAAAAGAAGATTTCGTTGATTCTCAGCATACTTGTGATGGGAGTCTTACTCACTGTCACAGTATTCAAATATAGCATAATGCAGTCCTGATGTGTTACGAAGAGCAGTAACAAATATCATAGTCGAGGTCTTGATAAAACTAGACATCCGTATTCCTGTGATCTCAAGGTAATGATCTCTGTGCAACAAGGTGCAGAAGAGATGTGACATCAATGATCTCAGAGGATCACATTAATTATAGATCATCAACATATATATGTATAAAGAGCATGATGTAATAAGACTACATAATGATATAAAGGGCAGCATGATCATGATGATGTAAAGGGCAGCATGAGCAAGGAGCAGCATGATGAGATCATGGGCAGCATGAAGCATGAGGATGGATAAGATCATGAACATGATGTAGCATAATGGTGCTACACGATAAGGTGCAGCTGAGGAACGAAATGGATAGGTGAATTCATCACCTAGGAGATTTAGTTGAAGCAAAATGTCTTCAACTGATCTCATCATTATAGGAAATGACTTATGCTTAGATCTAGATAAGTCAAAGTACTGACTTCTGTTGTAAATGTATTATCTCTCTCTCTCTCTCTTTCTCTGCTGAACTTTGAAGAACATAAAAGAAGAATTGATCAAGGGTTTCCCCACACATTGTGGGGTTTTTCCCTGGCTCGCGCCATATCTTGTGTCCTCTTGTCTTGGCTTGTCTTCTGCGTTTCATATTTATGTTCTATCTGCAGTTTATCGTAATGCTGATGTGATTGCTCACTGTGAAAATTTAAATAAATTGCTCTAGCATAGAACATACCTAATATTAACAGTCTCTAGCCTAGACTTCTAGATGTTGTGCGTTAGGTTCCAAAGCATATTTATGTTCATTAAAATTATTTTACAGTTGATCTTTCTTAAGAAATTTTCCTTTCAGGTTCACTGGGTGATGTAGATATACAATTCGTAAAATGCAATCTAAGATGATAAACAATTGTTTAATATTCTTTTTGCAATGAAAATCCTAGCTACTAAAGAAAGAGAGATGATGTTCTTTCAACATAGAGCAGAGAGCACACACTAGATGCATTGTCCTAAATCAAACCAACAAGCAGTCTAGGTGCAAATGCACATGCATGTATTTATTTTCAGCTTTCTTAATGTGTGAATGACAAGAAGAATGCTAAGTACAAATCTGAATTATCTTTTCAAAGCGACAGTACTAACAAATTTCTCTTCAAAAACTAAAGGAATATAATGACAACACTTTGCTATTTTGAATTGAAAACTGCTTTCGACACTTGAAAAACTACTAATTCAAATCCAATACAAGAGTAACTGTATAATCAACCATCAAGAACAATAGAATTCTTTTCTTTGACTAAAAACGACACTTGCAACACTTTCAAATCAAAAGACGACAGTTTGATTCTGCTACTTTTTGTAAAAGAGAACTGTAAATGACACACAATACATAAAAACATTCACAATTCTTTGTACTATGGAGGCAAATTCATGAAAAGGAAGGGAGTTTCCACAGTGGTATATTGATCACAGATAGCAAAACTCCCGAATAAAGCTGAAGAGAGTGAACATAAAACCAAAATCTGAGAGCATAAGAGGTCTTATCTTATCAGCGTACCTACAACACAGGGAAAGTGCGATGCAGCGCACCTACTACACATGGGAGGTGCGATGCATCCAGATTCCCAAGAGGAGAAAGTGCGATGATCCAGGGATGAGACTTCAACTTGGTTCTTGGTCATAGTTTGCAGCTTAGTTCAGGGATTTAGGCCGAGCTAATGATAGTCAGTAAATAGAAATCATAGGGGCTGATCTAATGAGGTTACTAGAGCCACCACTAGGGCAATTAGGATGTTTGCAAATCGATTGTTCAGTTTATAAACAAAACCCAGAGATAGACTGAAGCAACATTGATCTACTTTGCACTTGCATAGCAAATGCAGTTCGAAGGCTAGTTGGCTTAACTTCAGGCTCCATCTGTAAGTTTATAAAGCAAACAAATATAGACAAGCAAACAATCTATTCGCTCCCCAGTGGAGTCGCCATTTTTTTATCGGGAAATCTAGTGTCTATGCAGAGCTGCTAGTCCCACTAAGATGGGTAGCTATCTTAGAAACAAACAGATTAAAGTTACTTTCGTTTTCCTTTATGAGAAGTAGATAGGAGAGGATCAAAGAATACCAACCTCGATCTTTCGCTCGGTTCTTTGCTTGTCCCTTCTCCTCACCAACAGGACTTTGCACTTCTCCCTTGACCACTCTGCTTCATAGAGTACCTGTAAAGTCAAAGCAGCATAATACCTTCGAAGTGCAGAGATCTACAATCATAAACAATATAGGAACAGATATATATTGACCACACAAATGCATATACTATCAGACATACAAGAATATGGAGGAAAACTTGAATAGCTTTATTGATATAAAGATTAGAAGAGAGGATTACAACCCATTAATCTGACCCAATGTCATCCTCCCAGCATGAAAGCCCTTCTTCACCTCATGAAAAGCTTAGATCACCCAACACTATGATATTCCACCATGAAACCAACAGCACTTCCTTACAAGATACAAAATTCCAGCCTCTGGATCTCTGTGATGAAGGATCCATATATAGATGATTGCAGGGGGGTGAGTTAGCTTCTGGGATTTTTATTAGTGTCCTCTCTCTGATAGTTCTTGATTCCACTTGGAGATTGATGATGTCTTACTCATCCCTGGGTGAATTCAGAGAGGCAAGTGTCACAAGAGAAGTTTCTGGAAGATTCCATGATGATCCACCTTGCAAACTGTCTCCGCCATTTGTCTACTCTCGCCCATCGCACCCTACAGAAGGGCTTTCCAATATGCATCACACCCTTTACACTGAGCAGGTGAGATGCATTGCACCCTTTGCACTGGGCAGTCTGTATGGTCCAGCTTTGACCAATTTTGAGCAGTTTTCTGTGGAGAACTTCTGGGAGATGATGTAATCAGCTGACCTTGTTCCTTTAGGGTGTGAAGCAACACTTTTAGGGACTTAGGAGACCTTGGTTTATGGACATGTATGATTGGGGTTGCAGTGCCCAAAAATGTCTATAACACACAGGAGTAGGAATTTTCTCAAGAGATTAAACAAGCACTTGAGCAGATGGATACAGACATGGAGCAATAGGAGTTAGAGTAAGAAATCGACCTCATGCCTCACCACCAAGAGGTCAACCCACCAGCTTCATTGGATCTAGAAGCGGAGCAAGTCCCAAGTGACCAACGAGACATTGAGATCCTTGGAGACAATCTGGAGGGAGAGATGCACAACATCGCATTTGATGAGTCGCAACATAGAGTTGTGCAATCTCACAGAGTGTCAACTCCAAATGATCACACATATCCTGCACAATTTGAGGGATGAGTGACCATGTCTGACGTGCACAAGCATCCAGCAACATTGGCCAATGCTACCAAAGCATATTCTGAAGCCACTAGCTTGAGTGTTTGCTTCTTGATAGCTGAGAATGAGCGAATGGCTAAGGAGTTATAGACAGCCAAGCAGGGATGAGAATTGGTTACAACATCTGCCCGAGCAGAGTTGAAGAAGGCAATACTGGATGAAATATTGTCCCTTGACATAGTCATGTGGGCATTGTATTCCAAGTTTGGCACCATCCATAAGGCAGTTGTACATCTCAACGGTTCGCAGCAGCGATGTGCTAGGAGAGCACCTATCATGTCGAACATGCATAATTTTTTTGATTACATGCAAAGATGGACAATGCGATACAAGGGAGCCTCATTGCACTTGCCCAATATGATAAAGCCTAGAGCGGTCAAGCTGAAGGCATGCATCTAGAGTCAGATTTAAAACAATGAAGATCTCTTGTAGCTCATCACTAGTCTGCAAGCTTCCCATGCATAGGTATTCAAGAGTATGGATGTTGTTGTGCATGCACATTCAATCCCATCTATTGGGACACTCACCCAGGTGAAGACAAAGGCACAGGTCTGACTAGATCTTGACTCATACTTTGACGAGTTGATGTGCATAGCCACCAGCCCAGACTTGGTGATCAGTGCAGACACCATGCACAAATATGTTGTTAGTCTGGCCGCACTCAAGACAATTATGCGCATGTTATCATACAAGTTGGATAGAGGAGCCCGAGTAGTGTACCCAAATGTTATGGAGGCAAGAGTTCGTTTCCATAAAGATGTCACCTTAGAGTACACAAACACCATCGTTGACTACCAAGCTTGGCATCAGTTCGCTATTGTCGACCACAATGAGGATGTCGAAGAGCTGGTCTTCCCACAGTTGTCCGAGTCATAGTGATGTCTTGCATGGCTTTCTCAAGCTTATTTTGTCTCACATGGATACATGTGCAGATTATATGTAATGTCTCATCAAGTATAAGTTCAAGTGTCGATAGTTGTATGTAATAGTCATAGAGTAGATGATGAGTCATGAGGTTAGATGAATTTTCACAAAGGGGAATGTCAAGGGCCACCCCACCCTTTGCTACATATAGTCCCTCATAACTCAATGTATGGGCTTTTGGTTAGCCAAGCTTCCGATAGGAGTATCTTAGAGAAATTTTGGACAGTATTGTAATGAGCATTGGCTTCTCCACCGCGCAGAGATAGTATATCCCTTTGGAGGACCAGGCGGCAGTGACTGTAACATTCCACTGTCGGAACTAGTGGTTGGTCATCGTTTTATTGTATGACTAGAACTTACATTTCTTAATATAATAGAGCCAACATGTTTCATGCATATGTCGTATTATATCTCAAATATCTTTTTTACTCGAAATGATATATGTATATGTTTTCTTACGCATGCATGTGTAGCTATTTTCTGTATATGTATGTATGAATCTTACTGAAATGTATTGTTTGTTTAACCATAAATTTGGATTTCCAGCTAACTTGCCTTTCATGTTGTGATGCATCTTTGCTCATGTGTTCCCTTCTTAGCTATGTGCTTTCACAGGTTTCCAAGGGGCACACTCACCTCACCCTCCATGTCTTAGAATCGCTCATGCACCTTCCTTGACTTACTTCATTTGTCACACCCTTGCTACCAATAGGGACATCTTACTTGCCTCTGTCCGAAACCGCGGTCAAGGTGATATCGTATGACCCACTTCTGGGACTCCTACACCAAATGGTCTGAGGTCTAATTGGGATTTCTTATTGGGGAGATCTCCTGACATGTTGGCGGGTCCAGAACCGTCAACAGGTTGGTACCTTGGAAATTACCTTGAAGGTTACCTGGAGCCCTAGACCAGCATGACTGTTGAGTTGGTACCTTGACAAATAATCTGGAGGGTACCTAGTGCCTTAGGTTTGCATTTTGGCCATGGAGGACAGGTTATTGTCTAGGTGCTTTCTAGGATAGGAAATCGGCCCTATATGTGCACAATAAAAGAGAATCCATCAAATAAAGATAAGTACCATTGCTTTATTGATCTTCTAAATATTAAATTATGAACATGATTTATGAGAGCTTGGATTTTTAAGCTAACCGGATGATATGCCTTAGCAGTTATGGAAAATTCCAAGTTCACTGCAAATCTAAACTGTGAATAAGATATAAATTATATTCATTATATTTTTTTATGATGATTCTCATGGAATCTGTGTGCCTATGATGCAGGAATAAACATGAAACTATGTAGTTGGAATGAACAAGGATGGACACAATATGGAACAACAATAGTGTGCAAAAGCCAAATATTTCAGGACCAAGGCCATTGTCGGACACTAGCACCAATGATGCCAATTGATTTCCATAAGCATGTTATGACCATTCTATTATATTAAGGCAGGGATATTCCTTGGTTTTGAGACCCTTCAAATGCGAGGAAAACTTGGCAAGGAATGGATCACTTGAGGGACTAGGAAGAAGAGAAGGGGATGCCTAAGCCTGGAAGGGAGTGACAGCACGGAGGGGGGGTGACCGTATTTCCCGAGGGACAAGGAAGAAGAGAAGGGAAGGTTGGGAAATAAATTTATTTTTGTTCATTAGCGTCGTTGGAATTAGAACCACTTTGGGGGTGTGCCCGGAAAACAATGGTTGGAAATTATTTGTTGAAGGAACAAGGAGTGCAGGGATAGTAGTGATAGACATTGAAGGAAGCAAGCACTACAGAGAAATGGAATGAATTCAAGAGATATGGAATACATCAAGCACCAAAATAATGCAAATAGGGTTATTGGTGGAAGGCTAAATTTATAAAGTGATGGTTACCAAGTGGGTGGGTCAGTGACTATGCATATGAATTCTATTGTAAAAATTGAAACAAGTTGTACATATAAAGCTCCATATCAATTTTGTTTTGTATTTTAAGAAATATTCTTATATTTTATATGGTCTTTGAACACTGAGGATGGTGTTCCCACCAAGGGGGAGGGGTTTGTAATAGCCCAGTTGTTGGGTGTGGAGCATGATTATAGAGGTCTTTGTTTCAGCTGAATGTATACCCCAGGAAGTTTGTACACCCCTCCACACAGGGGGGTGCGGGGGAACTTTTCCCTACCGTAGGGGTTTGGGGCGGCCGATCCCCCCCCGACTGGGGGGTTTAGGGGCCAGCAGTCCCCTGGCGGGGGTTTCGAGGGCAGCGCCCCCGAAGCTAAAAACAGATGTAAAATTGCCTTGTAAAAGTATAGTAATTTCTAGTCAATCTAGGTCATTCATTAGGCAGATGATTTGACGGTAAAACTTATGTTTAGTTTAGGGTTTTTTGCCCTAGAAGGAAACCCCTCTCTTTGTATGAGGGAATTTGGATTGAGGCTGTGTAATAGATGCGCATTCTCTAAGAGAAAAATAGAGAGGTGAGACTGTGAGAGAAAATAGAGGATATTACAGCGAATCTGCTATAGGTTGTGTCTCTTCATTTTGCTGGATAATAGAAAGGAAGGACTGGTTGTTCGGGGTGGACGTAGCCCAAAATAGGTGAACCACATATATCTGTGTCTCTTTGGTTTTATGCATTTTTTTTGTTTATATTTATGCAATATTCTATGTGTTCCATTGCTCTGTAATATATAATTTACTAACACCAGTCACCTTTCACTTTTGTAAATGTGTAATATTCTAAAAGAAAACCTAGGCATGTGGGTTGAGGCAAAGGGACAACGGATTATAGGGTTGAGCTTGGGGACAAATGGAAAGTAAGGGGATAAGTGGAATCATGGGATTGGCATTCAATACTTGGAAATCAGACATGAAATTAATTATTAATGACAAGGCTAACTAACACAAAAATCTAGGACAGGATGGATAGTTAGGCAGCATTTAGTTGGCTCACTAGTTTTAAGCCAAATTGGAAAAACAACAAAATTGAGGCCACTATAGGAGATTCGAAGGAGGGTGGTAGTGTAGGCAGGGCCATGAATAGAAGAAAAAGGGAGGAGGTGGGAGAATTAGGGGGATAGCTTGAAGAGGAGGGAAACCATAAAAATCATTGGGTGGGCATTATTGATGCTTAGCTAAACATTTATCCATATACCCATTTGTAGATAGCACAAGGGTTAGACAGAGTCAAGGGAAGAAGCTCACACATCCAGGAGAGATATCCTTATCACAATAATTCCTTGAACTATTGGCAGTTCAAGATTTGTCCTTGGAGCATTCCCCTTATGCCCTAGAATCTAGCTTGGGGGCGACAGTTGCATAAGAGGTTCGATTGTAGTTAGTCTATGGTTGGGAGGTGATTTTTGTCCCTTATCCATTGCCCAACATAGTTCAATATATAATTTCTCACATGTTAATGATATCATAAGTTACTTCTACTATTGAATGCATGTTGGAGCATAGTTGTCTATGTAAGTCTGGAATATGTTATTAGTTGATATTGTGTCAGGTTAATAATGTATAGTGCGTAGTTCCATGTTGTGCATACATCAGACAGTGTGTATTCCATGTTGTGCATACTTATAACGTATTGACATTGGGATCTAGAAACAAAACTCTTTAATACGCTCTTTAGCCCTCAAAAACCTTACACATTGTATTCAGTACACTCTTGCTAATTATCACAAATTGGGGAGATTGAGGTTGCTTCAGAATTTAACCTCTACTAGTTTTGATGTTAGGTCTTGTATGCACTTATACCCTCTTATCCATACACATTGTATTCAACAGGTTCTTTTTAATAGTTTTTCACTGCACAAAAAATATCGATTCATAGTTTGGTATGTAAATTTTTGGTGCTAGCAAATGTTGTATTTGTTCGCACAAAGACCATGGTTTATATATTGTCTGACTTCTTGGTGGTTGTAGGCGTGTATTATTTTGTGTTGTATTTATTTAATATTTATTTATATTTTGACTAATGTTACAATATGTACCATTATTTTCAAGAATAAAACATTGACACCCACCCTGCATTATAACCATATCCATCAGAGCTATGCATGGGAAAGAGAAGGGAGATGGATATTAGTTTAGTCCCCACCTTATATATATCATGTATAGGACTCTCCTTGTGTATGTACCTCTCAAAATGATGGTATGCATTTCCATGTAGCAGTCAAGCTTCTGCAAGTCAGTTATGTAGACAAATCTGAGAAGCATTTCATTCATTCGTTGGGTCCATAAATGTTAGCTTTATTAAAGGTTGATTTGCAGCTTCCTCCTTTATTGTCTACCTAGTAGATATTTTTCCTCATGAAAGGGGATTAAAGATAAATACCATTGTGGTCATTAAAAATATAAAATCCCCTCTATAATCAAACCAAAAAAGCATGAAAATTAAATTAGGTGTAGATAGCCAAAACTACAGGATCTAGTTTATCATCTTCAAGTTTGGGCCATGCAACTACATCAGGCAGTGAATAGAAAAAATTAATGTCTTTCCAGCGTCATTCTTGTTGGTCATTTTGACTGCCTCCAATATGACATGCAGGATATGTAGAAATTTATTCAATGTCATCCAAAGGTGACCGAGGAACATCATTGTGTCATCCATGTGCATATATTTGCCTCATCTTCTACTCACTCAAATGTTTTCTTGCTTCCACATTTGTGGAACCCATGTTGGCTAGACCCCTGGTAAAATAGTTGAGATGTTGCCAGAAACCAAAACTGGGAATGTTATGGCAAGACACACCTCATTGCAAAGGATCCCCACTCATTATCAAAGAATGGGATGTGAAATTCCCCATCTATGTGAACCAATGAATCAAAGTTGTAACGAACAAACTTTGTATACGCAACGGAATAATCTTCAAAATACTTCAAATATGTAAACATCCATAGTAGGATAAGTAATGTATATTGAATAGTGTATAAAAGAATTGATGAGATGATTACAAATGAGGGTGAGGACCTACTTATATACCTAAGCTGGTACCTCTTCACAAAAGGCCATGCCCTTAGGGACATACCTCTTCATTAATTAATTACTATTTAACTAATCATTATTTATTATTATTATTATTGTTTACATTATTTGTATATATATATATATATATATATATTATTCATAACATTGACTTTCTCTTCAAAAATAGTTTTCCTCAAAGCTTACTAATGAAAAGGCTTGATCTCTTTTTGAGTGTCTTCTCATCGAGGAACTATCATCCTTGTTGATAGAAGATGATATGATCCTCTCAGTGATAAAAAAAATTGTCGAACTGAGAATGGATCTAACCATCCTAAGTTAATCTTTTGTGGAATCTTTTGATTACTGGAAACTTGTGGTGAATTTCTATCACTGGACTGAATTGTGCACACTTCATTATTCTTTAGAACACAAGTTTGTTGTTTATGTTCTGAGTGATATAGACTCGTATATTTATTGAGGTGTTTATTCTTGTGATTCAAATGTAAATAAGGATTTCTTGCGGTTTGATCTCGCCCTAATATTTTTGTGGTGATTTCTTGGTTTATTAGGGTATTTGAATTCTTTCGGGTTCAAAAATTGCTTGATTAATTGTGAGATCTTCACTTGAAATTTTTGTTTTTTGGACTGCAACTTCTTAGTACTTCTTCACTTCAACTGATTTATCCTCTTCTTGAGTTGTGATATTGACTGGATCAATATTTGTTCCTTTATCTTCAAATTGGATTGTTACGACTGGAGACTTCAATACTTCTTCTTGAGTGAGTAGTTCTAACTTGTAATTTAGTGACTTCTTGTCACTTTTAAGCTTTATATTTGTGTAAGAAGGATTTTTTTATGATTCCTTAGACATGAAAGTTCTTCACTTTCTAGATTGTTGATTTTATTCTTAGTATCCTCCTCATCTTTTAAACTTTTGATTTCTTCCAATAACTTTTGATTAAGGGTTTTTAAATGCAAATTTTCTTCTTCATTTTCTGATAGACTATCATTGAGTTTCTTCTCAAAGCTTTCCTTTTCTTGTTCTAATTTGTACTTTTTAGCTTTACACCTTCAGCTCTGTTCAAGGAGTTTTTGATTATGATCCTTTAAACGAGAATTTTCTTCGGTTTTATTAGATATGACGTCTTCATGCTCCTTATGTTTCTCTAATTGAATCACTTGGAACATCAAGATTGAAATCACCTTAAGTTCTTGTGATGAACGTGTTAACAATTTTGACTTCATAGTCATGTCTTGGAATGTGATCATTTTTTTCTTATAAGGAAACATCAACAATTTTTTCTCCATAGTTAAAAAGAACATACCTAATTCTTTTAACCAAGGTTAACCTAGAATTATGTCAACCTATTTGGTAAACATAGTTACAACTCAAAAATGAGATATGTACTCATAACAATCAATTTTCACTTATTAATTTCATAATCCTTGTCACCAAAAATATTCCTTCTTTCTGCTATGCTTGACTCTGGAATTAATAGTTGATTTGCTAAATTAACATTGATGTAACTTTTCTCGTCACTTATGTTGATAACGATATTAATCTCCTTCCCTTGGGTATTCCCTTTTAATATAATTAATCTACAACCTACAGTTGAAAGACCCTTATAGGAAAATGTTCCTTCCTTTGTTTCCAAATTAGACTCCATTTTTATTTCGTCTATAATTTATAAAAAAAATTACTTAAAACTTGTTTTTAGGTATATATTTCAAATTCTTTTGGACTTTATACTTCAAGCCTCCTTTAAAAGTACCTTTTTAATCATTTCTTTTTTTTAATGATTCTTCATAACTCTTTTAATCGAATTTCCTTTTATCCTTAATATTTCACACAATTTGTCACTATCTCACTAAATTTTTTTGTTTTTAATAGACTCCAATGACCTTTTATAATTAAGGAGCCCTCTCTTAACATAATGTATTTGAGATTATAATAATGTATTCCCCTTTCAAATAATTTTGTGACTCTTTATATATATATATATATATATATATATATATATAGAGAGAGATATATATCTATATCTATATAGATAGATATATATATATATATATATATATATATATATATATATATATATATATATATATATATATATATATATATATATATATATATATATATATATATATATATATATATTTTGTTACTCACCTTTATACTTAAACCTTATAAAGTATAAAGTGGTATGCGATTGTTTTTAGAATATTTAGCGATTATGTGAAAAAAATATTCACCCACGATCAAACTATATAGTTGCTTAATAGCAGCAAGGATTTAATAGCATGACCCTTCTATAGGCAGAAGATACCTCGTGATGACATAAACCATTAATGAATAGATATGTTGTTTTAGGACCATCTCTCCCCTAAACAAATGTGTCATTTTAAGGATAGATGCTCCAATGAGAGATGGGTGATGGTAGATATGGTTGCAGGATGGACTAGAGAGGGGGAATGGCCGTAGAAAAAATTGGACAGTGGGCAGTGGTAATCTCGACTTTTTCTAGATGGAGCTGCAGTTGCATTGGGTTGTAGGGACATGCGTTTTTTCTCTTCTTTGAAGAAGGTGGGAATACGCGTTATCCGAATGATTTGACGACGACTGAGGGTGATTTGAGTCATTCGAGGGCAAGTGGTTTGACAGTGGGTTTCACTTGTGGCAGTGGCTAGCTGTTGCGTGTAGCGGGTGGCTCCAAAGATTGTGTGCAGCATGTGTTTGGTAAAGAAGTTGAGCAACGATGAGCATTCTTGAGGGGTGGATGGCCCGACTACTTGACATTTTTTTTCTTTCTTTTTTAATTGAATGATATACTATTTTGTTTTTAATATATAATTGATTTTTTTCAATTTTTTTTAACTCTTATATATATATATATATATATAGATATCCAGGTTTTTTTAATATATTTTTTTTTCTTTTTAACTTTCCTTTTTTTTCTTTTAATTATTTTTTACTATAATTTTTTCTCTCTTTTCTATATATTTATATAATCTTTTTTTTTTATTATTTTTTTCTATAATTTTTTTTTAATAATATTTATTTATTTTATTTTTTTATATCTAATGTACTCTTTAAGGCCTAACAATGAATCTAGAAGAATGAGGATCTCCAACTATATAGCAAAATGTTTGATCGCAATGACAACTACGTTGATGAAAACTTTAATGGCCAATATCAGAGAACGTGGCTTTGATACCACTGTAATGAACAAAGTGTGTATACTTAGCGAAATAATCTTCAAAATACTTCAAAGATGTAAACAATCATAGTGGGACAAGTATTGTATATTGAATAGTGTATAAAAGAATTGATGAGATGATTACAAATGAGGGTGAGGGCCTGCTTGTATACCTAGGCAGGTACCTCTTCACAAAAGGTCATGTCCTTAGGTACATACCTCTTCATTAACTAATTACTAGTTAATTAATCATTATTTATTATTATTATTGTTTACATTATTTGTATTATTTTCTATATGTTTTATTCATAAAAAAAAAAGAAAACAGAAATCCTTAGCATCTGCGGCAACTCCTGGAAGATTCGCGTGGTCTATATATATGTGTGTGTCCTTAGTTTTGGCTTGAAGAGCTATCAACTAATGTGTGAATTATCTA
Organism: Pinus tabuliformis; assembly: GCA_031772625.1. Classification (NCBI taxonomy): domain Eukaryota; kingdom Viridiplantae; phylum Streptophyta; class Pinopsida; order Pinales; family Pinaceae; genus Pinus; species Pinus tabuliformis. The sequence continues at coordinate 1,577,614,296 of CM062820.1, forward strand.
TTGACCATGTCATATTATGGCCTAGTGTGGTCCTTAAATCCCTTGCTGGTTGTATTAGATTATGGATGAAAAGTCAATTTCAAAATCATGGACATTCTCATGCATGCCTAGACATTCTCTCTTTTTTTGTACCACACATTGCTTTTGATCTTTAGAATTTATCATGTACTAGTACATTTTGTTTTAGCTAGGTACTTAGATCTTTATATTTATCTTATGTTGATAGTGTCACTATAGGAGTCACACTAGAACGACATGTATTTTGGGATAACTTGAGCTACAATCAATGTTTGATAGTTATCTTACTATAGAGGAATAAGATAAAAATGTAGGTCTCAGAATTGGCACCACAAAAGTAGAAGTGTTGCAGTGACTGCTTCCATGGGTGACAAGTTCTCTCTCACAAGAAGAGAAAAATACATTGATGGCTACTAGGTGGTAGGCTACTAGAAATCAAATTCTTGATGAGTGGCTTAATGCTTGTTGGAAGGAATTTTTAATAACAACTTCCTAGTCAACATTTTCATCAAAGGTATTTAATGCCCTAGTTATGTTAGTTAGTTGTTGGAAACATTGCTTGATTAGCTATAGTTCATTTCCTTTCTCACTACTCTCTTAGATTTTGATTTTAATGAATATTATATAGTCTAAATGTCATTGCTACACCTAATAGAATTTTCTTATTTGGATTATATGGTTGATTGTTGTTGTCTTATTATTATAGTTGATCCTTCAACATTGAAATATCTAAATCACATTGAATACTTGCAACAGATCGACAACCCCCAAATATATGCATTTGTGTAAGTTATGTCAATACTGCTCACTTTTCAAGCTTTGTTGATGGATTCACTTCACAATTTTGGTGACAAGTTGTTTTAGTATCAATTCAATTTCTATCATTTAAAATAAGCCTCTTTGTGATATGTAATTTCAGGGTTAACATAGTTCCAATCAAATGAGAACTTGATCAAGTTCTCACTTTTTTAGAGGTAGAAAAAATTTAATCATTCGATTTTGAAATGTGTTGATTCAGAATACATATTTTTTTTTAGCATATTTTTTACACTTCAAATTTTCTTAAAGAACTTTTTTTTTCAAATGTTAGTGTTTTTCATATTGAGTTTGAAAAGCATTGACGCAAGCATCCCCTTTTTTTAAGGGGGGCTTAGTTTTACACTTTAAATTTCTCATGTATTAAGTATGGATAATTATTTTTAAAATTTAATGTTTTTTTAATTAGTCATCCTCTTCTTCTTCTTCTTCTTCTTCCCTGAGATGTTTTTTTAAAGGTTTGTTTTCTTTTGTTTTTCTTTTCAATTTTTTCTGTAATGGAATCTTTGTTTTTTTTGCACAATTAAAAAAAAGGTCAATATTTTAAAGTTAGGACTTTCTATATATATATATATATATATATATATATATATATATATATATATATATATATATCGTTAATTAATATTTCAATGTAAATTTGTGACATAATATACGTGTTGAATCTACTTAACTAGGGGATATGTCTCTACGGTTAGGGTCGTCTCATTAGAAGTCGTCGTAGGTAGTCATATAAGTTTTTTTCGTGGGTAATATTTGTGTGACTTGTTTGGAAGGTATCACTTGGTTTTCCCAGTTCACTGTATATCCTTTGCAGGACTTCGAGGAGGATTTCTTTATTCTATATCAGCGTGAAGCTAGAGTTTAAGTGACCACAGGCATTATCAAGTCGTTTTCTTAGTGGTTGGTAGCAGACTCAGACATTTTCAATTATCGATTTCTTTCAAAAGCGACAGGGTGGAAATTTGGAATTTAGGAGGAACTAGTGGAATATTCTAAAGATCGCACTTGAAATGTATCCATCTGGGTGAACCCTCCACATCAACTCCCGGGGATGGAGATGGATGTGACACCTTGATCTCCTAATCTGGTTGAGGCAGTGCTCTATGAGAACATAGATCAAGGATGTGCAGAAACTTTGGACCATTTTGTCAGTTTAGCCACTTTTTCATAATAAGATTTAAATTTCATACAGAATTGTATTAACCCTAGAAGTCCTTATCATATATTCAATCCCTCTAGGGATGGGGGAATTTCACAGGCTGGTCAGGTGAGTAAGGAACCTCCCTTTCAAGTGAAGCAATTGTCTGCTGTGCGAACAAGAATTGGGGAAGGTCTCACTAGTAACTTGAATCAACTTAAGGATGTATGGAATCTGCCAGAAACTTCAAACCTCAAAGGTGGTGAAGTGTTTTCTCAGTTATCAGGCTCGACCGAGGGAGTAGGGTTCTCAGTAGCTTATCTTGTCCCAGAAACCCAAGTATAGTGGTTTTGGCTGAAGGGAAGACACTCGTTAGAGATCCACCTTCAAGTCATACAAAAGATGAAGGATCAAGAAAAAAGTTAAGATTAAATTTCCTAAGGTTAAGGAAAGAGATCAAGCCCTAGTTCTAGGGGAAGGTATTAGATTTGATGAAATTATGGATATTGTTGATAGGGTCTTGGTTGTAAGGATCCAGGGTAGGAAATATTCCTCCACTCATATAAATAAATAGACTCTAGATATATGGGGACATGCCTTGGATGTTCCTCCTTTATTTTTCATTCTGTCTAAAGGGTGGTTCGATTTAAGGTTCATCAAAGAGGAGCACACAATTTGGGTCCTCTCACACCACTGGAATATTGAAATGGCTCCAGTATTATGGAATCATTGGTCTCCCTTGTGTTGGATTAAGGGGGCCTGACCCAGGTTCAGATTTATTCACGCCAACCAACAAAACCCTAACTGCTAGCCCTTTCAGCAACAACCCACACAACGTAGGCTGCAGTCTCACCCGACGCAGTATTGGGGGATGCTAGAACTAGTTTTTTGCATCCAGAGACTGTGTGATGTGTATTCTAAAGCCCTTGTAGCTCAAATCTACCTTCGCTCAGATTTGTATCTTCCTATGGTCCACTACTGCAACTCTATCCAAATGGCTTCCAGACCTTAGCGAAGGTCTACGATCAGGCTTACTAGACCCAAAAGAAGCAGACTAACAATTTTCACTCAGTAAATAACAACCCTGGTTCTACCTTCACGTATATCTACCCATTCCAAATAGTTAGTTTATTAGATCTATCTAATGTCTTCATCAAAATAGTTCATTACTCACTTCATGCATAGATATTAAAGATTCAACAGATTCGCACAAAAAACACACTTTATTTCATAGAAAATAGATCATTAAGCAATAATTCATAAACTTAAACAAATATGAGAACAAAGCATAGGTGCAATAGACTTGGTCCAAAATCAGTATTTATTAGATTTAGCATTCAAATTATAGACTCTTCCACCCTGTGTAATCAGTTGCAGGGGCCTGTGCACTCAGCTGTGGACTTGCCAAGGTCTCTGCACACTTAGATGCAAGAGCCTTCCCCTTTCACCTAAGTATAGGAAGCAGAGCTTTCTTGCCTTAGCACTTTTCCGTTACACTTTTTCTTCACCAAAAGTTATCTATCTAGACTCGCTATGACTCAAATATTTATAGCCTTTCTAATACAATAACATGGCCTACAGCCTATGGGTGAGTCTGAAAACCATCCTATCACTTACCCATATAAGGCGCTAAAGCCCCCTTGACTCCTACTTAGTTGCGCGCTCCGCTTCCACTTTTCGCGGAGACTTTACATTCTTTACAAAATTATACTCAAAAATTAATTAAACTAACCCAAAATTGACCCTAGCCCAACAAGCCCCCAACACAAATATGGTGACTCACTCTCGAGTCACTCAGCTAGCTTCTCAACTTTGTGGTGGAGCTCACTAAAATGCTGCTTCAATGCATTCAGCACTGCAGTAATTTGTACTATAGCCTTCTTCACCTCTTCGACCAGCTTTTTTGTAGTTGGTCGCTTAACCGCAAGCTACATGGTCCTATGAGTCTATTGTAGAGCTTTCAACTTCTCCTGAATGGTCTGAGAAATTTGGCTGGCCTCTTCCATCCAAGGTTGAAGTCGAGCCTTTAACACTAATTCTTTTTTCTACAATTCATGTATGTGTGCCTGTATCAACTTCCCTTCCTGTAGGCGTGTGAAGTGCTGGATTGGCGCCAATGTGCACGCAGTCACCCTGATCTCATCATATTTTTACTAGGCCTCTCTGATTTCTGTACTCAACCTCTATAGTTTTGGTTCCTCCTACAAAATGTCCCATAATTCCATGGCATGGTCAAAAATAAAATCACATCCTTTAACTGCAATCTCCATAGTACTCATATGCTCCTTAATGGTTGCATCACGTTGCTCCCTCACCTCTGGTGGAGTAGTCGGTTGTATCTTTAGCTGTAATTCTTTTATCTTCATCTAGAAGTCAAACATGACTCTGCCTATCTCATCTTTTTATTCATGGATTGCAGTAGCCAATTTGCGGACCTTCGTTGTAGCTACGACGTCTTCCGAAATATGTAATTCTGGGACTAAATTGCATGACTGTGTTATTGTTATTTCTAGGCTCTAAATTTGTGCTTCTATCTCTTCCTTTACTTGCAAATTCATCTAAAAATAGATCCACAATAGTCAAACCATCATAATGTGGAAGCTTCCTTACCTTAGTTGAGACACACTGCAGTGACTTGGTCATCATATTGCAACAGAGTGTAGATACTTCATGAAACCGATTCTACTAGTGTTCAAGATCTTCATCCGAGTCTGAGGTGAAAGAGTTATCCCTATCCCATGCAATTCATCCATTGGTCGTAGGATTGATCCAATCTTCATTTCATGTTGTGATCTTTTATATCTGATCTAGGTCATCATCTTCTTCCATAAAGTCAAAAATAGGTTCAGTATAACGTGATCCTTCAGCAAGGTCTAGTGGTACTACAACCCTGAGCGACTTCCTTTCAAACATCATATTCTTCTTCTTCAAGTTGATTACCGTGTCAATATCAAAATCCCAGTCAATCCCCAGTAGTGCGAGGTTCAGGTTACTATCATCCACTATTTCAATGACCTCAAAGTTAGCTAGCGTGCTTGCACCCTCAATGTCTATCATTACACCATATAATCACCCCATCGGAATAATCTTCTGTTGATTTTCCATGTGCAGCTAAATAGGAGACCACTGCAATGCAGGTCTCCCCATCCTTTCCCATGTCTGCTTAGGCAATATGTTTGCTTCATATCCCAAATCCTAGATTACCCGGTCCATTTCATATTCATCTATCTGCACAGTGGGCCTCATCTCACTCCCCATTCGCTTCTTATGCTTACCAATTTTTCTCACGGTGGGTTGTTCAGCAGGGGTCTTTTCTTTATTTGCACACTTTTTAATTAACTCCTATATCCCTTCTACTACTTTCTTATCATGCAGTAACTTCATACAGGTCTTAAAAAATGTAGCTAATATTGAAGGATCTACCTCTTGTGTCATACTAGTTTCCGGCATTTTCTCCTAGCTTCCTGAGGTGGAGGCCTCAGCGGAGTTCTTCTTTGCTTCCATGAAGGTCTCTTTAGCGTGATTAAGGCCAAAGTCTATTTCTTTCTCATCAGCCTTGCATGCCCACCTGTCAGTCTCAGGCTACTTACCCTTATCTGCACCAATGGCCATACCACTTCTTGTTATTATATTTACACTCTAATCTTCTTTGCGGGGCGGTGCCCTCATCATTTGGATGTTATATGTAGGTTGTTGGGGTTGCGTCTTCTTTTCTTGCATATTTTCCATAAGGATCGGAAATTCCTCTATCACATGGTAAAATTTCCTACAATACTAACATGATGGATGCGTGGGGTTCGGGCAATCTCACGTGAAGTGTACTGCTTCACCACAATTATAGAAAATTATCTTCCCACATCCTCGATCAGCTCTACCCCCTCTTCCTTAGCCTTGGAATCCTCCACGCGCTTCTCTTGTGCCCTGATCCTGAGGCTGATTTTCTGCTTGCATTTAGTATGTAGGGGTTCTATCCATCGTCAGCTCATTACTCCTACAATGGTGTTCATCATGACCTACAGATTTATAGAAATTGCAAAACAACTGCTGAGGGGTCTGTACTTCTATAGTAAATGGCAATTATCAGTCGCATGGTGTCCTGTAACCTGACAAATAGAAAACCATGGTATAGCTCCCACACTCTGCCCAACATTATTCTCTGGTTTTAGGGGAGCAATTCCTCCCCCAATAAGATATCTCTTATAAACTGGGCAATGGTCCTTATCATGCCCATGGCCCTTGCATTTCATGCACCATACTTCAGCGCGCACCTCTGGAAGGGCTACCTTTCCTTTCTTCAGGCTCTGCAAATCCAAGTGTAGGCTTTCCAACTGTGAGTGAATCTGTTGCACTCCAAGGTTTGTATCTTCTATGGGTGAGGATTCCAGCCTCATCACGATTTCTAAGGCTTCTGCTTACGTTGTTATCTTTTGTTGTGACATCAGTAATCCTAAGTGCGACAAGAACGACACTATATAACAATCATGATGTTGGTAATCTATAATCACCATATTGGCTTGCCTGATCAGGAATTTCAACCTTTGATAGAAATCCCAACATGTGTCATCTATATTTGTCGAATTTCTTTAAACTCAATCACTAACTCCACCTCTGACTTAGGATTTCTAAACTCCTTGTTCAGAGCTTGTTGGGTTTCTTCCAACATCGCGATGGGGTTGTTAAAGCGATACTTGATGTACCATGTCAATGCTCGATCTTGTAAAGTTGTGACCAGCTGCGCTTTCTTGATGTTATCATCTATAATCTGTTGTTCCATCCATACAGCTCGTACAACAAACCATAACTATTCGGGGTCTTCGCTTCCTACCCCTTTAAAACCTGGCATCTCCATTGCGTTCGCAATTTTGAATAGTGGAAGTGGAGATGGAGGTGAAGATGTAGACATATGAGGTGGAGTGGACGGATGAGGTATCCTCGAGATACCATGCTTAATTAACTAAACTGCACTTTGCGGTGTAGTCAGCATTGCCCCTTCATCATCACTTGAAGGGTGTTAAATGAGCGGGCTGTACTGTAAGCTTGATCCTTCAATTCTTCTAAAGAATCTCCCACTTCGCATAGCCCCAAACATCAAGGTAACTTCATAACCCTCTTTTCACATAACAACATTTTAATCTAGGTTTTTAATTATTTCAAATACTTACCTCGCGGTCCATTAAAGAGTCTACGTTTCACTTCATTATAGCTGATATATCTATCAATCGTGAACTTAGCCACAAAACTTCCAAGTGCACGATCAATCCAATGATCCATGGCCTGCGTGATATTGCTTCCTGAAACTTCCAGACATTGCACCAATTCCAGAGTCCACATATAGGGTCGTCAAGCCTCCATGTCCCTTGACTATCCGCCAATTTAGACAACCATTCATGTAGTTCATCAAGAAGAAATAGAAGAATGCTTCGGTCTCATTTGTGTATAAATATCTCCATAACCACTGCTCCTTCGATAATTTAGGGCTCATGTTCTCTTGAGCCGAAAACATGTGCACTTTTCGGTCAATCCACTTCTCCATCTCTTTCTTTGTAGGAAACCATTTATCACACATCTCTTAGATAGATCCCGGTCCCAGTAATAGAACCATTTTTTGGCTTAAGGGGGCCTAACCCAGGTTCATATTTATTCACACCAACCAAAAAAACCCTAACTGTTGGCCCTTTCGGCAACAACCCACATAGTGTAGACTGCAGTCTCACCCGAAGCAGTATTGGGGGATGCGAGAACCAGGTTTCTGCATTCAAAGACTATGTGAAGTGTATTCTGAATCCTTTGTAGCTCAGATATGCCTTTGCACAGATCGGTATCTTCTTATGGTCCACTATTGCAACTCTATCCAAATGGCTTCCAGACCTTCGTGAAGGTCTACGATCAGGCTTATTAGACACAAAAGAAGCAGACTCACAACTTTTGCTCAATAAATAACAACCTTGGGTCTACCTTCGTGCAGATCTACCTGTTCCGACTAGTTAGATTATCAAATCTATCTAATGTCTTCACAAAAATAGTTCATTACTCACTTCATGCATAGATATTAAAGATTCAGCAAATTCGCCTATAAAACACACTTTATTTCACAGAAAATAGATCAGTAAGCTATAATGCATAAACTTAAATAGAGATAAGAACAAGGCACATGTGTAATATACTTGGTCCAAAATCAGTGTTTATTAGATCCACTGTTCGAATTACAGACTCTTCCACCCTACGCACCTAGTTGCAGGGGCTTGCACACTCAGTTGCGGACTTGCCAAGGTCTCCCCACACTCAGCTATAAGAGCCTTCCCCTTTTGCCTAAGTACAGGAAACAAAGATTTCTTGACTTAGCACTTTTCCCTTACACTTTTTCTTCACCAAAAGTTATCTATCTTGACTCGCTATGACTCAAATATTTATAGCCTTTTTATTACAATACCATGGCCCGTGGCCTATGGGTGAGTCTCAAAACCATCCTATCACTTACCCATACAAGGGGCTAAAGCCCCTTTGACTCCTACTTAGTTGTGTTCTCCACTTCCACATTTCGTGGAGACTTTATATTCTTTACAAAATTCTACTAAAAATTTGATTAAACTAACCCAAAATTGACCCTAGGGACCCTATCCCAACACCTTGTTTGATCCATAAAGAGAGCAACTAGGGACAGACCCAATATGGGTCATATTACCAGGCCTTCCTCTTTAATTATGGTTTGAGGATGTTTTTCATTGTATAGGGGAATATCTTTGGAGATATTTGGATTATAACATATCTTATTTGGAGATAGGGAGAATGTCCTTTGCAAGGGTGTTTATCTATCTAGATACGAGGGAGGATTTGTTGGCCAACTTGGTCCTATATTACAGGGGATATGTTCATCACCAAATCCTAGATTACGAAGGTGTACCTTTTAGATTTTTGTCATTTTCATGAAGTTGGGAATGTATAAAAATAATTCCCATTGATTTTTAAAGAGGACAGGGGAGATGGTGGGGAAAAGGAAGGTTATATGGAATTAGGAGGTTCAATGACTATGAGGAATATTGCCTCTACAAAAATCTCTCATCAAATTTTAGAATGATTTGGAAAGGACAAACCTGCCAGAGGTGCAAGTTTAAGACAAGTTGAGCAAATAGAGAACCTATGAAAGGAGGGTTGAAGGATGGGGTATCATGCAACCTGTAGAAGTTCCTTGTAGATTCAAACTGATTATGTAATTTTCTAAAACAAAATACTTGAATCGACTCTACTCATCAACAAAAATCATTAATCGATCGATAAATCACAACATAAACATTAGACAAGATTAATCACATATGCTCAGAGATTTATCTAAGGGGAAACATTTATGCTCAAAACCCCTTCCTATTTGTATATTACATCAGATCAGAAAAATAGAGAAGAAATACAATTCTTCTTCAACGTGAACAATCTCTGCACAAGTATAATCTATCTCACTACCTCACAAGATAACTCTGGCCAATACTTAGCCAATTTTGTTGCCTGCAAGATCCTATTTACTTGTGTTTTTTCTCAAGTAATTAGCCTCCTATTAATTAAGGAAATCCCCATCCTGAATTGTGTAATCCCTATAGGTCCTTCTCTGACTGCATGCACCACTTGTACAACTCGGAAAATTAAACAACTGATAGTACATTTCCCTTGAACCTCATTATCAATTGGGTAAGTCGTATTTCATGCATGCATGAGTTAATTATGGCTGATTTATCAGTTAACTGATTGAACACTAAATTTACACCCCACTACTATACCTCCTACTAGTTCCTCCAACAGTTGGAACTAGTTAAATCGAATTAAACTATTACAACTCAAATTAAACTCAACCTAGGCTCCTAAAATTTAGGAAGCACTCTACATGACTCAAGTTAGGCCCTCAAGTCGAATTAACTTAACCAAATGAGTGAAACTAACTTAGTTAACTCATATAAGTTGTCTTGTGATGTGGAATTACAATTTTCTCCTAATTTAATTCAAGGGAAAATTAAATCAATATTTTCTTGTTGCCATTTTCAACACTCCCTCTCAACAAGAAAGGGATTCACATCTACCCCGGTCCAGCACCTTTGGAATGTATTGCATGCACACTTCTCATTGTTGTTGTTGCTATTGCAACATATGCATCTAAAAATCATCCAAAAGTAAATAAAAATAATCATTTGATCAATCTGCAATTGTTTACTGGGAAAATTGTGTTGTTGTTGACTCTACTACTGAGACTCTTGCTTTGTTGTCAACACTGCTCTGCACTCCTCAATATCTAACTAACATTGATCCTCCTTCTATTGAATATTATGGCCCCCCTAGCAAGGTAATGATCCATGAGACAAAAACACCTCAATGGACCCTGCCCAAATTTTTGAAACTCTTTGAACTATTGCTTCACACCGCCCCACCTTACACCTAGAGATATGGCTGCATGTTCTCCCTCTACCTACTTAGCTCAAAATTTACCCCTACTAGAGTTCTCTCTTTGAGTGGATGTTTCCACTCTATCTCATCTCTTCTTCTCCAATTATGGCTACTCCACAACTTGTTAAGGTTTCTTCCGAGGCTCTATTTTGAGAGGTAAATTATGCTCCCACTCAACCACAAAGTCTGTAACATTTTCCTTGCTCCTCAAGGCTTTGCATGCATCTTCTACCTCAAGTTCATATAGGTTCTTGACTCGCACACTAGTCTACTTCACCTGTCCCGAGGTGATGTTTCTAAGGAAAACCTTTCCTTTGCTAAATATCATAGTGTAGCAACGGTCTTCCAATACTATGACAGAAACAAGATTCTTATTTAGACCTGGAATAAACATCACATCCTTGAGTATAAGAGGGGTGCCAAACTCCCTCTGGAAAATTAACTATACCATGCGCTTTATACCTCCCGTTGTCTCCAAACTTAATGTTATCCTTGAGGCCTTTCTCCTCCAAGTCACTAAAGAGATATTTATTTCCCATCATATGGAGTGAGGCACCGCTCTCGAGAAACCACACGCTTCCCATTATTGTGCTTTCCATGCATGAAATGAGAGTAAAATTAAGCTTGCAATCTGAAGTTAGAGCTTCACCTATTATTTATATTGTAGGCTCCTTCTTTCTTGCCTTCTTCTGTCGACATTTCATGGCATAGTGCCAAAATTCATGATAGTGAAAGCACTTGATGTTGGACAAATCTTTATTTTTTCCCTCCTTGCCTTGGGACTTCTTTCCCTTGGCTTTATTTCCTTTGCTAAATAATGCAAGGTCCTCTCATCTTATTTGTATGAGGTCCCATGTCAATTGTCCCTCCTTATTTCTTCCTGCACTAGATTAGACCATAACTGCTCCCAAATAGGTAGTTTTTCTCTACCATTCACAGAATCTTGATAATTGTGTCAGCTCTTGGGAAGACCCAATAGAGCTAGAGCTTCCAAATATTCTTCATGGACATTCACACCAACCATGCCAAGTTCATCATGACACTGTGTAAACTTTCTCAGGTACTGCAAAATTGTGTCATTCTTTTGCATCATGATTATACGAAGCTTTTCCTTCAGTGCCAGTTTCTTGTGGTCACTATTGTTCACAAACAATTTTTTCAATGTCTTCCACATAGCGAATGGAGTTTCTTTCCCATGGATATTGAGACTATATGATCTCGAACTCCCTCCAATAGGATTCTCTTCACTTTAGCCACATCCTTCTTCCACTGAGTGAGATCCTAGGCATCATATGTTGGGGGTTTTACTACATCTGTCTTGATGTAATCTAGTAGCCTATTATCATCTAATACCACCTTCATATTGATCTTCCATGCCACAAAATTTTTGGTGCCTTCCAAATCATACTTGAGCCTGAGTCTAGTGGAAGTCATCTTCTCAGTCTCGAAGAAAACCTGCAACACTGATCTTGTAATTCGAACCTCTTTCACAAACATCGAATTCTCTTATATTCTATTGTGATTCCTTCTCTGATACCATGTAGAAATTCCTTTTATATTCAAACTGCTTATGTAATTTGTTAAAACAAAAAACTTGAATCTACTCTACTCATCATCAGAAACAATGAATCGATCGAGAAATGACAACATAAAAATGAGACAATATTCAATCACATGTGTTCAAATATTTATCTAAGGGGAAATATTGTTGCTCAAACCCTTTCCTATCTGTATATTGCATTAGATCATAAAAGTATAGAATAAATGCAATGCTTGTTCAACCTAAACAATCTCTACACTAGTATAATCTATCTCACTGCCTCACAAGTTGAATTTTTCCAATACTTAGACAATCATGTTGCGTTCCAAACTCATATTTCCTTGTAGTGTTGCTCAAGGAATTATACCCCTATTAATTAGGGAAATCCCCATCCTAAATTGTGCAATCCCTATAGGACCTTCTCTGACTGCATGCAGTACCAATACAACTCGGAAAATTATACAACTAATAGTACACTTCCCTTGAACTTCAATCTCAATTGGGTAACTCATATTTCATGAATGCATGAGTTAATTATGGTTGATTTATCAGTTAACTGGTTGAAGACTAAAGTTTCACCCCACTGTTAGACCTCCCACTAGTTCCTCCTACAGTTGGAACTAGTTTAACTAACTTTAACTCTGTTTAATTGAATTAAACTATTACAACTCAATTTAAACTCAACCTAGGCTCCTAAAATTTAGGAACCACTTTACATGACTCAATTTAGGCCCTCACCTCGAATTAACTGAGCCAAATAAGTGAAACTAACTTAGTTAACTCGTACAAGTTGCTTTATAATGTGAGATTACAATTTTTTCCTAATTTAATTCAAGGGAAAATTAAATCAGGATTTTCTTGTTGCCATTTTGAACACATCCTCTTATCAAATAGGTATTCCTTCCTTTAATCCCCCTTATACGTGTATCATTTTATCTATGGATTATGTCTATATTCCCATGTCTATTTCTTCTTCTACTTCTAGGGTATTTGTTTCAACACAAAATTTTGGGGTACTATCCTGCCCAATAAACTCCATACTTGTATGTTTCCTATCTCTCGTTCCATACTTATCTATGTTAATTGTGTGGAAATTCCCTATATATTCAAATTGATTATGTAATTTTCTAAACCAAAATACTTGAATCTATTCTACTTATCAACGGAAATAATTAAACGATCAAGAAATCACAACATAAACATGAGACAAGATTCAATCACATATGCTCAAATATTTATCTAAGGGAAAGAGACTGCTCAAAACCCCTTCCTATTTGTATTGCATTAGTCAAAACATAGATAAGAAATACAATGTTTTCTCAAGCTCTAGCAACCTCTACACTAGTATAATCTATCTCATTGCTTGCCAGACAAGATTTGTTCAATACTTAACCAAATACTTAACCAAATCTAAGCTTGCCCAAATCTATATTTCCTTGTGTTGTTCCTCAAGGAATGAGCCCCCTACTAATTAGACAAATTCCGAATTAGAATTGTGCAATCCCTATAGGCCCTTATCTAACTGGATGCACCACTTGTACAACTTATATAATTACACAACGGATAGTAAACTGCCCTTGAACTCCAAACTCAACTGGGTATCTTGATTTTGATGCATGCATGAGTTAATTAAGGTTGATTGATCAGCTAACTCGTTGAACACTTAAGTTGCAACCCACTGCTAGACCTCCTGAAGGTTCCTCCAACTGTTGGAACTAGTTTAACTGACCTTAACTTAATTTAACTGAATTAAATTGTTACAACTAAAATTAACTCAACCTAGGCTCCTAAAATTTAGGAATCATTGTACACAACTCAAGTTAAGGCCTCAACTCGAATTATCTAAGATAACTAAGAGCTAACAACTTAGTTAACTCATTCAAGTTGTCTTGTGATGTGGAATTTCGATTTTCTCCTAAATTAATTCAAGGGAAAATTAAATTAGGAATTTCTTTCTGCATTTTCAACACTCCCTCTTAGCAAGAAAGGGATTATATGCTACCCCAATCCTACCTTTATGGAACTCGAATTTGCTTCTTGACAACGTATTTGTCAAAATATCTGCATCATGTTCCTCTGTAGGAATGTACTCCAACAACATGATTCTCATCTATACACAATCTCGTAGATAGTGATATCAGATGTCGATATGCTTGGACTGATCATGAAAAATTGGATTCTCAGAGAGTTTTATACAACTCTAGTTATCATAGTAAATCATTGTAGGATTCATCATCTAACCAAATAACCCAACAAGGATATTTCTCATCCAGATAGCCTCACATTTTGCTTGTTTAGTAGCCATGTACTCTTCCTCTGTTGAGTTGAGTGCAACAGATCATTTCTTCCTACTGTACCAATAAATTGTTGCTGACCCAACACTGGAAATTCCTCTTAATGTGCTCTTCTTGTTTGATGGACTACTCACCCAATCTACATCTATGAAGCCTTGCATCTTCACTCCCTTTATATGCCTATACCAAAGACCAAACTAAGTGGTGCCTCTGAGGTATCTCAACACGTGCTTTTCTTCCTGTAGATGGTAGCCTCCACTACTTCACCTGAAGTAGTATATTCCTTCCTCTAATTCCCTGCTACAAGAGTCCCCATGGGTTTGTTGCTCTCCATGTGGAAATTATTTAGTATATCATTGGAATACTTTCCTTGAGCAACAAACATTTCCCCATCTCCTTGCCATACTTCCATACCGAGGAAATAATGCATGAGCCCTAGGTCCTTCATCTCGAATTCTCTTGCAAACTCCTATTTGTAAGACTTGATCAGCTTCTCATCACTGGTTAAAATTAAATCATCGACACATAATACTATAATAAATAATTTACCTTCAACAACAATATGGTAAAGGTTTGTATTTTCTTCACTTTTGGTGATGCCTAACCTAATGAGATAATTATCAACTTGTTTCAATTCATAGAATGCTCACTTGAGTCTGCACACATGAGACTCTTTGTCGAAGGTCTCAAATACTTTTGGCTACTCAATGTACACCTCTTCCTCAATCACTTCATTGAGGACTATTGTCTTCACATCCATATGATGTATCTTCCAACCCATCTGTGCAGTAAGAGATAGAATTGATTTGATTGAAGAGTACCTTGCAACTGGAGAAAATTTCTCCCCATAGTCAATTCCCTCCACTTGAGAGAACCCCTTGGCCACAAATAGGTCCTTGTGTTTCTTGATACTTGCATATGTTGCTTGCTTCACCTTGTAGATCCACCTGGAACCTATCATTGACTTGTCCTCTGGTCTTAGGACCACTTCCCAAACATTGTTTCTGATAATGGATTCATACTTCTATACCATGGAATCAACCCATTTTGGTTGCTACATTCCTTCCTCGAATGAGGATGGCTCAGTCTCTACAAGCTCACTCATCAGAGCCATGTAGCCAATGTACTGATATGGTGACCTCCTCTGCTTGCACTGTGGTGTGGGTGCTCCCACATTCTCTCTAGCATCATGCAATAATATTTCATATTCTCTAGTGCACTTCCTTCCATATTTGGATGTCTCTGCTTGAGTGGAAGTCTCCACTCTCTCTACCTATGCTTGTGGCTGATCCACAACTTCCTGAGGTTCCTCCTTTGGAGCCAAAAATATCCTGCTTTAAATGAAACTGAAGATCCCTCTCAAGGTAACACCTCATTTCCTTCTCCTCATTAGACTTAACATATCTTCTGAAAATTGTTATCCTGAGAGATGGAAAGTACACACGGTAGTTGTGAGGTGTATCATTCTACCCCAAAAATATTCCCAACTCAGCTGTATGCTCTAGATTTTTCCTTGAATCCTTGGAAAGATTAAAGTAAACTAATGATCCAAAGATCCAGAAGCATGACACATCTGGTTTATTCCCTAAAAAATATTCCTCTGGTGTACTCATGCCAAGAATCTTGGGAGGACTCTTGTTCTGCAAATAAGTAGTTGTGTTTCATGCTTCAGCCCACAAGTGTAGTGGTAGGCTCTGATCATGCAACATGGCCCGTGAAACTCCCACAATACTTATGTTCTTCCTCTCAACCACCCCATTATGCTATGGTTTATGAGGTGTTGTCAACTCTCGTTGAATTCCTTCTTCTGCACAGAGTTATTAAATTCATTCGACACATATTCTCCACCATTGTCTCTCCTGAGAGCCTTCACTTTTCTGTCATTCTCTTTCTCAACAAGTTCTTTAAATTCAACAAATTTGGAGAATGCCTAGCATTTCTTCTGCATGAATAAGATCCAACACTTCTAGGAGAAATCATCTACAAATATAACATAATACATGTTCTTAGTCATGGAGGCTGTCGAGAAATGTCCACACACATCCGAGTGAACTCTATCAAGGATTTCTTATGATTTAATATCCCTCTCATTGAAGGTGGCTTTCGTGTACTTCCTCATTGTACACCCTTTGCATGTATCTCTCTGCTCCAGTGCACCCTTGAGAAGTCCTGTAGAAATATGTTGCATGATATTCAAGGCTCCATGGTGTAAATGGCCCAATACTCTATGCCATAATTCACTGATGTCTCGGCTCTACACCTTCTCTGCTTTTGTGTTGAATGTTGCACAGTCTTCTACATCCAATTTGTAGAGGTTCTTCACCTGAACCTCGAGCTACTTCACCTATCTTGTGGTGATGTGTCTAAGGAAATTATTTCCTTTTCTAAATATCACATTGTAGCCATGGTCTTCCAACATAGCAACTGAAACAAGATTCTTCTTCAGACCTAGAACATACATCGCATCTTTTAATTTGAGAGGGGATCGAGACTCCCTTTGAAAAGTAGTTGTACCAATACCAGTGACACTATACCTTTCATAATCTCCCATTTTGATGTGCATTTCGAGTTCCTTCTCCACCAAGTCATTGAATAATTATCAGTTTCCCGTCATATGGAATGAGGCTCAACTATCCAGATACCACACACTACCCATCACAGTGCTCACCATACAAGTGATGGGGGTGAAATCAATTTTTAATTGTGAAGCAAGAGCTTCACCTACCACTCCTCATGAGGGCTTCTTACTTGCCTTCCTATGTGGAAACTTCATGGCATAGTGTCCCAGTTCATGACAGTGAAATCACTTGATCTTCGACAAGTATTTCTTCTTGTCGCTCTGACTGGAATCCCCTTTGGATTGGGATTTCTTCCCTTTATTTTCCTTTCCATCTAAGGCATAGTTATCCCCATCATCATGCTTAAATGAGGTATTGTCTCTAGTGTTCCACCTTATTTCTTCTTGCACTACGTCGAACCATAATCGCTCCCAATTTTGTATATTCTCCCTAACATTTATCGAATCCTAGTAGTTATGCCATCTCTTAGGAAGGCCTAAAAGTGTTAGGCTTACTAGATCATCTTCTAAAACTGTAATAGAAACACTCCCAAGCTCATCCCAACATTGGGTGAACCTGCTCAGGTATTGTGGTATTGTGTCACCCTTCCCCATCTTGACCTTTTGAATCTTGTCCTTCAGTGCTAGCTTCCTGTGGTCATTTTCATTCTAAAACAAGTCTATCAAGGCTTTCCACATTACATATGGGGTCTCCTCCTTGTGGATATTCGAGATAATATGATCTCGAACTCCTTCTAGTACGATCCTCCTTTCCTTTGCCACACATTTCTTCCACTTTGCCAGATCTTGATTATCATTTTTTGGAGGCTTAGGAATATCATTGTCTATGAATTCCTTCAACCCATTATCTTCCAACACTGCCTCCATATTTTCCTTCCAAGCAATATAAATCGAGCTACCTTCAAGGGCATACTCAAGTCTCAATCCATAAAACGACATCCTGCTAGCTCTGAAGAATGATACTACAAATTCGACTCACCTGCAAATACAAACTCGAATTATTATATTCTATTATGATTCCTGCTTTGATACCATCTAGAAATTCCTTATAGATTCACATTGCTTTCGTGATTTTCTAAAACAAAAGAGTTAATCTATTCTACTTATCAACATAAATAATTAAACGATCGAGAAATCACAACATAACCATGAGACAATATTCAATCACGTATGCTTAGAGATTTATCTAAGGGGAAAGAAACTACTCAAAACCCCTTCCTATTTGTATTGCATTAGTCAGAAAGTAGAGAAGAAACGCAATGCTTGCTCAAGCTCGAGCAACCTCTACACTAGTATAATCTATCTAACTCTTCCTAGACAAGCTCTTGTCAATACTTAACTAAATCCAAGCCTACCCAAGTCCCTATTTCCTTGTGTTGTTTCTCAAGGAATTAGCCCCCTGTTAATTATGAAAATTCCCAATTAGAATTGCACAATCCCTATAGGCCCTTATCTAACTGCATGCACCACCTGTACAACTTGCATAATTATACAATTGATAGTACACTTCCCTTGACCTCCAGTCTCAACTGGGTAACTTGAATTTCATGCATGCATGAGCTAATTGGTCAGTTAACTGGTTGAACACTGAAGCTACACCCCATTGCTAGACCTCCTACTAGTTCCTCCAACAATTGGAACTAGTTTAACTAACCTTAACTCAATTTAACTGAATTAAATTGTTACAATTGAAATTAACTCAATCTAGGCTCCTAAAATTTAGGAATCATTGTACACAACTCAAGTTAATCCCTCAACTCGGATTAACTAATCTGACTAAGTGATAATGAATCAATTAACTCATTAAAGTTGGCTTGTGATATGGAATTTTGATTGTATCCTAATTTAATTCAAGGGAAAATTAAATAAGGAATTTTCTATTGCATTTTCAACAAATTGACGATTCCTCGGATTTGGACAAGGGTCATAGATATAATCTCACATCTCTGTCCAAATCCTCTAGTGGACCTGTAAACCTATCTGGACCTAGGAAAGGAATAGGCCCCCTTTCCCCATCCAGGATTCCAAAAATATCTTGTGGGCATCAATTTCAATCTATAAATCCATTAGTTGGGTCTGTCAAGATATTGCAACTAGGATACAATTATCATTGGAAGGGGTACTTAGAAAAAGGAACACCTCATTTTTTTATGAATCATGAAGTGGCTCTCTCTCAACAGCTGAGGATTAGTTAGCCCCTCCAAGAAGCTATATTTGAAGAACTTGATCATGTCAAACAATATCAATATTATCTTCCTATAGGAAACATTTGGTTCTAGCAATGATGTTGAGCACATTTTGGAAGGATTATGTAAGAACTAGTCATTTTTTGCAATTGATGCGAGGGGACATTTAGGGGGTGTGGCTATTGGTATAAATTGTAGAATTGTGAAGTTTATTAATGTTTGGGGATATCATGTTGTTGTTGCAGCATATATGTTTTCTAAAGAATTTGGATTTCATTTTAGGATAGTCAATATTTATGGTCCATGCCATGATAGAGAAACTTTTTGGAACGATCTTATGGATAAATTATTTATGAAGTTTGATTACCTAATTTTTTGGGGGATCTAAAATTCTCCTTTTGAATGGCTTAATTTTTAGGGGATCATTCTCATATGGACTCTCTCTTGAATTACTTTTCTCATTTACTTAACTCCCACAAGCTAATTGAAATTGACATGACTAGGATCATGCCTACCTGGAGAAATTGGTGGGGGGGGAAGTTATTATTGCAAGAAGGTTGGATCGATTCTTGATTTGGGAACCCCTCTTGGAAAACTTCTCTCATTTCAGACAATGGGTAGGATCGGGGTTTGTCTAACCATCATCCTATATACATGGAACTAGCTAGTCATATTAGGAAACCTAAGGCTCCCTTTAAATTTAACATGGCCTAGTTAAAGGAGGAGGCATTTAGAAATTTGATAGTGGATAATTGGTGCCCTTGTGAATTTAGGGAGGACTGGTTGATTGTGTCACAGTTTAATGAAAATATTAACAAGATAAAAATGAATACTCTGGAGTGGTTTAAAGGAA
The DNA here is from genome assembly GCA_031772625.1 of Pinus tabuliformis. Lineage (NCBI taxonomy): Eukaryota > Viridiplantae > Streptophyta > Pinopsida > Pinales > Pinaceae > Pinus > Pinus tabuliformis. Next base: position 1,577,634,146 of record CM062820.1, read on the forward strand.
AAAGGTTGAGAGATGCGAAAGATCTAAAAAATATTAAAGATGAATTGGAACAACTGAAGAAGCCTGGTGGTGGGGGTTATGTATCAAATGAATCAAAATTGCATCTCATTCATTTAGAGATGGCCAAAAGGAGATTATTTGAAGCTAAATAGGAAACATGGAGGCTTAAAATTAGGGCGATATGGCTACAATTTGGGATGATAATACAAAAAAAAATCAACAATATGGAAAGGGAAGGAAAGCCATTAACACCATTTGGTCTCTAAAAGATGCATCTAAAGTCATGGTTTCAAAATTTAAGGATTTGTATAGGATGGGTGTGCAAAATTTTCAATCTCTTTTCACTACTCCTAGGGAGGCCACCGTAGTTGAGATTATGAATATTGCTCAAGTTTTTCCTAGATTTGTTAGTAAGGAGGAAAATGAGGACTTAATGCTATCAGTGCTATCTAGAGAAATGGAGGTAGTATTACATTGGTTTAAGAAGGATAAAAGCCATGGGCTAGATGGATGGCCTATTGAATTATTTCTTATTTTTTATGGGTTACTTGGATATAATTTGTTAAAATTCATCAAGAAGCTTCAGACCTCTGGTAGATGTATGGAGCCTTCAATTCCACATTTATTGCACTCTTCCCAAAAGCTAACAATCAAAATTAATTTGAAGGCTATAGGCCTATTTTGTTTTGCAATGTTACATACAAGATTATTTCAAAAATTATTTCCAACATAATCAAACCAATTCTATCTCATCACATATCAAGGGAGAAATTTGCCTTCCTAGAGGACCGTCATATTCATTAAGCTATTGTGGTTGCATAGAAGGGGTTACACATTTGAATACTAAAAATTTTAAAGGTTCGATCCTAAAAATTGATTTGTCAAAAGAATTCAACAGGGAAAACTGGATTTATTATAATGATGCTTACTCATCTGGATTTTCAAATTAATTTTATTAATTGGATAATGTGTTATATCACATCTGTTTCCTTTGAGATCTTGATCAATGGAGCTACTTCGGATTATTTTTCATGCTCAGAGGGGAATTCATCAAGGATGTCCATTATCCCCTCTCCTCTTCCTATTGATCATGGAAGTACTGAGTAGATTAGTCAAGGATGAAAAAAGAAGAGGTATATTAAAGGGTGCAACTGTGGCAGGTGAGATCTTTCTTACACATCTTTTATTCATAGATGATGTCCTTATCTTCCTCGATGGATCATGAGGTGAATCTATTTTGCTTAAAGAATTATTTGGTTTATTTTTCAAGGCGACTAGTATGGTGTTAAATAACCTAAAATATACTCTCACCGCAATCGGGTGTTCCGAGGATGAGATTAACTTTTCCAACAGATTGTTCCCTTTTCAATTCAAACCTTTTGATGAAGGGATAAAGTATATCATTTTTCAGCTTAAACAAAATGACTATAAAAAAATTTGAATAGATGTGGTTGGTAGCTAAAATTGAGTACTCGCTAAAAATTTGGATTCATAAGTGGTTGTCCCATGCAAGTAGATTTGTTCTTATCAAATTGGTCCTTGAAGCCATGTCAGTGTTCTAGATTCACTATCCTGGATCCCCAAGGAAATTTTGAATATTGTACAGAGGTTATGTTGTGGCTTCCTATGGCATAGATCGAAAGAAGGTTGGAATTTTTCCTGGGTCAGATGGAATAGAATTATATTTCCTAAAAAGTGGGGTGGTTTGGGTATTAAAAAAATATTTTTTTCTCTCAAGATTCGGTAGAAATGGTGGGATGGAGATTAATTACAACTAGCAATCTTTGGACAGAAGTTGTTTCCAGGAAATATATATACCCACTTTCTACAAAAGATTTGATTCAGAATCATAATAAGTATAGATCTAATATCTCAACGATTTGGAAATTCATTGTAAAACCCTTCAATATTATTGATTCTGGTCTATCCTAGTGTATTAGAGCTGGTAATCGTGTTCGTATAGGGGTTGACCCATGGTTTAGATGTAGTAATCATCATATAATTCCTCTGGATTTGGTAGATTTTTTTTACTTCTCATGGGATCAAATTTTCGAAACAAATTATGAATATGGAACACTCTTCTTTATGGGGTCAGTGTTATTTAACAACCTAAGAATTGGATATTCCTAATCAGTGGCAACATTTTTGGGTTTATTTCACTAATGCACTTTCTACATCTGATATTTGAATACATGATTGGGAGGATGAAATTTTGTGGGTACACTACAAACAAGGTATTTATACACCTAAAGTTGGATACTTATAAGTTTATGCCACAAAAGAACCTGAAATGCACTCTTGGTGGTGGAAGCACCTATCAAAATTAAAGAGTCTACCTAAAGCTAGAATTTTATTATGGTGTATGTTGCAAAATAAGATACCCACAGGAGAAAACTTTAAAAAGAGATCCTTCTGTTATCACAAAATCACTACTGAGGGCTGCAACCAAGCAAGATTTCATGTAACTCTTTCAACCAAACTTTAGACCAAAGATTAGCCTCTTTGGTCAGAGAGGGCTCTCTCACAAACTCTTGATAAAAATCCTTCACTACAACAGATGGCTAACTCTTTACTCATTCATGAAAACAAAAGCTGGTTGGATACATATCAAACTGGTCCTCATTGGGCTATGGAGTCTCATACACTAAGTAAGCAAGAAAAACATAGTCATTTCATGGAAGTCAAGGCTCTTTGCATTAAATGTTCAAACATACTCCACAAAAACCACAGCTTGCCAAACACACAGGAAGTCAGAGCATAAGATATGAATTCTGAGTGATTGTGCTATAACAAGGCTGTAAAAGAACATATAATATAAAACACCACCATTATATTTGAACAACATAATCCATCGAGAATCTTGAGAAGAAATCAACACTGTTTTACTATTACTGTAACAAGTCTTACATTGGCCCAAATAACTCTGTTTTTGTATAAAATGTCCAACCTTTTTTACATCAGAGTCATTTCTATATATAGCAAAACCAAAATACTACTACCTGAGACTCCTCAACAAGCATGAAGGGAGCTCGGAATCCTATCATTAATTATCTTATCCATATCTAAACAAACTAATTAATTACAAAGGTATTGCGCTGTGAAAACAGAGGGTTCCATTCCCATTGAAACTTCAAGTCTATCTCCTCGTGTGCATTGATGCTCTCTTGAAATTTGACACCTGTATCACTTCAATGATAGCCGAGCCATGCTGGAAGAACATTCACTGAATGAGCAGTTTCGGATGCCTGATATGTGGATGATTCATCAACTGATAAGAATCTGTGCCCTATGTTCACGGTCTCTGCCTCCCATTAGTCTTCATGCATTAAAGATTATGCTTCAAGCCATTTAATCCTTTAATAATCACGCATGATAGAAAAAACCTTATGATCTGGCCACCTTGTAAACTGAACAGGTGTACCACTCAAAATCTCGGTAACCCTACCAGAACCCTAAAAATTCGGATATAAAGTGAAAACTTTTAACAAAAGACAAAAATTTCACCTTTTCCTTAAATACTCACACCTGTCACCTTTTAAACATCTGAATGGCTTTATATAATCTCCATGCTAGCCTCGAGTCATCCCTTTAAGATTCGCTGACCTCAGCATCAATCTCAAATTTTTCACATAAACAGTCATCTACAGCAGTTTCGTAGCGCGCTACGAAACTGCTGTAGGTAATCAAAACTAAGCATATGAACCTTAAAGCAATAATGACTTAACTCTGTGATTTCTTCAGCTATTTTACACAGGTGTAAGGACTTCAAAAAGTTTCAAAAAGTTTCAAAACGATGATAACCAAAATTTACCAAAACTTGGAAGGCATATTTTCCCTTGGATTAATTAGCTAGTTTGCCTAGCTTCATCTTCAAACTGCTAACTTCTTCCTTTAAAACCTTGTTTTCTGCTCTTAGGCTTGTATTCATCTGTTTCATGATTTTTGCCTGCTTCAGAGCTGGCACCGTCCACACATATGCATCAGAGACTGAGTCAGTTTGACTCATCAAACTTGTTCTGCCTTTCATTACAACCTTTTTATAATTTGCATATCTTACTGCCCTTTCCTTAGAAACATTTTTAATCTGAGGTATTTCTTCTTTTGTTGTTCCAGCTTGTTTCTTGATAGCAATAACATTTCCACCTTGAGTGATGATAACCCTATTACCCTTGTTCTTACTTTTGGCTGCTTGAACTATTCCAGTCAAAACCTCAAGTACCTCTGTCCTAGGCACTTCTAAAGGTGCCTTCTCTTTCTGCGCTTTCTCCACTTCTTTGATTTGCCTTCTTGTGACTGGTCTACGTGGCTTAAAAGCATATTCTTTACTAGGCTCTTCAAATTTCAACCTTTTAGAAGCCCTTGATTTTTTAGAACTTTCGGGTGAAGACTGAGTGAGGTCAATATGCATTGGCTGCACCGGGTGATCTTGCTCAAATTCTATTGGTTCAATCTGTATTGGCTGATCTTGCTCTAGTTCAATGGCTTCAAGTAAGTCATTTAAACTACCTTTTGAAATAGGGCTTTCTTCCACAGTAATTGACTTACCTTTCTCTTTGTTTAGTTGACCTCTGGTTCTCACCCTTGAAATTTTTTCAACTTCACTTGATTTAGCTTCATCCTTCTTTTTCTGAATCTTCTGCTTTGATGACTGAGGTGTTTCCTTAGATGATGACTTAGGAGTTTCCTTTTCTGATACTTTAGATGTCTCCTTAGATAATGGCTTAGGAGTTTTCTTCACTGATGATTCAGGTGTCTCTTTAGCTGCCACAGACTTCTCTGATTTCCTTGACTTAGTTTTAGGCTTCTTTTGGTCTGTCACTTCTCTCCTAAGTTCAGCCAAAGTAGGTTCTTCACTCCTTTCTTCCCTTTCTCTCACAGGCAATGGAGTGAGGCCTGTTTTGCTTGGGAAGCCGGCCATAAACACAAATGAATCCCAATCTCTGCCAATCTTTTGTAAACTATCCAACACCAGCAACTTTACTAGACCGTGATGAAACAGGGATGTTTCACAACCATCTTTCTTTAACTGAATTTTATCACACATTTTGCTAATGCTTCTGAACAAATAGAAAGGTATGTCTATTGAAACCTTACCTGTGAAATGTAACAAAAGTTTGAAGTGGTAGGAGTAAACTTTATTGTACCTACCCTCGCATGTCAGGTATTTCTGGATGCATGTGAGGAGCGTAGCATAATGTTCTTTTATATAACTCCTTGGCACCGCTTTGGTGAGGTTTTCATCTACATAAGGTTCCTTCAAAAACTCTTTACAGGGACTCATGTCGAACTTGAAGTTTTTGAACCATTCTTGGCCACCCCTCGGAATTTCAGTGACAGTGGAAATAACTTCAGGAGACACAGGAAACTCTAACATTGCCACCTTTGAATTCAGTCCAGTAAAATTTAATGCGAAAGCCTTCGTCACCTCTGCATGTCCTCCCTTCAATTTTTCGCAAAACCTCCAGCAACCAGCATTTCGAAAGGCTCTTGCTACACCTTCATCCCTGAGAGCAACATCTAACCCCTCAGGCTCTGTCCTCACACACTTACCGGATCGATGTTCCCTCTTTTCCATCTTGCTTTGAATATTTTCACACAGGGAACTAATGGTAGCTGTAGCGCGAAAACAAACTCGACTTTGGAGTGCAGGCTCGCTTGAAATGATCCCTTTAAATAAGAACTTGGGCTTCTCATACAGCAATCATGTTTACACATTATGAAAAACCCATTATGATATAACCATCCCTTGTAAAATCCCTTAAACTGACACTCAAATGCATGACTCTGGACCTTATGGCGGAATGATGGTTTATCATGACCTGGAGAGGACGTAAACTGACAAACATGAACGGACCTATGACTCACCTCTCTCGGATTTGACATTCAAAGGAAGAGCGCTACAAAAAACCCTGAAACCCCGATTTCGTAGCGCGGACAGTTCAAACTTAACAAGATGCGCTACTAAATGGCTGACAAACAGAACGCTGCGGAAAAACGAAAACATCATTTCGCAGCTAAACTGACCAATCAAACATGCGCTGCGAAACTGCGCAAAGTACTAATGACATGACATGCTTTAACTAACAATGATGGAGGGTATCTAATGATTTTTTCCTTACACGAATTCACATCAATACCTTTTGAAATTCAAATTTCAAATTGACATACACCAATAAACCTATTCACAAAACTGAAAACCTTTATATGAAACTTATGGACAACCTTATATACATGAACTATAGTTCTAAGTGATAACACCTTCCATGACCCATATTGGTGTGATTTATTCAATGTTGTAGAAGAATCAGTAGATCATTTATTCTTATTCTGTCAATATACTATCTAGGTATGGAACCTAGTCTATCAAGCATTGGCAATTAGTATCAAAAGGCAGGGAAAAAATGCTAGTGAAGCATGGAAAAAATGGTGGAATGAGGTTTCTCCAAAAACATTATGGAGCATACCACTAACTCCCTGGATTATCTAGATAGGGAGAAATTGTAAGATCTTCTAGGACACTAATTTCTTTCCCAAAGATATTAGTGCAAATATCATTACGATATACAATCTCCTCCTTGAAGAGGAGCAAAGTCATGGTCCCCGTAATATCTCCGAGGAGATTATTGACCACTCTAAACCATGGGCATATTTTGATGGATTTGCACAACATGGAAGATATGGAGGGGGAGATGTTATTCATCTAAATGACAATCATCATTATGAATTAAAGTCTAGATTGGGGCCTAGAACAACAAATTTTTCTGAATTATTCAATCTTAAGTTACTCGTTTTCTCTATTGGAAAAGGTTGTCGAAAATTACAGGTTTTTGGTGACTCAAAGGTGGTAATCGATTGGTTTAATCAGCATTCTTCATGTCAAACACACACACATAAGCATATTCGATGAGATTACGATGTTAAAATCACATTTTGATTACATTACTTGTCATCATATTTACAGGGAAAGGAACAAACTTTCCGACAAGTTATCCAAAGAAGGCACGTAGCAAGCGTATGGTATATGGCATGTGACAGAGCAAAATGAGCGCAAACAATATCAATACTATCATCAAATATTTTCTAAGACATCACAAGATATAGCAGATCCTTAGTCACTTTATATTTTGACACCATTTTTGTATATCTGGTTTATCCTTCTACTTTCTCATGACGACAGATAGTATATATCGAGATAGATGTTCATATTATGGACATGATTTAGTTATATGTTCTCTTATTCTCCCATGCATATGTTTATTACATAATAGCTTACAGACATTCATATGATTATTGTTTTATCAACAATCATATTTTGGTATGCTATTCAGCACATACAACATGTAACTTTCACTAATATTTAATGAAAAATACGATTTTTTGTGGAGGAAAAAAAAATTAATGTACATCAAATAATTGTCACTAAAAAAGCTATAATTTTAAACATTTGACAAAAAAAAATACACATTTTGAATATATATATATATATATATATATATCGATCGAGAGAGAGAGAGATTTTTTTGCTAAAAATGACATGTCAAATAAATGATTATATGGGGAAATTTTAACAAAAAAAGTTTTGAAAAATAGCATTTTTATGAATTTTATGTCAAAAATAAATAATAGTCACAATTTTTTTTCAAAAAATAATGATTCACATAAAAAATAAAGTGAAAATCAGATAATACAAATATTATATAGATAACAACAATTTTTGAATACTTATTGTTATCATAAAATCTTCAAGTCAAAACATTACAACTATAACTAATGAATAGTTCTCAAAATTGAGCTTAATTTGCAAGAATAACTTAAATTTAATCAACAATATCATATAATTCATGCTCATAATCTTCTAGAGCTTCATTGTTGTGTTATTCCATAGTATTATGTGCTTTAGTTCAATCATTTTCCTCTTATGATGGATCTTTGATGTTTGCAAATCTCCGAAAGTATCCCTTTCCAATAATTCCATCTAATTTTGAATGAGGTTCCTTTGCCTTTTTTTCCACACGTCATCCATTAAATTCCCCTTTCCTCTAACAAACTTCTTGCATTGCATCTAGAAGAAATTGAATAGCATTAACTCTTTGTTGAATAAAACTGCATTACAGTGAGTCTTTTTCAATGGCTATGCAATTTCTTCCTTTTTGTCGATAACATGCTAGTGTTGTACCTAATCATCAAGTACAAAGGAAATAATTAAGTAAATTAGCATAAACGCATAAATTGGAAAAGAAATTATTGAAATTCAATTTTATATAATAAAACTAACATGAACCTAAGAACACATCCAAAACTCAATCTCCTTCATTTGAACATAAATCTATAAGATAGTTAATCAATGCCTATGGTTTTTGATAAATGTTAACTATCTCTCATTTTTCATCTTTATCATCATATGTTCATTTTCTTATAACACTATCATTAACCAGTACTCGGCTATGACTCTTTCCATCTACTAGATTCAGGAGAAAAGGCTTATATCTATCATCTTTTGTCCAAGATTCAACATGAATGAACTCATGAACACTTATAATTGGTTAATCTATGTAACAAATAATATTTTACCTTTGTTTGTAACATGAAATAGTAGAGGAAGCTAAAGAATGGAGCTAAGTGGAGTTAGGGTTTCACTATGCCAAAATGAGGGTTTGGGATCGGATGCCATGATCTATACTCTGGATGGCTCACATGTCTACCAAGGATCTGAAGCACCTAGTCACTGGAGGGCTCTATACCTTGGGTGGGCGTATTCTAGAGCTCCATATTGGAGGGAACATCCCGGATACTGGATCGTTGGGGACCTGGACTTTACAGAAAAAGGAGAACAATGTACCATGGTAGATTCCAATCTCAGGGCAACAAAAATGACATCGTTATGCCACACTCAACTCCGCTTACTTCTTGGGCCCATTGGTGTCAGCACACACCAGATGGGAAGGTCGAAGAGGGCTTCTTGGATTACATTGGTGCGGCTGATATTGGAGCCTAAGTGGCAGGTGGCGATAACATTTTTTCCAAGGGAAAGAGCACATGACTTTCACAAAATATGCAACTCGGATCCCCACGGTGGCCTCAATCTAGCATATGGCTCTGAAATGGTGCGAGACATACCTTCAGGTGGCTCACTGAAGAAGCGACTTAGGATTATTGGCGTGGAGGTGGGGGCAAGACTTTTGGTACAGCCTCACCAGCTCCTTGTCACTGCAGGGGACAGGCGAATAACATTACTGGGTACTCCAGCACCAAAAAGTATTGGTGCTACTCTCCCAACATCTACTCTCCTTGTTGTGCCTCACCAACATCTGCTCTCCCAAGACACAGCCAGCACATGAGCTGATATTTGGCACTGTTGTGACAGTCCTTGTTCCAATTTGCACCAACAAACGCTCCATTCATTCCACTATGCCATATGGGCTTCCCGTAACAGAGTAGCCTATGGGCAACAAGTGGGATTATGGCTCCCAGTACCTGTTAAATCCCATCCATTTTCATTTTTTTATAAAAACCCCTACTGGGATTTCCTTATTAATATGGGTAAATAAAACAGACATAGTGAAACAACTGAAGCACAACATCTCGCTTAATGTCAGATACCCTACACAAATGAAAAATTTCATATATGGGGGCAGAGTATTATAGGATAAGCACTCTTTGATGGATTACCATATCCCATCAGCATCCTCCATAACCCTCAACCTGAGACTTCGAGGTGGTGTTGAAACAACCAGTAAAACAAATAATGCGGGAAGTGGTTATGGGAGCAGTACTTCGAAAAGAACAGAAGCCAAACAGAAGAAAATGAATGGAGGAGTCTCCTTCAAGAACATCCTATAAGGAAAAAGAGTAGCTACATAACCAACAAAACAAGTTGGTACCTCCCCTAGCCCATACATTGTGGAGCAACTAAACTCCATTCCAGAACTTAAAATAGACAATACAGAAACAGATGAGCATTGTGCTACATTTGAATCACAAGAAATTATTTGTCATTTTAATTGTTTCTGGTAAAAACTGGTGGAGATTTTTCATTGTATTTTGACCAATTGTTCATTAGATTGTGAAATACACCTATGCTCCAAAGGGTTCTTCATTGTAAAATTCCCATCATCGAAGGCAAGAGACATTATTATACAGGAAGGACCATGGTTTTGGGGATCAACGGGCCTATTCATCACACCTTGGTTCCCTAAATTTGATGCAAACACCATGGTTGTCACCAGAATGTCGATGTGGGTCCGACTGCACAATCTCCCTCTTCATTTCTGGGATGATCAAGTTCTAACAGGTATTGGGAACATCTTTGGGAAATATATCAATGCAGATACCCAAAGATTGGAAGAAAGGATCTACACATACACTCGGATATGTGTGGAATTAGATCTCGACAAAGGATTACCATAACACATTCGAATGATTCATAAACAAAGGAATTGGACTCAACTTCTAGATTATGATAACACAACCTTCAGATGTAGAATTTGCAGGCAAACAAGACATCTTCAAAATATGTGGCCTAATGCCAAGAAAGACACTGGTAGAAAGAATAAGAATGGGAAACAGCCCAAAGGCTAGAATTTCCCTCCACCCAAATCGAATGAGGAGGAGGATGAAGCAAAGGAGGAAACCACACAAATTGGGATCAACCAGACAACACGTGTACCAAAAAAATAGGGGGAACACTCTCAAGATGCTTATGAAACATAGAACAATCAGATACAACTAGAAAACATACCAGAAGCAATGGAAACAAGTGGGTACAAACATATCCATTCATCATACAATTTAGATTCTGACAAGGACAATGCAAGACCTGAAACTAGCAATCAGCTTGCACTTGTCTCTTCTTCGCCATCTCAAGGGGAATGGCGAAAGGTCGAAAAAAGCCTAACCTTTCTCCTCATTGTATATTAGTTTGAATTTTGTGTGTTTCTTCTTATAATCAGTCATGGACTTGATGATGCTATGGTTCTTAGCAAATGCAACATGTAATTTTGTTTTCACTAATAAAATTACGCTTTTTTCCTCAAAAAAAAAATTAATAATATATATATATATATATATATATATATATATATAATTAACTTGTACATAAATATATTTTTTTTAACATTAATCAAACATACAATTTCAATGTCTTACCATGTAAGTTGCATCCTTGAGTTTTCTTTTCCCTTGAAGCTTGATAATATCATTGCAAATTGTGAGTCTGAATAAAATGTCACAAATCTCCAAAGTGGTGATGTTGTAACTTGAAATCTCGTAACCACTTTATTAAAATATTCATAACTATAAGGCTCGCTATCATATCCAATGTTTGGGAAATTGAAAACATGAGGAATATCTACAATAACTAGGGAATATTCCCTTTTAGGTATGAGATTTGTAATGTATTCACAATCACCTAGTATTATTTGGTATTGGATAATGTTAATCCCATTCAAAATGTAATTATTAAGATAAGGATCAAGTTTAACATTCTGAATATGTTTCTTTCTTTGTCTTTCCAACTTAATTTTTTCAATAAAGGTTTTGAAACTATTCGATACTGCATCTGCATCCTTCTTCAACATCTTTAATGAAATAAACAAATATATGTATAAGTAATGAAATAAAAATAGTTTACATATGAATAAAATGAATGTGTAAATCAACATACATTTTTGAATGCAAGATAAAAATATTGTAATGTTGTTGTAGAACTTGAATTTGGGTAATAGCGTACAACATCATTCCAACTCTCTTCATTCAACATTTTAACCATATGTTCTTGTAGTTTCATAGAAACCTTATTTTTTGAATAAATAAAGTAAAAAATGTTAATATAGTGATATGTATAACAAATACTACAAAAACATTATGTTCTATTTAAAAGAAAATTATAATCCAAAAACAAGTAAAAATCATTCAACAAACTTAATTTTGAAACTCCTCGCACATTTCATTCAATGATAATTCACCTGAATTCTTATGAGATAATATTGATTTGATATTTTCGTCATTATTCACTTCTTGCATTGCTCTCCAAGATGTGATAGTAATATCATCTGGAAAAAAATTAATTTCAGGACTTGTCTTACTATTGGTACATATTAAGGGTTTAGACTTTTTAGCCTTCTGATTTTTTGTGTGAATATTCTCCCACATGTTGAAAATATCATCAAACAAATCCCATATCTCCCAAGTTTTATATGCCAACTAGGAAATGTTATCCATACCTTTGAATATCTCTGAATTTACTTTACCACATTTTGCATTATTGTTTTCCTTAATTTGATAACCTATTCCTATACAACATTGCTTCCAAAAGTCTAGATTAACATTTGCCTTATCCCAACCGAAATTTGCTTCAAATTCACTATGAATAAATTTGACCCTTTGTATGAAATTCATAGACATCCTATACTCATTATCTGTATTATAATACCATGTCAATAACTTTTCTTTTGTATCTGTTAAACCACCATAAATGATACATTTCACTGTTTCAAAAATGAGTTATTGGGATACTCCTCCATCAATTGTCTTTTAGTCTCTACAGAATGGTTCCCCCCAATTACATAATATTTGTATCTAAAACATCTTGACCTATCAAATGCCTCTTTGTTGGGAACTTCAATTAGATCCACAACAACCACATGTGCATATTAGTTGTACCTAATCAATGTTTTAAAATTATGAACATGCAGGTGGTGTGGCTTTTTAATTTGATATTTAGATTGTCCTTCATTTGGTTTATATAATTGGCTAATATTAAGCTAAAATGTATGGTTGCCATCAACCAAGTTTCTCTTCATCAACTGATTTTGAATGGAATTTTGTTTTATTTTAATATTGCCATCCTCTAAATCAGCACTTGGTGTTATGATTCTCCTATTACCTTTAGAGCTTTCACTATGATTTTCATTGGTGCCCATGATTTTTCAGAATGACAAAATTTTGATTTCTTCCTCCTATCAGTTAACAAATTTTCTTCCAAATAAACAAACTCCTCGACATCAAATAGAAGAGAGACATTTGTGGGCATTCTTATTTTTTGTCTTTTATAGCTTCTCTCCTTTTCAATTGGAGTTCTAATCTCATTGTCACTAATGGAAACATATTCTTTAGCTTCATCTTCCACATATTCAAAAGTAACAAGTCTATTTTACTAGATTGATGCATTTTAGTCATTCTTTCTTGATCCCTTGTATGTACTCTTGTAGTTTCATGAACTATTTCTTTTTGCTTCTATTCCAAACTCCTTATGTTATCTGTGTGGAAATCGTTGATCACATTCATAATATTTGGCTCTATATAATGTATTCCCTCCAACATAATTGAAAGACTCTTAGCAAAATCCTATCAAACAAAATATAATATGTCAATGGTAATAACATTATTAAAAATGTAATGATATTTACAATAATGCATAACACGTAAATATAAATAAGAAAACTTATAATGTTATTTGTAATGTCGATTGTGATTTCATTTCACATCTCTCTAGAATATTCGGTCTTGTCATATTTGATCTTTAAGAAATAATATCTAAGCTTCTCACATGTCTTGGATAGTTTTACAAGAACATAAAAAATATTTGTATTCAGAACCAAACATATGCCTTGTACTTTGGTCATCACCTCATAATTTTTACCTTATCCGATATGTTCGTAATATAGATATATTTGTACACCTTCATTGCTTTTTCTATCTTTAACATACCATGTGAATTTCATTTTATTTATTTCTTGTGCCATCTTCCATTATGAAACAACCTTCAATGAATTTGAGAAGGTAGCTTCCTGACTTTTACCATGTGTCTCAGCTTGGTTTCATTCAGCAGTATTCATAGAGTGTCCAACTACAACTTCAGATGTTGTAATTGTTGGCCTTGATATAGAAATATTCACAGATACCTTCTTTGATGTCATTTTCCTAATAATGTGTGTGTGTGTGTGTGTGTGTTTTATATTTTATTATCATGGGAAAATCTACTACTATTATATCAAAAAATAAATAATAAATCTTTACACCATGAATTTAAAAAAAAAAAAAGGAAAAAAAATTATGTTGGTAATTTTTTAAAAATAAAGTTAACAAGAAAACATTATAACATACAAGAAAATGAAAACGAAAAAATGACGCAAGGTTACCCCTGCTGACACCCACAGTATGGATGTAAAATGCATAAGCACATTTGTCCCAGGAATTTTAACTCTCTAACCAATCAAAATCTTCAAACATCAATGGTTAAGGCTCCCTTTCTTAATCTCTGCAGATTAATTTATAGACTAACCAAGTCTAACCCTTAATCCATCCTTTCCTTTCTATCGGAAATCATTCATTCTCATAAACCTTAGTTTAAACCTTTTATTAACTCTTAAGCCTGCATATATATTCAAACCCACTTATAATTGGAATTTCACATAAAAACCTCATATAGGTGCTTTATTCTATTATAAACTCTTTATGATAGAATTCCATTGCAAACATACCTTTTCTTCACTTTTTAAAGCCCTTGCACAGTTTCTGAGGTTTCCCTTTATCGCTTATCACAATCGCGATTCTCTGCAGTCACACTACACACTCCTTGCATCCCCGAAATGCGATAACATAACCTTCTGGAACTCAAATTATTAGACCTGCATCTATAACTTTGTCGGGTCCGTCTCGTGGCTTCAATCCTTTCCGCTGCGCTCTGCCTTCTCCGATCTCCGATCGAACAACTTGCGCGACAATCCTCCACCATAGATCTGCACTCAACGGATCCAACGGTCCACAATGATTTCGGGTGAGACACAAGCACAGAGAAAACCCACCCAATAAAGCGGTTTTCTCTCTCCGCTTTCATGCTACATGTCAACCAATGAGTGGAATCAGGTGATTATCCTTCAATACCACTTACCACTTTTTCTCTGCCCGAAATGCCACTTTCCTGTATAAAAGCCGCTTTCTCACCGACTATCTTCTGTGCTCTTCCACCATTTAAATTGATCCTGCCCGTTGATCTATATGATCCAATGGTTGGTGTGCATCACCTTTTCACTTCTCCTCTCTTCTCTTTACTTATGTTTTACGTTATTTCTTCAGCGTTTTCTCTATGGTTCAGGTTTCTTCAAAGGTTCTTGTCCTTCTGCTATTCTACTGCTCAATTCACTCCTGAGCTTGACTTCTGCGAATCCTCACATCGATGTCTCTCCAGAGCTATGCTCTGATCCTCCAATTGGATTCAAAGACCCATTATGATTCCTCTGAATCATTCTTCTCCTCTGCGTAGTTCTATAGAACTCTGCCTACAACGCCTATTACAAATCCTACGAATTCACACACAATTCAATCTATCAATACCCATAACACACACATAAACAGCTTGGGATAAACCTCTATATTGATAAACAAATAATTGATTACATATCGAGACTCTCTGTCTCTTAGGCTTGATCTTCAATATCAGTGGCCTCCTCCCTCTTGCTCGTAGGCTTACAGTCAGACCTATCTCATCGATCTAACCTATCTAAGTATGCCTTTTAAGCTTACATTTATACATAGGACTCTATAACCAATTTCCTAGTTTAGATCCTTAGTCTATTGAACTGACTCCAAAATGTCCTCTCTAGTTCCTTGAATCATGAAACTACCTTAAGAGTTATAATTGACTTCTAACACTCTTGTCATTATTAACCACTCATGCTCTCTTTCATTCCAGAGCATTTACAAAATATTTCACATTATCTAATTAATTCCTATCCTACTCACTCAAAAACCTAAATATTACATTAATTCAACACTTAGGAATCCAACTTCCTTAAAACACATGACCCCCCTATGTCTACTAAAATACAATGATTTTCTCTTGGGTTGAATGCTCCTGCATCAGACTCCCAAAGTAGAAAATATTCATGATCTCCTGACCATGTGTCTTCATAAGTTGATAGAAAACCTCCAAGGTCCCAAACTTTAGTTGTAGTTGCCCAAATGCCTTGCGCCTTTGTTGTTGTTGCATGTCTATTGTATTCTGTTTCATCTTCCTCTCCTTGTCAATCAAGTTCAAATTCTGATTGATGATGCTTCCTACTGCTATCGGTTTCCTCCACATGGATTGTTTCATCATCAACTACCATAATTCTTCAATCTTTATCTCCAGTTCATCCTTCGACTAGTCCATATTCTGCCACTTAATTCTACCTTTGATCCGGATTTAAACAGGAACGCAACAAATTACAGAGATAATCATATACACAAAGATGCAGCGGAAATAATACTTCATTTCATTAATGGAGAATACTGAAATATGCTTACAACCAGAAATGGAAATAGACTAGCTAGGGCGATGGTAGCTTATCTCTCAGAAGAGATGTGATGGCTACATGCCTCTGAACTGTGTTACAATGAGGCTCGAAGGTCTATTTATTGTTGAGAAACAATGGAAAACCCTTAACATTCCAAAACCTAACCCTAGGAGATGAAACGCCAAACTGTGGGCCCCGTTTGAGGGTAAGTTGGTACATCAACTTCCCGGGGTCGTAACTTTGGCATATGATCTCCGTTTGACACGTACAATAGCTCATTAGAAATATCTATCCGAGCACTATCATTGTTGGAACGGGCGACATCGGTCCAACCCATGTTTCCCTCGGATTCCCCAAAAAACGTCGTTTAGGGCCTCAAAACGGCTCCGGAAGTTCAGGACCCGAAAAACTGCTAAAAATAGTAAGTTGTGCTACAATTAAGGAAACTGAAAATGTTGAGAAAGACAATGGTGGGGGTCCAAGTGGACTTGGCAGGTGGCCACCAATATCCACCTGGATCATTCCTCCCCCCTTAGGAAGCAATGGTCCCCATTGCGTTGAGCTCCTCCATGAGATGAGGAAACTTCTGCTGAACTTGTTCCCTGGTGAGCCACTTGCCCTGCTGAAGGAGTTGGCCTGCTTTGACAACTCGATACAGTTGGATATTCTGTTGTCGAGTGTTCTTGATCTGTGTGTCCATGATCCGATCAGTTGCAGCTTGTTCCATGCAATCTGGATTTAATTCTGTGGGTTTGAGCTGTTCTGCAATGTCGGATGTGTCTAGCAATGGTGGAAAGTATGGCCGAAGGCAGTCCACATTGAACACTGGGTGCAGGCCAAGGAATGGGGGAATGCTGAGCTCAAATGCATTGTCTCCCATAGCCTTAGTAATGGTGTAAGGACCATATCGGAGTGGTCTCAATTTCCGATAGGCTCCAGTAAGGCATTCCTTTTGCAAATGCAACCAGAATTTGTCGCCCACCTGAAACTTGTGTGGCACCCGATGTTGATCATGTCGCTGCTTGTACTTGGCATTTGATTTCTCAAGAATGTCATGGACCTGCTTGCGAATATGTTGGATGCGCTCAATGAATCTGGTGGCCTTATCTGTTTCGGACTGGACATGAGCTGAATTCATGTGAGTAGCTGCAAGTGGCATGGCCACATCAATGGGGCATAGTGGCTGGAATCCCAAACCCACCTGAAAAGGGCTATGGCCAGTGGAGCCGTGAAGCGCTCGGTTGTAGCTGTGCTGAACATAGGGGAGGCTCTCGTCCCATGTGCGTGGATGCTTTGAGTTATACATGCGCAGAATGTGCACAATCATCCTATTGACAACCTCTGTCTGGCCATCAGTTTGAGGATGGAAGGTTGTGGACTTCGTGAGTTTGGTGTCCAGCATTGACCAGAGACTGGACCAAAATGTGCTGAGAAACCGACTGTCCCAATCTGAGATGATAGACTGTGGGATCCCAAAGTGCACCCACACTCGTTCAAAGAAGAGCTTAGCAGTGGCTTCTGCGGTGATATTCTTCTTGCAGGCCACCATAATGGCCATCTTCGAGAACCTGTCGACGACCACAAAAACACAGTCATTTCCATGCTTAGTGGAAGGAAGGCCTGACATGTAATCCATGGAGATGGATTCCCAAGGTCGACTAGGGGTAGGCAACGGGGTATAGAGGCCGTGCTTCTTAATGGCCGGTTTGGCAATGGCACAGGCAGTACATGATCGGATGTACTTCCCAACATCCTGTCGAAGATTCGGCCAATAGAAATAATTTTGCAGTACTGCCACTGTTTTCTCGACCCCGAAATGCCCAGCAGCTTGACTGTAGTGTGCTTCCCAAATCATCTTGGCACGCTCGCTTGAAGGAACACAAAGGTGACCGAGGTGGCATAATAGGGCATCCTGGAGGTGAAAATCTGCAACCTGCCGACCCTCCAAGAGTGTCTGGTATGTGTGGCCGAATTCTGGGTCACTTTTTTAGAGAAGTGGCCAATCAGAAGTCTCGTTCCCACAAGAGTTGAGCACGGTGGTTAGCGCCATGATCGGTGGTCGACTGAGGCAATCTGCAACATTATTGGTGCTGCCCTTTTTATACTTGATATTCAAGTGAAACTGTTGCAGGTATGTAGACCACTTCTGATGGCGATCATTCTACAATTTCCCTTGGGTCTGTATGAACTGCAGAGGTCAGTGGTCTGTGTGGATGACCGTTTCCTTCCCCAAAATGTAATGCTTCCATTGTCGGCAGGCCTGTACAATGGAATACATCTCTTTATCATAAGTGGGGTACTTCCGGACTGTGTCTGAAAGTGTTTCACTGTGATACGCCACTGGATGTCCATGTTGAGTAAGGACGCCCCAATATCATAGTCAGATGCATCTGTCTCGACCTCAAATGGTTGTTGTAAATCTGGTAACACGAGAACTGGTGCTGTGCATAGGCGATCCTTCAACTCCCTGAATGCCTTCTGTTGAGATTCAGACCAAAAGAATTTTGCTTTCGGCCCGCCCTTGGTGACTTGACTCAAGGGCCAAGAAATATGAGAAAACCCCAACACAAACCTGCGGTAGAAGTTGGCAAGACCTAGAAAGTTGCAGAGCTCTGTTAGAGTGGTTGGAGAGGGCCAATCCCGAATGACTTGGATCTTGGCTGGATCGACATGCACCCCCTGTTCATCAATGATGTATCCCAGATATTGAACCTGGGTCATGCCAAAAGTGCATTTCTCCAAATTGGCACATAGCTTGTGTTGCCGCAGTGTTTGGAGAACCTGTCGGATGTGGTGGAGGTGCTCTTCCCAACTCTGGCTGAAGATCAGAATGTCATCCAAGTATACTACTACAAAGGAGTTGGTGAATGGCCATAAGATGTCATCCATTAGCCTCATAAAGGTTGCAGGAGCATTCGTCAATCCAAAAGGCATGACCAACCATTAGAAGAGGCCCTCCTTGGATTTGAAGGCAGTCTTCCACACATCGGAGGGTTCGATTGGTACCTGGTGATATCCTGACTTCAGGTCGATCTTGCTGAAATATTTCACCCCCTTTAGTTGGTCTAGGAGGTCATCAATTCGCGGGATCGGGTACCTATTACGGACAGTGATCTTGTTCAGTGCCCGATAGTCAATACAGAGTCTCCACGTCCCATCCTTCTTCTGTACCAACACGATCGGGCTCCCACAGGGCGATGAACTCGGACGGATGTGACCTTTCTGCAGGAGCTCCTGAATCTGCCTCTTGATTTCATCGTTCTCCAGAACGGAGCGCCGATAAATTGGTCCATTGGGTAGCGGCGCACCTGGGGTCAGATCGATGGAGTGCTTGACTTGACAGTGCAGAGGAACCCCTGCCGGGGAGGTGAAGATGTCCTCGTACTCCTCCACAATCTTGTCCATCTGTAGTTGTCATGCAGAGGGGCCCCGTTTGGAGGCCGCGGCCACTGTCTTCTTCTTTCCTTGAGGGCGTATCATCAGGAAAACAAATTTCCTGGTTTTGGAAATGATCTTACTGCATTGTTTTGCAGTAATCAAAGAGAGGGCGGCAGGTGGTGCTACCTCTGGTATCCTGAACAACTTATTTCCCAACGTAATAATAACAGCACGGGGCCTTGATTCATACACAGCATGTCGCTTCCACAAGTATGGTTGTCCTAGTAATACATCACAAACTTCAAGGGGAGCAATGTCACACAATACCTCATCCGTGAAGGGCTTGATTTTGTATGGAAGGCGACACTGTTGGCTCACGCGAAGATCTCGTCCTTGGTGAAGCCACCCAATGGTGTATGGTTGTGGATGTGCTGTGGTCGGTAAGCCCAACCGCTTCACGACCTCTACCGAAATGAGGTTCTTTTGGCTCCCGCTATCAACAATGAACTGTATCGGGGAGCCCTTTACCCACATCTGGGAGTGGAAGAGACGCTCCTCCTCCTCTGGATCTTCGGGTTCATTTTTCTGGATCTTTGCGGTAGCAACAGTGGCGCTGGGGTCCGCATCAATGATCTGCTTCCCTTTTTCATACCCCTTATCGGGTTCTGACTCAGAGTCGAAACATGCATCTAATTCTGAAACCTTTAGCTCAGCCACCAGTGACTGCTTGGCCCGACACTCACTTGTGTTGTGAGTGGAGCTCTTATGGAACTCGCACCATTTCCCAGTGTCCTTTCTCGGCTTCGCGGCGCTGTTCTTTTCTTACAGCTTCGGTTGGTTGTCTTGGGTTGTCCCGCCTTGGCTTTGTCCTTTGTTATGTGGTTTAGGGGCACCTTTCCCCTGCTTTGGATTCGCAGATCCAAAGTCTCGCTTCTTTTGTTTA
Organism: Pinus tabuliformis; assembly: GCA_031772625.1. Lineage (NCBI taxonomy): Eukaryota > Viridiplantae > Streptophyta > Pinopsida > Pinales > Pinaceae > Pinus > Pinus tabuliformis. Next base: position 1,577,654,741 of record CM062820.1, read on the forward strand.
AACTTCTGCTCAACCTTGATGGCATACCGGTATGCTGCGCCGAGCGAGGGGATGTTCAGGAATTGTATTTCTTCCTGGATGTACTTGTGCAGGCAACCATGGTATTTGAGTATCAAATGTTGCTCCGAATCCTTGATACCCAACTTTGTGCGAAGGGTATGGAAAAGATTGGTGAACTCCAGCACATCTTGGTCCCTTCCCTGCCGCAGCGTGGTCCACTTTATGTATTCATCCTCATAGCTCCCGACAGGGTAGTACTGCTCCTTGATGGCATCCCGGAACGAATCCCAGGTGGGTGCGGCTGAAAATAGTGAGCCAGTACTTTCATCCTTCTGCTCGCAGTAGGTTTCCCACCAGTCCTTGACGTGGGGGGCTGCTTTGAGGAGAGCCAAAACAATCTTTTCCCGACTCGAAAATTCATGAACAGAAAAATAACCCTCTAGCAGATTCAGCCATTTATATACGGCATCTGCATCTATCTGACCCTCGAATATGGGGATTTCAAAATTAACTTGTACCTTAAAGGGTGTGGCGTTTCCAGAGTAGCTTCTGGAAGCCGATGCGTTGCTTCTGGCTAGCTGCTGAAGAATCTGGGCAAAGCTGTCCATCATCGCGTTCCGTTGTCGCTCGAGGGCTTCTTCGAGCAAGATTTTGATGGGATCTCCTGCCCCCTCGTCTTTCTTCTCGTCCGCCATGGGAGGCCGTCGGGATTTGCGAGGTTGGTCTTGCAAAGGTTCAATCAGTTCAAGCCCTAACTCCTTATATCCCGACCTTGTTGGGGACATGCAAAGAAAAACAGAGAAAAAGCAGACCGCTCTAATACCACTGATCCGGATTTAAACAGGAACGCAACAAATTACAGAGATAACCATATACACAAAGATGCAGCGGAAATAATACTTCATTTCATTAATGGAAAATACTGAAATATGCTTACAACCAGAAATGGAAATAGACTAGCTAGGGCGATGGTAGCTTATCTCTCAGAAGAGATGTGATGGCTACATGCCTCTGAACTGTGTTACAATGAGGCTCGAAGGCCTATTTATTGTTGAGAAATAATGGAAAACCCTTAACATTCCAAAACCTAACCCTAGGAGATGAAACGCCAAACTGTGGGCCCCGTTTGAGGGTAAGTTGGTACATCAACTTCCCGGGGTCGTAACTTTGGCATATGATCTCCGTTTGATGCGTACAATAGCTCATTAGAAAGATCTATCCGAGCACTATCATTGTTGGAACAGGCAACATCGGTCCATGGAATGGACCCATGTTGCCCCCGGATTCCCCAAAAAACGTCGTTTAGGGCCTCAAAACGGCTCCGGAAGTTCAGGACCCGAAAAACTGCTAAAAATAGTAAGTTGTGCTACAATTAAGGAAACTGAAAATGTTGAGAAAGACAATGGTGGGGGTCCAGGTGGACTTGGCAGGTGGCCACCAATATCCACCTGGATCAACCTCTTTCTCTTTGCTTCAGGTTGTTGCTACTATCCACTAACTCTTCAAACTGTTGTAGGTTACTTTCACTTTGTAGTTGTTGGTTTACTTTTTCTTCTACTTTTTCTCTTGCTACCATTGTAGACATTGCTCTTGCTCTTTGATGAGCCCCAAAAATGGACAATTATTTGGGCTCATTCAACCTCATAATTTGACTTAATCCACCATTCTCATTAGTTTATTGCATGTTTTTGATTATATTTATGTTAATAGAGTGAATTTGGTTAGTCATTATGCCAACAAGTCTAATGGGTGCTTTGTGTAGCCTTTTTGGTCAATTTGGAGACAAAATTGAAGGTCTTAATGAGCACTTGGCAGCCAAATTCGTGGGAGAACAAGGGAGAGGATTTGTAGGAAGGTGTCCTCTTCATTTATGGGCCCTTACCTCGAATTCTCCACCATCAGCTCGGAGTTCAAGGGCCACCGAATCAATCAGCACAAGGGCAGCCAAGCAAGTCAAGTAGGACTGCTGTTAACTACAAGTCTTGGGCAGCCGAGTCCCTAAATTTTAGGAGGACTGTTGGGTCCTCAAATTGTATAAATAAGAAGGCTTAGGGCCTCATTTTGGTTAGCCAGTGGATGTTAGCTAGTTAGCCAGTAGACAGTTAGCTAGTGGTTAGTCATTTTGTAGCCAATAGTTAGTTAGTTTATGGTTCGATTTGGATGCAATAGATTAGCTTTGCTTTCAGCTCATTTGCAAGTTCTTCTTGTGGACAGTTTTGATGTAACTTTTCATTTCTTGATCAATAAAAATGAATCCAGCTTTGCACCAGCTCAAAATCTCTCTTGGGAGGCTGTAGCTCTTGGGGTTGGGCCCATCTCAAGCGCCCAGTACCTCCTTCATTTATCTTTATGTGTTTGCTGCGTTCTTAAAATAAAATCTGCTATTTAGATTTAGATCTTGCTTCGTTATTTAGATTTCTTTTGATGGTTAAAGTAGCTGTTTATGTTTAGAATATATTGGTAGGATAATAACAGGAAAAAGCTCCAAAAAAGGGTCAGCAAACGCTTTTGGTTTCACCTCTTCCTTATTGGATCAGGGGCTGGAGTTGAAGTAACCCTGCTGTCCCAAACAAAAACACTTTCTTTGCTTCACCATGCAATCATTAGTGTTTGAATCTCGTTTGTAGAAATTGATATCAGTTTGGATGCATGCTTAGGTTTATGATCACTTAGTTTCATAGTTGTTTCACATGGTTTCACTGCAAATAAACTTCTGTTCATTTCCTTTTGTTGTTAGGTCAGATTAGAGTGAAGTAACTAGGTCATAGGTTTTATAACTAGATCTTTGTTTTCTTGCATGTCTTTGTTTGGTCAGTTTGAAAAACCACTTGCAGAGTACCTGTTATCCTTCCTTACCTGCCCATACTCCATCCAACCTACCTGCTTCGCCCTTCACTTATAACCCTTACCTTACATTTGCCTCATCCGCTTACTTTGCCATGATTCTCATCTTCTTGTGCAACATCGCTTCATCCATCCTTGAACAAATCCAATCACTCCTTAGCCTCATCCACCAAGCCCTAGACCTCTTCACACCCCTATTTCACCTCCATACTCATTCCTCCATCTTTTTCCCTCCATCCATTCTCCAAAATCCTCTTTTCACAACATCTTGTAGAAATCTCTGAACATCCTGTAGAACCCCTGCAGACTTCCTGTAGAAGCTCACAAATGAGGTTTCTTGATAGCCAAACTTTGTGAAACTCTCTGGAAGGGTGTTAGGGACTCCTTAGACCCTCTCTAAACCTTCCCGACCTCTTCCAAGCATTTCTCCTCCTTGATCCACCTCTGCACAGTGAAAAGCTAGTTAAAAGCACATGCATGATAATTCTAATAACTTAAACAAAAATACAAAAAGATGTTTTCTTCAGATGGTGATAACTTAGACACATGCATTTTACCTTCTTAGAAGTAATGGCATCTCTTTCGGTAGTTTGCATGCTCTCCTTTGCATCGGTAGGACTAGCTGGTAGAATTAGGGTTTGCTAGGGTTTGTGTTTCTTTTTGGCTTTCAGTTTCTTTCCGCAAGTAGATTAGCTTCCTTTGAGTTAGCTTTCGTCCATCAGTTAAAAAGCTTCTTCTAAGAGTTCATAGAAGTTGGCTTGAGCCCCTAGCGGACTTGTGCCAGCTGACCAAGTGACAGCTGCGGCAAGAGCTAGTACTTGTGCATACAGCACCATCGCTTCCAAGTTTGTTACGAACTACCAGGTTGATAAAATTAAAGAAGGGAGTTCCAGGAGTTGTAGCATTATTGCTACAATACTGGGGCTCACCATCTTTTTGGCGCCGTTGCCGGGGAAGCGTCAGAGTATTGGTGATTGTCGGTTTTCTTCTATTTTCCACTACAATCTTCTGCTAAGTAGTTTATTTCATTTCCATTATGCAATTTCGTTTATGCAAAAGTAGATTAGCATTTCAATTCCGTAATTTCATTTATGCAAGTGTAGATTAGCATTTCAATTTCGCAAGCGTAGCCTAGCATTTCATTCCTGCAATTTCATTTGAGCAAAATAGATTAGTCCTTTCCTGCTTTCATTTCAATTCCGCATTTTCGTTTCAGCAAGATAGTTAGTTGCAGTTCAACCTATTTTAGTTTTGCAGGTACAAGAAGAAAAATGAAAAAATCAACCAAAACGATTTCATTTCATGCCTTGTAGGTGTAGAGATAAGTTAGAAAAATGATTGCACAACACCCCCACTGCTTCACACAGCCAACCTTCTCTCTCTTCTTCGATGGCTGTGATTAAAGAACCCTTAGGTGGACAGCAAGACATATTTAAAGAACCTCTAGGGGAGAAGAAGAAGAAAACATTCCTCTAAGCGAATGGCTACAAGCAGAAATGTTGGGAGCAACATCTTGTCCAAAGATGAATTTGAAAATCAGATCAAAGATTTCAAGAGTGATATGAGGCAGTTTCTTGCCATGCAACTGGATACCTTGCGGATCCAACAGAAGCAAGAGGAGGCCAAGAGGGCTTTGGTCATTTTTTGTCCGAGGTGCACTAGAAAGCATCCTAGGAACGAATGTCCATTGTACTCCATAGAAGTGTGTTTTGTCTGTGAAGAATACCATCCTACAGATCAGTGCCCTTCCTTACCCAGATTCAAAGTTGCATATCAGAGAGCCAAAGGAGCCACTGAATCACTCTATTACATGAACCAAAGTTAGCCGCATGGACCTAGATCTTACCAGCAGGAACTGCAAGGGACACCTGAGACCTATTATGACCCCTACCAAGCCACTTTCATGCCTTCTTGGGGTCCCCCTGCTCATCCTTCTTGGTTCACACCTCCTCCTTGTTCCTTCACAGATCCATATTATGCCCAACCAGCTGCTCATTCGTTTCACTCTTATGCTCAGCCACAGCCTCAGTGGAATGCACCTCATCAGGGGTGGAGGCCCCAGTACAACACTCCTCCCACTTGGTTTCCTCCACCACCTGCTCGTCCACAACCATCGCCTCCTCCTCCACCAAGGCAACCCCAAATGCCTACCCAACCACAATGCCATCCATCTCCATCTCAATTTCACACCTCCACTCAACTACCCGTACCATTTCCAAAGCCATACAATGGAGTAGCTCAACCCAATTGCAAAGCTGAGGCACAACATGTCCAAACAACTCCTCTTGAGCTCCAAGATGTTCACCATAGCTCAGGAAGGGCCTTGCAAAAAAGAGATTATCTTGAAAGCATTGAAGGACCACATCTGGAAAAACAAGATTCAAAAGAGGAGATCAAAGAACCATGGGCTGCACTTGATGAAGAGAATAGATCAGAATCAAAGATCGAGAGAGTTTCCTCATGGTTACCATCAAATCTTCCATGTATTCAAGAGAAAGATCAGCAAAAGGAGGAAGATGAGAAGGTTATGATAGAAGGTGACATGAAGGATGATCCAGATCAGCAAAAGGACCAAGGATATCAAAGCTATATTGAGACATGGTTCCAGACAGTCACTAAGTTGCAGCAGTACTCTCTTCCTCAGCTATGTTTGATCCCTTCAAAGTCAAATCGTTTTTTCTCTAAAATATGGATACCTGTCAAAGCATGCATTTCGAGCCTTCACATCATCTTGTCTCTAATCTCGATGTGCACATGGCTCCATTGGAAGTATTCTTATACTTGAGAATGAGTTTGTTTTTCAAGTAGGGTAGGGTAGAAAAAAGAAAAAAAAAATGAAAAAAGAGGAAAATAGAAATCTAAGGTGAAAACCTCCTCGGAGGCGCCTTAGATTGGCTCATTGATTGAAAACCTCCATGAGGCGGTCAATGGGTTGGAAAAAAAGAGAAAATAAAAGGGAATAAGATCCTTGGGTGAAAACCTCCCTTGGAGGCGCCCAAGGCAGGCAATTAGGGTGAAAACCTCCATGAGGCGCCCTAGTTGTTTTTCAAAAAAAAAAAAAAGAGAAAAAGAAAAAGAAAAATAAAACTAATTTCCATTGGCTAATTGCAGGTTGCAAGAAGGACATTTCATGACAGGAGGAGCACTCAAATCAAGATCAAAGGAATTTTTCTTGTGCCTTCTACAGGAAGCTCTGTATTTCTACAGGAAACATCCTGTAGAACCTTTGGACGAACCAAATTCAAGTCTAAAATGGAATCTGATGGTGGGAATCTATTGATTAGGCCTACAAGCACTTGTGTGTCCGTCCCTTGCCTTTCTCCATCATTTTTTCCACCTCATTGTGCTTCTCATTGTGCTTCTACAGGAACTTCCTGTAGAAATTGTGGGAAACTAGACATGGATTTCAAAAAGTGGTTTGGCGAACATGGTAGCTTCCTCAAGGGTTCAGAAGTCCTCATGCAATCTTCCAACTCCTCCTCCATCATCTCCATACCTGCATCACAGCCCAAGCTCAGTTTTTCCTTCCATGCAAACATTTGCAAAAAGCCTTGAGGCAAAAATCCATAGAACAAAATTTTTTTTTGCCATAACTTGAAAACCATGCATCCATTTGACAAACCGTTTTATGGGGAATTGTACAAGGGTGATGGAAACATGCTTGAGCAGTTTCAGCCAATTCCGGTGCACGGTTTCCAAGAAATCAGCCTCCATCACCATCAGCCATTTTTGCATTTTCTCCATATCCGTGCATCTGTTTCAAAATCTATTTCATGGGGATATGCATGTGAGTGATAGTAACCTACCCAAGCAGTTTTAGCCGATTCTGATGCACAGTTTCCGAGAAATCGATCTCTGAAATCTTCAGCCATTTTCCATTTTTCTTGAAATCCGTGCATCCATTGATCACGATTTTTCTATGGGAGATGCATAATGATGATAGGAACATGCTTAGCAAGTTTTAGATCAATCCGGTTTACCATTTGGGAGCAATGGCAAAAACAAGTTCTGGTTCTGTGACGATGCAGCGGCAGCAGCTTGAACGTGCAGATTTGAACGTGGAAACAAATGCATGCAGCTTAGATCTGGTCAGAGGACACCTGCACAAGGACCAACAATAAAAAATCATCAGCCAAGCCCTCATGCAACCAAAGGATCCAAGCATGCAGCAGCACAACATGAGCATGCAGCAGCAAAAATCTTCACAAGCAGCCGTTTGACTTTAGGTACGTGACTAAACCTTGTTCATCTATTGCATGAATCTAGTCTAAGCATTGCATGAACGAATGGAATGGTGAAATTAAGCCATGAATGTAGCCTGACATCCAGTTCTCTAGCACTCACGAGAAAATCACGCAACATGCGTGGATAGTCATTCACGTGGAAGTTGAGAAACACAGGCAATGGAAGATTTGTTGAACTTCGGTGCACAGGGCATCAATTTATTAACAAATAGAAGAAGACATGCAGTTCATGATAGAACAACAGTTCATATGGGCCAGCACACGTTTTTTCCACCTCACTCCACCAAAAATCACGCAGAATTAATGAGCGCTCAACTGAAATTCATAAACTGTTAGTCAACTTGCACTTGCATCATGTTAAACTGAAGTATACATCCTCTACTTCCACAATCAGCTTAACCTATCATCCTTCGCTGATTTTTTTTGGCCTGTTCAAAATTCTTCCGCATACCAAGATCGTGCAGAGGCGCAGAGACATCCTATGGCATCCGGCTAGCATTCTACAGGAAGACGTTTTACAGGAAAATACAGCAGAGTCTTCCAGAGCAGAGAAGCCTGAGTTTTTCTTCATCAAGTTTGGAGCTTGAAGAAAGGTGAAAATAGCTGAGGTGGATCATGCTATTGATTTTATTGTTCGTTCACTTGCACGTGATATTGCAGAGGTTATGAAAGTCATGGAATTGCTTTTAGAGCTTTCAAAGGATATGGCTGTGTGTGAACAGATTGGCAAGGTACAAGGTTGTATCCTCCTCCTTGTAACAATGTCAAATAGTGACAATCCTAAAGCTGCTAAGGATGCAAACGAAGTTCTGGAGAATCTCCCATACAGTGAGCATAATGTAGTGCAAATGGCACAGGCGAACTATTTCAAGCCTTTGATACAGAACCTGAGAGAAGGGTCTGACACAATGAAAATTGTTATGGCAAGTAAGTTGTCAGAGATAGGTTTAACAGATCAAAACAACACTGCATTGCTCAAAGAGGGAGTTGTATTTCCACTTCTTGAAATGATTTCAAATGCTAATTTGAAGTCAAAATTAGCAGCCATTGGGGCACTTCAGAATCTTTCAAGTTTACCTGAGAATGCTTTACAAATGATCAAAGATGGGGTGGTCCGACCCATCTTGGACCTTCTATGCACACCACTGTCAACTGTATTGGCTTTGAGAGAAAAAGCTGCTAATACCTATGCAAACCTTGCTATGTCTACAACATTGCCCCAAAGAACAAATGACACAACAACTGCATTATTGGAATCTGATGAGATCATATACCAGCTATTATCTTTAATAAATTTGACACCACCTTCAATACATGGAAGCATTGTTCGAGCATTCCATGCCATTTGTTGTGTACCAGCGGCTGTTGAGGCAAGGACAAATTTAAGAGAGGGAGGAGCAATTCAAGTATTGCTTCCCTTTTTGTGAAGCTACATACTCTGAAATGCGAGCTTATGCTGTGAAACTGTTGTTTATCTTGTCTCAAGATGGAGATAAAATAAAATTAGCAGAACGTCTTGGAGAAAAATATATGAAATGTTTAGCAAAACTTATTTCAACATCTTCAAATGAATAAGAGAAAGCTGCCGCAGTCGGAAAGTATTGTCATGTTAGGAACAGAAATTTGAATTAAAGTTAACTAATGGAAAAACAGTGATTTTGAATGAAGTGAATCTACCATGAAACAAACTGGAAAGTTCTGGTGTTGTTCTGGTTAGATTTGTTTATTTCAATACTTTCCAAGGGGTTCACAAGGTCTTTTGCAATAGCCAGATTATTCCATGTGAAAGAATTCTTAAAAGTGTGATTCAGTATGAAGTTTTGCTCTACTCCTGGTTATACAACAGCTTGAAACAAAACTTGGGAATTCTCATTTTTGGCCTGTTTTGAAGCAATTTCAGATTGAAGGGAAATGATGATTCATAGCAGTGATATGTGAGCAAGTCATATTTTCTCTGCCCTTGATCTATCTTATGTTCTGTTCTGCTTCTGTTATCAATTCTTAGCAGAGTTCAAATCCAAGATTAAGAATGCCATTTGATTCAGTTAAAGGCCTGGAAACACTTTTTCCCATCCAGCTTTGGCATGCAATATCTATTCTCGGGCAGTTCATTGTACTTGTGTGCTTTTATAATACATTAGACTTGCCATTTGTGTTGGATTCGTCAGCTTTCAGGCAGCAGCACAGTTCAAGGAGAAGGCACCCCCAGCCAAGCAAGCAAAGTCAGAGAAAATTGGTTCTACAGGAAGTTAGCAGACTGTTTCTATAGGAAGCCAGCGAACTGTTTCTACAGGAAGTTTGAAAAGAGGGAAGCCAAAGGAGGAATCGGCCGAGATGTTAGCCAAAGAAGCCACCAGGGCCATCAAGGATGAGGAGAGAGAGATTGGTTGCTCAGAGGATGAGCAACACTTTCAGTAGGGGGGTGATGATGAGCCCCAAAAATGGACAATTATTTGGGCTCATTCAACCTCCTAATTTGACTTAATCCACCATTCTCATTATTTTATTGCATGTTTTTTATTATATATATGTTAATAGAGTGAATTTGGTTAGTCATTATGCCAACAAGTCTAATGGGTGCTTTGTGTAGCCTTTTTGGTCAATTTGGAGACAAAATTGAAGGTCTTAATGAGCACTTGGCAGCCAAATTCGTGGGAGAACAAGGGAGAGGATTTGTAGGAAGGTGTCCCCTTCATTTATGGGCCCTTACCTCGAATTCTCCACCATCAGCTCGGAGTTCAAGGGCCACCGAATCAATTAGCACAAGGGCATCCAAGCAAGTCAAGTAGGACTGTTGTTAACTACAAGTCTTGGGCAGCCGAGTCCCTAAATTTTAGGAGGACTGTTGGGTCCTCAAATTGTATAAATAAGAAGGCTTAGGGCCTCATTTTGGTTAGCCAGTGGATGTTAGCTAGTTAGCCAGTAGATAGTTAGCTAGTGGTCAGTCATTTGTAGCCAATAGTTAGCTAGTTTATGGTTCGATTTGGATGCAATAGATTAGCTTTGCTTTCAGCTCATTTGCAAGTTCTTCTTGTGGATAGTTTTGATGTAACTTTTCATTTCTTGATCAATAAAAATGAATCCAGCTTTGCACCAGCTCAAAATCTCTCTTGGGAGGCTATAGCTCTTGGGGTTGGGCCCATCTCAAGCGCCCAGTACCTCCTTCGTTTATCTTTATGTGTTTGCTACGTTCTTAAAAATAAAATCTGCTATTTAGATTTAGATCTTGCTTCGTTATTTAGATTTCTTTTGATGGTTAAAGTAGTTGTTTATGTTTAGAATATATTGGTAGGATAATAACAGGAAAAAGCTCCAAAAAAGGGTCAGCAAACGCTTTTGGTTTCACCTCTTCCTTATTGGATCAGGGGCTGGAGTTGAAGTAACCCTGCTGTCCCAAACAAAAACACTTTCTTTGCTTCACCATGCAATCATTAGTGTTTGAATCTCGTTTGTAGAACTTGATATCAGTTTGGATGCATGCTTAGGTTTATGATCACTTAGTTTCATAGTTGTTTCACATGGTTTCACTGCAAATAAACTTTTGTTCATTTCCTTTTGCTGTTAGGTCAGATTAGAGTGAAGTAACTAGGTCATAGGTTTTATAACTAGATCTTTGTTTTCTTGCATGTCTTTGTTTGGTCAGTTTGAAAAACCACTTGCAGAGTACCTGTTATCCTTCCTTACCTGCCCATACTCCATGCAACCTACCTGCTTCGCCCTTCACTTATACCCTTACCTTACATTTGCCTCATCCGCTTACTTTGCCATGATTCTCATCTTCTTGTGCAACATCGCTTCATCCATCCTTGAACAAATCCAATCGCTCCTTAGCCTCATCCACCAAGCCCTAGACCTCTTCACACCCCTATTTCACCTCCATACTCATTCCTCCATCTTTTTCCCTCCATCCATTCTCCAAAATCCTCTTTTCAGAACATCCTGTAGAACCCCTGCAGACTTCCTGTAGAAGCTCACAAATGAGGTTTCTTGATAGCCAAACTTTGTGAAACTCTCTGGAAGGGTGTTAGGGACTCCTTAGACCCTCTCTGAACCTTCCCGACCTCTTCCAAGCATTTCTCCTCCTTGATCCACCTCTGCACAGTGAAAAGCTAGTTAAAAGCACATGCATGATAATTCTAATAACTTAAACAAAAATACAAAAAGATGTTTTCTTCAGATGGTGATAACCTAGACACATGCATTTTACCTTCTTAGAAGTAATGGCATCTCTTTCGGTAGTTTGCATGCTCTCCTTTGCATCGGTAGGACTAGCTGGTAGAATTAGGGTTTGCTAGGGTTTGTGTTTCTTTTTGGCTTTCAGTTTCTTTCCGCAAGTAGATTAGCTTCCTTTGAGTTAGCTTTCGTCCATCAGTTAAAAAGCTTCTTCTAAGAGCTCATAGAAGTTGGCTTGAGCCCCTAGCGGACTTGTGCCAGCTGACCAAGTGACAGCTGCGGCAAGAGCTAGTACTTGTGCATACAGCACCGTCGCTTCCAAGTTTGTTACGAACTACCGGGTTGATAAAATTAAAGAAGGGATTTCCAGGAGTTGTAGCATTATTGCTACAATACTGGGGCTCACCACTCTTGCTCCAACTTTTTCTTTGAATCTGACGCTTACTACCTCCCTTTCATCCTTACCCTCTTTCATGATTATTTCTGTTTGCACTGGATCATGACTTTCCAACATTCTCTCCAACAATTGAGCATCTTTGTTCCATGGATTAAATTATTCCATAGAATCTTCTTCTTTCATCTTTATTTTGTTGCTCATCTGTGCCAAATTTCCTCCAGCATCTGCAAATAAACCTGCACTCATAAAACACTTGTTAAAATTAAAAACATAAGGCTTTTGTGCCTTATCTTCCTTTGGAAACAATTCAGTTTGCTTCTCTGTTTCTTTCTCCTCTGTCGGCACATCAGTATGCTATTTTGAATTTTTAATAGAATTCATGAGACTATCAACTAGTCTCTCCTCCACACCATCTACTCTAATGATGTCTTTCTACGCTTGTCTAGTGTAGTGAACTCCTTCCTCTGCAACCACACTATCATACTCTGAATTTTCCAGCAAATATTCCAGCAATGCAATTTCTTTGTGACACTTCGAAAGTATTTCATCATCACTTATAATCCTTGCATTTATAAACGAATTGTTAGTTTGAAAATTACAACGCTCAACAGTTTCAACTGTTGTCTCGCATATTAGTTCTTCAAACTGAACTTCATCTCTTTTTCCCATAAGAAATTGTCCCTGTGTTGTAACAATTTCATTACTAAGTTCTTTCTGCTGCAATAAGTCACTGCCTTCCTCATTCAATAGATATTCTCCCTTATCCTTTACTTCAGAGTATTCATCTTCTGAAAGATACTTTTCCATACTTTTGACAGCTTCAAAATATTGCTCATATTCTGCAAAACCCTCCTTTGTTAGTGACCAATCATCAGATGTCCTTTCTCCCAAGGTTCAATCCTTTGCATAGGTTTCTTCCTTCTTAACATCTCCCATGGCTATTTCTGCTCTGCCTATCATCATGGTGAACTGATGATCCTTTACTATGTTTTCAGCTAACATAGTCTCTTCTTCAAGTTTGCCTTTAATCTCTTGTTGTTTACCTTCTCCAAGAGCTATCCTTGTCTCACCATCTGTATTAATATTCTCCTACATTTGTTATGCATCCACAGACAAACTATCAGTCTTACAAACATAAGACCCTATGGTCCCACTTGATGTTTCAACCATCATATCTCCTTGTTGTTCCAAGTTCTCTTTATGACTCAGAAATTCTTTGATGGTCTCCTTTTCAATCTCCTCAAGCCCTTCACTTGGTTGCTTGATATCTTTCCCCAACTATATATGAGACCTATCTATCTCATCTTCTTCTAGAACAGAATTTATATTTTTCTTGTCTTCTTCCTCCTTTGTGACAATATCAGAAAATTGTCCTTCCTTACATGTTTCACCTGAAAATATACACAAATTGTCAGATTTAAAACCATGTGACCCTTTGGCCTCACTTGAAGTTTCAGTCTTCAAGTCTTCATCTTCATTCAGAACTTCACCCTGTTCTGCTTCACAAATGGACACTTCCATTTTCATTTCCAACTTAGCTTCTCTGATTTTTTTCATCAGCCGCCTTACCTGCCTCTGTTGTAGCCTTCTCTGCAACTTATGCCACTTCACTGGCTTCTTCCTCAAGACCCAACCTAGTCTCTAGTTTTCCTCAAGTATCCTCCTCAATGCATCAAGTTGTTCTTTTAACTCTGCAATTTCTTTGTCAATTTCATCTTAACTCATCCTCTTGCCATTTGCCTTGGCATCCTCTTTCTTCATGTTTCTTCTGTTGTGGTCTTCCTCAGAACCTTTTCTATGACTATTAGTAGCCATCTTCTTCTCTATCTTCATGAGCTCCTCACTCACTCACTATGAGTTGCATTAAAGCCTCTGCAACAACAAGTCCTCCTTGTTTCAACTTACCTCACCAAGCTTTCCTCTGTATTTGGTCTTTTGGCAAGCACTTGGTTCTCTATCTCTAGAACCTCTTTTGAGCACTTCTCAAGAACACAACTGTCCTCTTGTATTTCAATCACCATGAAATACTTGGTTTTGACCACCTCTTCTTTCACTTAGAAAGTCTTACCAGCTTCCTTCATTACCTTGCAATTCTACCCACGTCCTCTATGGAATCGCCTTTATGAACTGCAACAACACCTCTACAATAACAATTCTCCTTCTTGCTACATATTCTTTACTAAGCTTCTCTCCTCTAAGCTCAGTCTCTTAGCATTTCTCTGGTTCTTTCCTCTGGAACCAATTCAAGCACTCCTTGCTCTAGATGTTGCAACCTTCTCACCTTATTTTGTTGTTATCTATGCATCAATGTACAAACACACATTCTCCAATCAAATCAAAACAGAACATATCACTTCACCTTCAAGATATCTGCATGATCTTGTTCCACCATTCCACCTATACCTTGAATGGATTGTCCTCTGTTTCTTGCATCTGGGGATTCTACTACACATCACCTCTGTGTGCCTACTTTCTATAAAATTAGAATCTGATCCTTCCTTGCCTGCATAAAAACCTTAAGACATAACTTTGTTCTCAATTATTTCACATAGAATTTCTTTGTTTTGTTTTAACACCAATTGTTTCAATTACAATTCGGCTCTGATACCAAATGACATAGGGTTACCCCCACTTACACCGACAGTATGCATGTAAAATGCATAAGGACATTTGTCCCAGGAATTTTAACTCTCTAACGAGTCAAAATCTTCAACCATCAATGGTTAAGGCCCCCTTTCTTAATCTCTAAGGAATAATTTATAGACTAACCAAGTCTAACCCTTAATCCATCCTTTCCTTTCTATTGGAAATCATTCATTCTACTAAACCTTAGTTTAAACCTTTTATTAACCCTTAAGCCCGCATATATATTCAAACCCACTTATAATTGGACCTTCACATAAAAACCTCATATAGGTGCATTATTTTATTATAAACCCTTTATGATAGAATTCCATTGCAAGCATACCTTTTATGCACTTTTTAAAGCCCTTGCATAGTTTCTGAGGTTTCACTTTATCGCTTATCACAATCGCAATTCTCTGCGATCACACTAAACACTCCTTGCATCCCCGATATGCGATAACATAACCTTCTAGAACTCAAATTATTAGACCCACATCTATAACTTCGTCATGTCCGTCTCGTGGCTTCAATCCTTTCCGCTGCACTCTACCTTCTTCGATCTTCGATCGAACAACTTGTGCGACAATCCTCCATTGTGGACCTGCACTCAATGGATCCAATGGTCCACGATGATTTCGAGTGAGACACAAGCACGGAGAAAACCCACCCGATAAAGTGGTTTTCTCTCTCCACTTTCGTGCTACGTGTCAACCAATGAGTGGAATCGGGTGATCATCCTTCAATACCACTTACCACTTTTGCTCTACCCGAAATACCACTTTCCTGTATAAAAATTACTTTTTCGCCGACTATCTTCTGTGCTCTTCCACGATGTGAATCGATCCCGCCCATTGATCTATAAGATCCAATGGTTGTTGTGTATCACCTCTTCACTTCTCCGCTCTTCTCTTTACTTATGTTTTACACTATTTCTTCAGTGTTTTCTCTGTGGTTCAAGTTTCTTCAAAGTTTCTTGTCCTTCTGCTATTCTGATGCTCAATTCACTCCTGAGCTTGACTTCTGTGAATCCTCACATCGCTGTCTCTCCAGAGCTCTGCTCTGATCCTCCAATTGGATTCAAAGACCCATTATGATTCCTCTGAATCATTATTCTCCTCTGCGTAGTTCTATAGAACTCTACCTGCAACCCCTGTTACAGAGCCTACAAATTCACACACAATTCAATCTATCAATACTCGTAACACACACACATATACAGTTTGGAATAAACCTCTGTATTGATAAACAAACAACTGATTACATATCGAGACTCTCTGTCTCTCAGGCCTGATCTTCAATATCAATGGCCTCCTCCCTCTTGCCCGTAGGCTTACAGTCAAACCTATCTCACCGATCTAACCTATCTAACTATGCCTTTTAGGCTTACATTTATACATAGGACTCTATAACCAATTTCCTGGTTTAGATCCTTAATCTACTGAACTGACTCCTAAATGTCCTCTCTAGTTCCTCGAATCATGAAACTACCTTAAGAGTTATAATTGAGTTCTAACTCTCTTGTCATTATTAACCACTTATTCTCTCCTTCATTCGAGAGCATTTACAAAATATCTCACATTATCTAATTAATTCCTATCCTACTCACTCAAAAGCCTAAATATTACATTAATTCAACACTTAGGAATCCAACTTCCTTAAAACACATGACCCCCCTATGTCTACTAAAATACAATGATTTTCTCTTGGGTTGAATGCTCCTACATCAAAATACAACAAAAAAAATATAAATAACTAAAAGAAAAACTTGAAATACAAAAGCATAAAACTCTAATAAAAAAAAGTACCCTCAATGCAAATAAAAATTAAAAAATAACAAATAAAAATTATACAATTAAAAAAATAAAAATTAAATAAAAAAAATTTAAAATATGTAACTATAAGATAAGTTTATAAATTAAAAACAAAATAAAACAAAATTAAAAATATAAAACTATATTTTAATTAAAAAAAATGAAGAGCCGACTCTACGAATCGGCACAACGTCTGCCAAGGAATCGCAAGGTCGCAGGCATTGTGTTGGAGTTGGCTAGCAAATTTTTCTTTTAAGCTAGCATTTGAACGATTTCACAAATTTCAAATTAATGAATTGAACTTCCCTAGGAGGAAAAAAGACAAAATAAAAAAAATTTAAACGATTTTCTTCAAAAAAAAATTGAAAACTGATTTTTCCATTTCAAAGCCCTTAAAAATACGATTTTTCTTTTTTTTCTCCTAAAAATCCTATGAATGTGAGTTTTTTTTGTATTTTTCTCCATAAAAATCTAAAAAATGTGATAATTTTGTCATTAATCTCCTAAAATAATGTATTATATATAAAAAAATAAAAAATAAAATAAAATTAAAATTAAAAAAAAAAAATCTTCAAGAAAAAAGAATAACTGTTAAAAACAATCAACACAAAAACAATAAAACTACATATTTTCCCCATATTCCTCTTTAAATGGTCAATATAGAAGGAAAACTAACCTTTGAAATGTGAAAATATCCCTTTGAATGTCTTCTCGATGACAATGTAGTTTTAATGAATGCTCAAGAAGATTTGATGTAATGTGAGGAATAGAAACAATAAAAGTTATTAAATAACGAAGATTGTGAGATTACTTTAACGTTTCTTAAATGTGGGATTCAAAATAATAATAATAATAATAATATATAGTTAATATTATAGGTTTAGATTATTTTCTGTTAAATGTGGGATAAAAAATAAAATACAAATTACAAAAACTAACTTAATTTCCTAGTTAATGTAAGATAATTTAAGTAAAATGTTTATTTTATTTTTGAAGGGAAACTTCAAAAGAAAACTCATGTGGAAAATGTGAATAGAAAGTAGGGTCAAAATTTTCAAGACATAATTTTACTAGAATGTTTTCAAATAAATTTTGGAGGGAAATTGTTCGGCCAAAATTTTTGGGGGAAAACTTTGGAAGGAAATTTTCATTCTCTAAGTTATAAATTGTCATTGGGAGAGAATGCATTTGTATCATTCAACACCTTCTATGAAAGGTCATGGATTCTTTTTATAGTGAAGTTTCTCTTTCTGCAACATTAACATCTTCCTCGTGTAACAACTCTATTCATATTGATGAATATAACAGGAATTGTTTCACTATCAATAGAGAGTCAAATTTTCCACTCAGTCCTAATTGTGAGGATTATGAGAGCACTACTGACGAAGGGGAGGATGAAAAATTTCCTACAAATGATAATTTTAAATGCACATATGAGGATAATGTATTTTCTCCAAGTCGGGATTTCAAAGGAGCTCATGGTGATGAGGAATTTCCTCCGACCGAGGATTTCAAAAGCACTGATGAGGATGATGATGAATTTCCTCCAAGAAATGATTTGAAAGGCACAAAGGATGATGATGAATTTCCTCTAAGCAAGGATTTCAAAAGAACAAATGATGATGGTGAAGAATTTCCTCTAAGCAATGATTTGAACGGCGCAAAGGATGATGATGAATTTCCTCCAAGCGAGGATTTCAAAAGAACAGATGATGATGGTGAAGGATTAGCTCGAAGAAATTATTTGAAACGTAGAAACAACGATGATGAATTTCCTTCAAGCAAGGATTTTAGAAGCACAAATGATGATGGTGAAGGATTTCCTCCAAGCAATGATTTGAATGGCATAAACAATGATTTTGAATTTCCTCCAAGCGAGGATTTCATAAGCACAAATGCTGATGGTTAATAATTTCCTCCAAGCGAGGATTTCAGAAGAACAGATGATGATGGTGAAGAATTTCCTCTAAGCAATGAATTGAAAGGCAGAAAAGATGATGATGAATTTCCTCCAAGCAAAGATTTCAGAAGCACAAATGATGATGGTGAAGGATTTCCTCCAAGCAATGATTTGAATAGAAGAAATGATGATGATGAATTTCCTCCAAGGGAGGATTTTAGAAGCACAAATGATGATGATGAAGGATTTCCTCCAAGAAATGATTTGAAAGGCAGAAACAATGATGATGAATTTCCTCCAAGCGAGGATTTCAGAAGCACAAATGATGATGGTGAATAATTATCTCCAAGAAATTATTTAAAAGAAAAAAACAACAATGATGAATTTCCTCCAAGCAAAGATTTCAGAAGCACAAATGATGATGGTGAAGGATTTACTCCAAGCATTGATTTCAAAGGCACAAATGATGATGATGAATTTCCTCCAAGAGAGGATTTCAAAAGCAGTGATGGTGATGATGGATTTCCTCTGAGCAAAGATTACAAAAGCACGAATGATGATAATGAAGGATTTCCTATTAGTGAGGATTTCAATAGAAGAAATGAGGATGGTGAAGAATTTCCTCTGAGAAAATATTTCAAAAGCACTAATGATGATGATGGATTTCCTCCAAGTGAGGATTTCAAAAGCACAGATGAGGATGGTGAAGGATTTCCTCCAAACAAGGATTTCAAAGGCACAAATAATGATGATGAATTTTCTCCAAGCAAGGATTTCAAAAGCACAGATGATTATGGTGAAGGATTTCCTCCAAGCAAGGATTTCAATGGAATAAATGAGGATGGTGAAGAATTTCTCCCAAGCGAGGATTTCAAAAGAATTATTATTGATGATGATGTATTTCCTCCAAACAAGGATTACAAAAGCACAGATAATAATTGTGAAAGATTTCCTTCGATTAAGGATTTCAACGGAAGAAATGAGGATGGTAAATAATTTCCTTTGAGAAAATATTTCAAAAACACCAATGACAGCGATGGATTTCCTCCTAGCAAGGATTATAAAAGCACAGATGATGATGGTGAAGGATTTCCTTAAAGTGATGATTTCAATGGAAGAAATAAGGATGGTGAATATTTTCCTCCAAGTGAGGATTTTAAAAGCACAAATGAAGATGTTGAATAATTTCCTTTGAGAAAGGATTTCAAAAGCACGGATGATGATAGTGAAGAATATCCTACACATGAGGTTGGTAATGAATATTTTCCGAGCAATGATGATGTTGAATTTCCTAACTATGTTCAAAATTATCATAGTGAGGATACTATTCCTCTTAATGATGATGAAAATGTTTATAGTGAGGATAACGAAATGATGGAGATGTTGCAAGAAAATATTGTATCTAGGAGTAGGACTAGACCTTTTCATATCAATCCAAGATATTCCAATTATACGAGGTATATAGCTCGCAAGAAGAAGTTCTATCAGTGATCGAATTTCAAGTGAATGTTGTCAAAAGGATTGCTTGAAACGTATGGATTTTAAGTTTTCATTACATAAAAGAAAGAGATATTTTTCAATGAATAAAAGCATGAAAAAATCATATTTAGTGAGGTGTGTGCAATATACATTGGCAAGTTATGATTATCACACTGGGAATTTATTGCTCTATAGAAATAATTTCAAAATGTTTCATTCAATTGGAAATTTTTGTATTTCAAAAATCCAATCAAGATTAGAAAAATATCCCATGTTTTATTCAAAAGTAAGTTATAGACAAGAAATTGGGCCATTAGAAAATACTACAATGTCATGGATGAAAAACTTCTTTTCAAAGCATGGAGACTATATGCCAAATAAAGACACAATACATATTCTAGATAATTTCTCAAGACGAGAAATCTACAAATTATACAAAGGATATGCAGAAGGTGCTAAAGGAGATGGTAGTTTTATTACATATTCATATTTTACGAGGATATGGAGGAAAGAATTCAACCATGTTCATATTCCTAAGAAGACAAGGATGGGGATTTGCAGTACGTGTGCTTCTCTTAAATCAAAAAGGGATAAATTTCAATAGGCAGAAAGAGGTATGCATTCATAACATTGTTTTTAAAAATTGGATAGTTATCAACTATGAAAATGAATTTATTAATAGGTTTCTTTTATGTTATGTGCAGATTCCATTGTCAAAGCACCTCAAGAGCATCGTAATCAGCAAAAAAGTGAAAGGAAAAAATTGTATAAGCATTGAAAAAAGTGTTCTGATAATCCAAATAGATATTTGGGTTTGATAAATGAAGGTATGGACCAAAAGAAAACACTTCTACCACATTTTTTCTGCACACCAAAAAATTTACAGGAGGAAAATTTTATTCAGTTTCACTTGGTCAGTTGTATGGTATTTAATGGGAAAATGTGGCCAAGGGTTTACTTCATAGCTCCAAATGTTCATAATGATGCAAATCTGACCATAACCATAATTCATGATGTGATTTCTCATTGGTATGGTAATCTTCCTGAAGTTTTGTATTTACAATTAGACAACACTAGTCGTGAAAACAAAAATCAAATTGTTTTTGGATATCTCAACATGCTTGTTGAATTGAGCATTTTTCAAAAGGTAAAGGTTGGTTTCCTTCTTGTTGGGAAAAATCATGAACATATTGATCATATGTTCAGCCATTTTTAGTAGCATTGAGGACAAAGGATGTTGGGATCCTGCCATCCTTAATTGAATTTATTAATAAATCATACATTCCAGAGCTTATTTGTTAGGTGTTAGAAGAAACTATTGACATGCGAATTTTTGTTCCGTGATCACATGATGAGTATAAATTCATTGAAAAACTTAATGGCATTAGCTTCTAACATCAATTTTGTATCAAAATAATTGATGGGAAAACACTTATATGGGGCAAGAAGTATTCAACTACTGCAGAATGGGGGTCATCATTAGGTTTAGCATTTTTGAAGTTCATTCCAAATCATCAAATATTTGCATCAAATATATTATTATTATAATCAATTGTTGATATCAAAAATGCATGAAGGCATAAGTGAGATATAAATTATTCTGAATGATTGGGAGAAATTAAAAAATATATTAGAGATACATATGAGTACTTTAATGTTGTTTATTCACTTCAGTGGGATTTTTTTTCAATCATCAAAGTGATATCATTTCGAGATCAATAAATGAAGGTATACTTTTGAAGACTCCATTTATTTGGCCACAAAATATGCCAAATGAACATGAGGAAAGAAACATTGTTGAGCAGCAACAATCTTAAGGTATTATTAATTATTCACACATAGAGGAAAGAAAAATTTATATTGGTTCTAGAAGATCACGTTTACAACGTGAAGCCATGGAAAACCTTTACAAGGGTTATGTGCAAGATGTTAAGGCGGGTTTCATGATCATAGTGTTAGTGGATGGAGATCCACATGGATATCCATTATATGTTACAAATGTTATAAAGGTCATTAAAGAAAATGAAGATGTCACAGCAGTTGAAGTACATTGGTATGACATAAATACACACCCATTCAATGGTGTGTACAAGCCAGATATGGTAGTTGGTAAACAAATTAATAAAAGAGAAAAACAAAGGGCATAAATATAATCGTCGTTGCACAAACCTCTTAAAATTGGGCGATGTTGGTATACTTTTTTATGACTTCAATTTAATAAAGGGAGGAATTATTCACTTCTAGATCATAAATATTTTGAAGAGGTTGCTACCAAAAGAATCAGTGTTAAGATGGGAGCCTGCTAAACCCATTTGTAGATTTAGAAGACTTTTGAAACCCAAAATGGTGGGATGTATGTTGACTCAGATGGGGCAGTAGTTGATGAAAGAGAAGAATATGGGTCATCTTCATATTCATCCAGTCATTCATCTAAATATGTTGTGAATTATGATGGTTTACCACAACCTATGAGTGATTTTGAATAATTGTCTAAGACATTTTATGTAAATGATGTTTTCATGGTAACTTGAAATAAATATTTTAACTTCCATATGATCTCACATAAAGTTATGAGTCATTTCTATGTTTGTTCAATTATATGTTTTAATTATGACTAATTCATTTGTTTAGAATATCCACAATGCAAAAATAACTTTGAGAAATAATTTATGTCTCATTCAATCTACTAGTATTGATATTTTGATTAACAGTAAAAAAAAAAATACTAGAAATTAATGTTGAATTTTTAAATTATTTAGTAATATTGTCATGATATTATTCATTGTTATCATTGGACCATATTTAAAAAAAAATGTTTCAAATTTAATGCCCCATCAAAAGGGGATACTTCATTTTGACGGTCGATTTTTAAGTTTTTGTTGTGATGGGATAAGTTGTCTTAGACTAAGATTTGAAAAGAGTTATACTTTTAGCCTTTAACTAAAATTACTCTTGGAATAATGAGTTTTTCATGCAGTCGTTCATTTTTAAAGCTTCTTTTAGTCATATAAATTGTCTAAATATAAAATATCATATTTAGACAAATTATATAATATTCCTAGTGATGGAATTTTATGGCTTTTCAGAAATGTGATATTTTATCTTTAACATGATGCCCAAATATTGTTGGAAATTTAAGGTTTTCAGAGTCCTAATATATTATCTTTAACTCCATTGCTAAAAATGTTGAAAATGTACCCTGGAAAAAAAAATAATAATAATACATACTATATATATATATATATATATATATATAGATATAGATATATATCTGGAATTTATCCAGGACAAAGAATTAAAGGTATTACAGACTCATGTGCATGGATGTGCCTATGTTACTTTATGCAACGGATCGATAAGATTGTGAAATACATAGACACTAAAGAAATTATAGAAAACGCAACAGTAAAACATGTAAATACAACAAGTTTAATAAGGAGTTCACCCAATGCTCCTAGGCTACATCTCTTGGTCCAACCTTCAGTGGTGGCCTCTCTATTATGTTTTCAAAGTAGAGTTTTTACAACAGTGAGCTCAATTTGAGTCTCACTCAACAGATATAAATCAATAGGACTAGACTTGGATCCCCCAAGTCTTTGGAGTACACAGACTCTCCTTACTAAAACTCGACCTCTGTTGGTCATAGTAGTATGAGCCCAATCTGAGACTCATACACGACAGGCTACATACAGAGGAGTTTGCTTGAACCTCTCAAGCCTTCTCTGGAGTACACAGACTCTCTGACTCTCTCTGGCTCTGTCTAGCTCGATACTACCTTCAGGTCAGCTCGGCTCCTTCTCTCTGTTCTCTACTCTTGGATTTCTACCTTGACTAACTCTCCTTTCTTACTGCTTTCTTTGTTTCTGTCTGTTCATGGCTTTAAAGACAATATGATTTCTAACTGTTCATTTCCGCTTCCCAGCACTCTGGTTCTCCTACCTCTATTCATTTGAATCCCTCTGTTATGTGTCATCATCACTGTGTAACGCCTCACAAGGAGGTGGCCACCTGTTTCATAATGAACTGAGTGTCAGTTCTCTTGGAAATGTTTGAACTGCCGTTATTTCCATTTATCTTCCCAGAATGCCTGCAAACATGATTCCTCTGCCAACTCATCATTCATGCCGGACTTCAAAATTTATACAACTTGGCCTGTTTACCTCGTTGAATCATGTCATCCATCGGATCGCATGTCCGCTATCGATCCGAAGCCTCCAAATCCTACGATCTCCATCCATATCAGGCGGGTAAGATGCATAACGTTTACCCATCCGATGTGAGCGGTTTTCTCTCTCTTCCACCTGACGCATGGCACCCAGTGTGTGGCATTAGGCGATACTTGGATGAAACCGCTTACCGCTCGAATCTCTTCTCATATCCTGCTGGTTTTCATGTGGGACCCGCCTCTGACGAAATCAGCGAATTCCGTACGGTTTTTGACTTTTTGGGTCTAGGTCGCTTGGGGCTTTTTCTTCTCTGAGGGGTTTGCTCGGTGATATGCGATTAGCGACTTGTCGCTAATCACATATCAGAAACTTCCCCCGTTTCTCCAAAAGGCTTCTCGTTTTGTTGTTTCGTGGCAGTGCACATTACCTTGGGCCAATGGTTGACGTGCTTGACCAAGGGTCCTCGTTGCTTTGCGCTGCTCACAAATTACAACTGTTCAAGGATTATTTCTGATAAGCTCGACCTTTGTAAGTCTTTGAAACTTTGACATGAATTTTACATATTTATGAAAACTTAGAGGGTTCTTTAGGATCCGAATCGGATCATGGCCTTCCCACTAAAAAATCTTTTGGACGACTAAAAGTTGGTTTTTAAGCATCAATCAAGTGAGGGTATAGATTCCTCGCTTGCCCAATTTCTATCCATTTCACACTACTTGGTCTTGAACCTTTGATTCCAATCCTCAGGTACTAAACATCCCCCCTGTGCGTAGTCCTAACCTTCCTGTCCAGAACCGTATCTTCCTGCAACTCATTGAGATATTCAGGTAACAGATCATCAGTAGATGGCAATTGACTCTACTCTTCGGGATATTCAATCATTGAAGGTTCAAATAGTCTCAAACTGTCTGCATTAACAACTGAGTAGATGTGCATGTAAGCTGGTAAATCAAGGTGAAAAGCATTCTCACCAATTCTCTCAAGTATCTTGAAAGGTCCGTACCTTATTGGCTTTAACTTCTTATCTTCACCTTGCATTCTGTCTTTTCTAATATACAACAAGACTTGATCACCAACTTGGAAACTATGCTCAGTTCGATGCTTATCATACCTTGCCTTGTACTTGGCTTGGCTCTTTTCCCGTTGTTCCTATACTACCTGGTGAATATCTTGGATTTGTTCGATGAACTTGGTTGCCTTGTCCACATCTCTGTGTCCATCAACCACTATGTCTTTACCAAAGAAAAAATCCAAGGGAGACCTTGGTGTGAAACCAAAATAGGTCTCGAAAGGAGATCTCTGTGTAGAAGAATGTTTAGCTTGATTGTAAGCATGTTTCACATAACATAAATGTTCATCCCAAAGCTTGGGATGCTTGCTGCAATAGCCTCTGAGCAACTGGATCACTGTCCTGTTGACCACTTCTGTTTGGCCATCTGTTTGCAGATGAAAATTTTTTCTCTTCTTCAGTCTAATGTCCATCAATTCCCACAAACTTGACCAAAATTTCCCAACAAATCGGGTATCTCTATCAGATATAATGGAAGTGGGTAATCCAAAATGAACCCATACATGCTGAAAGAACAACTTTGCAGTTTCTTCGGCTATAATCTGTTTGTTACAAGGTATTAAAATACACATTTTGCTGAACCTATCCACAACAACATATAAATAGTCATGACCTTTTCTAGATTTACGGAGTCCCCCAACGAAGTCCATAGAAACACTTTCCCAAGGATGAGAAGGAACTAGTAGTGGAGTGTACAAGCCTAGTTTTCTATTGCTGGGTTTGCTTTTAGCACACATGTTACACCCTCTTACATATCTAGAAACTGTCTCATTCATTTTTGGCCAATAACAAAAAAACCAAAGTGGCCTGATATTAGAGAAGTGTGTGCTTCTTGAATTATATTTACTCTTTCTATTTGAGGAATGCATAACTTTCCAAAATGATACAAGAGTTGGTCCTTAACATGATAATCCAATTCTTCTACTTGTTTTCCATGACTTAAAGTTGCATATACATCTTTAAAATCTATATCTTGAGCATATTGTTCAATGTAGCTTTCATGCAATACTGAATTATGCTTAAGTATAGTGGATGCATTTATGATTGGTCTGGACAACATATCTGCAACTTTGTTGTGTATGCCCTTTTTATATCTGATGACAAGATGAAACTGTTGTAGAAAACCCATCCACCTATAGTGTCTTGATTGCTGCAACTTAGTTTGTGAGTGAAAATATTGAAGTGGTTGATGATCAGTATGTATAACTGTCTCTTTGCCCATTAAATAATGTTTCCACTTTTTCACACTCTGTACTAATGCATACAATTCTTTATCATATGTGGGATAATTAACTACTGCAGAATTAAATGTCTCAGAATGATAACATATGGGTTTATCGTGCTGCATCAACACTGCTCCCATGGCATAGTCATTGGCATCCATTTCAATCTCAAATGATCTTTGAAGATCGTGCAGTGCTAGTACTAATGTTGTACTAATCTTTTCTTTTAAGGTGTTGAAGGCTTTCTGCTATTTACCTCCCCACTGAAACACCTTGTTCAATCCTGTTAAAGCATGTAAGGGAGCTGTAATCAAGGAAAAGTTAGAAATAAACTTTTTCCAATACTGTGCTACTCTTAAGAAGCTTCTAACTTCTATAGCAGATTTGGGTTTAGGCCAGTTTACAATGACTGCAACCTTAGAGGGATCTATCTTCAATTCACCACCCCCCTACAATATGACCCAAATAATTCAAAGATGTTTTGCCAAAATCACATTTTGAGAGCTTAACATGAAGATTCTCTTTTTTCAAAACATCTAGAGTCTGCCTGACATGCTGTAAATGTTCTTCCCATGTCTTACTAAATATAAGAATGTCATCCAAATATACAATGACAAAATCATCAATTAAAGGTCTGAGTACATCATTGATTACTCTCATGAAAATAGCAGGAGCATTAGTTAAGCCAAAATACATAACCAACCACTCATACAAGCCCTGCTTTGTTTTGAAAGCAGTCTTCCATGCATCTTGTTCTAATACCACTTGATCTGGAATTTATCCAGGACAAAGAATTAAAGGTATTACAGAATCATGTGCATGGATGTGCCTATGTTACTTTATGCAACGGATCGATAAGATTGCGAAATGCATAGACACTGGAGCAGTTAGAGAAAACACAACAGTAAAACATGTAAATACAACAAGTTTAATAAGGAGTTCACCTAATGCTCCAAGGCTACGTCTCCTAGTCCAGCCTTCAGTGGTGGCCTCTCTATTATGTTTTCAAAGTAGAGTTTTTACAACAGTGAACTCAATTTTAGTCTCACTCAACAGATATAAATCAGTAGGATTGGACTTGGATCCCCCAAGTTGCCGGAGTACACAGATTCTCCTTACTGAAACTCGACCTCTATTGGTCATAGTAGTATGAGCCCAATCTAAGACTCATACACGACAAGCTACACACAGAGGAATTTTCTTGAACCTCTCAAGCCTTCTCTAGAGTACATAAACTCTTTGACTCTCTCTAGCTTTATCTAGCTCAATGATACCTTCAGGTCAGCTCAGCTCCTTCTCTCTATTCTCTGCTCTTGGCTTTCAGCCTTGACTAACTCTCCTTTCTTACTGCTTGCTTTGTTTCTGTCTGTTCGTGGCTTTAAAGCCAATATGCTTTCTGACTGTTCATTTTCGCTTCCCGGTGCTCTGGTTCTCCTGCCTCTCTCTGTTTGAATTCCTTTGTTCTACATCATCATCATAGGGAGGTGGCCACCTGTTTCATAATGAACTGAGTGTCAGTTCTCTTGGAAATGTTTGAACTACCGTTATTTCCGTTTATCTTCCCAGAATGCCCGCGAACACGATTCCTCTGCCAACTCATCGTTCATGCTGGACTTCAAACTTTATACAACTTGGCCTGTTTACCCCAATGAATCCGGTCATCCGTTGGATCGCATGTCCACCGTCGATCCGAAGCCTCCAGATCCTACAATCTCCGTCCATATCGGGCGGGTAAGATGCATGACGTTTACCCATCCGATGTGAGCGGTTTTCTCTCTCTTCCACTGAACGCGTGGCACCCAGTGTGTGGCATCCGGTAGGACTCGGTTGAAACCGCTTACTGCTTTAAACCCTTTCAATATCCTACCAGTTTTCGTGTGGGACCCGCCTCTGACGGAATCGGTGAATTCCGTACGGTTTTTGACTTTTTGGGTCTGGGTCGCTTGGGGATTTTTCTTCTCTAAGGTGTTTTCCCAGCGATATGCACATATCAGAAACTTCCCTCGTTTCTCCAAAAGGCTTCTCGTTTTGTTGTTTCGTGGCAGCGCGTGTTACCATGGGCCAACGGTCTGCGCACTTGACCGAGGGTCCTCGTTGCTTGGCGCTGCTCACAAATTACAACTGTTCGAGGATATTTCTGATAAGCTCGACCTTTGTAAGTCTTTGAAACTTTGACATGAAAACTTAGAGAGTTCTTTAGGATCTGATTCAGATCATATATATATATATATATATATATATATATATATATATATATATATATATAATAAAATTAGATAAATTATTGTTCCATCATCAAAACTTTTTGTTTTTAGAGTGTTTATTGGTCTTTTAAAATTTGGTTTCTATTGCCATTTTCAAAAAATGTTGAAAATATACACTCAAAAAAATAAAAACTTCGTTCTAGCATACACACTTTTCGTTTTTGGATCTTTTTTTCATGTTTTTTGGGGGTTTTGTTTTTCTAGAGTTCTCATTTTGAAGTCAAAATTCTCATTTGATCGGTAACTTTTTTGGTTTACTTGAGAAATCAGAGCATTCTCTTTGTTGCAAATTTGAAGAGGCCTTTCCTGTTGGTGAGGCTTGTTAGTTGTTGGTTGTTCAAAATGATAGAACATCCCAACAACTAGAGTATAAATGGCTCTCTATATGCACCCTACCTACTACATGGAATAGGCTTGAAGTATCCGAGTGTCCTAAAAATGATGTCATAAATACCTCCATATAGCCCATAGATGATAGTATTCTTTGATGCCCAAAATAATCTAATGGAAAATTCTTTAAATATTACTAATAACAGAAGTACCTTTTCGACATCGATTTGATATTTTGACATCCTAGAACACATCCTGAGCTCGCATGTGAACTTCCCCATCAAACACAACTATTTTGGTTCATGTTCTACTCAATACTTCTACGTATATTGGCTTCTCAAATTCCATTTCTAGGTACATACCTCATGTTCAGCAGTACAACAAGCCAATTGTTTTGTATATCAATTTTCATTGTGCCTTGATGTACGTGCACAACACTTTTTAACAATTGTGTCAAGTATTGGATCTTATGGTTATGGGATCTTGATCTTGACCTTGTTGTTTTGCAAAACCTTAACCTTTAGAAATTGATCCTCATTATAGTACTCGTGAAATCTTTAGACCTCATTCCTTATTAAAAGCATTTGAAATTCTTGTGATTGTTGATGAAACTCGTGGGGTGGAGGTTAAATTAGATTAGGATCTTTTTGAACATTTGGGCATTTATTCTGAGAACCTTGCACCAGAGAGAATGAAATTGTTCTTTGAAAAAAAAAAAATTAAACCCCATTCCCTCAACAACGTTGTGAGAGTTGGGTAAACCTGGAAACCACCTCCTTACATGGTAAGGGGGTGTGTTACAGACTTGGTCAAATTACCAAAAGGAAAATATGTAATTGGAACTAAATGGGTTTATAAAACCAAGTATAAACAATTGATAAGTTGAGGCTCATTTATTTTCAAAGGGATATGCATAGAAGGAAGGCATTGATTATACTGAGACATTTTCCCTAGTGGCAAAGTTGGACACAATCAAGATGGTTCTTGCACTAGTTTCTCAATACAAATGGCATATTTTTTAGATGGATGTTAAATAACTTTTTTTGAATGGTTATGTGGATGAAGAAATTTATATGGAGAAACCTGAGGGTTTTGAAGTTCTAAGAAAATAAGATTGTGTTTATAAGTTGAAGAATGCCTTGTATGATCTTAAGCAAGCTCCAAGGGCTTGGTATTCAAGAATTAATAAGTATTTTCAGGATCATAGCTTAGTTAAAATTTTATTTGAGCCCATTCTCTATATATTTAGGTCAATTGAGAATATTCTAATAGTTGTCTTATATGTTGATTTTATCTACACAGTGAACATTGTTGAACTATTTCAAAGATTTAAGTCGCATATGATTTTTGAGTTTGAGATGAAAGATCTTGGTGTGTTGCATTATTCCTTTGGTATTTAAGTTTAGTAGAAGGAAGATGGTATTTTCATGTCACAAGCTAAGTATACTTAGGACATTCTAAAGAAGTTCAGAATGTTGAGTTGCAAGCCAGCAACAACTCCTTTGAAAGTTGAGTTGAAGTTAAAGTTATATGAACATGAAGACTCCAATTAAGTTGATGGTACTTTATATGGTCAATTGGTTGGAATTTTGATCTACTTAAATACAACTCGACTAGATATTTATTTTACAGTTGGTATGGTATCTGTTAGGGTCAGTATTTTTCATTTGTCGAATGTCTTTCAAATTCATTAATTTTCAGTTTGAATAAGTCGAACTTATAATCATTGTCATTGTCATAAGTTTGAAATTCATTGTCCAACATCGCCATGAGTTTAGTCATCAAGTGGTCTAGTCAAAGCATGAACATTATCGAGTCATTGGGATTTATGGTTACAAATTTTTGAAAATTCAAGTCAGGGGATATGTGTTGGTTGTGCATTTGTCAAAAAGTTATCTTGAGTTCATTACAATGGAAGTTTTTGTAGAAATTTCTCTATAGATCAGCTAGCTCTGATGCCATGTAGAAATTCTGCAAATTCACTACAAATCTCGCTCTGAGACCATATAGAAAATCTGACTGTAGATTAACCTGATAATGCAATATAACCAAAGCAAAATACTATAACCTACTTCTACTATCAATTTGCCAAAGCTTAAAGATAGAGCAAGATCAAACTAAACACATATAACCAGAAGAAGAATCAATGAACCAAACACATGAAAATACTTTGGGTAAAGCCTCAGCTAAAAACCCCACTATCTGTATTATCATACAAGGTGGAAATACATCAGAAATATACAAAGCCGTAGCTCTTATAGCTAGTCAGCTCTTAGTACAATCCTCCTGGATGCTCACAAGCAATCAAAGCTTCTCATAATCCTTCCTCTCTACCCTCCAAGCTCCTATTTCCTTGCCTTGTTTCTCCTGGGTGATCCTCCTGTTACCAAGTGGAAAAATCTCAACCAAGTGGAACACTGATCTCTCACCTTGATCTCACACCCTGTTAGAATTGTGCAATCCTCAAGGAACCTTACCTTGACTTCATGCATGCATTTCCTTTATAGGAAAACACATGCAACTCATAGTACACTGTCCTTGACATTTAGCTCAACTGGGTCTTTCTCAGAATAGACATGCATGAGTTTCTGATGAGGGAATCTTCAGTTATATGGAGTACATTGGTTGAGTGCATGCAAGCATCAACTGACTGATAACTCACAATTAGTTCCTCAAATAGTTTGGAACTAGTTTAAGTGGACTCAACACAGTAAACTGAGCTAACTAATTACAACTCAAATATAACTCAATCTTATCTCCTTAATTAAGGGATAATCTCCTTAATTTAAGGGATAACTCTTGCATGACTTCAGAAAGACTTCTAACTTGAATTTCTCCAACTAATTAACTCAAGATGAATTAATTAATTATTTCCAAGTAGCTAGTGAGACTAAATTCCATTTTAATTCAAGGACAAATTAAAATTGGAATATTCTGGATTCTATTTTTATCATTTCTTGTTGCTATTTTTAACACTCCCTCTCAACAAGAAATGAATTCAACTTGATCTTGATCGTGAACCTTTGGAATGTTATGCATGCAACACTTCTCTCTAGTGTTGTTGCTCCAGCAACTCCAGAAACAAAAAAACATCCAACCTGAATCAGTATGATGCATCTGTCATCAAAGTCTCTAACTGCTATTGCCTCTGTCAACTGAAAACTTTGCACTTTGGCTGACTCTGCCTTTCTACACTGTTGTCAATCCTTCTCTGCACTCTTTAGTATCTGACTGCTCTAGCCTCTATCACTTTGATCTCTAACTGCATCAATCCCACTGATTCCTCCCGCTACTATGTACTTTCGGCTCTCGTAGAAAGGTATGATCCATGAGATAAAACCTCTTAATGGACCCACCCAATTACAGCCTTCATGAGACTATCACTTCACATCACCCCACCTCACACCTAGAGGTATGGCTTCATGTGATCCCTCTGCCCACTTCTCCAATTGTGGCTCCTCCACAATTGTCTGAGACTTCTTCTAGGGATGCAT
Organism: Pinus tabuliformis; assembly: GCA_031772625.1. Taxonomy (NCBI): domain Eukaryota; kingdom Viridiplantae; phylum Streptophyta; class Pinopsida; order Pinales; family Pinaceae; genus Pinus; species Pinus tabuliformis. Next base: position 1,577,686,760 of record CM062820.1, read on the forward strand.
GTTGAGAGGTAATTTACTCTCCCTCTCAACCACCAAGTCTCTAACATTTTCCTTGCTCTTTAAGGCTTTGCATGCATCTTGAACCTCAAGAGCATATAGGTTCTTAACTCATGAACCAATCTATTTCACCTGTCTCGTGGTGATGTGTCTAAGGAAAACCTTTCCCTTACTAAAGACAACATTGTAGCCTTTGTCATCCAACATCGCGACCGATACCAATTTCTTCTTTAGTCCAGGCACATACTTCACATCTATCAAGGTGATAGGAGCTCCATGTTCCCTCTGAAAAGCAACCGTGCCCACTCCTAAAACACTATACCTTCCGTCGTCACACATCTCTATGCACATCTTGAGGTCTTTCTCCTCCAAGGTACTGAATAAACTTTTATCGCTGGTCATGTGGAATGAGGCTCCACTTTCAAGATACTAGACACAACTCATCATTGATGACACCATGCATGCAATGAGGGTAAATTCCATTTCAAACTGAGAGGCTAATGCCTCACCTTCCGACCCTTCCGAGGATCTCTTCTTGGACTTATTCGATGGGCAATTAGTCACATAATGTCCCATCTCAATTGAAGTATGATATGAATTTTATTTTCACATGCAACCTCGAACTTCAAGCTTCGAATTCTCTTCTCAATATACTGTTCACAGCTCTGATAAACTAGGCTCTGATACCATGTAGAAATTTCTCTATAGATCAGCTAGCTCTGACACCATTTAGAAATTCTGCAAATTCCCTACAAATCTCGCTCTGAGACCATATAGAAAATTTGACTGTAGATTAACTTGATAATGCAATATAACCAAAGCAAAATACTATAACCTACTTCTACTATCAATTTGTGGAAGCTTAAAGATAGAGTAAGATCAATCTAAACACATATAACTAGAAGAAGAAGAATCAATGAACCAAACACATGAAAATACTTTGGGGAAAGCCTCAGCTAAAAACCCCACTATATGTATTATCATACAAGGTGGACATACATAAGAATTATACAAAGCCTTAGCTCTCACAGCTAGCCAGCTCTTAGTACAATCCTTCTGGATGCTCACAGGAAATCAAAGATTCTCACAAGCCTTCCTCTCTGCCCTCCAAACTCCTATTTCCTTGTGCTATTTCTCCTGGGTGATCCTCCTGTTACCAAGTGGAAAACTCTCAACCAAGTGGAACACTGATCTTTCACATTGATCTCACACCCTGTCAGAACTGCACAATCCTCAAGGAATCTTACCTTGACTGCATGCATGAGTTTCCTTTATAGGAAAACATATGAAATTGATAGTACATTTTCCTTGACATTTAGCTCAACTAAGTCTTTCTCATAATAGACATGCATGAGTTTATGATGAGGGAATCTTCAGTTATCTGGAGTACACTGGTTGAGTGCATGCATGCATCAATTGACTGATAACTCACAATTAGTTCCTCAAACAGTTTGGAACTAATTTAACTAAACTTAACTTAGTAAACTGAGTTAACTAATTACAACTCAAATATAAATCAATCTTATCTCCTTAATTAAGGGATAATCTCCTTAATTTAAGGGATAACTCTTGCATGACTTCAGAAAGACTTCTAACTTGAATTTCTCCAACTAATTAAGTCAAGATGAATTAATTAATTATTTCCAAGCAGCTGGTGAGACTAAATTCCATTTTAATTCACAATTTCAATTCAAGGACAAATTAAAATTGGAATATTCTGGATTCTATTTTTATCATTTCTTGTTTCTATTTTCAACAGTTTTGTTGCTAAAGAAAAATTGTCTTTTTAGAATATCCTATTTCTTTTCCCCTTTCTAATCTACCCTTGTTTCCCTAATTCCATAACCTATATCACCAATCTCCCATTGTTCATTTCTAAATCCCTTTCCCTATCCCCTATTTATTATTGAATCATATGACTTTTATTTTCCCCATCCCATCCTAAACCTATTCCCTCAAAAGACCATGATTACATATTATACATGACATAACCCATATATTCCCCCCACTATCTAAGCAACGTATCTACCCAAGCGTTCTAATGATTCCCATGCACAAATCATCATATCACCCCAAATGGAGCGCCTTATCACATCATGCTACATGACAAAATAGGTGCCAATTCAAATCAAACAAAATGACCACCATATCTCTTGCACAGTGTCTGCATTGTTGAGTTCAAGCTGGTTAATTATCATGGTTGAAGAATAAGGATTGATTTGCAGCTAAGCCAATGATCGAGGATAGAGTTATAGCCATCACAGAGTCATTTGCTACTCACTGGTGCTACGTAATCATCGTTGCACACAACACTATGCAGTCACTGCACAACATCCTTCCAAAGCCACACAACCTTGACACGACTTGGTTTTCATTTTCTAGAGGTAGGGTATTAACACTCAGATCCTAATTTTTGTAAATGAGTTAAAATCAAGGTTAAATAATTCATGGTTAGCATCTTGTTTAAGATTCAATGTGAATGCACTATGCCACGCAAATTTTATTTTAAAATTGAAATCGGGGTTTTGTAAATGAATGGTGATAGATGTCATATGCTGAGTTGGTCTTGGTAAAGGTTTGTAGGGTTGTGTAATTTGTTATCATTCTTTGAAGGTTTTAGTATGCACTTGTCCTCATAACTCAATGTGTCTGTGAAACACACACTATTGTCGTTGTTGCCAAAAAAATAGAATCTTCGATTGTTTTTGTAGTCCACGTAGCTTTCCATGAAGGTCCAAGAGAGCTTTCCCTGTGTACATAGGTAGATGGCTCCCACTGCAAACAAAAAGGGAGGGGCAATAGTATGATTAGAGCCAAAAAATATAGCCCTAGTCAACTCTAATCCAGTAATTAGGGTAGCATTTGAAAACGCAAGCTGTATCCCCTTTTATGAGAAAATCCAAGAAATAGGTCATTATGTGTAGTTGGAAAGTTTTTTTGCCTTGAACCTCAAGGAAGGCAAAGTAATGCTAGAAGACCTGGAGATGGTTATTTTCAGAGAGATTTATTGTTGATGCCACAGGTATCCCTATAGATGGAGAAAAATGGTTCAAGGGAGATGATTTAAATGTTTCATTCTTCAAAGAGTTTTTTAAGCCATAGTTTAAGAATAAATTTTATACAACTTTCCCTAGCACATACCTTCAAAATAATCATAGCCATCTACTCAAAGTTATACAAAGGTATTTCACTTGTGAGGGTAGGTTCAACAAATTTTATCAGTATCATCTTAGACTCTTGGTACATTTCATAGCTAAAAAGACTATGAATCTACCCTACTATTTGTTTAAGAGCCTAGGGAGGATGGCAGAGAAAGTGCAAGCTAAGAAAGATAGTCACATGTCTAGTTTATTTCATTTCTCTTTGATAAATATTTTGGTCATGTATGAACTTGAAAAGAAGAAAGTTTCATGGCAAAGTTTTTTGTCAAGTCTAGGTTTATTGCCTCAAGCATATATTTCACCCATGGAGGTTTGTGAAGATAAACAAGATCCAGAAGATGAACCAGTAACCGAGACAGTAGTGAAGGAAGCAGGTCAAAACAAGAACCCAAGCACAAAAGAAAAGAAGAAGGTTTAAGCACCAGAGGTTCATGTGGCAGAAGTTCCAACAGCAAAGGTTCAATTAATAAAATTGAAAGAAAAAGAGATAGTTCAAGATGCACAGTTCTTATTGAGACCTAGAACTAGGTCAAAGGTTAAGCAGGTTTTTGGGGAGCCAACTCCTCAACCAGTTGATTTTCTTCTAGAAGCTAAGCAAGATGAAGATGCAAAAGAGATTGAAACATCCTAGATAGAGGAATAAGACCCAAATATTTCTAAGATGAAGGATGCACTTGCAAAATCATAGCTTAAGATAGCCTTTTTAAAGAGATGGAACCGAGAGGATAGAGAGACAACCTTACAAGCATCTCAGTTAAAGGAGGAAGAAAAGGAACCCCCTAAGCCTACTTCACAAGATAAGGGTAAATGAGTTATAGATGTGCAGTAGTTGGAAGAATCCCAAGTGAAACCTAGAAGACTTGTAACTATGGCATCAAATTTTTAGAAAGGATGTGTGTAGCAGATGAAGAAAATAACCTAGTCACCTGATAGACCAGATTTTGATCAATGGAGGGATTATCACAAGTATCTGGAAGAGCTTGAGGATTATTGATACAATGAAAACTACAAGAAAGCAATTAACTAGTTACTTGTGGATTGAAACAAAGAATTGATTGATGCCTCCAAGACAATGGATAGATGCAAGACATTTTTCAAATGGTCTCTCCTTGCAAGGAGACAAGCAAAGAATTCGTATGGAACGAACTTGGTTTTGAAGAGAAGGTTGAGGCTCAAGAAATAAAATTTGGCAAAAGCTTGGAGATTGGTGAGGAAATATAGACAATTTGTTGAAGTTCCTCCACCTGGTAATGTGCCTAGGCCAAGGCCTAAACCACAGCCAAAGTCAAAGCCATCTCAGCCAGCATTGATCAAAGAAGATGATACTCCATCCAAAAGAATTGAGATCAAGTCATCCCCCAACAAGCCCTCGGCTAGAAAAAAAAAAAAAAAGAGGATGTAATGGTTTGTTTGTTGAATGTACAAGTTTTGATGATTGATGGAGACTGTCAGTGTTGCGCAGCAAAATCGTTTCAGTTTTTGCAAAGGTTACATGTGTCATTTATTGTCATCCTGAAGGTTGGCTTGGGTAGTCTAAGAGTGTTGATTATATAGATGGACAATTTTGTTAATTTTTGGGTGGAAATATACTATAAGCAAGCAAACTAAAGAACAAGACAACATAATAGTCAATGAAAAATCTGAAAATGTGAAGCCCAAAATAAGTAAAAAATATGAGAAAAAGAAGTGCATTTTCACCATGAATTTTGACATGGAAACAAGCAGAGAAGGTTTTGGTGCAGGTGTATGGATAGTCAACCTGGAAGTCAGAAATACCAAGCTTTGTTCATAAAAAATAGTTTTTGATTATAACAACAATGTGGCGAAGTATGAAGCACTCCTTTTGGGTCTGCGAGTTTTGAAGGAATAAAGATCCGAAAGGATAGATGTCTATGGGGATTCAGAGCTAGTTGTCAAGCAATTTAAAGGTGAGTACCATATGAAACATCCCCGGATGCGTGCTTATTGAAATGTTATCCTAGATTACTTGAAAAAAAATTATGAATATGGCTTTTCAGTTGTTCCTAAAAGAGAGAATGTTGTTGCAAATGCATTGGCTACATCAGCTTATGATTTTGATATTTTCAACTATATTAGAGGCAAGTACATGGTCGAAGTAAAATACAGACCCATTGTCCCGGATAACATGAAGTGTTGGCAAGTCTTTGAAAATGACACGCAATTGGAAAATTTATTGTTGATGAAGGAGGAATTTTCCAAAATGAGGTTGGAAAAGGACTGCAGATGAGAAGATGTTGATAAGGAGAGCTTTATAAATCAGATGAAAGAAGAATTGGATAAGCAAGGGATAAAATTGAAAGTGTTGCAGCTAAAAGACAATGTCATTCCAAGAGGGCTAGTACCTTTGGAAGAGCTTTTTTATCAGAATGATGTGGCCAAGAGGCCAAAGTTGGTGCCTACTGGGGATGGAATGGAATAATGCAACATAGGCATAGTAGATAACCGAAAAAGGATAAAGTTGTCCAAGACTTTGAGTTTAGAAATGAAGCATAAATATTTGCACTTGTTGAGAGAATTTTCTGATGTATTTGCCTAGGGATATAAGGACCTGAAGGTGTATGATACAGACATCATATAGCACATGATAACAATAAAAAAGGACCAAAATTCATTCAAACAGAAGTTGTGGAGGGCAAACCTAGTTATGTTGCCTTTGATTGAGAAGGAGGTAAGAAAATTATTTGATGTTGGAATTATAGTACCTCTCTAATTCTCTAATTGCCTATCTAACTTTGTACCAGTTAGAAAAAAGACAAGAGAAATCAGATTGTGTGTGGATTTTAGAAATTTGAACAAGGTGTCACTCAAGGACAACTATCCATTGCCAAAAATGGATCACATTATTCAGAAAGTGGTGAGTGTAAGGAGAATTTCATTGTTGGATGGTTTTTCAGGGTATAACCAGATTTTGGTTCACCCGTAAGACCAAGATAAGATTGCATTCACTACATCGTGGGGGGCCTTCAAATATGACAAGATGTCATTTGGTTTGATGAACGCGGGAGCGACATTGCAGTGAGCTATGGATATAGATTTCACAAAGGAGAAGGACATATTTCTAGTGATATATATGTTGGCATTATGATACAAGTATTGTCCTTGATGGCAACTCACACAGATGACAGATCATAGTGCAGCAGGTCAGTAGCAAAGAGTTGATGATCAGTCTACAAAGAATGGAAGAAAATTACATATACGTAGGTTCCTGTTCACAAAGTCGCATACATATGCAGGTGTACCGATTGAAACATGCGTAGATATACGTAGGTGTACTGATCGAAAGATGCGTACATATACGCAGGTGTAGCGATCAAAAGGTCACGTACATACGCAGGTGCGCTAATCAAAAGGTGCGTACATATACGCAGGTGTACCGATCAAAAGGTGTGTACGTACAGTACATGCAATTTCATGCAGAGAAAAGTGCGCAAGTGGGAAATCTTATGGTTGGTCCATGGTATTTAGTCCGACATTTTTTGAACCTATGGTTTTGGTCCATGGTTTTGCATCTAAAGTATTGAACCCAGGTATTGGGTCCCTAGTATTGGATCTCTATGGTTTTGGACCATGGTTTGAGTAAGGCCTAGACTATAAAAAGGAAAGAAGATCATTTGGCTTGGGATGGACTAATGGGTTGAATATCTTGAGAAGAGCAAGATCTGAAATACTAGTGATCGGTTAGTGAGTTATAGCTGGACCTGAATCAAGGAGTAACCTTAGCATTACAAGATGGATCTACTGATGGGTCGAGATCTCTTTAGCGCATGATCAGATCTGTAAGTATGATAACCTAGGTCTGATTAAGAAAAGGGATAATTTATTTATACCTACAGGTTCGGCACAGTGCAGGCACGTATACCCACAGGTTCAACACAGCGGAGGCACAGATATACGCGGGTTTGACACAGTGCATGTGCGTATTCCACAGGTTCGTCACAGCAGAGACGCAGATACCTGCAGGTTAGACACAGAAGAAGCGCGGATACCCGCAGGTTAGACACAACAGAGGCGCGAATACCCACAGGTTCGACACAGCGGAGGCACGGATACCCGCAGGTTAAGCAAGTGAATACTGCGTATACCCGCAACATCGCTTTGACATATCTGTGTATGTACGCAGGTTTCTATTGGTGAAGTAGCGGACTTTTCTTGAAATATGTTTTAGCTGCTTCTATTTATTACTACAATGTTATGAGTTCTGAATTGGTGTCTAGTTACTGGTACTGTGTTCTGAGAAGTTATTGATTCAGTATTTGTACAAGGAAGTTGGTTGATTGCAGATATATTTGATGTTTGATTGATGTTCATGGATCCAGTCTGAAAATTTATGAAACGTGGTCCTTGGAAGAAAGAGAAGGTTGTAGCCTTCTATAGGTTGTCACCTACCTACTAGTACATCAGCTAGTACAAGAGCTAAGGGGGTGGTAGCTCCCTTCCAGTAGAAGCTAGAAAACGAGAGAAGTTTGGAGCATTCAGTAGGTTGGCACCTACGTACAAGAGCTAAGGGGGTTGTAGCTCCCTTCCAAGAGAATCTGGAGAACAAGAGAAGGTTGTAGCCTTCTGCAGGTAGCAGCCTATGTACTGGCATAAGATTGCACATGTTCATAACTATTGTAAAAAGAAGTTTCTTATTAAAAGAAGATTGAGATGACTTGCAACAGGTGGTTTTCACCCACATTGGGTTTCCACCTTACATCATGGTGTTCATGTGTGCTTCTTATGTGTGATGATCTGGTCTATTTTACTACTCCTGTTTACTATTCATATGGCTAATAATGTTCTGATGCACTCATCATAAGTTTACTGGATATATGCTTGTTGCTCTACACACAGTTGCATGAATCTTAATATAGAAATGAAAAAGTTATATTGATTAGATAATACTGATTCACCCCCCCCCCTCTCAGTATTATTTCCAACAATTGGTATCAGAGCGGGTCCTTTGGTAGAAGCTTGATCGCTTGAAGGAGATCCATAGATCAATGGGAAAGAAGCTTAAGAAGAAAGCGCCTAGGAAGAAGAAGACATCTCAGAAGAGCTATGATAGTGGAAGAATCGATTGGGGAATATGTGGAAGAAGCACTTCAGATTCAGAATCACTTCAGAATGAAGATGAACAAGCAAAAGAACTAGCAGGTATGAATTTGTTATACTCTGGTGATACATTTATCCATCCTTTTGAAGATGATGAAAGTGATAGCGAAATAACTGAATTTGCTCTTATGGGTGAGCAAGAAAGATATCAAAAAGAGGCAGAATTTAAAAGGCTTACAGACAAAATTAGAGATCAACAAGATCTATTGAACAAAAGGGAATTTGCCTTCAAAGAAGAAGCTAACAAACTAAAAGCTCAACTAGAGGAAGGAAACAAGGTAAGGAAATTATTCAAGGATAAGGAAGATCAATGTCAAAAATTGCAGGATGAAGTGACATCATTAAGAAATGAAGTCAATGAAAGGAGCACAACAATCAAGAAACTCAGAGATAGATCCAGTTACTATGAAAGTCTTGAAGCTACGATCCTCTCGCTGAAAGAAGATATTAAAGAATCAAATAAGCAGAATAAAGAACTACTCCAAGCTCTTGAAAAGAAAGAAAATGAATTCCTTGAACTAAGACATTAGTTGGAAGAAGGAAGAAAAGCTGAAGAAAACACGAAGAAGCAATATCGTGAAAAGGAAGAGCAAAATCAGGTTGAGGTAAATATTCTAAAAGACAATTTAGAAGAAAAGGATAAGCTCTTACGATTTCAAGATAGTACTAAGATCTTGGATGATATTCTTAGTAGTCAAAGGTCCCCTACTATCAAAACTGGTCTTGGTTTTCATGAATATGTTGAAGATGAATTCAATTCACAAAAGATGACAAGGAACTCTAATGCACAATGTGAAATACTCAACAAGGAGATGAGAGGTTAATCCCATCAACAACCGAGGAAATAAATTCTTCAAAGAAAATCTTTTACTACTCCAATGAATAATGTTGAATGTTATGTATGTCATAATCTTGGACATGTTGCAGCCAGATGCAGAAGAAGAATGTTTCAAGATCATCACACAGAAAGATCATCACATTCCAGGTACTTTAAGGGATATTGCTTTGCTTGCAATATGTTTGGTCACAGAGCTGTTGATTGCTATAGAAGGAACATGAAACATGTAAGATGTTATGCATGTAACAAGCTTGGACATATAGCAAAGGAATGCAGGAACAAAGTACGAGCACCATACCAAAAAGAGAAAACATCATCACACTTGAAGATATGGAAGAAGAAGGAAGTACAGTTAGAAATATGTGGCACAACACAATATACAGACATAACAGACTTAGAGGGAGCTGAAAGTGTAAAACTTCAGTGTCCTAAATTTCATACGCAAGTTTCATAAAGGGAAGTCGCGTATATACGCGAGTTAGTTACTGCACAGTCGCGTATATGTTAGTTTGAGGAAAAGCAGTAGGGAAAGGCTCAGGAAAAGGGTCTGATATGGTTTGCTCTGTTTGATAATGGTTACAATCTGTTGATGATGTGTGGAAATATCTTGACAAGTGTTTTGATCCTAAATTTCTGATATATGCATGATCAGATCTGACAGTGAACAGATGGCACAGGTTCAGGGGAGCATATGCCTTTAATAATGCATTGTTGGCATTATGGTTAGAAGTCCATGGTAATGATGCTTATATGGCTAAATGATATATCTTGCTATGATCTCATATGATTCTTGGGGATACATAGTTGATGTTCAAATCAGATTTGTGGTTGATTCTCTGATGATGCATATATGGTGCTTACATGGTGATCTTCATAAGGATAAGGAGAAGTACAAAGATTGAATACACATATTCACTACTTGATGATGAGTCACTCATATGCTGTTGTCATCATATGCATAAAGATCATATAATACAGTTATGATGCAGAATTCCTATAGTTCTTGGTGCTCATGTGGATGTGGATTGTTGCTGTTGATGATATCAAGAAGTCTTGACAAATGATCTTGAGCTCAAGATACATAGTGTTGGATACGTGGATGATTACTCAAAGTTTCATTGTTGGAGACATGATGATGATGAGTTCTTACCTATATGATGATAGGTTGATACTTACATATGTTTATTGATGCAGATGCTCCCAAGTGATGATACTTGGATCATGCAGATCTTGATGTTGATGAGATGGATATGGTGTTTTTCACATATGATATAATGTGAATGATTCTATATATCATATGCAGAATTCTGTTCAAAAGGATGAGTTGATGCAGACATACCATGTTGATGACTTATACACTAATGATCATATACAGGTTGCAGGCTAGATGTCGTTGTCAGATGATTATGGAGCAGATCATACCTTGTGTATGATAGTTGCTGATGACTATCATGGTCTTATTTAGATGCTTGGTCTCTGTTATAAATGTCATGTAAAGCTCATATCAAGACTCATGATGTAATAGTTTGTCTCTATCTATTGTAGTCATTTGATGAATCCATTTTGCTCATATGATATAATTTGTACCCCCACTATACATGGGAAAGATGATGTAATATTTCAATCATGTATAAACAATTGGTATCTGGTGTATCCCCACTTGGTTGGGCAGATGAATCAATATTGGTATATCCCCACTTGGTTGGGAGATGGATGTATGTATGAGTCTTTGGTGATAGGAAGGTCAGTAATGATTTCTTTTGTAGAACATATTCTTGCAGATCTTGCCTATATGTCAGGGGGAGCTTGGACATCACAACAAAGCAGAGATTTCAGCATGTACTCAGAGGGAGCATGGACAAATTGGTACAACTTGGCATATACAAAGGGGGATCTCAATCAGAGATTTCAGCAGGTACTCAGGGGGAGTATGGACAGCGGAATGTTTTTCAAGGAAAGAAAATATCTTGGTCCACCCTTTGCCGTTGATGTCAAAGGGGGAGAGTAATTTGGTGTTGTTGCCATCAAGTCCAAAGGGGGAGATTGTTGGCATTATGATGCATGTGTTGTACTTGATGGCAACCCACTCGTAGAAGAACAACTCACTTATATATAACTAGATGAATCTACAGAAGAGATATCAAATGTGTCAAAATACATGAGATGCAGGACAGCTCAAAGGAATCAAATGACAGTTCTCAGTACGTCAAGTTAGCTTTGCCATCAAGTCCAAAGGGGGAGATTGTTAGCATTATGATACAAGTGTTGTCCTTGATGGCAACTCACACAGATGACAGATCATAGTGCAACAGGTCAGTAGTAAAGAGTTGATGATCAGTCTACAAAGAATGGAAGAAAATTACATATACGCAGGTTCCTATTCATAAAGTTGTGTACATATGCAGGTGTACCGATCAAAAGATGCGCAGATATACGCAGGTGTACTGATCGAAAGATGCATACATATACGCAAGTGTAGCGATCAAAAAGTCACGTACATATGCAGGTGCGCTGATCAAAAGGTGCATACATATACGTAGGTGTACCGATCAAAAGGTGGGTACGTACAGTACACGCACTTTCATGAAGAGAAAAGCACACACGTGGGAAATCTTATGGTTGGTCCATGGTATTTAGTCTGACATTTTTTGAACCTATGGTTTTGGTCGATGGTTTTTCATCTAAAGTATTGAACCCAGGTATTGGGTCCCTAGTATTGGATCTCTATGGTTTTGGACCATGGTTTGAGTAAGGCCTAGACTATAAAAAGGAAAGGAGATCATTTGGCTTGGGATGGACTAATGGGTTGAATATCTTGATAAGAGCAAGATCTAAAATACTGGTGATCGGTTGGTGAGTTATAGTTGGACCTGAATCAAGGAGTAACCTGAGCATTACAAGATGGATCTACTGATGGGTCGAGATCTCTTTGGCACATGATCAGATCTGTAAATCTGATAATCTGGATCTGATTAAGAAAAGGGATAAATTATCTATACCCGCAGGTCCGGCACAGTGCAGGGGCGTATACCCGCAGGTTCGACACAGCGGAGGTGCGGATATACACGGGTTTGACACAGCACAGGTGCGTATTCCGCAGGTTCGTCACAGTAGAGACGCGGATACCCGCAGGTTAGACACAAAAGAGGCGTAGATACTCGCAGGTTAGACACAACAGAGGCGCGGATACCCGTAGGTTCGACACAGTGGAGGCGTGGATACCCGCAGGTTAAGCAAGTGAATACTGTGTATACCCACAGCATTGCTTTGACATATCTGCGTATGTACGCAAGTTTATATTGGTGAAGTAGCGGACTTTTCTTGAAATATGTTTTAGCTGCTTCTATTTATTACTCCAATGTTCTAAGTTCTGAATTGGTGTCTGGCTACTGGTACTATGTTCTCAGAAGTTATTGATTCAGTATTTGTACAAGGAATTTGGTTGATTGTAGATCTATTTGATGTTTGATTGATGTTCATGGATCCAATCTGAAAATTTATGAAATGTGGTCCCTGGAAGAAAGAGAAGGTTGTAGCCTTCTGTAGGTTGGCACCTACATAATAGTACATCATCTAGTACAAGAGCTAAGGGGGTGGTAGCTCCCTTCTAGTAGCAGATGGAAAACGAGTGAAGGTTGGAGCATTCAGTAGGCCGGCACCTACGTACTAGTAAATGGATCGGCTAGTACAAGAGCTAAGGAGGTTGTAGCTCCCTTCTAGGAGAATCTGGAGAACGAGAGAAGGTTGTAGCCTTCTGCAGGTAGCAGCTTGTGTATTGGTATAAGACTGCACCAGTGCAGAACTATTGTAAAAAGAAGTTTCTTATTAAAATAAGATTGAGACAACTTGCAGCAGGTGGTTTTCACCCACATTGGGTTTCCACCTTACATCATGGTTTTCATGTGTTCTTCTTGTGTGTGATGATCTGGTCTATTTTACTACTCCTGTTTACTATTCATATGGCTAATAATGTTCTGATGCACTCATCATAAGTTTACTAGATATATGATTGTTGCTCTACACACAGTTGCATGAATCTTAATATGGAAATGAAAAAGTTATATTGATTAGATAATACTGATTCACCCCCCCAATATTATTTCCAACAATATATTGATGATATCATTGTCTATTCATAGTCAGACGAGGACCATTTGCAGCACTTGAGGGCAACTCTCGAAAAGTGCTGAAAATATCGCATTTCATTAAATCCCAAAAAATATTTGTTTGGGTTGGAGAAAGGTAAGTTGTTAGGCCATATAATTTCAAAAGACAGCATCAAGATTGATCCAAGTAGAATTTCAGCCATTCAGAAAATGGATATTCCAAGAAGTAAGAAGGAGATTCAGTCTTTTATTGGCAAGATAAAAATTTTAAGGAGGTTTATTCTCAATCTATCAAAAATTTTAAGGAAAATTATAGACATGTTATAGAAGCACAGCGAAGTGAAATGGAATGAAGAAAGCAGAAAATATTTTGATGAAGTTAAAGTTGCATTATCTCGTGCTCCTATACTATTCAGTATAGCTTACGCACATCAATTTATCATCTGTTCCTTTGCTTTAGAGCACAGTATTATTGTTGTTTTAATGCAAAAAAATCAACAAGGAGTGGAACAACCGCTTTCATTTTTTAGCAGAACTCTCAGAGATGCGACTCTTAAATATTTTTATTATGGAAAAACAAGTCTTCGCTCTTGTGAAAGCTTTGAATTATTTTCAATTTTATGTTCTGCATTCACATATTATTTCTTATGTACCAAGTGTTGCAGTCAAAGATATTCTGACTCAGAATGATCTAGATGGGAAGAGGGGTAAGTGGATTTCCTCCATAATTGAGTATGATATTGAAATCAAACCCACAAGGCTAATTAAAAGACAAGGATTGGCTAGGATGATGGCTTAATCAAATTTGCAGTCACTTCAAATTAATTTCTTGGTTTCCCTGGCAGAAGAAGTTGACTCAAGTTCAACTCAACAAGTTCTGGAAAAAATTGTTGCCTCCAAGTGGCATGTTGATATTGTGTATGTATTGTAGTATCTACAAGCACCTTCGGGTTTGCCCAAAACCAAAGCTCATTTTCTCAAGTTTAATGTTGTAAAATTTTGCATCATAGATTAGTTTTTGTACTGGATGGATCCCGATGGAGTGTTGTGAAATTATATGTTGGAAGATGAAGCTCAAAGGACAATGGAGAAGTTTCACAAATGGGATTATGGTGGGCACTTGTTTTGGAAGACCAAAACAAAAAAAATCCTAAGGGCTGGATTTTATTGGATGACCTTGTTTTCTGATGTGTATAAGAAGGTTGCTAGCTGTCGGGAATGCCAAATATTTGAAGGAAGGAAGAAATTGATCCCACTGCCCCTGAAACTCATAGTAGTTGAGTCACCATTTCAGCAATGAGGACTCGATTTTATCAGTGAAATTCATCCTACCTCATCATGACAACACAAATGGATACTAACGCTGACTAATTATTTCACCAAGTGGATCAAGCTAGTCCCAAGAAGACAAGCTACAAACACAGTGATTATTCAGTTCTTGGAAGGTAATATTTTTTCCAGATTCAATTGCCCACAAAAAATTATTACAGATAATTTTGTTGCCTTTAGGTCAAAGAAAATGATATATTTTTTTCATAAGGACAACATTGTTTTAGGCCACTCCACATCCTATTACCCTCAGGGTAATGGTTTAGCTTAATCATCCAATAAGAGCCTGGTTAAGGTTATTAAGAAAATGTTGCAGGAGAACAAGAGAAGTTGGCATAAGAAATTGGTACATCTATTGTGGGAAGACCAGGTGAGTACCAAAAATTCAATAGGCACATCTCAATTTCAGTTAGTTTATGGAACAGATGCAGTCTTTCCTTCATCGTTGGGAGTTCCAATCATGAAATTAATGCAGGAAGTTGAGGTGGAGCATAATGATATGCAGCGAAGAATTAGTCAAATGATTCAACTTCAACTGTGAAGAGAAGAGTTGTTCAAGAGAACACAATCGATACAAGACCGAATCAAAATAATTTATGATAGAAGGACTAAAGAAATTGATTTTCTGGATATTTGGCATTGAAGTGGGATGCTAGAAATGAAGAGAATGGGAAGCATAGAAAGTTCGAAAATCTGTGGAAAGGGAATTTTAAGATTGCTGCATTCTGTGGGGAAAATGCTTTTTTTCTTGAAGATTTGTCCTATGAGCCAGTTGGAGCAAGGTCTGTGAATGGCACGCTACTGAAACATTTTATTGTCTGATGTCATAATTGATTCACCATTTCATTGTATATATCGTTTTACTTTTGAATAATGTAAGTGTGGGTAGTCGGTGTTGGGATTTGAAGCCTGAAGTGAAGGCCCTAAGATCCCAGCATTATGTTTCCATATATAAGTCAGTCATTTGAGTAGGTTCTATCAGTCAATAGTCATTTTTTTTAGTCTATTAATCATATTTTCAATCATATTTTCAGTTTTTCATTTGACTTTGTTGCCCAATGGACAGGCTACTAGTCTGTGTTTTTGTTCTTGGCACCTCGCTAGGAGGCTTCCATCCCCATTAGAGCCAATGTTAGGGTCAGTAGTTTTCATTTGTCGAATGTCTTTCGAATTCGTTAATTTTCAGTTTGAATAAGTCAAACTTATAATCATTGTCATTGTCATAAGTTCGAAAGTCATTGTCCAACATTGCCATGAGTTTAGTCATCAAGTAGTCAAGTCAAATCATGAAACAGTATCGAGTCATTGGGAGTCATGGTTACAAATTTTTGAACAGTCAATTCATGGGGTATGTGTCATTTATGTGTCTATCAAAAAGTTATCTTCATTTCATTACAGATGAACTTTTGTTGCTCAAGCAAAATGGTCCTTTCTTAATATCATATTTCTCTTCCCATTTCTAATCTACCCTTGTTTCCCTAATTCCATAATCTCCCATTGTTCATTCATAAATCCCTTTCACTATCCCCTATTCATTAGTCATATGAATTTTATTTTCTCCAACCCATACTAAACCTATTCCCTCAAAAGACCATTGTTAGGGTCCTATAATAATAGGATTCATAATTTTGAATTGTCTATGGTTAGCCTTGTAATATTGCACATAATTTTTCTTTCTGCAAAATATTTTCCATATTAAAAATTAAAAAATGTAAATATGGTATGTCCTAAAAGAAATATCATAGGACAAAGAGAATAAGAAAAGTGAAAAAATATGAACCCCAAACAAAAACAAATCATGAAAGTGTGCAAGTCTAAGTGCCACTACTTTTTACTTTACAGTGCAAAATAATGGTTGTGTGTAGCTTATCATAAATGCCACAACCCATGATAGTCAAACTGTTTAATCTTGACTACTTCATGCTTTAAATTTCATGTTTATAGATAGAGAATAAAGATCTAGCCAAACTGATTAATCTTGGCAGATCGGTAGTTAGGTAGAGAAATAAAATGTACTCATAATCTTAATCTGAGCCATTGGAAGATATAAGGTTCGAATTAGATAGTTTGATTTTCAAAAGAAAAAGGAAAGAAAGGGTTTGCTAGCTTAAATGCACCCAATTAAGTGAAGAAAAAATGTTAGCGTAAGTAAAGGGTGAGTAGAAGAAAGGTTGCAGAACTACAAAGTTGATTAAAGCAAAAAGCACATTTTTCATGCTTAATACTATGTTTCAGTGTAAAGGAGTAGTTATGAAAGTGAAAAGATGTTCAAAGGCATTAATTAAATTCCCCCCATTTCATTTCACCCCCCACTACATACTTACTAATTTTCCCATTATCCCATCATTTCCTAAGAAAATACCATTTTCCCTTCATTTTGACCCTTACCCCTTGGTTTCACACATTTCCCTAGCAATTACCCTCCAAAAGTCATTTCCCAACCCAAAACCCATTTTCCCTAGTGTGAAACCCATTCCCCTTTGAAAAAAACATTTTCCCCTTATTAATTTCCCTATTTCGCCTAAAAAATCCAAAAAAAACCCTTATTCTAAGTTTAAATTCCCCCCCCACCCCCCGCTTTATTTCACTTTGACTCCGTCATACCATATTTTCCATATTTCTCCTAAAAACCCATAGAACCCATTTTAGCCTAAGTTTTATGTCTCCCGCTCATTACTTAACAAACCTCCACAAATTCACATTCCCCCGATACAAAACCCATTTAACCCACCCCCTTGGTGTGGTTAAATAAACCCCGTTGCAATTAACCCTGGTCCCACTCCATAAACCCATGCATTATATTTTTAACTCGCTTATATTTAACCCCGCCTTATATCATAAAGTAATTACAAATCACTTGTAATTATTCCCCAAACCCCGCTAATCTTCGTCGATTGCCCTACGTGCAATAGCCGTTAAATCTTTCACCCCCCTATCTAACAACGTGCATCCATGTCACGTTCATTTCTTTTCCGAGCTTTAAAGGCTCGAGAGCACGCGATATTTGTGGTTTTGTTGGGGCCCCTTTTGGCTACATGGAAGCACCAGGTTAACTCGTGTGCTCTCATGAAAATACCGCCCAATGGCCAAAAGCGGTGCGATATCCTCTGAAACTGCCTCCCCCCTAAAGCTGAAACCACTCACTATTCATACTATAAAATTCCTCACCAATTCTAGCTGTTACCTATTAAAACGCTGAAGACCCTTGTTTTCACTCTTTTCGCTCATTTTTTCAATGAAGGTTGCCTTAGCCATTTACGCCACCCTAAGCCTCTGCAACCGAATTTCACCATGGATTACCTCCCGAACACACTCCGAACTTCATCCACAGTTCTTCCCAATTCAAATACAGCCTTCGATCACCTCCTCTCAGACCTGGATTTTATTAACAAATTGTTTTATTTTGCAGGTGATTAGCAAAACAGGATCTTGGATAAACAATTTTGATACTAGTTCCAAAACCTGTTTACTCGAAGATTCACAAGGAAATGAATTCAAAAGCCTTTATTTAGAAGAAAAAGACAATTATCACAGAGCAGAAGGAAACAATTTACACAATAATGGTAAAAACAAAGAAGAAATCATTTACATAGAGATAGTAAATGTTAAAATAGAGGAGGCAGATAAAACATATAGTTAAAAGACAAGCAGATGAAACATACAGAAAGATGATCAATATCCAACTACCAGATGTTGATACATGTAAAAAACTAAATGATTTACTGTTGAAATACACAGTAAAAGTTTGAAATGTACAGTAAAAGTAAAAAGCACAGTAAAGGATATTGACAGGTTAGCAAGGTTTGTTGAGATTGCAACAAGATGATGGAGCTTAGTGAAAAGAGTCGCCTTCACTAAGTGGGCCCGCAGGCTATTTTTGGCGCAAGTCTATTTTTAGACTATGTCTATTTTTAGACATATGGATCATGTCTATGTTTATGGATGATTGATCAAGTTGGGAAAAATAGATGGACTTCTATTTTTGATGAAAGTGTGAGTGATCACAGTGTGAGTGATCAAAGTCTATTTTTAGACTAGCTGTCAAAAAAATAGAAAAGTCAAATATTATTATCTCACAATAATATTTGGACTATAAACTTAATCTTATTCTCTTGGAGCACTTCAGTTTGAGCTACAGAAGTGGCACATGCAGCTGTCAGAAGGAAATACGCTTTTCTTATGAGTCAGTTGAGTTGTTGCATGCATGACTTCAGTTAGAACTCAATCAGTTGAGTTTGGTGGAGTTGATTGTGGAGTTGATGGAGTTGTGTTCAGTTTGACTTAGTTAAACTAGTTGTAGTTAGTCTAACTGCAGATAGACTAATGATGAGTTGTTAAACTAATTATTAACTCATAATACAACTAAAGAATACATCAGTTAACTCAGTTGCATGTCAGTGCATGTTCAGTTCAACAGGGACAAGTGGTAGAGAATCAGATTGCTATCAGTTGTGACTATAGTTGTGCATCAGATCTTGCACAATCAAGGGATTGAGTATGCCAATGAGTTTTCTCACGTATTTGGCCCATATTTTAGCCTTTTCTCACGTCCACAAAGAGTGAGTGACTATTTTGCAGGTGAAAAATGAGTTTGGGAAGCCATTCTCATCAGTTCTTGAGCAGGTATTGAGCAGTGGAGGCAGGCAAGCAGTGGAAGAGATTTGGAGATCAGATCTGAGCTGTATTGTGTGTAACAGAGGTGGAGATACTTGTGAGAAGTATTATGCTGTGTAATGTTACATGACTCAATCATTAATATACAGATAGTTGGGGTTTTTAGCGCGATGCTTTCCCCGGGATACATACTGTGTTAATGTGTGAATGCTCTTGATGTTTTATTGTTATTGATGTTGTTATATTGTTGATCAACATAGAGGAGCTTATGTATTGTGTATGTTTTCCGCAATAGTACATGATCAGGATAATCTCCATTGAATATGTGTTAAATTATTCAAAATTTCTACATGGTATCGGAGCGAGCTAGATAATTGTAGAAAAAGTTTCTACATGGTATCAGGGCTGTTGATCATCAGATCTACTATTCAGGAAGTGTTTACATTCTATTTCTCTAGGCAGAGCCTGTAATCGGGCCAGGTAGCCTCTGGATTCATCCTTCCTTTGGAAGGTGAAATATCCGGTAAAAGCCCATACAGTCAATCTCTGTACGAGAAATATTGTGTTCTCACGAATTTTAGATCGGAGGCGGTTGAGTTTGGAGCTGGTGGAAAATCGAATTTGCAGCAGTGTTGTTGAAATGTCTTTCAACGGATTGCAAATGTTATTCCAAAGCAAGAGCGACCTGGCGCTCAAGGATAAACTCAGTAACAATAAAGGTGAGAATGGATCTTCATCAAAGGTATCTGATGAAGAGAATTGTGCTTTGGCTGCCAAAGCAAAGAAGGGGAAGAACAAGAAAGCTTCTCAGTCTGGTGCGAAAGGCAAGAAGCAGGATATGTCCAAGGTGAAGTGTTTTCACTGTCACCAGCATGGACACTATGCCATCAATTGTTCGCAGAAGAAGAAGAACAAGCAAGTTGCTGGATCTGCAGGGGGAGAGGCCTTAGCTTCTCAGTTTGAGCTTGATTTTTCATTGATCGCATGCTTGGTTTCAAGTGTGATGGGATCAGTGTGGTTCTTGGACAGTGGTGCGTCTTTTCACATGACAGGAGATAGAGATTTGTTCTCTGATCTGGAGGACAAAGATCTTGGAGTGCACATCGAGATGGGCGATGATGGTAGACACAGTGCGACCGGTATCGGTACCATTTCCTTTGAGAGGGAGTCTGGTAAACCCTTTGTATTGAAGGAAGTCATGCATGTTCCAGGATTGAAGAAGAATCTCATCTCAGTGGCGATGTTAGAAGACAAGGGGTATGATGTTGTTTTCAGCGAGGGAAAGGCCTTCCTGCGCAGCAAGACAACTGGTGAGACCCGGAAGATAGGGGTTCGAGTGAGGAACCTTTATCAGTTGCATGTAGATGGATGCGCAGCAATGGCAGGCAAGGCAGAAGGATTGGTGAGCCGGGATGATGGCGAGTTGTGGCACAGGAGATTGGGTCACCTTCACCATGGAGCCTTGAAGATACTGCAGCAGATCACTACAGGGCTTCCTAAAGGCACACTTGCGCAGTCAGATAAGTGTAAGGGGTGTACTTTGGGGAAGTTTGTGAAAGCCACCTTTCACGAGAAGGATAGTCGCGCCATGACGATCCTTGAGAGAATTCACACAGACGTGTGTGGACCTTTCTCAGTTGCTTCGACAGCAAAACACAGGTATTATGTGATTTTTGTTGATGATTTCTCTCGTAAGTGCTGGATCTTCTTCATGCAGAAGAAGAGCGAGACATATTCAAAGTTATGTGAATTCAAAGCACTGGTCGAGAAGGAGTCGGGGAAGAAGGTGAAGGCTCTTAGGAGCGATAATGGTGGTGAATACATCTCGGATGAGTTCAAGGATTTCTGTAAGGCAGAAGGGATTCGTAGAGAGCTCATAGCTCCCCATAACCCACAGCAGAACGGGGTAGCTGAGCGGAAGAACAGAACGATTGTGGGTGCTGCATGGGCAATGTTGCATGATCAGGGCCTACCCCTTCACTTATGGGCGGAAGCATGCAATACAGCAGTTTATGTGCAGAACCATTGTCCTCATAGGATACTTGGCATGAGTACACCTGAGGAGACTTATTCTGGTAAGAAGCCTGATCTTTCTCATTTGAGGATTTTTGGTGCTAACGTTTACATGCATGTGACGAAGGATGCCAGAAAGAAGTTGGAGCCGACTGCAGAAGTTGGGATATTTGTGGGGTACACTGATACGCCCCACAACTATCGTGTGTATTTGCCAGACAGTGGTAAAACTGTTGTGCGACGGGATATAAAATTTCAGGAGGAGAAAGCCATGAAGTGTTCGCTTGAGAGGGAGCTACACTTGCATGCAGATGAGGAGCTATTAGTTCCTAAGGATGAGCTTCAGGACGTGGATCAGCCACAAGACGAGGTTCATGGATTGGAAGAGACCACTCATGCAGCGCCAACCATCAGAGGGCGAAAGCGCTTGACAGAAGCTGAGCGACTGGCTCAAGATGCAGAGAAAGTTGTAGGACCACCTACAGCCCAACGTAGGCAGAGACAGTCACCTGATCGGTACACTAGATACATGGCTCTTATGAGCAAGTGTGTTGTGACTGAGCCATCCTCTTTCGAGGAAGCTGTGGAGGATCCCGCATGGGTAGAAGCCATGGTGGAAGAGTATGATTCTATTGTCAGAAACAGTGCATGGGAGATTGTTCCTAGACCGGAAGGGAAATCAGTGGTGGGTTCGAGATGGATCTACAAAGTTAAGCAGGCAGCTGACGGGAGTGTGGAGAAGTACAAGGCAAGATTTTTTGCCCGAGGCTTTTCACAGATTGAGGGGATCGATTATGAGGAGACCTTTGCACCTGTCGCAAGGTATTCTTCCATACGGACGATTCTTGCTCTCTCAGCGCAGATGGGATGGCACATTCATCAGATGGATGTGAAGACTGCGTTCCTCAACGAAGTCATTGAGGAGGAGGTGTACATTGAGCAACCCGAAGGCTTTGAAGTCTTCAGCAGCGAGTCGCATGTGTGCAGGCTCAAGAGAGCGCTGTATGGGTTGAAGCAAGCACCACGTGCTTGGTACACACGGATAGACAGCTATTTCACAGGACTTGGATTCTCCAAGAGCGAGGCGGATCCGAACCTATACCAGATTGTGGTGGAGGGTAAGTTGCTTATCATTGTACTGTATGTTGATGATTTGATTCTAACGGGTGATGAGCTGTTGATACTGTCATGCAAGAAGGATCTTGCTATAGAGTTTGAGATGAAGGATTTGGGCCTCCTTCACTATTTCCTAGGATTGGAAATATGGCAGCGCAGTGGTGGACTGTTTGTTTCTCAGGGCAAGTATGCTCGGGAGATACTGGAGAAGTTCAACATGCATGGCTGCAAGCCTGTTGATACTCCTCTTCCTGGAGGTTGGAGGAAGGAGGATGCCACTTCGGGAGAAGAAGTGGATGCCACTGTTTATCGACAGTTGGTGGGGTCGCTAATGTATTTGGTCAATACACGACCTGATATATGCTATGCAGTTAACCAGCTTTCACAAGCTATGGTCAAGCCTACCAAGCTCTTCTGGAAGGCGGGCAAGCATGCATTGCACTACTTGAGAGGCACATCGGGATATGGTTTGTGGTACAGACAGGAGGATGAGGTGAAGCTATGTGGCTTCACGGATGCAGATTGGGCAGGGAGCCCAACAGACAGAAAGAGCACATCAGGAGGGGTCTTCAGTATTGGATCGACAACAGTTTCTTGGTACAGTAGGAAACAGAGATCCGTGGCACTCAGTTCAGCGGAGGCCGAGTATATGGCAGCAAGTTTGGCTGCATGCGAGGCTATATGGATGAAAAAGATCCTAGTTGGTTTGTTTGGTTCTCATTTGGATCTTACTGTGATTTACTGTGATAAGTAGAGTTGCATTAAGCTCTCAGCTAATCCTGTATTTCATGATAGATCTAAACATATTGACATCAGGTACCATCATATCAGAGATTGTGTGCAGCGGAGGATCATGTTACTTTCGTACATTCCAACGGAGGATCAGGATGCTGATATTCTAACGAAGGCTCTCACCAGGAGAAAATTCGAGTACCACCGAG
Source organism: Pinus tabuliformis (assembly GCA_031772625.1). Classification (NCBI taxonomy): domain Eukaryota; kingdom Viridiplantae; phylum Streptophyta; class Pinopsida; order Pinales; family Pinaceae; genus Pinus; species Pinus tabuliformis. The sequence continues at coordinate 1,577,709,990 of CM062820.1, forward strand.
GCAGGATAGGGGTTGTTGATAATCCATATCTTGTCGAGAGGGAGTGTTGAGATTGCAACAAGATCATGGAGCTTAGTGAAAAGAGTCGCCTTCACTAAGTGGGCCTGCAGGCTATTTTTGGCGCAAGTCTATTTTTAGACTATGTCTATTTTTAGACATATGGATCATGTCTATGTTTATGGATGATTGATCAAGTTGGGAAAAATAGATGGACTTCTATTTTTTATGAAAGTGTGAGTGATCACAGTGTGAGTGATCAAAGTCTATTTTTAGACTGGCTGTCAAAAAAATAGAAAAGTCAAATATTATTATCTCACAATAATATTTGGACTATAAACTTAATCTTATTCTCTTGGAGCACTTCAGTTTGAGCTACAGAAGTGGCACATGCAGCTGTCAGAAGGAAATACACTTTTCTTATGAGTCAGTTGAGTTGTTGCATGCATGACTTCAGTTAGAACTCAATCAGTTGAGTTTGGTGGAGTTGATTGTGGAGTTGATGGAGTTGTGTTCAGTTTGACTTAGTTAAACTAGTTGTAGTTAGTCTAACTACAGATAGACTAATGATGAGTTGTTAAACTAATTATTAACTCATAATACAACTAAAGAATACATCAGTTAACTCAGTTGCATGTCAGTGCATGTTCAGTTCAACAGGGACAAGTGGTAGAGAATCAGATTACTATCAGTTGTGACTATAGTTGTGCATCAGATCTTGCACAATCAAGGGATTGAGTATGCCAATGAGTTTGCTCACGTATTTGGCCCACATTTTAGCCTTTGCTCACGTCCACAAAGAGTGAGTGACTATTTTGCAGGTGAAAAACGAGTTTGGGAAGCCATTCTCATCAGTTCTTGAGCAGGTATTGAGCAGTGGAGGCAGGCAAGCAGTGGAAGAGATTTGGAGATCAGATCTGAGCTGTATTGTGTGTAACAGAGGTGGAGATACTTGTGAGAAGTATTATGCTGTGTAATGTTACATGAATCAATCATTAATATACAGATAGTTGGGGTTTTTAGTGCGATGCTTTCCCCGGGATACATACTGTGTTAATGTGTGAATGCTCTTGATGTTTTATTGTTATTGATGCTGCTATATTGTTGATCAACGTAGAGGAGCTTATGTATTGTGTATGTTTTCCGCAATAGTACATGATCAGGATAATCTCCATTGAATATGTGTTAAATTATTCAAAATTTCTACAAGGTTAAAGTGTATCAGATGAAAGGTCACAATTAAATATGACATCCAACGTGAAGACCAAATAGCCAAGCAACTTAAAAGGAAAAATATTAGAGACTAAGCAGAACCCAGATAACAGGGACAGCAAGCAGCAGTTCAAAAGTTGTCTCTATCTTCTTGCATGAAGATATTTCCTTTTCATAGATTAGTTCTCAATGCAGTTTGAGATATTTTGTAAATTACTCTTGTATAAATACTTCATAATTTGAAGTATTAAGTGTGGATTGATATACATTTGCAGAGATATTTTGATCTTAAACCTAAGGGTGATTGTACAAATTTTCAAGTCAACAGACTGGATCAAGTAATAAAAAGATTGCACTAGAGGATTCATGAGATGAGGTATTACAGTGAAGTATCTTCTTTGTCTGATTTTGTTACTTTCTTATGTGTTTCATAAACTTAAATGTTTTTTCCAAATTTGAATGAATTAACTGGAAATTTAACTCAGAATTTCTTTAAGTACACTCTGTTTTGCACAATTAGTCATTTATATGTTTTCCTCTGATACCCGGCTTTGAGAACCCTTAATTTCTCTCCCATCCCTGTTGACCTCTTTCACTTACCTTCATGATATGGCCTAGGGAACCATTAATTGCTCCTTGGATCTTATTGGGAACCATTTCACCATCAAGCCTTTGAGATCTGTAGTAACTCCTCTACCTTGACCTGTAGACACTGTTTTTAGAACTTAAACCAGTCTTGTTTGTCTGACATTTGACCCCATAGCCCAATGGTAAAAGACAACCCTTTTCATCTAATTAAGTGATCCCAACACCCAAATTCAAATAAAAAACCCAAGCGCAACCATAACTAGCCTAAAATTAATTAACTAAAACAAAGTTAAATCATAAAGAGAGAGCCCTCTCTGAGATTAGGAAGGCTAGGTCCTAATCTCCAAAAGTGGTTTGTGGTTACCTCTATCATTTCTTTTTCTGAACAACTTGGAAGAAATTTTGGAGTGATAACATCCTTGGCGACCACACTAGGGACCTCAATCCTCAGTCTAATAAAACTTTAAGGAAACATTAAATTTAATCTTGAGCCCCTTAAGGTCATTTTCTGAAGTTGTTCTTGAAAACTTTCATAAAAAACAATTAAAAATTAAAAATTCTGGCTCCTAAGAAGACTCATTATACCAGGGCAAATCCAGTTCCAAACCTTGCTACTATAGTTAATGACCCAGACATAATTTTAAGAAAACCAAAAAAGGTAGAAACTCAGGCCAGTAGTGGCCAGTTAGTCAAAGCAAATTCACTCCCTGAGAAGTTGTCAACTTTAGAGGAAATTCCTTTTGATTGGTCATTTGACCTCTCATTATTTAGAACTAAATCTGAGAATGCCATCAATGAAATAGTGTTAGACCCTGATTTTATTCAACTCATTGAATAAAAAAGGGTGATTATATATCCAAATTTAGACAAATTTGTCTTGGATGCTTTTGACAAGATAGAAGCTTTGACCTCCACATTGATAATTCATATAGATGATGCTTACCTTCAACAATCTGTTGAACTAGCTGCCCTTACTGATGCTACCTTTGAAATTTCTACACAATCTTCACTCACTGTAAATACACCTTCTTTTACTACCACCCCACCAATATTATCTACCACAATCCATTCCCCTAAACCAGTTATTCATCAACCATCCTCACCATCATCTAGTTCATCTCCATCCAGTTCAAGAACTTCCTCAACTACCAGCTCCTTACCCCATAGTCAAGCCAAAATCCAAGCCATGGTAGACCGATATCCAACTCTAGTTTTACCTGCACACCTCCATGCCATGCCCCAAGATTATCAAAGAAAATATTTTTGTTTCATGCTACTGGTCAGTACACTACCCAACAACATGTGAACAAAATGACTGACTATTTTGAGTTGCATGAGGTAGATTGTTAGGCCCCTATACTACTAGTGTAACCCTTATTGTTATTAGTACAACCCACTTATTATATTGATGTACCGATGTAGTGCCCATATTGTTACTATTGTGCCCCATAGAAGCCCACTATTGTTATTATTGTGCCCTTACATTATTATTGTTATGTCGGCTCTGATTATGTTATGACCCCTTAGACTCCGATATATAGAAAGGAGGTCTTTTCATTTGTATCATCCAAGAATTTTTCATTTATGTAATGTAAAGGAGGTTTCCCCCTCGAAGAGGCTGAATTCTAAGGCATTGAACTATCTTTTCTACCTTTTCTTGAGCTGGTTTCGTAACATTTGGTATCAGAGCTTTGGATTCTAGGGTTTCGCTGCTCCAAACAGGTCATCGTGGCATTTTCACTATAACTTTTTTTCTGCGATGTTTCAGAAGCTAAAAAAAACCCATTTGAGAAGACATAGCGCTGAATCTTGGATCCGAATTTCAGAACTTTTTGCGCTACATTTGCGGAGATATGATCTAAGGAAGTTGGTCTTCTTGTAGACTCCTGAATTACATTCCAAACAGGTGACCTGGGGAAAATCGTCATAACTTTCGTTCTGAGGATCGGATTGAAATTTCGTAAAAAGTTACAGAAAGAGAACAGACTGTAGTTTCTTGTATGCATTTTTCAGATCCACGGGTCGAAACAGTGACTCGTGGCACGTCGTACAAGTTCGCTCTACTGAGCTAGTCTATAATCAAGTCACTGTGGGAGATTTCGCATAACTCTTTCTTGGAGAATCCAATATGGATAAGACTGGTGGCTTTGGAAAGAGGACACAGAGGGCTACCACATGTCACAATTTCAGAACTTAAAGATCTAAAAGTACAGAATTACAGTTGTTTCAAGATCTAGCTCCTAAAATCAAGAAAAAGCAAGATGATGAAGTTTGATGGCAAGGATCCGGTAAATTGGATACTTCAGATGGAGCAATATTTTGATCTACATGGTGTACCGATGTTACAAAAGGTATGTATTGCATCTTCATATTTAGAACCAAATCAATTTTTATGGTATGAAGGGCTTTTTTCTCGTAAACAACTTGTTACATGGTCAATTTTCACGGAGGAAATGATAGCACATTATGAGGATACAAAGAGCAACACTTTCTTTAGAACAACACCACAACAATTGGAAAGAGTAAAAGGGATTTGTGACATAGTGGAAAGAAAAATTATGGAAACCAGGAAGCATACCCCTCACAACTATAAATATGGAAGTGTTGTTTCTCCTAGCCTTCCACAACCTACAAGGGTTACACCACAACAATTGGAAGAAAAAAGAGAAAAATGGCTTTGTTACAATTGTGATAGAAAATGAACTAAGGGTCATAAGTGTGCTGAGAAGAAATTATTTTACATAGAATATGAAGAGAAGGAAGAAAAGGATCAAGAAACATCAAAAGAAGAAGATATACGCCAGGAACCCACCCCAGAGAAAGAAGAAATGAATCAGACCATATCTTGTAAATCATTGGCAAGAATTACCACTCCTCAAACTCTCAAGATAGAAGCACATATCAAGAAGAAAAAGGTGCAACAATTGAAAGATCACATCGAGAAAGAAGAAATGAATTCAACCATATCTTGTAATTCATTGGTCGAAATTAACACTCCTCAAACTATCAAGATAGAAGGACATATCAAGAAGAAAAATGTTCAAGGAGTGAAAGATCACATCGAGCATCAAGAAATGAATCCGACCATACCTTGTAAAGGATTGGAAGAAATTACCACTCCTCAAACTCTAGAGATAGAATGACATATCAAGAAGAAAAAGGTTCAAGCAGTAAAAGATCACATCGAGCATCAACAACAAGTTCTCCAAATTTTAAAGGATAACGCGACTTCGGTGAAAAATCAAACGAAACAACAGGTAGATCAACATCGTAGTGAAAAATGTTTTGATGTAGGTGATTAGGTATTTTTACTGCTACATCTCAAGCAAGCTATTTATGAGAAGTAAATGTTGGCAATACTACATGCACTTAAAAAATGGCGACCTTACCGAATGGGAAGACTCTTCAAGGATGAGGATGTGGAAGCATTTCTTTGTGCTATTTCTATTATCCAACCAGATTGGATAAACGAAGCAAGGGATGAATAGAAGAAGGATGAAGAAGTATGGCCACTTATTCAAAAGTTGCAAAAGATCCCAATTCAAACAATATTGTCAGAAATTGAAGAGGAAGGAAAAATCATATTGGAACTTGGAGCAGTGACAGAAACAAGAACCCAACAACTATGAAATCGATCAATTTCAAAGTATCTCATCAAGTGGAAGAACTTACCCGCTGAAGATTCCACATGGGAGGACAAGAATTTTATACAGAAGCATCAAGTACTACTCAAGCATTGAGGACAAAGCTTTTTGAAGGAGAGGGGCATGTTAGGCCCCTATACTACTAGTGTAACCCCTTATTGTTATTAGTACAACCCACTTATTATATTGATGTACCCATGTAGTGCCCATATTATTACTATTGTGCCCCATAGAAGCCCACTATTTTTATTATTGTGCCCTTACATTATTATTGTTATGTCGGCTTTGATTATGTTATGACCCCTTAGACTCCTATATATAGAAAGGAGGTCTTTTCATTTGTATGATCCAAGAATTGTTCATTTACGTAATGTAAAGGAGGTTTCCCCCTCGAAGAGGCTAAATTCTAAGGCGTTGATCTATCTTTTCTATATTTTCTTGAGCTGGTTTCATAACATAGATGAATCAGATGTCCAAATGAGGTTGTTTTCCCAAACATTAACTGGGGATGTTAAGAAATGGTCAAAGCTTTACCTATTGCTCATATTGTAGACTTAGCTACTTTTCATAGATTATTCATTGATAGATGGGAGAGAAAGAAAAACCCCCTGCAAATACTTTTTGAATATGATAACATTAGAAGAGCTCCTAATGAGTCAGTTTAGGATTATTGTATTAGGTTCAATAACATCTACAATGCAATCCCTGCTAATCTTAAGCCTCCACCTGACCTAGCATTAATCAAATTCCCTGATGGTTTTGACACTGACATGTCATACCAATTAAGGGAAAGAAACCCTCAAACATTGGAACAAATGCAAAGCATTGTTGTTAGTGTAGAGGCCAACTTATTAGCCAAGAAAGCTAGAATGAGAAATGAAAAGAGAGTTGTAATTAAAGAGGAAACTTCCACTTCTGATGGAAAAATAGATAATTTAGCAAAGAGTGTAGAGAGAATAATGGATAGATTAGAAAACATGGAAAGAAAAACTCAATGGGAGAATCAACAACCACCCCCAATAAGAAACCCCAACTTTAGGAAGAATCCTAATGCTGGAAAGAATGCTATACTAGATCAGCAAATTAGGCCTCCCTTCTAGGAGAACTATGCTGAGGATTCACAGAGCCATGAAGAAGAGGATGACACCCAAATAAACTTATTAGGAATAAACAATGAAGATATTGTTTTTCTTACTCAAGAAGAACAGGAGTTATACATGCTGCAACAATTGCAATTAGAATCTAGTGAGTCCTTTGACTTTAAACAGGGTTATGAGTCAGCTATATATGAGGTTCACAAACAGTATAGCTTAAGAAGTAAAAAGAACAATGAAGCTCCCACTAAAAGATCAATCTAGACCCAAACTAAAAAGATAATAGAAGCTCATGTCACTAAAATTTTACAAATTCGCCCTAGGGGAACACCGGATACTTCTACCCCAAAAATTGTAGATACAACCTCCACTAAAACTCAAAATAAAACAATCACTCAAAACATTCCAAATAGGAGTAATCAAAACAGAACTGCAGAAACACATACTAAATTTCCTAATACTGAAAAGCAAGACAAAAACACACAAACTGCATTTGTTAAGTGATCTGGAATTGATAAAGTTATTACAGACTTATGTGTGGAGTTGCATATGTCACTTAGTGCAATGGATTGATAAGATTGTGAATAACATAGACACTTAAACAATTATAAAAACACAATCAGACACATCAACACAAGAAAAAATGATAAAGGAGTTCACCAGACTTCCTGGCTACGTTTCCTAGTCCTAGCTTCTAGTGCTGACCTCTTTATTATGTCTTTAAATGGTTGTTATAGATGTGAGCTCAAAAACAGAGTCTCAACACAAAAATGGAACTCACCACAATGTTTCACGTGAAACTTGAGTCGAAATAAGGATACACACGACTGTACTTATCACCCTAACCTCCAAACCCCTTGGAACGGTTCACAATACACTCCTCTGAACACCCTCTGTCAAATTTTATGTGTTATGGTGTTTACATAACACATTTTAGTTGCAAATTGCAATAAATGTGGAACAAATATGTTTATAATAGAAATAGGCTATAAACAAAAGGATTGGTGGGCACAAGTGGACCCCGACCATCCGGCCTTTCCCCAGCACTGATCTCGAGAAAAAACAATATGACGGTTGTCCTGTCCTACTCTTCAACTAATCCAGACAATCTGCACCATGGATCTGTCCTCTGCCATCCAACGGTTTTCGCATGGTTTCGCACTCCAACTAGCACATTCGCTATTTCTTCGAAGGCACGTGATAAAGTAGTTTTTGGGAGGCTACATGTCGAGCGCTAAGTGGAATCGCATGCTCCCGGTCTAAAACCACTTCCTACCTTGAGGGAACGCCTTGAGGGAACATGATAAATCATTTACTGCCCCCCTGTTGAAACTCAAAGAGTTTAGCTCCTTTTTCATAGTTTCATCGTGTCTGTTTTCCCATATAACTTGCATGCATGTTTTGACGCAATATGCATCGATCTCCTTTGATCAGACGATCTCTGCTCTTGAGAATTGTTCCTCATCTCTTGAGGTCTGAACCAATCTCTTATTGCCACATCATCTTCTGTGTTGACATCATCAGGTACGTGGACTCTTTCCCAGGTTGCCACATGTCCTGTTGACATAGCCTTTGACTCTTTGACCTGAATCTTTGATTAGCTCTAGTTTCCTTGTCCAAACTCGGATTTGCATGCGGTTTGCACCATTGGCTTCGTATTCATGATCCCTTCAACATTTTTCCATTTCACTTGTATTTGAAGAATTTTGATCTGGAGGATATGTTGAATCCATTTTGGATCACTCCTCCCCACTGGAAGCTTTTGGTCCACCAAAAGTTGGTTTTAGCTATCGCGTAAGTGAGGATAAAGTTCCTTCACTTATCCAATTTCTATCCATGATGTTTTACCTAGATTTGTATCTTTGAGTCCAACTCTCAGGTACTCAACATCCCCTCGTTGCAAAGTTCTTATCCTCCTGTCAAGAACTATGTCCTCTTGTAACTCATTGAGATACTCAGGAAATAGATCCTCAATGGAAGGTAACTGACCTTGCTCTTCAGGATCTTCAATCATTGAAGGTTCATACAAACTGAAATTTTCAACATTAACAACAGAATAGATTTGCATATAATCTGGTAGATCAAGGCGGAAAGCATTTTCACCAATTTTATCAAGTATTTCGAAGGACCATATCTAATTGGTTTTAACTTTTTACCTTCCCCTTGCAGTCTTTCTTTGTTGATGTACAACCAAACTTGATCACCAACTTGAAAACTATTCTCAACTCGATGCTTGTCATGTCGCACCTTATACTTAGCTTGACTTCTTTCGAGTTGTTCCTGTACTACCTGGTGAATTTCCTGGATTTTTTCAATGAACTTGGTTGCTTTGTCCACATCACTGTGTCCATCAACTGCTATGTCTTTACCAAATACAAAATCCAAGGGATACTATGGTATAAAACCAAAACAAGTCTCAAAAGGAGATCTTTGAGTAGAAGAATGTTTGGCACGATTGTAATCATGTTGCACATAACACAAATGCTCATCCCAAAGTTTGGGATGCTTGTTGCAATATCCTCGAAGCAATTGTATCATTGTCCTATTGACCACTTTTGTTTGACCATCTGTTTGTGGATGAAATGTTGTGCTCTTCTTTAACCTTATGTCCATTAACTCCCATAGACATGACCAAAATTTCCCAACAAATTGAGAATATTGATCAGATATAGTAGAAGTGGGTAACCCAAAATGAACCCATACATTTTGAAAGAGAAACTTTGTAGTTTGTTCAGCTGTGACCTGTTTATTACAAGGTATCAAAATACACATCTTACTGAACCTCTCCACAACTACATACAAATAATCATGACCTTTTCTAGACTTTGGCAATCCCCTAACAAAATCCATGGAAACACTTTCCCAAGGACGAGAAGGAATTGGAAGTGGAGTATGCAAGCCTAATTTTCTATTACTGAGCTTGCTTGTAGCACACATAGTACATCCTTTGATATATCTAGAAACTGTCTCATGCATTTTTGTGGCCAATAACAGAACCTTTGCAATTATGCAACTTTTTTACTTACACCAAAATGACTTGATATGAGAGAAGTATGTGCTTCTCGAATTATGTTAACTCTTTTAGTTTGTGGAATGCATAACTTTCCCAAATGATATAAGAGTTTTTCCTTAATGTAGTAATCCAGTTCTTCTACCTGCTTGCCATGATTTAAAGTTGTATATACATCCTTAAAATCTGTATCTTGAGCATATTGTTCAATGTAACTTCATGAATTACTAAATTATGCTTAAGTATAGTGGATGAATTTATGATTGGTCTTGATAACATGTCTGCAACCTTATTATGTATGCCCTTCTTATATCTGATAACAAGATGAAATTTTTGTAGAAAACCCATCCACTTGTAATGTCTTGATTGTTGCAATTTAATTTGTGAGTGTAGATATTGAAGTGGTTGATGATCTATGTGAATGATTGTTTCCATGGAAAATTTTAGGGGCGAATTTTCGCCCTTGGGCTAAATTAAGGGGTTTTATATTTTTATTAGGCAAATATTTTGTATCATAGTACATTGTTACAAATCGCCTCAAAATTATTTTATAAAAAATTTAGGTATGGAGGTTAGCCCACCTTATTTTAAGGGAGAGGGTAAAAAATGTAAATTTAGCCCTTGAAATTAGGAGTTAAAATCTTCCATCCGCCACATTTTCAAGAAAATGTACTTATGATAGTTATAAATAAAAATAAAAATATAGTGGAGGTATGGTAAATAAATAAAAGTTCTTTTTATACTTACTCCAAAGATATGGTAAATAAATAAAAATACAAATAAACTAGAGGTATGGTAAATAAATAAAACCTCTTTTTATATTTAGTCCATAACCCTCTTTCTATTTAAAAAGGCTCAAAAACGAGGTTTCATTTAAGTGAATCCTATGGGCCAAATACCATATTTATAAAAGAGGTATGGTAAATTAATAAAAATATAAATAAATGAGAGGTATGGTAAATAAATAAAACAATTTTTTTTATATTTACTCCATATGTCACCTTATATTTATGAACACGCAATCCTGTAAATAAATAAAAATATAAATAAAGTGGAGGTATGGTAAATAAATAAAACCTCTTTCTATATTTAGTCCATAACCCTCTTTCTATTTAAGAAGGCTCAAAAGAGAGGTTTTCTTTAATTGAATCCTATGGGCCAAATACCATATTTATAAAAAAGGTATGGTAAATTAATAAAAATATAAATAAACGAGAGGTATGGTAAATAAATAAAACATTTCTTACATTTACTCCATAAGCCACCTTATATTTACGAACACTCAAAAAATGTGTTATATTTAGGTGAAGCTTATGGGCCAAATTATTATTGATACCATGCAAAAAAACATTATTAACCCTAATATTAGTATTAATAAAAATAAAGATGGCACATGGTATTGACCCATGGTATTCACATGGAATGCAGCGTATTTAAAGGGGGGAATTAAACTAGCATAGATCCATCTTTATTATCGTGATATGCAAACTAACATAGAGTGAAAAAATATTTGATAGTGAAAAAATATTTGATCCCTCTCGGGGCTTGGTAGATCAAGAGTAAAAATGGATCCTGTAATTTAATGTCACTTAAACATTTTAACTAGTTAAAAAAAAAAAAAAATCAATTATTAATTTTATTAATTTTTATAAATTACTAATAGTAGTTTTTAAGCTCCAGGTTTATGATAACCCATGGTATTGACCCATGGTAATACCATGGTATTCATGTGAGCATAAACTATTTAAAGGGGAAATTCTATCAGCTTAGATCCATCTTAATTCCGGGTCTACCAAGTGATGGGAGGGATGAATAGATTTCATCCCTCTAAGAGTGGTAGATGTGGAGTTAAGATGGATATAGGTTGGTTTTTATGATAATGAAGATATTAAATAGACTTAGGAAATTATATTGTAAAAAAAATTTAAGGTGAATGGTTAAAGCTACATTTAGTCACTTCATGAAATTTAGAAAAAAATATCGATATCTCCATTAATATTGGTTTTTCTGATTTAACAAAAAAAAATTCAAAACAATGAAATCTTAACTCTTTCCGCATCACGCTCGCAGAAGAGAGATAGTCACTACCAAAATTTCCCACCATTTTTCAAACATTCTCAATATGATATCTTCATGGAAAAGTTAAGGTACTGATCTTGGATTAGTTGTTTGAAAAATATGCTAGTTTGTACAACCTTTCATCTTCTCTACTATTCTTAGTTTGTCGTAATGATCTATAGGGGTTGGGTCACTACACCATATTGTCCTAAAAGGCAAAGATTGTGCACCAAAAAGGAAATTAATCCACATGTTACAACGCTAAAAATGGTATGAAGGTAGTGAATTATGCTAATAAGAAATTTAGATTGGGAGAGACGTAATTAAATTATATTATTTAATTGAAGATTTCCAATTAAAATAATAATAAATATACATTTGTATATTTATATATTGATTGGAAGGCTTCTGACAACAGTCACTTCTTTCCATTAGATCCCCTTCAGGGCTTTAGGATACCTACTACTTCATTATATTATATAGTTGGGGCTTGCTACTTGTTGGCGTGTTGGGGTAAACAAACTTGGTGTTTTTTTCTTATCTCGCAGTTGGAGTCTATGGAATAAGAAAGAAATTTGATAGCTTGGCAAAAGTGGTAGCTTGACAAAAGTGGTAGAGAAAGCATTAATCTCTCCTACCATGACAAACATGGCCACTAAAACTTGCAACATTGTTTGTAGGAAGTGAAAATTATGTTTCTTTTTTCCAAACATGTATGTTAGTATATTACAGTTAAATGAATATGTTTTATTATTATCATATATGGTTTCATACTTTTACAAAACATTCGCCAAGACTTCACAATGTTTTATTATTCAGTGAAAGATTTTCCAAGATCTTACAAGATTTTATAATTCAGTGAAAGATTCCCATGACTTTACAAGATAATATAATCTAGTGAGAGATTCGCCAAAGAAATATATATATACATTTTATATTAGTGATAAAATTGCCTCCCAGTTTTCCTATGTATCATGGAGATTCACCCATTTATTATACATATAAATTTAGGGTGGTTCTTAAAATTTTCCCTGATTGTTTCTTTACCCATTATATAATGTTTCCACTTTTTAACACTCTATACTAATGCATACAATTCTTTATCATATGTAGGATAGTTAACTACTACAGATGTAAATGTGCCAGAATGAAAGCATATAGGCTTTTTGTGATGCATCAACACTGCTCCCATGGCATAGTCACTTACATCTGTCTCGATCTCAAATGGATGTTGAAGTTCTAGCAGTGCTAGTACTGGCGTTTCCCTGATCCTTTCTTTCAAGGTGTCGAAGGCTTTCTATTGTTTGCCTCCCCACTGAAACACTTGTTTCACACTTTTCAAAGCATGTAAAGGAGCTGCAATCAACAAAAAGTTAGCAATAAATTTTCTCCAATATTGTGTGCCCCTAAGAAACTTCTAACTTCTATAGCATATTTGGTTTTAGGCTAGTTCATAATGACTTCAACCTTAGAGGTATCTATCTTCAATTCACCACCCCCTACAATATAACCCAAATAATTCAAAGATGTCCTGCCAAATTCACATTTTGAAAGCTTCACATAGATATTTTCTCTTTTTAAAACATCTAAAACCTGCTTTACGTGCTTTACATGTTCATCCCAAGTCTTACTAAAAACAAGAATATCATCTAAATAGATTATTATAAAATCATCAATAAATGGTCTAAATACATCATTCATGACTCGCATAAATGTAGCAGGAGAATTAGTTAAGCCAAAAGGCATAACCAACCATTCATAAAGTCCTTGCTTCATCTTGAAAGCAGTTTCCATACATCCCGTTCTGCAACTCTGATCTGATGGTAGCCGCTTCACAAGTCTAATTTAGAAAAGTAAACTGCATCTTTTAATTAATCTAATAAATCATCAATACGAGGAAGAGGATAATGATTCTTGATCATGATTTTATTTAGTGCTCTAAAATCAATGCACATTCTCCACAAACCATCTTTCTTTCGCACCAACACAATTGGTGATCCGCACGGTGATGTGCTTGGTCTTATAAACCCTTTATCGAGCAACTCTTGTACCTGCTTCTTTATCTCTGCATTCTCTAAAGCTGATAACCTGTACATTCCAATGTTAGGTAGTGGAGCATCTTGCTGCAAATAAATATCATGTGCTATCTCTCGCTTGGGTGGAAGCCCCTGAGGCTCTTTAAACAGAATATCATAATAAGAAACAACTTTAAATAAATCTACACAGCCTTGAAATGCATTGGATTTATCAGGATCCTTTTCCTTTAAAATCATTAGTAAAATTTGCTTACTTGAATTTACTATTCTTTTCATCTATCCTGAGTTTATGAGAGATAAGTTATCTTTAATTTTATGAGCTCTTACAATATACTCAATTCTACCCTTAGTGAGTTGATACTTATTTTCAGCTCGATAAAAGATAGCCTTTCTATCGTACAAGTATGGACTTCCTAAAAAAATTCCACATATGTCAAATGGGACTATATCTAACTCAACCTCATCTACAAATGTTGACCCAATAGCAAACTGAAGTTTACATTGTCTCATAGCTTGTAGCTTTTTTTTATCACACACCCAACCTAATTGATATGGCTTGTTATGAGGTTTTGTTTCTAGATGCAACTTCTTTATAATTGCTTCAAAAATCAAATTAATGTGTGACCCACTATCAAATAAAGTATCAATTTTAGTGTGCTTGGAAATGACCCTAATATGAAATAGCTCATTTATTTTCCTCTCATTACTTTCATTATCAGCAAAATGTGAAGAATTACTTGTAGACGCTTCGGAATCTTTACCTTTTATACCTGTGGTTGTAATTGTTGTTTTGTCACCTAAGTCTGACCCCAAGTCCTTTTGAATAGCAGCATCATTCTTTCGCTCTTTACCCCCAAACTTCTTAGGCTTTAGTTCTGGATGCAAAGACCAGCAATGTACCTCATCGTGTCCTTCTTTCTTACAATGAGTGCATGAAGGTTTATCCTTCTTTACAGTGTTTGTTTTCCTCTCCTTCCATTTCAGTTTCTTCTTTCCTTTATTCTTGTTATCAATATATTTGGATGATTTCCCAATATCTGGGTTTATATTTTTACCTCTAGCCTCTAGATGAGTCGCTTGGACTGACACATCATCGAAGCTAGTGGGATTAAACATAAGTATAGTATGCTTCAAATAACTATGAAGACCACCTATATATTTTAACAATGTCTCTGGTGAGTCCAATGATATGCCTAATGTTAAAGCTCTTTTACGAAATTATTGAGTATAACTCTGTACACTTTGACCCTTCAATTGACATAATGTCTGCCAACTCATCATTGCTTGCTGCATATAAGCCAAAGGATAAAATTGCTTTTTAATGGCAGAAACAAATTCATTCCAAGTTGAAATGATTTTACCATGTTTTTAAATATTTGCTTGTGTCTTGCCTTCCCACCACACAAGTGTGGTTCCTCCAAGTCGAAGGCTATCTAGCTAAATCTTCTTCCTTTTTGAATCAACTTTCTGCACCCTACAATATACATCAATTTTCCTTATCCAATTATCTAGCTTTTCTGCATTAAGTTCTCCATCATAAATTGGCAAATCAAATTTTACATCTAATTTTATCAAAGAGGTTTTATTTTTCTTCTTCTTAGAAGAACTAGTTTTATGAGAGGAAGATGATGATGGTGACGATGATGGTATGATGGAGGAGATGGTGGAGGCTACATTCCTCCTTTCCCTTTATCTTCCTTATCTTCATTCTCTGGAGGGACAAAGAGAAAAGGTTCCTCTACTATTTTGTCTAGTCTAGGTGATGAAGTGCCTTCTCCACCTTTACCCTTTTTAAACTCATTATACATCTCTTCCACCATGGCATGTATCGTCATGAAGCTATCCAAGAACTGGGATTCTGATCCAAGTGGAGCTTCATCTGCCATTCTTCTTCATGAAAAGACCCTTCCAATCTCTGGATTCACCTCGATAATTTCTCCTTCACCTCGTCCAAGCCTTAACCTAGTCATCATTCAAATCTCCACACAAACTTGTCAAACCTTAAAAACATTTCACTCTGATACCACTTGATATAGAATTGATAAAGGTATTACATACTTATGTGTGAAGTTGCCTATGTTACTTAGTGCAATGGATCAATAAGATTGTGAATAACACAGACACTTAAACAATTATAAAAACACAATCAGACACATCAACACAAGCAAAATTGATAAAGGAGTTCACCAGACTTCCTAGCTACGTCTCCTGGTCCTAGCTTCCAATGCTGACCTCTTTATTATGTCTTCAAATGGTTGTTATAGATGTGAGCTCAAAAATAGAGTCTCAACACAGAAATGGAACTCACCACAATGTTTCTCTCGAAACTTCAAGTCGAAATGAGCATACACACGACCGTACTTGTCACCTTAACCTCCAGACCCCCTGGAATGGTTCACAATACACTCCTCTGAACACCCATTGTTAAATTTTTTGTGTTATGGTGTTTATATAACATGTTTATTACAAATTTCAATAAACGTGTAACAAATACGTTTATAATAGAAACATGTTATAAACAAAAGGACCGGCGAGCGCGGGTGGACCCCGACCATCCGGCCTTTCCCCGGCACTGATCTCGAGAAAAAAAATTCTGACGGTTGTCACATCTCACTCTCCAACTGATCTGGACAACATGCACCATTGATCTGTTCTCTACCATCCAACGGTTGTTGCGTGGTTTCGCGCTCCAACTAGCACGTTCTCTATTTCTCCGAAGGCACGCAATAAAGTGGTTTTTTGGAGGCTACATGTCGAGCACTGAGTGGAATTGCATGCTGCCGGTCTAAAACCACTTCCTGCCTTGAGGGCACACGATAAACCATTTACTTCCCTCCTGTCAAAACTCAAAGAGTTTAGCTCCTTTTTCATAGTTTTATCACGTCCATTTTCCCAGATAACTTTCCTACATGTTTCGACGTGATATGCGTCATTCTCCTTTGATCGGACGATCTCCGCTCTTGACCGTTGTTCCTCATCGCTTGAGGTCTAAACCAATCTCTGATTGCCACATCATCTTTTGTGCTAACATCATCAGGTACCTGCAACTCTTTCTCGGGTTGCCACATGTCCTACTGACATAGGCTTTGACTCTTTGACCTGAATCTTTGATTAGCTCTAGTTTCCTTGTTCGGACTCGGATTTGCATGCGGTTTGAACTATTGGCTTCATATTCATGAGCCATTCAACATTTTCCATTTCACCTATATTTTAAGACTTTTTATCTGGAGGATATGCTGAATCCATTTTGGATCATTAAGGAAGATCTCATCCAAACAAACAAAGCTCAGATCCCTTTGAACATCAAAACTAAAATAGAAAAATCGAAGATATCAATTCCTTTGACCGAACTAGTAAAGAATGAATCCTATAGATCAAAGATAACTAAAACTTTAAATATAGGAGAGGGAGAATATGTTGTCAATTTAAATGATGATCAACCTGAATTATTGTTTGGCTCTGAGGCCAATGGTATTCATGAGCAAGGGGGATTCCCTCCTTTATACATTAGCTAAACATTCATGACAAAATATTACATAATGATATGTTAGACTCAGGGGCATCCCATAATTTGATGCCAAAAGCAATCATGGAGAGACTAAACCTAGACATTACTAGACCATATAAGGACTTGTTTTCCTTTGACTCTAGCCAAGTTAAATTCCTTGGTTTGATCAAGGACTTATGTGTAACTCTAGTCTAGTGCCTAGCAAAAAGTATTCTAATGGAAATATTAGTTGCAGATATCCCACCCAAATATGGAATGCTGCTATCTCACTCATGGGGAGAAAAATTGCAAGGATCCTTGCAGTTAGATATGTCATATGCCACCATATCTATTTTTTTCCATCAAAGGAAACTATATAGAGAGACCTTGATGAAATACATGGTCAGTAGTGATGAAAAACCACAAAAATTTCCTATATACTCCATGCATTCTGATATGGACTCTTTCATCTTGTACAATTCATACCATGACAAAAAGGAAATCACAGCTAAAGAATTGAAATACAAAATAGCTGACAGTGAAAACATTTTTCATGAGTCCCTATGGCATCTATATTTTGATGGATCTGTGAATAGGTTAGGGGCTGGTGCAGGAGTGTGGATCCACAATATGGAGAATAATCATTCTGAGGGACATGCATTTAGATTAAACTTCAAGTGTACAAACAACATGGCAGAGTATGAAGCTCTGATCTTAGGGTTACAAATGGTTAGAAAACTTGGAGCCAAGAGAGTTTCTATACTTGGAGACTCAGAACTGATTATTAAACAAATTAATGGTGAATACTCTGTAAACAATCCTAGACTGAGTCAATATAGGGAGACTGTCCTAGATTTGATTAAAGACCTCCTGGAAACAAACTTTTCTACCACTCCTAGAAAACAAAATATGCAAGCCCACAGTCTTGCCACTTTTTCTAGTACCTGCAAATTGCCCTTCCAACCCAACCATCAGTACACTACAGAAGTGAGACATAGGCCTGTCATACAAGACAATTTGAATTATTGGAAAATTTTCTCACAGGATTCCCAGATTTATGATTTCATGAATGCTAGAGGTGAGTTTCAGAATTGTAAAATAGATACAGATTGTACAGTGGATAATGACATAGATAGTGACATAGATGTAAATATTTTAGAAATAGGTAAACCCACTAAATTGACTAGATTAGAAGTAGATAACTTAGAAAATGTAGAGATAGAAGAAATAATGAATGATGATCCTGAAATTCTTAATCTTAAAAATATTTTTCTCCTAAGGGATTAGTCCCCTTAGAATATTTGGTTGATTCCAATGATGTAGCTAGTAAACCAAAACTAGAGCCTTTGAGAGAAGATATAGAAGAATGTAACATAGGAACTGAAGAAAAACCTAAACTCATTAAAATATCAAAAACCTTACCTCCATAGGAAAAGGTAAAATAAATAAATATGTTTAAAGAGTTCCAAAATGTTTTTGCATGGAGTTATGAAGACTTGAAGTCTTATGACACCAACATAATTCAACACAAAATACCTCTCAAAGAAGATCATAAACCTTTCAAACAGAAACTTAGGAGAATTAATCCAATTCTTATGCCATTTATTGAGAAAGAAGTTAAAAGAATGTATGATGCCCAAATCATAGCCCCCATTAGATATTCAGATTGGATTTCAAACTTAGTCACTACTAGGAAGAAAACTGGAGAAATCAGACTTTGTGTTGATTTCAAAAATTTAAACAAGGTTTCATTAAAAGACAACTATCCTCTACCAAAATGGACCATATCCTTCAAAGGGTAGTAGGCTCATCCAAAATTTCACTACTTCATGGATTCTTTGGATATAACTAGATCTTAGTTCAACCAAAGGACCAAGCCAAAACTGCATTTACCACTACTTGGGGTACCTTCATGTATTTGAAGATGCCTTTTGGATTAATGAACACAGAAGCCACATTTCAAAGAGCTTTAGATATAGCATTTTCCAAGGAGATCCATGATTTCTTAGTGGTCTACCAAGATGACATCACAGTCTTTTCTAAATCTAACAATGAACACCTAGATCACTTGAGAAGAGTTTTCACTAAATGCAGGAAATTTGGGATTTATTTAAATCCAAAAAGACACTCTTTGGTCTAAAAGAAGGAAAGTTGTTGGGACAAATCATATCCAAGGATGGAATTAGAATAGATCCTGCTAGAATAGAGGCCATTTTGACCATCACTCATCCTAGAAACATCAGAGAATTACAATCACTTTTAGGCAAAATTAATTTTCTTAGGAGATTCATTTCAAATTCAGCAGAATTAATTAGAGAACTAAATAACATGTTAAGGAAAGATTCAGCACTTAAATGGACAATGGAGGAAAAACAATCCTTTGAAGCCATCAATGAATCCCTAACCAAGACTTCAGTCCTTATAAGTCCTGATTTCCAAAAAGATTTTATAATTTTTTCTTTTGCTTCAGAACACACCATTGCAACAGTCTTGTTGCAAAAGAATGACCAAGGATATGAACAACCAATCCCTTTTTTCAGTAAATCCTTAAGAGATGCCACACTCAAATACAACATTATGGAAAAACAAGCATTAGCTTTAGTAAAGGCTATTAAAGACTTCAGAGTATACATTTTGTATTCTCACATCATCGCTTATGTTCCAAATTGAGTAGTTAAGGACATTTTGACACACAATGGGCTTGAAGGGAAAAGAGGCAAATGGATTGCCACTGTATTGGAATATGACATAGAAATAAACCCTACTAAACTTATCAAAGGCCATGGTTTAGCCAAACCCATGGCTGAATCGAACTGTCAGACCCTAGATATAAACATCATTGGTGCCCTTGATGATCAGGAAGAGATGGCGACTCCACAGATCAGTGAAACTTTTACAGATTCACCTTGGTATGCAGATATCATATTTGTATTACTGAACATACAGGCTCCTCCTGGTTTAACAAGAAATGAAGCTATAGTTTTTAAAATGAAGTCATTAAAGTATTGTATCATAGATAATGCTTTGTTTTCGAAAGACAATAGTGGTATTCTTTTGAATTGTTTACTGAAAGATGAAGTTGATAACATTATGAAAGAATTTCATGTAGGGGATTGTGGAGGACACTTGTATTGGAATACTAATGTTGACAAAATCCTGAGGGCTGGTTTCTACTGGCCCACCTTGTTTGCAAATGTTAAGAAACATGTGACCTCGTGTCATAAGTGCCAAATATTTGAGGGAAAAAGAAAGCTTTAACCCTTGCATCTTAAACCAATCTCCACATAAATACCCTTTCAACGATAGGGGTTAGACTTCATTGGAGAAATACACCCAGCCTCCTCTGCCTAGCATAAGTGGATTTTGACAGCCACTAATTATTTTACCAAATGGATAGAATCCATCCCTTATAGACAAGCCATAGACATTGTCATTATCTCATTTCTAGAAAATAATATCCTGTCAAGATTTGGATGCCCCAAAAGCTCATTACTGATAATGTGGTTGCTTTTAAGTCCAAGAAAATGATAGACTTCTATAACAAATACCACATCACCCTTGGCCACTCCACTACCTATTACCCTCAAGGTAATGGACTTGCATAATCCTCTAACAAAATCCTGGTCAATATCATTAAGAAATTACTGGAAGACAACAAAAAGACATGGAACAAAAAGTTGGTCAATGCCTTATGGGCAGACAGACTAACTACCAAGAAGTCCATTGGCACATCTCCCTATCAGTTAGTATATGGGATGGATGTTGTTTTTCCATCTTCTTTGGGAGTGCCAGTGATGAAGATCATCTAGGAGTTGCAGGTAGAACCAAATGATATCCAGAGAAGGATAAATCAAACCATACACTTGTAGCAGACCAGAGAAGAAGTTTATGCAAAATCACAGGTAATCCATGACAAAATAAAAAAGGTATTTGATAAAAAGACCAAAGCTGATGATTTTTACATAGGTGATAAAGTTCTTAAGTGGGATTCAAGAAGAGAATACAAAGGCAAACATGGAAAAATTGACTTTTTATGGCAAGGGCCTTGTGTCATTTATGGTTACAGGAGTAACATTGTTTTTCTCTTGAGAGAGACAGATGGATCAGATCTACCAGGAGGACCTGTCAATGGTAGGATGTTGAAGCATTACTTATCCACTGATTAACAATATTTCACTTTACTTTGCATCATTGTACATAACATTGCAGTGTGTATATTGGATTGGATGGTGATCTTTTGAAGTTGAAGCCCAGAGAGAAGGCCCTAAGCTTTGAAGGTTTCACCATCATAAGTATGAATAAGGTAGAAATCACATAAGAACAGTTTACAGGGTAAATGCAGTCACAATTCAAAGGCTATTGATCTCAAAGTTCTTGACATTTCACCAAGAAATGTCATCCCCATGTGGAGCCACTCTTAGGGTCCTATAATAATAGGATTCATAATTTTGAATTGTTTATAGTTAGTCTTGTAATATTGTACATACTTTTTCTTTCTATAAAATGTTTCCATATTAAAAATTAAAAAATGTAAAGAGGGTATGTCCTAAAATAAATATCAAAGGACAAAAAGGATAAGAAAAGTGAAAAAACATGAACCCCAAACAAAAACAGATCATGAAAGTGTGCAAGTCTAAGTGCCACTACTTTTTACTTCACAGTGCAAAATAATGGTTGTGTGTAGCTTGTCATAAATGCCACAGCCCATGATAGTCAAACTATTTAATCTTGACTACTTCATGGTTTAAATTCCATGTTTATAAATAGAGAATAAAGATCTATCCAAACTGTTTAATCTTGGCAGATCAATAGTTAGGTAGAGAAATAAAATGTGCCCATAAGCTTAATCTGAGCCATTGGAAGATATAAGGTTAGAATTAGATAGTTTTCTTTCAAAAGAAAAGGAAATAAATGGTTTGCTAGCTTAAATGCACCCAATTAAGTGAAGAAAGAATGTTAGGGTAAGTAAAGGGTAAGTAGAAGAAAGGTTGCAGAACTACAAATTTGATTAAAGCAAAAAGCACAATTTTCATGCTTAGTACTATGTTTCAGTGTGCAGGAGCAGTTATGAAAGTGAAAGATGTTCAAATGCTCATTTAATTAACTTCCCCCCATTTCATTTCACCCCACATTACATACTTACTAATTTCCCCATTATCCCATCATTTCCTAAGAAAATACCCTTTTCCCTTCATTTTGACCCTTACCCCTTGGTTTCACACATTTCCCTAGAAAATTACCCTCCAAAAGTCATTTCCCAACCCAAAACCCCTTTTCCCTAGTGTGAAACCTATTCCCCTTTGAAAAAAATCATTTTCCCCATGTTAATTTCCCTATTTTGCCTAAAAAAACCCATAAAAACCCTTATCCTAAGTTTAAATCCCCCCCCACAACCCCCCGCTTTATTTAACTTTAACTCCGCCATACCATATTTTCCATATTTCCCCTAAAAACCCATAAAACCCCTTTTAACCTAAGTTTTATGTCCCCCCTACATTACTTAACAAACCTCCGCAAATTCACATTTTACCGATACAAAACCCGTTTAACACACCCCCTTGGTGTGGTTAAATAAACCTCGTCGCAGTTAACCCTGGTCCCACTCCATAAACCCGTGCATTATATTTTTAACTCGCTTATATCTAACCCCACTTTATATCATAAATTAATTACAAATCACTTGTAATTATTCCCCGGGCCCTGCTAATATCCGTCGATTGCCCTCCGTGCAACTTTACTGCGTGATAGCCATTAAATATTTCACCCCAAGATCTAACGGTGCACATCCATATTGAATTCATTTCTTTTCTGAGCTTTAAAGGCCTGAGAGCATGTGAGATTCGTGGCTTTTCTCGGGCCCCTTTTGGCTACGTGGCAGCACCGGGTGAACTCGCGTGCTCTCATGAAAATACTGCCCGATGGCCAAAAGCGGTGTGATGGCCTCCGAAACCGCCTCCCCGCTAAAGCCGAAACCACTCACTATTCATATTATAAAATTTCGCGCCAATTCTAGTCGTTACCCGTTAAAACGTTGAAGACCCTCATTTTCACTCTTTTCGCTCATTTTTTCACTGAAAGTTGCCTTAGCCATTTATGCCACCCTGAGCCTCTGCAACTGAATTTCACCATGGATTACCTACCAAACACACTCTGAACTCCATCCATAGTTCTTCCCAATTCAAATACAGCCTTCGATCATCTCCTCTCAGAGCTGGATTTTATTAACAAATTGTTTTATTTTGTAGGTGATTAACAGAACAAGATCTTAGATAAACAGTTTTGATACTAGTTTCAAAACCTGTTTACTCCAAGATTCACAAGGAAATGAATTCAAAATCCTTTATTCAAAAGAAAAAGACAATTATCACAGGCAAAAGGAAACAATTTACACATTAATGATAAAAACAAAGAAGAAATCATTTACACAAAGACGGTAAATGTTAAAACAGAGGAGGCAGATAAAACATACAGTTAAAAGACAGACAGATGAAACATACAAAAAGATGATCAATATCCAACTACCAGATGTTGATACATGGAAAAAACTAAATGATTTACTGTTGAAATACATAGTAAAAGTTTGAAATGTACAGTAAAAGTAAAAAGCACAGTAAAGGATATTGACAGGTCAGCAAGGTTAAAGTGTATCAGATGAAAGGTCATAAGTAAATATGACATCCAGTGTGAAGACCAAACAGCCAAGTAGCTTAAAAGGAAAAATATCAGAGACTAAAAGACAACAGAACCTAGATAACAGGGACAACAAGAAGTGGTTGAAAATCTGTCTCTATCTTCTTGCATGAAGATATTTCCTTTTCCTAGATTAGTTCTTAATGCATTTTAAGATATTTTGTAAATTCCTTTTGTATAAATACTTCATAATTCGAAGTATTAAGTGTGGATTGCTATACATTTGTAGATTTATTTTGATCTTAAACCTAAGGGTGATTGTACCAATTTTCAAGTCAACAGACTAGAGCAAGTAATAAAAAGATTGCACTAGAGGATTCATGAGATGAGCTATTACAGTGAAGTATCTTCTTTGTCTGATTTTGTTACTTTCTTATGTGTTTCATAAACTTAAATTTTTTTCCAAATTTGAATGAATTAACTCGAAATTTAACTCAGAATTTGTTTAAGTACACTCTGTTTTGCACAATTAGTCATTTATATGTTTTCCTCTGATACCCGGATTTGAGAAACCTTAATTTCTCTCCCATCCCAGTTGACCTCTTTCACTTTTCTTCATGATCTGGCCTAGAGAACACTTAATTTCTCCCTGGAACTGATTGGAAACCATTTCATCATCAAGCCTTTGATATCTATAGTAACTCCTCTACCTTGCCCAGTAGACACTATTTTTAGAACTTAATCCAGTCTTGTTTGTCTGACATTTGACCCCATAGCCAAATGGTAAAAGACAACCCTTTTCATCTAAGTAAGTGATCCCACCACCCAAATTCAAATCAAAAACCCAAGCACAACCATAACTAGCCTAAAATTAATTAACTAAAACAAAGTTAAATCATAAAGAGAGAGCCCTCTATGAGATTAGGAAGGCTAGGTCCTGATCTCCAAAAGTGGTTTGTGGTTACCTCTATCATTTCTTTTTCTAAACAGCTTGGAAGAAATTTTGAAGTGATAACAACCATGATTACATATTATACATGACATAACCCATATATTCGCCCCACTATATAAGCAACATATCTACCCAAGCGTTCTAATGATTCCCATGCACAAAAAATCGTATCACCCCAAATGGAGTTCCTTATCACATCATGCTACATGAAAAAATAGGTGTCAATTCAAATAAAACAAAATGATTGCCATATCTTTTGCTTAGTGTTTGCATTGTTGAGTTCAAGCTAGTTAATTATCATGGTTGAAGGATAAGGATTGATTTGTAGCTAAGCTAGTGAATGAGGATATAGTTACAGCCATCACAGAGTCATTTCTTACACACTGGTGCTACGCAGTCATCGCTTCACACAATGCTACGCAATCGTTGCACAAAATACTTTCAAAGCCACACAACCTTGACGCAACTTGGTTTTTAGTTTCTAGAGGTAGGCTCTTAACACTCAAATCCTAATTTTTGTAAAGGAGTTGAAATAAGGGCTAGATAAGTCATGGTTAGCCTCCTTTTTAAGAGTCACTGTGCATGGCCTGTGCCACGCAGATTTTATTTTAATATTGGAATCGGGGATTTGTAAATGAATGGTGATAGATTTCATATGCTGATATGGTCTTGGTAAAGGTTTGTAGGGTTGTGTAATTTTCCAACAGTCTTTGAAGGTGTCAGTACACCCTTGTCCTCACTGCATAACGTGTCTGTGAAACACACCCTATTGTCATTGTTGTCCAAAAAATAGAGTCTTCTATTACTGTTGTAGTCCACGCAGCTCGCCACGATGGTCCAAGAGAGCTAGCCCTGTGTACATAGGTAGATGGCTCCCATTGCAAGAAAAAAGGGAGGGGAAATTACACGAGTAAAGCCAAAAATTCTAGCCCTAATCAACTCTAATCTAGTGATTAGGGTTGCATTTGAAAATGCAGGTTATATCTCCTTTTGTTGAAGAGAAGGTTGAGGCTCATGAAAAAAAAGTTGGAAAAAGAGTAGAGGTTGGTGAGGAAATATAGACAAGTTGTTGAAGTGCCTCCACTTGGTAATGTGCCTAGGACAAGGCCTAAACCATAGCCAGAGTCAAATCCATCTCATCCAGCATTGATCAAAGAAGATGATACTCCATCCAAAAGCATTGAGATCAAGTCATCCCCCAACAAGCCTTCAGCCAGTAAAAGAAAGAGGAGGTAATGGTTTGTTTGTTGAATGTAAAAATTTTGATGATAGATGGAGACTGTCAGTGTTGCGCAGCAGAATCATTTCAGTTTTTGCAAAGGCTGCATGTGTCATTTTTTTTCATCCTGAAGGTTGGGTTGGGTATTCTGAGAGTGTTGATTATATAACTGGACCATTTTGTGAATACAATTTGAAATCTTGCTATGCAGTGCTGCACAGGTGTTGAGCACAGTTTTCTGTGGAGTATTGAGAATTCCACATGTTAGGAGAAGAATGGTAGAATGTGTTGTTGTGCCAAAACCTTTTTCATTGCCTAGTCACTAGCCACATGTCTGCTAATATGTAGAAAATCATGCCAACATGTCATGTTACATAGTTACTACATGGCATTGATTTGGTAGTTGAGTGTTGTTTCCTTTTTTCTCTTGTTTCTAAAAGCATGGTTATGATGATTAGGATAATATTTTCATGGATTAGAATGGTGTCTAGATAGGATAGCATGATAAGAGCTAAGTTGGTTTTTTTCTTTTTCTACTAAAAAAACTAAAGATATTTTTAAGAATTTTCTACTTTTTTTATCATTTCGACCCATCTCATGGATAACACATTCATTGTATCTGGTCATGGGATTTTTGAGGATGTAAGGTTGTTTAATGCCAAGTTATGCAAGCTAGAAAGGGTTGGATGGTGTGGTGAACTGATTTTTCATATACTTGTGTGCACTATGATTTATCTTTTCAGTAATAAAATGCTTCATCCAGAGTTTTTCTAGTGATTACTCAGAGATTCTTGTGGTATATATTTTCGAATTTGTTCCTCTCTAGGTTATTTCTCACCTTATACATTTTTCCTCGGTTCTTCTTAAAGGTATAATTGAAACATCTTGTCGGGCGGATAAATCATTCTTGCGGACAAGACCGATCTCCCTAGTATCTATGGATATCTAGCGACAAGCAAACCAAACAAATTCTATCTTTCTCTAAATATTGCGATTTATAAATAAAAGCCAATAGATGTTTTAGACCATACCTCAAGTCCAATGTCAGTTTGTGGAAGCCACGCTCCATTCGTCCAAATGAGCTTCCTTTTAAAGAACCTGCAAACACAAACAAGCACACATCAAATAACACCTGCATAGCCAATATAATAAACCATATTTATCATGATGATCAAGGAATTCATGAAATAAACCATAGAAGACAATTTATTCAGAAAAATGAATCTGATTGTATTAACTTTAAACAAAGAAGAACTTTACAACCTTAGTGCATTGATGCTGTACAAGCTCCTCCCAGGGTCCAGCAAGAATCTCCTCTACTTTGACAAGTTTCACTCTCTTCCCAAAGAGATCAAAAGGTATGTAATCTCTCCTCTCAAGCTCAATTAGGAAGTCTAAATTCCAACAACATTTACCCTCAAAAATATTCAGCTTTCAACCTCTCTAGCAACCAGCCGAATGCCTCATTTTATAGTACAGAGGAAGGAAGTTACCAGGTCCACCTTCAAAGGGATAGAGTCCTCCTTCAAAGGGATAAGCTCCTCTCATCAAGGGGTTAGCTCCTTTAGTTATGGGATGCATGAACCACCTAGGAGCGAACTTTCCACCTCAAGATTCCTTCTAGAAGCGTCCAGAATTAATCCAAAGTGAGTTTTTAATAATAAACTTGCGCCTTTTTGACTTTTACAGGGGTCTGCACCCACTCCTTTAGAGACAGAGCAAGCAGGTCCGCAGGTAACATGACCAAGGGGTGCGGGACCGCAGGTAATGCTAAGAGAAAGTGCGGAACCAAAGTTGTAGAGATTTTCAAGGACTTTCTCTCATTTTTAAGGCTTGACATGAAGAGCTGAGGTTTGAGACTTGCATAGGAGGACAATATGAGTGGTGATAGACTCACAATGACTGCAAAAAGTCATTGTGACAATATTTTATGTAACAAATTGCCCCCTAAAGTGCGAATTCTGTAATAGATAGTATTTTTCATCTAAGAAGAATGAAGTACTTTATCATTTCAAGGATCATCTTGTGGAGAGCCTGGTTGGAACCTGTAAAAACATTCAATACAAAATATATATATGAGATCATATCATCATTGAGGTAGGCATTCCCATACTCAGATAAAAACTGACTAGAAAACTAACTAAACTGCTCTGTTATAGGAATGATCTTGTAATACATCACAAGTATAGACACATGTAGACACAGTATGGGCGCAGCGATTTGTTTATGAATAGTCCATTGTATAATGAATAACAAAATCTCTCGCAGCCTGGATGGTGGAAACTAGATCCAGTGTCTTGATTTCTACTTCCTGAAATAGTACGATTCTATCCATGTGAATGAATGTGTCGAAGTCGAACATGGTAGAAACCACTTGATTACCAGTCAATGATGTAAACTATTAACAAGTGTGAGAGAAACCACCAGTAATGTCAATGGCTCTCAAAGTACTCAGTACAATCCATGAAATGTGAATAGATGTGTTGATGTCGAACATGTCACAGAATCCTTTGATCGAAGGTCAATGATGCAACCTATCGTCGAAGGCGAGAAACTTGCCATTGAGGCATGAAGATCCCAAGGTATTGACGATTTCTAGATCATCTTTCTAGATAATGAGCTAAAGTCGATAGAAAGTGATCCGTCGTAGGCAAGCCCACAACACGAAATCATAGATCAAGTTTGAAGAAATATAGTTGCAAGGACTGACTCAGGGATGGTCAAGATGGATGACAGATATTTTGCAGATGAATGGTTTATTTGCACTAACCTCTTGAACACATAACGACATTGCAGATGATTTGGTGACAATTGACCCAAAGCTAATACCCAGAAACCGGCTGAAGACTTTCAATATGGTTTGATTAACTGTTAGGCAAAGGATTTCCCAACCCAGATAAACAAAAATTTTCGTGTTCAAAAGTGGTTAAATGTTTTTCTGAGACACAAAGTATGACAAATAGGTTCATTTTTCTCTCTTTTCCCCCACCATTTCTGGCAAGTACCTCTTTATTTTTAACAAGCTTGAGGAGGATAACATTTGCTTAATTGTAAGCTCATCCTTCAGATGAGTCCAACTTAGTTTAAATTCGAACCCTAAGAAGGAGTGGTCTGTTCCTATTTGTAATTGAACAGGTCCTTTACTGTTAAATTTTAATGAGTCCGAAGAACATTCGTGCGGCTCTTCTTGCTATGATTCGTCGTGCCAATGCCGGAGACTTGCTTTTCTTTCACTACAGCGGCCATGGCACACTCATTTCGAAGCATAACTCCCCTGGCAGTGATGAATGCATAGTCCCATGCGATTTGAAGCTCATCACATGCACGACCCCGGACAAGTCGATCCTCCAGAGAGCCCCAACAAAGGACCTTGGGACCCAAGAAAACCCTCGGCAGAGTCTGATTGACTGTACGCAACCTGTCCAGGGCAAGGTTCTGCCATCTGATGGCTATGATGCCCGATCTGGCCATGGGCAAGGCGAGTTCATTACTGTTGGGCTCATCCGGATCAGCCCCAAAGCCGCGCACCCCATCGACCTTGGAAAAACCGTCTTTGCCTCCTGCATGCACAGGACTACAGACGTTAAGGAGATCGGCCAGAAGCATAGCCCAGATCGGAGTTTCCAGACCCCTGGGGCAGATGTGAGGCAGGAGGAAATACTGATCGAGGACGAAGCCGAAGCAAGTAGACCTCAAGGCAACGTATCTGCAGTAAGGGTAACTCCATTCTTTACTTATCCTCCCTTTATACCAGATCTAGTACAAGAGGCATCTGCAGGGCCGATTTGTAGAGCTGGAGCGGGTATCTGGACCATGGAAGGTGGTCAGACACTTAGATCCGCCATGACGCTCAATAAGCAGAACAGTCCGCACCAAACCCTACTCTGGATGACAGATAACAAAAAGTCTCCTTCAGATCGGGCTCACATTAGACAGATTGGCCAAGTTCCTGCAGATCGGACACCCCAGATGGAAAATCGCCATGGCAGATCTGCTCCCGGAAGCACAAGAAGCCCTGACACTGGGTCTAGGCTCTTCTTAGACTCCTTTCAGATCCAAATTTCTCAGCCTTCAGGCAGAACCATCCTGCATTGGGTCAGTTCTTCAGATCTGGTGCTGGATCTCAAACTAGAGCTAGAACGGCAGATTGGGATCCCTTCAGGCCTTCAGAGACTCCTCTTTCAAGGCAAGCAACTTGAAGACCTTCTTCCCCTCTCTTCTTACAGCATTTCCAAGAACAGCTCTTTGGTGGTAACCCTTCGTCTGAGAGGAGGTGCAGCAGGACAGTCATCCTCTGCTCCTCCTTTCTCTTACAAAGATTCAGTACACTCTGAGAACCCCAAACCCCCGGAGGTCCATAAATCTAAGCCCTTTTTGGTTGATAAGATAGACGAAGTCCCCTCTGTTGAAATCACCCATGATGATCTTGCAACCCAACTTCAAGAATTTGCAGAAAGAGCCATCATTTGCAGATTTAACGGACTGTGGCCACGATCTCAGGATCTCTATGCATGGATCCATGCAAACTGGACTCATCATTGTAAGATCAGTTTCTGTTCAAAAGGTTACTTCATTGTTCTATTTGATAATAGTAAGCATTATAAAAAGGCTTTAGAAGAAGGCCCTTGGTTCATGGGAACTGCAGGGCTCTTCTTGACCCCTTGGTTCCCAGATTTTGATCCAGCAACTGCCGTCATTACCAGGACACCTGTATGGATCAGGCTCCCAAATTTACCTGCCCACTTATGGCATACTATTGTATATAGAGCCATAGGCAACACCTTGGGCAGTTTCATTAGTGGAGATTTCTGGCGGGAAACCAAAGGTCTCCACACATATGCCAGAATATGTGTGGAGCTGGATTTAAGCAAAGGACTTCCAGACCAAATCATTCTCAAGATCAATGACTTTGTTTGGACCCAGAATCTAGATTACGAAAACACTGCCTTCCGCTGCCGCCACTGTCACCTAACAGGGCACCTGCAGAATTCTTGCCCATCGCTGCCTGCAAAATCGAAAAAGGGCAACTTTGCAAAGACCAAACCCAAACGTTGGACCCCTTGTCCTCCGCCGCCAGCAATGAGTTCTGATTCCTCAAGCTCGGAAGATGAGGAGAGCGATGCAGAACCGGACCAGGCGCCTCAGACGATGGATCCGTCCACTGATACTCCTGCGCACACCACTGTCACAGCAGTCGCCCAGAAACGCGTCCATGAGACCTCCTCTTCTGAATCAGATAAGGAGATCCCCCTGTTGGAGAACTCCAGTCTTCAAGTTGTTTTAGCTCATACTCCCCAAGATGGTTGGATAAAAGTCAATAAAAAGAAAGGGAAAAAACATCGTGTTGAGAATTCTGCCCCTGTGGGGTAATTGTTAGTTTTTGCTCTCAAGTTAATTGTTGTAGCTCCGTGAATGGTTCACCCCTTCTCCGGGACCGAGGTTGATAGTTTCATCATTTCCGGTCGCCCGGTTTCTTGTCACTCTGGATTGTACTATATTTTACTCAATAGAAATAGTTTAATTTTACTGAGAAAAAAAAAAATTAACTAGTCCAGTATAGGAGAAACTCAACGTTTTTCAATTTTAGGGAGTCTGAAAAAACTTAAGAAAACTCCATGGTTGTCCTTTTTCGTAAATTTGTGTCTCCCAAGCCCAAAAAAGTATAAAATAATACTTGAGAGAACCGCTTGACCATTACGATCAAGGAGTACTTTTCATATTTAGTGTCTCTGATCCGAAAAAGTAAAAAAGCGATCAACGACACATCGCTTTAAAACCAATATTTTCATGTTTATACAGTCAGAAAAGAGCTGTAAGTGGACCGTCCTTTTAATTCCGTTTTAACGAGCTTAAAAAGAAAAACTCGACAATCTTTTCATATTTTAGGAGTCAGAAAAGAGCTTAAAGATGACTCTAATGTTTTTGTCGAAAATGATCAATTTTGCCTGAAAAATCCGATATTCTGCACAAAAACTCAAACATTACTCATACCTGTTTAAAATAAATAAAAATGCTTCAAAAGTTACCTCTTTAAAGTGAAAAATAAACAAATTAAAAATTCATTTATTCAAAAAAGCTTATAAAAAGGGCTTTTGTAAATTCATTTTTACCGTTTGACTTCAGAGTGAGAAAAGAGAGCTTTTGGGTAAGAAACTTCCCGTGAATATTGCGGAAAATCCGTCCGTTGGAATCGAACACCGTCACCTCCAGGTAATCCACATCACTTTACTCTTGCATTTCAACCGTTTGAATTTTGTTTTTAGGTTTATATTTTGATTTTTAGGAAGAATTTTTTTTAAAAGTCCGCTCGCAGGGGTCTGCAGGCGCAGCACGCGAAACCTGCAGACCCCGACTTTTTCCTATGCAGGAAAAAGCCAGGGGCCCACACCCGTTGTGTAGGTAAAGTGCAGACCTATGCACTGTCTCTAACTAGAGAGTGTGATCCCCGCGGCATAGGTTTTAAAATTCGAAAATCTTCAAATTCTGACCAAAAACTTTGATTTAAAATATTCTAATCTGCCTTTTCTTTCAATGTAAGGTATACATCATGCTTAGCTGGCGGGAACAGGAGCACAAAGATGTGGACCTTGCCACAATCAATCATCAACCTTCAATTGATGCATTAAAGGCATGCGGGTTATTTAAAATCTGGGCCATACCTGGAATAAGGGCCCAAGTAGACTTTCTGCAGTAGCTGGTGGATAGGTGGAATGTGCAGGACCAGTGTTTTATTATTGGTGGCCACCATCTTGAAATGGAGCCAGAGGAAATTTACTTTTTGACTGGTTTTCCCATGAGAGGTGAACAATTGGCTCTATTCGGGACTAGGCCAGGTGGCCAGTCTGTCGATAGTCTCCGGCTAGAGTTTTGTAACGACCAAACCAAGGACAAAGGGATTGATATCAAAACCGTCTCTATTGGGTCCCTATAATACTAGTGATTACCCCATTACTATTGTAGTTATACCCCCTATTTATATTGTTGTGCCCCTATTACCCCCATATTGTTATTTCTGTGCCCCATAGAATCCCTCTATTGTTATTTTTGTGGCTTTATATTATTATTGTTAGGTCGGCTGGATTATATTGTGACTCCTTAGACTCCTATATATAGAAAGGAGGTTTTGTCATTTGTATCATCCAAGAATTGTTCATTTATGTAATGTAAAGGAGGTTGCCCCCTCGAAGAGGCTGAATTCTAAGGCGTGGATCTCTCTTTTCTATCTTTTTGTGAGCTGGTTTCATAACATTTGGTATCAGAGCTTTGGATTCTAGGGTTTCGCTGCTCCAAACAGGTCATCGTGGAATTTTCGCTATAACTTTTTTTCTGTGACGTTTCAGAAGTCACAAAAAAACCCATTTGAGAAGAAATCGCGCTGAACCTTGGGTCTAAATTTCAGAGCTTTTCGCGTGATATTTGCGGAGATATGATCTGAGGAAGTTGGTCTTTTTGCAGACTCCTGAATTACATTCAAAACAGGTGACCTGGGGAAAATCGTCATAACTTTCTCTCTGGGAATCGGATTGAAATTTCGTAAGAAGGTACAGAAAGAGGACGGACTGTAGTTTCTTGTATGTGTGTTTCAGATTCAAAGGTTGAAACAGTGACTCGTGGCACGTCGTACAAGTTCGCTCTACTGAACCAGTCTAAAAGCAAGTCACTGTGGGAGATTTCACATAACTCTTCCTTGGAGAATCCAATTTGGCTCAGACTTGTGGCATTGGAAAGAGGACGCAGAAGGCTACTACAGGTAGCAATTTCAGAACTGGATGATCCGAAATTACAGAGATACATCAGATTCAATATCAGGCTTCTATAAAGTGAAAAAAGGTGTGTAATTTTTTTTTTAATTTTTGTGTAAGCTTGGTTTAACGGAATTCAAAGGGCATAGTAAAGCATTATTATCGGTAACTGATGCCCCGAGGAAAGAAAATGCAAACACCTAGTAAGGAACCTGAAAGCTCTAGCATGACTCATGAAGAAGAGGAAGAAATGCTACATGATATATCAAAATTACAAGAACAAGTGCAACAAATGTCACGCTCACAAAAGCTAACAGAAGCTAAAGTAAATGGCGTGGAATCTAAGATAAAGGGCATGGAAGCTAAGATGGAGGATTCGATGGCAAATTTGAAGATAGATTTGAAGACAGACATGGAAGAATTGAATAAGTTGCTACAAGAAAGGGTCACTAATGGTGAAAAGGTAGTAAAGGAAACTCATGATGAGAACAAAAGAAATGTTAATCATGATTCCATAGACTCTAATGTTGGATCGAAGACTCACCATGTTCCAAAAATCGATATGAGGAAGTTTGATGGCAAGGATCCCGCCACATGGATATTACAGATGGAGCAATTCTTCGATCTCAATAATGTGCAAAACACACAAAAGGTACGTATGGCAACTTTATATTTGGAACCAAATCAGTTTGTATGGTATCAATGGCTTTGTTCTCGTAAACAATTTATCACTTGGGCAATTTTTACGGAAGAATTGATAGCACATTATGAGGATACAAAAAGCAACACTTTTTTTAGCCAATTGATAAGTCTCAAACAAAAGGGTTCAATAATGGAGCACATTGAGGAGTTCCAAAAATTGAACATAAGGGTAAAAGATATTCCAGAGGAGCATAGGATTGATGTGTTCATAGGGTCTTTAAAGGATAATATCCAACATGATGTGCGCCTTTGGGAACCTGATTCATTAGAGAAGGCATTCAGGTTAGCAAGAAAAATGGAAAGCAAAATTATGGCAACTAGGAAGCATACCACTCACAACTATAAAGACGGAAGTGTTGTTGCCCATAGTCTTCCACAACCTACAAGGTTGACACCACAACAATTGGAAGAAAAAAGAGCAAAAGGGCTTTGTTACAATTGTGATAGCAAATACACAAAAGGTCATAAGTGTGCTGAGAAGAAATTATTCTACATAGATTGTGAAGAGGAAGAAGAAAAGGAGCAAGAAAGGTCAAAAGAAGAGGATATATTCCAGGAACAAAGCCTAGATGAAGAACAAATAAATCCGACCATATCTTGTAATGCATTGGCGGGAATTACCACTCCTCAAACCATCAAGATAGAAGGACAAATCAAGAAGAAAAAGGTAATAGTGTTGATTGATTCAGGAAGCACCCACAATTTTATTCATTGTAGGGTAGCAAAAGAATTGAATTGCTTCCTATATCCAGCACCAGAGTGTCAAGTGATGATTGCAAATGGAGGAACAATAAATTGCTCTGGAAAGTGCCATAATATCAAGCTATCCATGGGAGAATATGTATTGACTAGCCCAATGCTTTCCATTCCAATGGGAGGTGCTGATGTTGTACTAGGAGTCCAATGGCTACAATCCTTGGGTACAATAGCTTTTAATTTTCAAGAACTTTTCATGAAATTTTCTGTGGAAGGAAAGGAAGTTGAATTAAGGGGTATTGCAGGGAAACCAGGAAAGATAATCAGCTCTAATGGCATGACAAAGCTTCTAAAAAAGGAGCAAAGAGGTGTAATTGCACAATTATGTTCGCTAGATGTTTCCACATTGGAATCATCTATTTCTCCAGATCTCCAAAAAGTCCTGGACAATCATTCCAAGGTATTTGAGACTCCCAAAGGTCTCCCACCTATGCGTGATCATGATCATGCTATTCATCTGATTCCAGGAAGTGTTCCTCCAAACATCAGGCCGTACAGATATCCCTATGTCCAAAAAAGTGAAATTGAACGTATGGTTGCAGAAATGCTAGAGGCTGGTATAATTCAACCGAGTCAAAGTTCTTTCTCAGCTCCAGTAGTATTGGTGCACAAGAAGGATGGATCATGGCGCATGTGTCCAGATTATAGGGAGCTCAACAAGCTCACTATTAAAGATAAGTTCCCCATTCCTGTTATTGATGAATTACTGGATGAATTGCATGGATCAATTTACTTCACCAAGTTGGATCTTCGTTCGGGATATCATCAAATCAGAATGAAGATTGAAGACATTCCGAAAACGGCATTTAGAACTCATGAGGGTCATTATGAATTTTTGGTCATGCCTTTTGGCCTTACCAATGCACCTTCAACATTTCAAGGTTTGATGAATTCAATTTTCAAACCATTCCTTAGAAAATTTGTGTTAGTATTTTTTGATGATATACTAATCTACAGCAAGTCTTGGAAGGATCATGTTGAACATGTTGACAGGGTGCTACAACTATTGGAGGAGAAACAATTATATGCAAAAAGATCCAAATGTTTCTTTGGAGTCCAGGAGGTGGAATATTTGGGTCATATTGTATCTCATGAAGGAGTTAAGGTAGACCCTAGCAAAATTAAAGCCATTAAGGAATGGAAAATCCCCACATCCATAAAGCATCTGCGAGGATTTCTTGGGTTGACAGGGTATTATCGCAAGTTTGTTAAGAATTATGGGAGAATAGCAGCACCTCTAACAACATTATTGAAGAAAGATTCATTTTCATGGACTCCGGAAGCAACAAAGGCCTTTGAACATCTTAAAGAGGCAATGTGCCAAGCACCGGTCTTAGCTACACCGGACTTCACAAAAACCTTTATTGTGGAATGTGATGCTTCAGGAAATGGAATTGGTGCTGTTCTAATGCAAGATGAAAGACCCATTGCTTTTGAAAGTCGTCCAATCAAGGGAAAGTTTTTAAGCAAAGCTATTTATGAGAAGGAAATGTTGGCAATACTCCATGCACTTAAGAAATGGCGACCCTACCTAATGGGAAGACACTTCAAGGTAAAAACGGATCATGATAGCCTTAAATACTTTTTAGAACAAAGATTATCCTCTGAAGAGCAACAAAAGTGGGTCACAAAGATGTTGGGTTATGACTTTGAAATCATCTACAAAAAAGGGAAGCAAAATGTGGTGGCAGATGCACTCTCAAGAAAGGATGAGGATGTGGAAGCATTGTTGTGTGCCATTTCTATTATCCAACCAGATTGGATAAACGAAGCAAGGGAGGAATGGAAGAATGACGAAGAAGTGTGGGCACTTATTCGAAAGCTACAACAAGATTCCAGTACTTCTGATACATTTAGCTGGCAAAATGATTCGTTATGGTACAAAGATCGCT
Source organism: Pinus tabuliformis (assembly GCA_031772625.1). Lineage (NCBI taxonomy): Eukaryota > Viridiplantae > Streptophyta > Pinopsida > Pinales > Pinaceae > Pinus > Pinus tabuliformis. Next base: position 1,577,747,009 of record CM062820.1, read on the forward strand.
TATACCTCTGTAAGAATTCCCAGCTAAAACAAAAGATTCTTATGGAATTGCACACTTCTCCCTTAGGAGGGCACTCAGGATTTTTAAAAACTTACCACAGGGTTAAGAAGGAATTTTTTTGGGATGGCCTTAAATCAGATATTCAAAAGTTTGTGGCGGAATGTTTGGTTTGCCAACAAAATAAAGTTGAAACAATTAAGACACCGGGTCTATTACAACCTTTATCCATTCCAAGCCAACGTTGGGAGGAGGTTTCAATGGATTTTATCACAGGTTTACCCAAGTCTGAGGGAAAGAGTGTCATCATGGTGGTAGTTGACAGACTTACCAAGTATGCACACTTTTGTGCATTATCACATCCATTTAAAGCCAGTACAGTTTCTACTGCATTTATGGAAACAGTTCAAAAGCTACATGGAAACCCAAAGATTATTGTAAGTGACAGAGATCCCATTTTCACTGGAAATTTTTGGACAGAATTATTTTCTTGTCTTGGTACTCAGTTAGCTCATAGCTCATCTTATCATCCTCAATCTGATGGGCAAACTGAGATAGTAAACAAATGTTTGGAAGGATATCTTCGTTGCTTTGTATCTGATAAACAGACACAATGGGTCAAATGGTTGCCTCTGGCTGAATGGTGGTATAACACTTCCTTCCATACAGCAACAAAAATGACCCCATTTATGGCACTTTATGGGTATCAACCACCATCCATCACATCATATTTAAGAGAAAATTCTAAGGTTCAGGCAGTGGAACATCACATCGAACATCAACAACAAGTCCTCCAACTCTTAAAGGATAACCTCGTGTTGGCACAAAATAGAATGAAACAACAGGCAGATCAACATCGCAGTGAAAGAAGTTTTGATGTAGGTGATTGGGTATTCCTACGGCTACAACCATATAAGCAAATGTCCCTAAAGCAAGCTAAGAAGGATAATAAATTATCACCAAAGTATTATGGTCCGTACAAGGTGTTGCAAAAGATTGGTACTATGGCATACAAATTGGAGCTTCCTGCAGCTTCTCGATTGCACCCAGTTTTCCATGTTTCATGTTTAAAGAAGGTTATAGGTGACAAGCTCCCAATTCAAACAATATTGCCAGAACTTGACGAGGAAGGAAAAATTATATTGGAACCGGAAGCAGTCACAGAAACAAGAACTCGACAGCTACGAAATCGATCAATTTCAGAGTATCTTATCAAGTGGAAGAACTTATCCGCTGAAGATTCCACATGGGAGGATGAGAATTTTATGCAGAAGTATCCAGAACTACTCAAGCGTTGAGGACAACACTTTTTTGAAGGAGAGGGGCATGTTGGGTCCCTATAATACTAGTGATTACCCCATTACTATTGTAGTTATACCCCTTATTTATATTGTTGTGCCCCTATTACCCCCATATTGTTATTTCTGTGCCCCATAGAATCCCTCTATTGTTATTTTTGTGGCTTTATATTATTATTGTTAGGTCGGCTGGATTATATTGTGACTCCTTAGACTCCCATATATAGAAAGGAGGTTTTGTCATTTGTATCATCCAAGAATTGTTCATTTATGTAATGTAAAGGAGGTTGCCCCCTCGAAGAGGCTGAATTCTAAGGCGTGGATCTCTCTTTTCTATCTTTTTGTGAGCTGGTTTCATAACAGTCTCCCATCCTGAACTCAAAGTGATTGCATTTACTGTCACCAGACTCTGCAGAAGCGCAGCACTGCATATGGCCACCGGATCCCAAATGCGGATGGCAGTAGACTGTTTTCGAGGCACCGTCTTCAACTGGTGCGAAGCTGTGTTGGCTAATGTAAAAGGCCAACTAACTAGAGCAAAGAACAGACAACTGAAAAACTTTGGATATGGTTTCTTAGTTGTGAGCTTTGGTCTAGAGAGGGTCCCAATGTTGGTCCCACAACATCTTTCCGTTGAAGCTGGACTTCCCCGAGAGCCCAAGCTGATGCGTTGGGTTGCAGTTATGGCCCGTCATCCTGAGGAGGGTTTAGAGGTTGTTCGATTTCCTCCTGAGTATTTTCATTGGTTAGAGAACCAAGTTTTTGCGATTCAGGATTTTCCTTATGCTGGGATGGATTATCGTGGTGACCCAGACATGGCTCTTCCACCAGGAGAGCAATGGGATGACTCAAGTAAAATCATTTTCAACATTTTCTAATTTAAAATTTTTTGTTTTTAAATTGTCTCAAAAATGATAGTAAAACGTTTCAAATGCAGATGTGGGTCCACGGCAACCAGCCACTCTCCAGCCCTATGAGAGGAAATAGCCAGCTGCAGCAGCACCAGTCCCACAGGACGAATCTACAGAGATGCTGGCCGAAATGGAAAACCATCTAGAGCATTTGACAGCAGACATTCCAGAGACTAGTATAGATGACATTCCTCTTAGGCTACAGCGCTATGTGATTGGGGTCCCAGGACCTTTCAGGAGGTTCCTTTGTAGGGTGGCTCGTGCAGTGGTTTCTTATCATGATCATCACCAGTGATAGGATGATCGCCTGTTGTAGACTCATATGACATTTTTACTTTTTGTACTATCAATTTTGCCGATCATAAGGTGTTTTCAACCTATGATCGAAGACGATGTATATTTGACACACTTCTATGCTATGCTATATCACTATTACTAGCTATCTTGTAAAACATGTTATGGAATGTTTTTAAATTTACTGTTTGATTATTGCAAATGTCTACTTAACATTTGAGAAGCAATTGCATCTGCTAATGTATTTAAATATCTTGGAATATGCTGATATTCAATATAGTCAAATTCACGTTCCAAGAGACGAACTCTCAAAAATAATCTTAATAACACTGGATTTCTAATGGCATAAATTCTATTAAGCTCCAATACAATGAGTTCATAATCTAACCTCACAATCAAACTTCGAATCCCAAATGAGACGGATTCGGATAATAACTCAATCACCACATTATACTCTGCAATGTTGTTCATTGTTTGACCGAGGCTTACCCCATGCATAGATACCAACTCATCAGAGGGTGAATAGATAACCCAAGCTGTGGAAGAAATGTTCCATGTATTACGACAAGCACCATCAGCAAAACCAATGTATGTTTGAAGAGACGTCAACATCTGCAATATCAAGAGTAAAATCAAGATAAGCAGGAATAATGACAAAAACAATCTCTAAACTAAGCACACTTTTCTAATCTAAAACACACTAACTAGAAAGAAAACTAACCTAACTAAAATCTCCATACCCATATTTAAGCATAATATCTCTTCAGGTAAAGACCATTTCTAGGCTTACCTAAAGAGACACCGTCAAAGTCTACCAACTCATAGGCCCCTTTTTCCAACTTTCGCTTAACAACATAAGGACCATGCCACATGGGTACGAATTTTCTAGCGCCTAACTTATCATTTGCTTGATCGTACAGTAAGACTAGGTCTCCTTCCGAAAAATTACGAGGTGTAACATTTCGATCATACTGAGCTTTAATACGTTTGGCATGAGTTTCGATTGCTAGTGCAACATCACGTCGATTCTCATCTAGCTGAGCCAAGTACAACAAATGTTTCTCCTCTTCGGAAGTGGCTGGAAGTAATTCTATGGCCATTTGCAATGACGGGATTTCGCATTCAATGGGTAACACAACTTCCAAACCATAAACTAGTTGGAAAGGAGTGAAACCAGTTGATGTTTTTACTGAGGTTCGATACGCCCAAAGCACTGAAAATAACATGTTATGCCAATTCGACCTATGAATCCCAATGATTCGTTAGATCATAATGACTAGAACTTTGTTGATGGCTTCAACCAGACCATTAGCCTGTGGGTAATATGGAGTAGAACTATCGTGATGCAGGCCAAGTTGATCTGTTAGTTCAGTCATCATAATGTTTCGAAAATGATGCCCATGGTCAGTGATAAACGCTTGTGGAACACCAAATCTAGTAATTATATGATTGAAAATGAAAATCGTAGCAGTTTTTCCGTCTGTCAAAAATGTAGGCATTGCCTCGGCCCACTTGGTAAAATAATCTACCGCAAGGATGATATATGCATGCCCCCCTGCCGAGTGAGGGTTACATGTAATAAAATCGATACCCCATTTTTCAAAAGGACCAGAGATTCTGGGTTCGTTCCCCAGCGGAGTCGCCATTTTGTCGGGTAGATAAATTGTTCTTGCGGACAAGACCGATCTCCCTAATATCTATGGATATCTAGCGACAAGCAAACCAAACAAATTCTATCTTTCTCTAAATATTGCAATTTATAAATAAAAGCCAATAGATGTTTTAGACCCTACCTCAAGTCTAATGCTAGTTTGTGGAAGCCACGCTCCGTTTGTCCAAATGAGCTCCCTTTTAAAGAACCTGCAAACACAATCAGGCACACATCAAATAACACCTGCATAGCCAATATAATAAACCATATTTATCATGATGATCAAGGAATTCATGAAATAAACCATAGAAGACAATTTATTCAGAAAAATGAATCTGATTGTATTAAATTTAAACAAAGAAGAACTTTACAACCTCGGTGCCTTGATGCTGTACAAGCTCCTCCCAGGGTCCAGCAAGAATCTCCTCTACTTTGACAAGTTTCACTCTCTTCCCAAAGAGATCAAAAGGTATGTAATCTCTCCTCTCAAGCTCAATTAGGATGTCTAAATTCCAACAGTATTTACCCTCAAAAATATTCATCTTTCAACCTCTCTAGCAACCAGCCGAATGCCTCATTTTATAGTGCAGAGGAAGGAAGTTACCAGGTCCACCTTCAAAGGGATAGAGTCCTCCTTCAAAGGGATAAGCTCCTCTCATCAAGGGGTTAGCTCCTTTAGTTATGGGATGCATGAACCACCTAGGAGCGAACTTGCCACCTCAAGATTCCTTCTAGAAGCGTCTAGAATTAATCCAAAGTGAGTTTTTAATAATAAACTTGTGCCTTTTTTACTTTTACAGGGGTCCGCACCCACTCCTTTAGAGACAGAGCGGGTAGGTCCGCAGGTAACATGACCAAGGGGTGCGGGACTGCAGGTAATGCTAAGAGAAAGTGTGGAACCAGAGTTTTAGAGATTTTCAAGGACTTTCTCTCATTTTTAAGGCTTGACATGAAGAGCTGAGGTTTAAGACTTGCATCGGAGGACAGTATGAGTGATGATAGACTCACACTGACTGCAGAAAGTCATGGTGACAATATTTTGTGTAACACATCTTTGCTAGAATTCATCATGCATGCTCTCGTTTTAGCTATGACTTAATGCTTCAAATGAAAATAAAATGTGTTATGCCTTTATCTTATATATTTCTTCTTAATACTCAATCATTTGAGATGCAGTAACAAAATTTGAATTTGTTTTTTCACGTCTATGAGTGTTGTTCTATGTTTATTTCCCATTGTACTACAATTGTTTCCTATTCAAAAAATGTGTTAGACAAGCCTTTGTGTTTGTTATTAGTTAGTTATGATGAGCTATTAACTTTCGTGACCGCATGCATTAGTATTTCCAGATCCTTCACCAAATTCCTACAAGAATTCTAAAAAGTTTCCCTTAGATCTAGTCGCTATCAAATTGTGTGTTTTAGAGTCTCCAATATTTAGGTTTTCCGAGTGAGGGAGCCCCCTCTGGCTAGAAAATACCAGTTTCTAGTCCAAAGTGGTCTTGTGGTTACCTCTAGATTTATTTCCTATAGCCAAATGAAGTTACGGAGTGCTAACAGTATCAAGATTTACGATAAAACCCAAGGAATTTAATTGGAAAGCAACAAAGAGTATTTTAAGATATTTACATGGAAAACTTGATTATGGTTTGGTATACAAATCTATAGAATATTTCAAGTTGATTGGTTATAAAAATTTATATTGGGTTGGATGCATGGATGACAATAAATAAACTTCAGGGTATTCATTCAACATGGGTTCAGCAACAATTGCTTGGATTACTAACAAGCAACCCATAGTTTCTCTCTGTAGAGTAGAATCGGAGTATAAAGTGTGGGCATTATTGTCATTTTTGCAAAGGATAAAAGGAGAAGCACAAATAGTAGTAAGCAAAGGAGCAACACAACAGTAGCAAGTAAAGGAGCAGCACAAAGAATAGCAAGCAAAGGAGCAACAAAGTAGTGGCAAGGCAAGGAGAAGCAACAATACAAGAAGCAGCAAGCAACAAAAGAAGGAGGATTTGTGATACATTAAAATGTTTTGATAATGTTGCAAATATTCTATATTGAATAATGTATGATGTGAAATTGTTGATTAAGATTAATTGTTGTGATGCAAAGGCAAGATTCCAAGGAAACGGAAAATATTTTGAAGTTTTGAAAATACCTATATGAGAAGAAGCAAGAAACAACTTGATTGGAAAATAAATAAACAAATACAAGAAGCAGAATCAAAATGAAAAGTATGAAGTGAAGAAAATGTAATCTGCTCCTGGATATGAGGTTAAGAAGCCTGCAAGAATTCAAAGAAGAGAACATATCTCATGCTTCCATTGCCATGAACTTGGACACATAGCAACAGATTGTAAGAACAAGAAGATCAAGACTATTCAGCAAAACATGCAACAAACAAGAAGGTGTTATCCAACAAGAAATCAAAGGAGAACATTAGCCACCAAGTACATAAACTCTTTCTATGGTTATTGTTATATGTGTCATTAATTTGGACATAAGGCATTTGAATGCAAAGTGTATATGAAGAAAAAAATGAAAGCAAAAAGAAACACATCATTTTCTCTATTTCTTAGCCACACAAGATGTTTTGTGCATAATAATCTTGGCCACAAATCAAAGGATTGTAAGCTGTCATATATTCTAACTAACATAAAATAGAGGATGGAAACAATTCCAAGAAGATCAAACAATTAAGGAAATGAAAATAAGAGAATACAACCTACTAAAGTATGGAAGAGAAAGAGTAAAGAACAACCAGTGACCTAGCTTGGTCTCAGGGGGAGTTACTCAATAAAGAAAAGAAGAATTTGTCAATGTTGAACTAGTAGCACCTTAGGGGAAGAGAAACTCCATTATTGGCAATGAAGCTTTGAATATGTATGTGTGAAATACATCTATACTGAGGAAAATGTATTGAATAAAGTATTGGAAAGAAGCAAGTTACAAAAGGGAATACATCACCTTTTTGAGAACCTGGAATAGTAAGAGATATGTGAAGCAATCTGAAGAAAAACTGAAAGATAACAAGAGATTTTTTAAGGCTTCTGCAAAATATGCAAAAGAAATATGTTAGGCCCCTATACTACTAGTGTAACCCCTTATTGTTATTAGTATAACCCACTTATTATATTGATGTACCCATGTAGTGCCCATATTGTTACTATTGTGCCCCATAGAAGCCCACTGTTGTTATTATTATGCCCTTACATTATTATTGTTATGTTGGCTCTGATTATGTTATAACCCCTTAGACTCCTATATATAGAAAGGAGGTCTTTTCATTTGTATCATCCAAGAATTGTTCATTTATGTAATGTAAAGGAGGTTGCCCCCTCGAAGAGGCTGAATTCTAAGGCGTGGATCTCTATTTTCTATCTTTTTGTGAGCTGGTTTCATAACATTTGGTATCAGAGCTTTGGATTCTAGGGTTTCGCTGCTCCAAACAAGCCATCGTGGAATTTTCCCTATACCTTTTTTTCTATGACGTTTCAGAAGTCGAAAAAAAAACCCATTTGAGAGGAATTGACGCTGAACCGTGGGCCCAAATTTCAGAGATTTTTACGCGATATTTTCGGAGATATGATCTGACGAAGTTGGTCTTTTTGCAGACTCCTGAATTACACGCAAAACAGGTGACCTGGGGAAAATCGTCATAACTTTCGTTCTGAGCATCGGATTGAAATTTCGTAAGAAGGTACAGAAAGAGGACGGACTGTAGTTTCTGTTTATATATTTTTCAGAGTCAAAGGTTGAAACAGTGACACGTGGCACTTAATACAAGTTCACTCTACTGAACTAGTCTATAATCAGGTCACTGCGGGAGATTGTGCATAACTCTTTCTTGAAGAATCCAATTTGGATCAGACTTGTGGCATTGGAAAGAGGACACAGAGGGCAACTACAGGTCACAATTTCAAAAATTAAAGATCCTAAAGTACAGAGTTACAGTCGTTTCAAGGTAGAGCTCCTAAAATCAAGAAAAAGCAAGATGAGGAAGTTTGATGGCAAGGATCCGGTAAATTGGATACTTCAGATGGAGCAATATTTTGATATACATGGTGTAAAATTGTTACAAAAGGTATGTATTGCATCTTCATATTTAGAACCAGATCAATTTTTATGGTACAAAGGGCTTTGTTCTCGTAAAAAACTTGTTACGTGGTCAATTTTCACGGAGGAAATGATAGCACATTATGAGGATACAAAGAGCAATACCTTATTTAGAGCAACACCACAACAATTGGAAAGAGTAAAAGGGCTCTGTGACATAATGGAAAGCAAAATTATGGAAACCAAGAAGCATACCCCTCACAACTATAAAGATGGAAGTGTTGTTTCTCCCAGCCTTCCACAACCTACAAGGGTTACACCACAACAATTGGAAGAAAAAAGAGAAAAAGGGCTTTGTTACAATTGTGATAGCAAATGCACTAAAGATCATAGGTGTGCTGAGAAGAAATTATTTTACATAGAATATGAAGAGGAGGAAGAAAAGCATCAAGAAACATCAAAAGAAGAGGATATACGTCAGGACACCACCCTAGAGAAAGAAGAAATGAATCCAACCATATCTTGTAATTCAATGGATGAAATTACCACTCCTCAAACTATCAAGATAGAAGGACACATCAAGAAGAAAAATGTTCAAGAAGTGAAAGATCACATCGAGCATCAAGAAATGAATCCGACCATATCTTGTAAAGGACTGGAAGAAATTACCACTCCTCAAAAGATAGAAGGACATATCAAGAAGAAAAAGGTTCCAGCAGAGAAAGATCATATCGAGCATCAACAGCAAGTTCTCCAACTTTTAAAGGATAACGCCACTTCGGTGCAAAATCAAATGAAACAACAGGTAGATCAACATCGTAGTGAAAAATGTTTTGATATAAGCGATTGGGTATTTTTACTGCTACATCTCAAGCAAGCTATTTATGTGAAGGAAATGTTGGCAATACTACATGCACTTAAAAAATGGCAACCTTACCGAATGGGAAGACGCTTCAAGGATGAGGATGTGGAAGCATTGTTTTGTGCTATTTATATTATCCAACCAAATTGGATAAACGAAGTAACGGATGAATGGAAGAAGAATGAAGAAGTATGGCCACTTATTCAAAAGTTGCAAAAGATCCCAATTCAAGCAATATTGCCATAAATTGAAGAGGAAGGAAAAATCATATTGGAACCTGGAGCAGTCACAGAAACAAGAACCCGACAGCTATGAAATCGATCAATTTCAGAGTATCTCATCAAGTGGAAGAACTTACCCGCTGAATATTCCACATGGGAGGACAAGAATTTTTTATAGAAGCATCAAGAACTACTCAAGCGTTGAAGACAACGCTTTTTGAAGGAGAGGGGCATGTTAGGCCCCTATACTACTAGTGTAACCCCTTATTGTTATTAGTATAACCCACTTATTATATTGATGTACCCATGTAGTGCCCATATTGTTACTATTGTGCCCCATAGAAGCCCACTATTGTTATTATTATGCCCTTACATTATTATTGTTATGTCGGCTCTGATTATGTTATAACCCCTTAGACTCCTATATATAGAAAGGAGGTCTTTTCATTTGTATCATCCAAGAGTTGTTCATTTATGTAATGTAAAGGAGGTTGCCCCCTCGAAGAGGCTGAATTCTAAGGCGTGGATCTCTATTTTCTATCTTTTTGTGAGCTAGTTTCATAATAGTTATTGTTATATGTGTCATTAATTTGGACATAAGGCATTTTAATGCAAAGTGTATATGAAGAAAAACATGAAAGCAAAAAGAAACACATCATTTTCTCTATTTCTTGGCCACACAAGATGTTTTGTGCATAATAATCTTGGCCACAAATCAAAGGATTGTAAGCTGTCATATATTCTAACTAACATAAAATAGAGGATGGAAACAATTCCAAGAAGATCAAACAATTAAGGAAATGAAAATAAGAGAATACAACCTACTAAAGTATGGAAGAGAAAGAATAAAGAACAACCAGTGACCTAGCTTGGTCTCAGGGGGAGTTACTCAATAAAGAAAAGAAGAATTTGTCAATGTTGAACTAGTAGCACCTGAGGGGGAGAGAAAATCCATTATTGGCAATGAAGCTTTGAATATGTATGTGTGAAATACATCTATATTGAGGAAAATGTATTGAATAAAGTATTGGAAAGAAGCAAGTTACAAAAGGGAATACGTCACCTTTTTGAGAACCTGAAATAGTAAGAGATATGTGAAGCAATCTGAAGAAAAACTGAAAGATAACAAGAGATTTTTTAAGGCTTCTGCAAAATATGCAAAAGAAAAATGGGGCATCTACAACATCAATTCATTCAATGATTGAATAACTTCATACATGCCAAATGCTGCAAATAAAAATGGAGAATCAAAACAAAACCCTAAAACTTAATAGATTTAGATCCATATTAAGTACATCAATCTCAAACTCAGACCAATAGACTCTGAATGGCCTTGATTGCGATTGTGGATGCAAATCTATGAGAACAAGACATTCTCATGCATCTAATTACACTAGAAAAATTGTGAGTCAAAAGGAACCAAAGATCAATAAAAATGGATGTATAAAGCAGAAGAGTTCCATATAGGAAAATTTTTAATAAAGGGAAAGAGTTGAATATATAGATATATATATAATACAAAATTGATTCCAAGGAAATCAAAGTTGTAACTTTGAACAAATCCATGGAGCTTACGAACTGCTCAGGCTAGAAAAGTGGTCGAGTGGACCTTCAATTAAATTCCTAGTTAATGTTGTCCACACAATGGAAAATTCAAGCTATCTGGGAACCATATCAAAGGGACCAAGTCTATTCTCACATTTGCATCGGATAGTGATTTGCATCTTCAAGGGTAGTTTTTGAAGGAGATTACGACTCAGATATGTTTCACACCAAAGAATGATAATGAAGAGAGTTGTTTTTTATGAAATAACAGAATATGCCATAAGGAATTCTTCGAAAACAGCAAGAGACACCAGCATGGATCTTATGTGTTATCACTCAGGTTGACCCTGAAGGCTAAGAAAGGGATACGGCTGAGGTAACCACAAACCAACTTTGGACTGCAGGTTCCAGCCAACCTGCAATCAGAGAGGGCTCTCTCTTTTAGATTTAGCTTTGTTTGAAAGGATTTTAGGCTAGGTCTTGGGTTCAGGGGGTTCTTTGTTTTGTTTTGGTGGGAAAATTGACACTTTCAGGTAGAGAGGCAGAGTATAGTCTGAATGTTTCAAACCATTGGGCGTGGAGTCGAGGAGGGGAACTGCAGGTGCGTCTCCTTAATAACAGTGAGGGAACATGGAGCAAGATAGCTGAGGTTGAAGCAATCTTCAGGTTTAAAGGATGAAATGAATGCTAAAGAAAGAGAGGCATTTAAGAATCTCTCCAACAGATTAGCAGAGAAAGTAACAGGGCGCTACCTAAGGGCAGTCAAGAATCCCTAGATAATTGGCCAACACAGGTGAATTGGGGTAAACATGAGCCAGAAGGAATTCAATATTCATAACCAATTCATTCAGAGGAAAACATCAAAAAACAGTAGAAATCGAGCATAGAGAGTATTTAAACTAATTCTAGGCTATTCTTTTTTTCTGCTATTTAGATAATGGCAAACACATAAACAAAGATAAGAGGCACTTATTGCTTCAGTCCGCAGCACAAGAATTCCATCTTCAGTCTCCAAAAGCATTTATCAACAACAGACAGTTTGCTCTCCAAGCTTTCGGCAATCTTTGATTACAGAAAAATTCAGGTATACACAGCGAGTCTCTAGTGAAGAATTCTAAATTTACCAACCCTTAAAACTATACAGAGGGTGGTATATATAGGGAAAAACTATCTACAGAGTTTCTTTATTACATCTTGACCTAATCAGGTCATAATTAACTGACCTAACTCTACCAGAAATAAATGCATGAAATAACTCGGGCTGCGCTGAGGGCGGCCGTATCAAATCTGAATAACTTATGTAGTCCTTGGTGACTTGGTGCAGGTGCTTCTGAAATAAATGCGCATGGGTTTCTGCTTTTTTGTTGTCCTGTGGCTTTGAATGCTTTAATTGTGATTTGAGGGCAAGGATGGGCTTATGCCTCTTGATTTGACTTTCTGGGGGCTTCATTAATGTGCAGGTGCTTCGAGCCCCTAAACAAATCTTTGCTGATACTCTTTGGCGTCTTTCCTTCCACTGATACTCTGACAAAATCTGGACTACTGATCTGATGTGCTGTGGGTCTAATCACCAGTAAATGGCCACTGTTCGGCCTCTGTATCAACTGGAATTGTCTTCTGCTCCTTTTGGTATGCTCTGTGAAGAAAACAGGCCATTTTTGCGCCTTTTCGAGCTTCCTGGGGCCACATGATGAGAAGATTCCCTAAAGATTCCCTGAAGATTCTCCATTTCGGCCTAAAAAATCCTGCAATGAGGTGCAAATCGCTCATCAAAAACTGCCTCAGAATTGGATTCCGGGGCTCCGAAGTGCAACTTTCGCACCTTTGCGCCCAAAAAGTGCTGATGACGTCAGCATAATGTGACATTGTACAGCGGATGACGTCAGCAGGACGACGTGGTGGGATGACGTCAGCATGACGTCATCATGTACGGATGAGGACGTGGCAGTGACGTGGCAGGAGGCCACACAGGCAGGTGACTCATCGGGTGACTGGACAAAGGGGGTGACGTAAGCAGTGACAGGGCAGAGGGTGACGTGGGATGTGACGTCATGGGCGGTAAGCGGTTTTGTGGTGCACCGCTTATGGGCAAAGGCGGTCTCGGGGGAGGGGGCTCCGCCACACCCCAGAGCTTGACGCGTGGCGGGAGTACGACGGCAAAACTGCCGAACTCCCGGACGCTAAAGCCCGGGCGTGTTGCATATAGAAAAGCCCGCCCACCGTAGATCTGTGGTGGGCCAGATCTAACGGCTGGCGGTAGATGGGTAGCGACGGCGGGTTAGTGGGTGGGGATATTCGCGAGAATATTCCCTTTTTAATATATCGCGGCGGTGGGTTAAAACATAGGGAATGGTGGGATTTGCGTGTTGTATGAATATTATGAGCGCGGGTTGGCATATTTACACTTGGGTTTTAGGGATAGGGGCGAAATATGGGTTCTTGCCAAGCGGGATTAGTGTTTTATGCACAGAACGTAGGAAAAAAGTGAAAAAAATGGGTTTTTGAAGGTTTTTTAGGGGTTTTGGGCTAGGGAAGAGGTTACTAGCTGACCAGATGTTAGACTAGCTCCTTAATGACTCGGATGGGCTAAAGACAGCCCCAGATGGACTGTGATTTCCTGGACTTATAGGAAATATGGCTATATTTCCAGGGAGGGATATTTACATTGGGGAGTTTTATATACATGATTTTAATAGGGAAAGGGAAAAACTGATAGGGAGTTATATAATTAAGTTAATAGTTAATATGGAAATGAAAAGAGGGCGCTAAGGTATGAGACCTTAGGCTTTGTTGGGGAAAAGAAGGCTCACAGATGATGAGTGAGCAGTCCTTGAATAAAGCAAATCCTTACCAAGGCGAATGTCATGGAAATGATGAAACTGAGAGGCTCAAGCAGATCTTGACCTCTTGGGGGATGTTAGTAAGTGATTTGGGGGAAATGAGGAGAAGGGGAGGTTAGTGAATTCCAGCTTGAGTACCTCCTGTGGAGCACTGGAAAGGTATGTTTTTGACGAACAATTTAGTGACTTTTCAGTAACAATTGTAACCCTTTCTGCATAATGAACTTAAAGAAATAAAGAATTTTAATAGAATGTGTGAGAATTAGTATGGAAAGCTTAATCGCTGATAATTGTTATTTTTCCATGCAGGAAAGGGTGGAAACGAAGGGCTGCCATTCGAAAGGAAAAGACAAAGGAGGAATAACTGTTGTCCCTTTAGGAGGGAACCAGATGCGAACAAGATCGAACAGATCGAAGCAGAACGACCCTGGAAAGAAAGAAGGGTTATCAATTCGGCAGAACAGGGGAAGAAAAGTAAAGGATTAACGGCTTGGCGAATCCCTCAGGATCTTTGATCCTGAGGGATCGTTGTTTTGCTTATTTTTGCTACCTAGATACCTCCGCCGTTATTCTTATAAAAAGGGACAACATCGTTAAGCAAAGGGACCTTTTTTTCATATATGTAACTGTGAATTTCAAACTCAACTTTGATCATCGACTCTCACTAAGACTTGTTTTGCTGTACATTTGTTGATGCATTAATACAAAAGACTTGGTGTTTATTTCATCTCTGCGTCTGGAGTAATCTAAGGCAGTGTACCGTTGGAAGCTAAGGGCCCGGCTCCGAAGGACACTTGCTTTTGTATCATTATAATTTGGTTTCTGTGTGGTTTGTTTATCTTTATAGTTTGGTAATCTGACATGTTTTTCATATGCTATTCCATGCTCTATTATGATTAATTCATTAATGGTTTCTTTCAAGAGATTTATGTAGTGACTCTGTATTGTATGAGTGAATCTTTTCAGAGTTGATTGCATGTTAACAATCTAAGCCAATTGTTTCTATTACAGAGCCTTCATATTGAATATTGTTGTATTGGATTCATTTGAAATCTCAATTATTGGAATCCGGAAGTAATGTTATTCTATTTGGAAACATAGTCATATTCTCTTTAATCATCAGATTGCTATAGTAAGCGTGTTGTGTATATATGGTTGATGATTGCTGTTCCATAATTCATTTGTGAATATTGTTCCATAAAGTATAATCCATTGAAGTTGCTTTAAGAGAGGAGACTGCTATTTTATTACAGAGTGTGAGTTTGGTTCAATAGAACAAGTTTAGTTCGGACTCGCGAGGTTTAGTTCCATGTATTGCTGTTCCATTTACTGTTGTTCCATTTCAGATTTGCTGTTCCATTTCCTGTTTGTTGTTCCATTTCACTTTCTGTCGTTCCATTTACTTACATTTGTTGTCTTGGTGCGAGAGAAGGTCTAAGGCTGTAGTGAGCCTCAGCAGTCGCTGCCTAGCTCCCAGACCTATGGTCCATGCTCTAATTTCCTTTCCATCAATTTCTAGAGGGATGGGTTATCGCTTCCGTACCCTTGACTGATAAGCTGCTTTGTGTGATTTTATTCTTCTAGAGCAATTTAGTCATAAGTTTAGCATTCGTTTACTCTTGTATTTTCTAAACACTATACTACTAAGCATTACTCTGACGAATAGCCTCGGATTGAGATACTCTTTGCAATAACAAAACGTTCCCGGATTGACTTATTAATGTGGCATAACTAGAGGTGAAAGAGACCCTTGTTATAGCTCTACATTTTGGCGCCGTTGCCAGGGAAAGAGTATAGCCATTTGTCTTTTACAGAGTAGTGTACGAATCTGCTAGGGGAGAGTTGGATTTTAAAAACGGAAGGTAAGAACCTGCGTACGGAGCATGTAAAAGCCCTGCTCCACCGTCCGCTTTCCTGGCAGAATTGTGGGTTGAATAGAATTTGGTAGTTTATAGAGTGCATGACTAAGCATAAAAAGCCAGAAAAAATTCTCAAACCTCCGTTCAAACCCGAAAAAGCCAAAGGGCCGGTGACCCTTGGCCGAACAACCTTCATAGACGAAATCTATAAGAAAACTGAATCTCAGCCATCAGTAGGGTTCAAGAAAACCAATTCTAAACAACCTACTAGCTCCCTTCAGGCCGCAGGATCACCATCTGTAGCCTTCGCTGAAGTGCATAGTCAGACTGATGAACAGGACTATCAAGAAATTGAAAACTCTATTCCAGAATGACTGCAGGAAGGGAATCTAAGCAATCTTTGTGAAGGAGAAGGGGAAACAGGAGAAGTTGAGGAGCCAAGATCCCCTCCTAGGATAATTCAGCCATTAAAAAGCCCAGATAAAGGAAGCGTTGTAAAAATCATTGTTGAAGGGATTCAATCTCCTCAAGCAATAGGGACTCTCGTTATTCCAGACGAAGGAAGTGCTATTAAAACAATCCCTGTTAAGGCCGTTCCTTCTCCGCCTAAGAATACCCTCTTAGAGTTCCCGGAAGGTTATTGGCACATATTCGATCCCATGGCACAGAATCAACCAAACACTCAAACTTCTACATTACAATACCCTATAGTGGATTCCGCAGCAAATGCTCCTATGAAAGCAATTCCCCTTCAACACATTCCTACATTTCACGGACTTACATCAGAGGACCCCGATGCATTCTTATTTGAATTTGATGTATTATGCAGGGGATATGATTACACCACTGACCCCCAGAAATTAAAATTGTTCCCCTCCACTTTGAAAGGAGCAGCTTTAAGATGGTTTATGGGTTTAGGTGGTGGGGTTATAAATAACTAGGAGCAAATGAAAGAATCTTTCCTAAAGAAATATCAAGATTATTGTAGGTCTAGAGAACTGAAAGATGAAATATTTCAGATGACAGCTAGACCAAATGAAACACTAGAAGAATATGTAGAACGTTTTCAGTATAATTTGCAAAGATCTCCATATGCATCACTACCTCTGCCTGATAATGTGTTAAAAACAACATTGATTAGAGGCATGAAGGAACAATGGATTGAAACATTAAATATCATGGGAAAAGGGGATATTTATCAAGAAAATTTTGCTGACATCATTGATTTATGTATCAGGAGCTCGAGAGGTAGCACAAGGATAAAACCAGCAGAATATGATCGGTTTGTCAGAGATAACAAAATATCAACAGAAGGAGTAACACGTGTAGAACTTGGAAATTTATTAGAAAATTTTAAAACTGATATCCTGGGGACATTGACTACACAACTTGATATTGTGTAGGCTAAACAGAAGTAGATAGAGGCAGAACAGAATTTGGCGATCTTCTGCCCCCGATGTAGAAGAAAACATAGCCACAAGAAATGTCCACTGGATGCAGTTCAAACATGTGCTATCTGTACAAAAGATCACCTTACTGAAAGTTGCCCCTCACTTCCTGGATTGAAGGCAGTATATAAGGAAGCAGAAGAAGAGCCAGAATCAGCATACTTCGTTAACCAGCGTCGCCAATGGCAACCAAGGCAATCGGGTATGTTTTCAGACCCAACTTCTTCTTTTCAGCCTCCACAGTATAACGCTCAGCAATATAGTATGTGGCAAAACCAATCTCAACCCCCATTTCCGAACTGGTCATCACAACCATTTCCTTCTCCAAATCCATGGATGAATCAGCCAAGCCAATTTGGTTGGCCAAATTTTCCTTACGCCCCACCATATTGGCAGAATAGCTCATATCCTCCACAATGGACCCCCCCTACTTCACAAAGTTCACCCTGGCAGACAAATTGGCCAAGATCGACATATCAGCCAACAGGAACTATTCCGCTCCCTCAACCGACTCTGCCAGCTTTGCAACAAAATCCCCAGACTAATCTGAGACCGCAACTCCCAACCCAACCCAATCCTAATCTTAATAATAGGCCGGTCCAATCCCTCCAAATTATAGAATCAGCAGAAATCAGACCTGAACTGAGGGAGTGCAATGATCTTCAGTTAAGATCTGGACGTATAATAGAAACAGAGGGAGATAAAACAGTTCACATTGAAGATCAGTTACCAATAGAACAGCCGTTACAACAAGAGGGTGCAAATAAGGAGCAGACTCATCATCAAGCGAATACACCCTCTCCTCCCTTCCCAGAACGATTAGTCATACCACGACCTGTACAATATCCAGACTTTGACATTCTGGGAGAGCTACAAAACCTGTACATACGAATTCCTTTCCTCCAAGCCATTCAAGACATCCCTATATATGCAAAAACTATAAAAGAATTGTGCATAAAAAAACCAAGGAGGAATGTAACCACTAACCCAAGAGTCCAAGTAGTCGGTACTTTATCTGACCTGTTATCAGGAACACCCATTAAATATGAAGATCCAGGAAATCCAATCGTAACTGTTCAAATCTATGGTCAGACTCTGACTAATGCTTTAGTTGATTTAGGAGCTGCAATTAATATTTTGACAACTTCTACTTGCCAAAAGCTCGGTATTACATCAGTAGAACCCACTTCTACTTTGTTAGAATTGGCTGACCGATCTGTAGTTTGACCGGAAGGAACTCTATACGATGTCATGGTCTCTATAGATTCTTGGGAATACCCAACTGATTTCCTGGTAATTAATCCAAAAACCCGACTGGATGGACACCCACTAATTTTAGGTAGACCTTGGCTTGCTACCGCCGATGCTTACATTGGTTGCCGGTAGGGGAATATGACCATAACCAGAGGACCAGATATTAAAAATCTAGTTCTATACCCTCCAGCACAGCCAAGTCTTACAATGATAAAAACTAACCAGCACCATGTATCATACCTTACTGACAATATCAGATCACCATTGACTATACAGAAGGCCCTAGACTTTAAAGACCAAATAGAAGATGATGCCATCAATAACTTCGTTAGTCAAACTGAATCTAGACCTCATGCACAGTGTTTCATGATAGAAGCTGCATTCGATAGCGAACTAGAAGAAGATCCCTTGGAAGATACACATGACCAAACGATACCTGTGACTTCAGTTGCCAATAGTAAGGCAGTGGAAATTGAACCGGGAAAAACTCTAAACATCAATGCCAACCTTACACCGGACCAAGAAGTAAAACTCATCCATCTGTTACAGAAGCATCAAGAAGCATTTGCGCGGGATTACCCTGATATGAAAGGGATTGACCCCCAATTGTGTACCCACCATATTTATATAGAAAAAGATGCAAGACCTGTCCGTCAACCGCAAAGAAGACTCAACCCTCATCTAAAAGATGTTGTAAAAGCAGAACTTCAGAAGCTTTTAGATGTTAATTTTATCTATCCTATTTCTGATAGTAAGTGGGTCTCTCCACTTGTGGTTGTACCCAAGAAGAATGGGAAATGGAGGATTTGCGTGGATTATAGGGAGTTAAACAAAGCCACACAAAAAGACCATTTTCCCCTCCCATTCATAGACAAAGTATTGGACACTTTAGCAGGAAAGAAATTCTTTTCTTTCCTGGATGGCTTCAGTGGATACAATCAGATTCAGATTGCCCCTGAAGACCAGGATAAAACTACCTTTACTTGTCCTTGGGGAACGTTCGCCTATAGAGTTCTACCCTTTGGCCTATGTAATGCTCCTGCCACATTCCAAAGGGCTATTCTTAGCATCTTTGCAGATTTAATAAATGATGGACTTGAAGTATACATGGATGACTTTACACCATATGGAGATGATTTTGATCCAACTTTGGACACCCTAGAGAAAGTCCTACAGCGTTGCATTGCTACCAGGATTTTTTTAAGTCACGAAAAATGCTATATGATGATGACTGAAGGGCTCATTCTAGGACATTTCGTCTCAGCAGCTGGCATTCAGGTAGATCCGGCCAAAATTCAAATTCTTTTGCTTATCCCCACCCCCACTACTCAGACAGAGGTACACAGCTTTCTTGGATTTTCTGGGTATTACAGACGATTTATAGAACATTATTCACACATTGTTGCACCTTTATATGCATTAACTGGTAATGTTGATTTCATGTGGACAGAGAAATGCGACCACGCTTTCCAGGAATTAAAGAAGCTTGTATCAACAACTCCAGTCCTTCGAGGACCAAACTGGAATTTACCATTCCAAATCTCATCTGATGCCTCAGACACAGCAATCGGTGCAGTCCTTGGGCAGGAGGAGGATAAAAAACCATATGCTATTTATTATATCAGCAAAAATTTATCCCCTGCTGAATTAAATTACACTGTCACCGAAAAAGAATTCCTCGTTGTAATACATGCTGTCAATAAGTTTAGACATTATATTACAGGCTATCCCGTTGTTTTATATACAGATCATTCTTCTATCAAATATTTAGCGAATAAGCCTGTTACAAATGCTAGAATAACGTGATGGTTGATCTTATTGCAGGATTTCGATATCACAATCAAGGATAGACCCGGCAAGGAAAACCCTGTAGCTGATTTTCTCTCACGAATACCAAAATCAATTGAGGCAGCAGCAGTGGAAGACCAATTTCCGGATGAGCACCTGTTTGCTATTGCTGTTCAAACACCTTGGTATGCTGATGTTGCCAACTACCTTGCAGTAGGTAAGCTACCAAAACACTTAACCCCTAATGAACGTAAGCAGATTGTTCAGAAGAGTACTCGGTTTTCGTGGATCGGGGGTTATTTGTTCCACACAAGGGCAGACATGCAAATTAGGAGGTGTATTCGAGAAGATGAAATTTTCGACATCTTAAAAGCTTGTCATAACGGACCATGTGGGGGACACTTTGCCGAGAAAATAACAACACATAAAGTATTGCAGACGGGATATTACTGGCCTACAATTTTTAAGGATTCGAAGAAATTCGTTCAAGCCT
Organism: Pinus tabuliformis; assembly: GCA_031772625.1. Classification (NCBI taxonomy): domain Eukaryota; kingdom Viridiplantae; phylum Streptophyta; class Pinopsida; order Pinales; family Pinaceae; genus Pinus; species Pinus tabuliformis. The sequence goes on from CM062820.1 coordinate 1,577,767,534, forward strand.
GTGACAGTTGCCAGCGAGCAGGACGACCTGGTCAAGCCGATGAAATGCCTCTGAGGCCACAATTAGTCATTGAACCATTTGAACGATGGGCTCTTGATTTCGTTGGACCCATCAACCCATCATCAAATCAGAGAACATATATCTTGGTAGCCACAGAATATGTTACCAAATGGGTTGAGGCCGAAGCGTTGCCTAGAGCTACAGAAGATTCGGTAATACAGTTCCTGTTCCATTTGTTTGTACGATATGGCCTTCCGAGAGAAATAATTACAGATGGAGGACCACAATTTTCCGGAAACAAATTAGCTGCAACACTTAACAATTATCACGTCCAGCATAAAATTACTACCCCATATCACCCGCAGGCGAATGGGCAAGTAGAAAGTAGCAATAAGGTAATAGAATCAATTTTAACAAAAACCATTGCTTCACATAGGCGTGATTGGGCCGCCCGACTACCTGAAGCACTATGGGCTTATAGAACCACCTGGAGAAGTACCACTGGTTATTCACCCTATCAATTAGTGTTTGGGAAACAACCTATTTTCCCCATAGAATTTGAAATCCAAACACTACGAACTGCACAGGAAGTTGGCCTAGATTTAAGTGAGGCACAAATCAATCAACTACAACAGATTAATGAATTGGACGAAATAAGGCTCTCTGCATTACAAAATACAGCACTTATTCAGCAGCAGCGAGCTAAATGGCATGATGCACTTATCAAGAACAAAGTCTTTCATGAAGGAGACTGGGCTCTGTTATATGACTCTCGGTTTCAGGATTTCTCGGGGAAACTGCAGACTCGTTGGCTGGGGCCATACGAAATCCAGAAAGTACATGATAATGGGACCCTTACTCTCATCACAATCGATGGTTCTGGATATGCATTCAAGGTAAATGGCCACCGCGTTCGTCTCTATCGTAGGCCACTCACTCGGGAATCCTTCTGTCAGCAGCTACGTCAAGACACTGACATGGAAATTTTAGGAGAGGAAGTAAAATCTTCCTCACCTATAATTCAGTAAGGAACGCATTTTTTGACTTGTACATAAGTTCTTGTATATACGTTTTCTTAATATTTCTTTGATCTTTCTTTTTTTTTTAAGTTTTCTTTTTACAGTCAGCGTGTCTTTGCTTTTCCTTTTCCAAAAGGAACAACAGTTGCTTGTTTTCGTGTTTTTGTTGTTCCTTTTTCAAAAGGAACGACATTTGTGAGTTTTTGTTGTTCCTTTTCAAAAGGAATGGCATTTGTGAGTTTTTGCTGTTCCTTTTCAAAAGGAACAACATTTGTGAGTTTTTGTTGTTCATTTTCAAAAGGAACAGCATTTGTGAGTTTTTGTTATTCCTTTTCAAAAGGAACAGCATTTGTGAGTTTTTGTTGTTCCTTTTCAAAAGGAACAACATTTGTGAGTTTTTGCTGTTCCTTTTCAAAAGGAACAACATTTTTGGGTTTTTGTTGTTCCTTTTCAAAAGGAACAGCATTTGTGAGTTTTTGTTGTTCCTTTTCAAAAGGAACAGCATTTGTGAATTTTTGCTGTTCCTTTTTCAAAGGAGACAGCACTCATGATCTTAGGTTGTTCCGTCTCAAAGAACGGCATCTCAACTATTTGTTTGCATGGATTCTTCTCTGTTGTTCCTTTTTTTCAAAAGGAACACCATAGCCATGTCTTTGCTCTCTATGATGATTCATATTGAGGATGCTTTTCGCCCATCTTCTCTCTAGTCTTTAAGATACAGCTATGCACTTATGCAATGAACATAAATTACGACATACCGAAATTAGCAGATCATAAGATCGCTACCTTTATAGAGCCTAATATTGATAAGAGGACAAGAGGAGGGACATACTTACTTCTCATCTCCGTTGTCATTGACTTATTCCCATTGTTCTGGTTGGTTATCTTTATCATGGCGATTTCCCTAAAAAAAATTATTTTTTTTATTATTACTCAGGAATAAGAACAGAGGATTTATATCTTCCTGTTGGGATGATAAGACTTCTTCCACCATTCCCACTCTTAAGGAGGGCTGAACCACCCTTATGTGTAAATAAATAAGAAAAAGTGTTGTGCAAAGAAAAAAAAATGATGAATATATTGTCAAATGCAGGATAGGGGGTCTCATCAAGAGCCAGCCTACCATGATCATCAGGTTGGAAGCGAAGTGGCATTCCCAGTATGGCCACCACACCAGGGATATGGTCCAAAAGGTACACTAAATAAACAGACCTTGGAACAGGGGGTCTCATCACGAGCCAGCCTGTCCACGTTTCGCACCTTCCTTGTGAATGGCATTATGGCTAACTGGTTACCAAACCAGCATAATGGCCTGCGTTTTGACAAAATACTTTTTATACACATAAAGGATCATGGTTCCGGGGGTGAAATAAACAACTCTGCCAAGGTTATGAACACCTATCGGCAGCAGAGCTCTGTTAATGGTATCGAAGTCATAATGGTTACACCAACAGGGATGATATTAACACCTCTTTGTCTCTTCTATCCTATGAATAATTCATATTTTATTTCCCAATGAACATATCGCACGAACACTCATTACTACCAATCATGGCAAAGGAACTGACAATGACCTCTGGGGATTTCGTACGATTGACAGACGTCCCATCCCCCGGCCTCGCATCATATTACGCAGGCTCTTATGTAAAACGTGATCCACCTTTTTGCCTCGATTTCGGTATTTCGTTGTCCATCTAAAACATGGCGTAATTTTATATGCTGTTCCTTTATGACTGGTTACACGATGGCTGCTGCTCCTCTATTTGACGGCTGGGGCAGCCTATCACATCACGGGGGGGAAGGTAATCTCATTACTCCACGAGTTACGTGTCAGCACATCATTCGGGGTAGATAGTGTACGAAGGTATGGCATGGTTTAACGATATGATAATTCTATTTTACGCAAAGTTGCCATCCACAATCCATTTTTGTTGCATACTCTGTTTTTTTTTTTTTCGCAACGATCACCTTCTCTGCATCTCAAAACAGCACAGGTAGTTGCTGTTCCATTGGAAATCCTTAGTAGAACCATGGGAGGAAAGGCAGTCCGAAGCGAACCTCAGGAATTGACAGTCTCTGCTGCTGCCCGGGAGATCCTGGAAAAGGCTAGATGGCTGAATTATTTCAGTCGCCTACAAGAATCAAACGAGACAGTGGCATTGGAATTTCTGCAAAACTTGCAGGAGGACTACTCCATAGTGAGAGAAAGGTGGATAGCGGTCACTGACGATGTAATTGCAGAAGTCTCAGGACTACCAGCCAGTGGACCTGTATGGACGCTGAGGAAAGAAAGACTACAAAAGATTATGGAGATTTTTCAGGATGAAGGCCAAAGCTTGACAGTGAAGGGGAAGGGAGTTCTGTTAGCAATGTTAGGAGAACCCTGGACCGAACTAGCAAGGATAGTACAGAGCTACATTACTTGCGAAGGAAGGACGTGGTAGGACCACGCCATCTTAAACTCTTAGCTGTTTTGAAAGAAAAATGTTTTGTAAATCTGCCTGCACTTTTAAATTCACTATTGCATGATGCGGCCCGAAGCCTGAAAACGGCACAGCACGTAGAAGCAGTTGTTAGCCACCATGGATTGATTCGATTGATAGTGAGCCATAGTCTCACTCAATAGCAAAGCAGCTGGGAGGAGCTCGTTGCATTGATTGAGGGGAGATTGGCTGCACCATCCCCAAAACCTAAACATTCCTCTAGCACACCAGAACGATCAGAGAAACGCAGAGAAGTGGCAGTAGGAAAACGTGTTGCTCCAAAACGTAAGCATTCTTCAAGTACACCGGAGCGACCAAAAAAATGCAGAGAAGTGATAGCAGAAAAACCTGTTGCTTGTACACCTGAACAACCAGAGAAACCAAGAAAATCAGTCCGGCTAGCTCGAATACGAGGAAGGCTGGAAAAGATTCGGGAAAGCACCAGCCAACCAATTGAGATTATAGACGAACCTCCAGAACCAGAAGGAGGACCTTCCGAAGGAAATGCTGGACAATCTAGGGGCGAGGCTGAGCAAGCTGGAGAAGGAGGTGAAGAGAGAGAAGTGCACTCCGAAACAGAAACAAAAGCTGAACACTCCAAGGCAGTCACTGAGAAGGACAATCGGGAGGAGGAAGTAGTACAGCCAGAAAGCAGCCCGCTACGAGACCCTGTGGGTGAAAAAGAATTGGCCGTAATCCTGGCAAGTATGGGGGAATATAGCCAACCTTCCAGCCCAGCAGGTCCTCCCGATGGACCTCCAGAGGAAGACATACCTGAGAATTTACATGCAGAAAAGGAAGGAGAAGAAAACTCGCCCGTTCATGAGGAAGAAATAAGGGACACCAACCGGGAACAATCTGTTCCCAAGGCACCAGAAGAAACTCTAGATAGAGTAGGAGCAGATTTAAGGGCCAGTCGTAAACCCTCTGCTGAGGCAAGGGAAATCAAGAAATTAAGGACTAAACAGCAGAGGTTGCTGAACACTATAGCCCGGCTTCGACAGCAAATTCGGATTCTGAAAGCCAGTCTGAGGATACGAAGGACCACAAGGAAAAGAAAGAGGACCACTGCAGCAAAATCCCGTAGAACAAGAAGACGAAGGACTTATAGTCGCCCTGTTGGTCGAAACCTGGCTGGAAGATCTGTTGTTGTTCCAAATGACGCTGAGGAACAAACTGTTGTTCCAATTTTCACTGAAGAACAGACTGTTGTCCCAAATGATGCTGGGGAACAGATTGTTGTTCCAATTGACGATGAGGAACAGACTGCTGTTCCAATTGATAATGAAGAACAGACTGCCGTTCCAATTGGGGCAGAGGGACAGGATGACGTTCCATTAACAGAGGAACCACAACAACCTTTCATCCATGTTAAGAAAGAAAAGGAGAATAAGGAGATCCAAACAGAGGCACCGCCCTCAGGGGTGATCCGGGTTCTGAACTCCAAACAGTATAACAAAAAGGTTCAGGTAAAACTCCCGACCTCTACGGCCCTATGGAAAAAGGATCCAAAAACAAGAACCTTGCACAAGATGATGAAGCAAGCTCAGCAAGAAGCTTAACAGTTGAAGGAACAAACAGTCCCCCGGGAGAAATATGAAGAATTGCAACAGCAACTTCGGGATATTAGTCAGTCCGAGAGCCAGGCCTTCGAAGGCTGGCAAAAGGAGCAAGAAAAGGTTGCAAAGGTAACTCGTCGATTAGATATTGTTGTTAGGCAGATGGACACTATGTGTTCTTTTTATAATGTCGTTCTGGCTTGTAGGGCCCCTGCTAAAAACTATGCTTTATTTTTGCTTGAACGATATTTACGATTAAAGATAAAAGCTGTCAGGGCAGGTGCCCCTATACAAATCAATACTATTAATGATTTCATAGATTGTTGCAAGCATTATGGAATTAAGGTTCAAAGATTATTATGTGAATTTTACTTGCATAACCTCGTGCTAGACCAGGAAACTGATTTAAATCCTGACCCTTTTGTTGGGGACATCCAATTGCAAACCTTCATTTCATTCGGGGTTAATCATCTAAAATGGCTCAGGGCTTATAACACTTTTCAGAGACAGGAAAATAGCCTAGACTTGTGGGTAAGAGCCGAGCCTAGAGACCCAGTACTGTTATGGAGAGCACATAGGAACCTTATGAGAACCCCGGGTGTTATGGAGACATTAGGACCCATGCACGAGGACCTAATCCGACAAAATCTGGAATATTTTCTGACTATTAAAGACCTCGCCATCGATGCTGCAAAATTCCGATACCAGACTTCGAACCCAAACATCCAGCTCAGGGAACCGTTCAGATATGAAAATTTTGAGCTAGCTGCCAGCCGATTGAACCTTTATGGCGAGCGTATTTTGCAAGCAGGGCCATCCTGGTTAGGGTATCGATTTCGTAGTCCGATTGTTTGGCACCCTGCACCCGGATATCAGTTCTTGTATGAAATGCCTGAAGGTCAAACAAATCAGTTCTTTGATGATCTAGTTGCTCATTATGGCTGTAGGCCTCCACACGAGGTTCCCTCTCCAGCCTATTCTCTTACCACCTTGCATGTCAACTATAATGTTTTCATGAGGGCATGAAACAGGGTAAGCAGGGGGGTGTGTGGAGCACTGGAAAGGTATGTTTTTGACGAACAATTTAGTGACTTTTCAGTAACAATTGTAACCCTTTCTGCATAATGAACTTAAAGAATAAAGAATTTTAATAGAATGTGTGAGAATTAGTATGGAAAACTTAATCGCTGATAATTGTTAATTTTCCATGCAGGAAAGGGTGGAAACGAAGGGCTGCCATTCGAAAGGAAAAGACAAAGGAGGAATAACTGCTGTCCCTTTAGAAGGGAACCGGATGCGAACAAGATCGAACAGATCGAAGCAGAACAACCCTGGAAAGAAAGAAGGGTTATCAATTCGGCGGAACAGGGGAAGAAAAGTAAAGGATTAACGGCTTGGCGAATCCCTCAGGATCTTTGATCCTGAGGGATCGCTGTTTTTCTTATTTTTGCTACCTAGATACCTCCGCCGTTATTCTTATAAAAAGGGATAGCATTGTTAAGCAAAAGGACCTTCTTTTCATATATGTAACTGTGAATTTCAGACTCAACTTTGATCATCGACTCTCACTAAGACTTGTTTTGCTGTACATTTTTTGATGCATTAATACAAAAGACTTGGTGTTTATTTCATCTCTGTGTCTGGAGTAATCTAAGGCGGTGTACCATTGGAAGCTAAGGGCCTGGCTCCGAAGGACACTTGCTTTTGTATCATTATAATTTGGTTTCTGTGTGGTTTGTTTATCTTTATAGTTTGGTAATCTGACATGTTTTTCATATGCTATTCCATGCTCTGTTAGGATTAATTCATTAATGGTTTCTTTCAAGAGATTTATGTAGTGACTCTGCATTGTATGAGTGAATCTTTTCAGAGTTGATTGCATGTTAACAATCTAAGCCAACTGTTTCTGTTACAGAGCCTTCATATTGAATATTGATGTATTGGATTCATTTGAAATCTCAATTATTGGAATCCGGAAGTAATGTTATTCTATTTGGAAACATAGTCATATTCTCTTTAATCATCAGATTGCTATACTAAGCGTGTTGTGCATATATGGTTGATGATTGTTGTTCCATAATTCATTTGTGAATACTGTTCCATAAATTATAATCCATTGAAGTTGCTTTAAGAGAGGAGACTGCTATTTTATTATAGAGTGTGAGTTTGGTTCAATAGAACAAGTTTAGTTCGGACTCGCGAGGTTTAGTTCCATTTATTGCTGTTCCATTTACTGTTGTTCCATTTCAGATTTGTTGTTCCATTTCCTGTTTGTTGTTCCATTTCACTTTCTGCCGTTCCATTTACTTGCATTTGTTGTCTTGGTGTGAGAGAAGGTCTAAGGCTGTAGTGAGCCTCAGCAGTCGCTGCCTAGCTCCCAGACCTATGGTCCATGCTCTAATTTCCTTTCCATCAGTTTCTAGAGGGATGGGTTATCGCTTCCGTACCCTTGACTGATAAGCTGCTTTGTGTGATTTTATTCTTTTAGAGCAATTTAGTCATAAGTTTAGCATTCGTTTACTCTTGTATTTTCTAAACACTGTACTACTAAGCATTACTCTGACGAATAGCCTCGAATTGAGATACTCTTTGCAATAACAAAGCGTTCCCGGATTGACTTATTAATGTGGCATAACTAGAGGTGAAAGAGACCCTTGTTACAGCTCTACACCTCCTTTAAATGCAAAACTACCTAATAATTGTGATCTGAAAAGATAAGACATTGTGAGATACAAAACTGATCATCAGTCATCACTCTGCCCCCGAAAAGCTACCTACCCAGCCTACAGTCCTAACATTTTTTCTTCTTTTTGTTTTGGGTGCACTTAGATTTGCAGACCCAGATTCACAATTTTTCTTTTGAATTTTCCTATCTAGATCTGCACTTATTTCTGCCAGGGCCCAGATTAAACAGTTGGGTCCCTTTGATTCTCTACCTATCTACAAATCTGCCAAGATTAAACTGTTTGGACAGATGCATTCTCTATATTCTACAACAGGAAATTGAAACCTAGGGAGACCAAGATTAGACTGTTTGGACCTCCCTTTAAGAAATTCTTCAAAATTGGAACAACTCATCAAAATGGAATGCAGCAGTGGCATTTGGATCAGCACACTTCATGGCTTCTTCTTTGGTCTCTTCTGGAAAAATGGAACACTGCAGTTTGCAAAGTATGACATATTTGGCATGTAAAAATGTCAATCATCAAAGATGATACCCAGTTGCAACAGGAGGCTAACAGTGGCTCCACTTGGGGATGGCTTTTCCTGGTGAAAAGTCAAGAATAGAAGGTCAGATTGCCTTGATATTCTATAGCTGTTGTAGACTGAAAAAAATTTTGTTCTGGCCTTTAAAGTATGAAACTCTGAAACTTATGAACAACGCCTCCTCAACTGAGCTTTTCTGTGAACTGTACAGCACTGCCTGCTTTCTTCTGCGTGCTTGATTTTTATGTACAATGCTTGAGCAACTATGTTGATATAAACTGAAAGTTATTGCTCTGTTTTGATGCTTTTGAGATTTGAAGAATTTGCATCGGCTGCATCCTTTCCAAATTTACTGCTATTCCTTAACAATCGGCCTGTTTACAAAAATTTAAACTAAGTGGTGATATATATAAATAATATTGTACAAAGATATTTACAGAACTTGCATTGTTTCAACAACAAGGATTGTGATAATGTTTCAACATCCTGCCATTCACAGGGCCTTCTTCACCAGTGCTGTCCTCCATAGATCTGAGAAAATAGGTGTTGTTTCCTTGAACAACAGAAATTTCAAATGGACCTTTCCACAGAAAGTTGAACTTGGCATGTTTGCCCTTGTCTTCTCTTCTTGAGTCCCACTTCAAAAATTTGTCACCAATACTGAAATCTTCAGCTTTAGCTCTCTTATCAAACATCTTTTTGAGCTTTTATTGTAAGATTTGTGCTCTGTCATAGACCTGTTCTCTGGTTTGCTGAAGGTGAATTGTCTGATTAATTCTTCTTTGAATGTCATTTGGTTCAGCCTGAATTTCCTGTAACAGCTTGATAGTAGGAATGCCCAGGGATGAAGGAAATCTAGCCTCCATGCCATATACCAGCTCATAAGGGCTCATCCCAATGGATCTTTTGTTTGAAAGTCTGTCTGCCCATAGGGCATTCACTAGCTTCTTGTGCCAGTTCTTCTTGTTTTCTTCTAGTACCTTCTTTATGATGTTGATGAGGCTCTTGTTAGATGATTCGGCCAATCCATTACCTTGAGGGTAATACGCTGTGGAGTGGCCCAGTGTAATATGGAATCTGTGGCAGAAATTGATCAGCTTTTTGGACTTAAAGGCAACGGCATTGTCAGTGATGATTTTCTCAGGGCAGCCAAATCTGGAAAGGATGTTGCATTCAAGGAATTGGATAATGATGGTATCATTGGCTTGTCTACAGGGAATGGCTTCAACCCACTTAGTGAAATAGTCGGTGGCTGTTAGGATCCATTTGTGCTGGCCTGAGGAAGAGGGATGAATTTCTCCAATGAAGTCAAGGCCCCATTGTTGAAAAGGTTTTTCGGTGGAGATTGGTTTAAGGGGTAGGGGCAACAATTTTCTCTTGCCCTCAAAAATTTGGCATTTGTGACATGACGTGGAAAACTTTTTAACATCTGCAAAAAGAGTGGGCCAGTAGAAACCAGCCCTCAGGATTTTGTTTGCTGTGGACTTCCAGTAGAGATGTCCTCCACAATCACCTGCATGGAATTCTTTCATGACATTGTTAGTTTCATTCATAGTTAAGCAATTCAACAATATACCTTCATGATTTCTCCAAAATAATGCACCATCAATAACACAAAACTTTAAAGCCTTCATTTTCAAAAATCTCTTCTTTGTTCTAGACAATCCTGGGGGAGCACACAGGTTTAACAGTATAAAGCATATATCAGCGTACCAAGGGCATTGCAGAAATATTTCACTGATCTGTGTAGTCGCCAGCTCCGGTTCATTGTCCAGCTGGTTAATGTCTAAGGCTTGAAAATTTGTTTCGGACATCAGTTTAGCTAAACCTTGTCCCTTTATCAGCTTGGTTGGTTTTATTTCGATGTCATATTTGAGGATACTTGCAATCCACTTACCTCTTTTGCCTTCTAATCCGTCTTGAGTCATTATGTCTTTTACAGCAGCGTGTGGGACATAGGCAATCACGTGTGAATACAGTATGTACACTCTAAAATCCTTGATGGCCTTGACAAGTGCGTAGGCATGTTTTTCCATTATCGGGTACTTCAATGGGGCGTCTCTTAAGGCTCGGCTGAAAAAAGCAATTGGCTTTTCAGCTCCCTGTTCATCCTTCTGCAGCAGGACAGCCGCTATTGTGTGATTAGATGCGAACGAAAATATGATAAAATCTTTGTCAAACTGTGGACTAGTTAGGACAGGGGTTTGAGTTAAGGCAGATTTGATACTCTCAAATGCTTGCTTAGCTTCCAGGGACCATCTTACCTTGGAATCCTTCTTTAACATGTTGCTTAATAGTCTTATTAATTCAGCCAGATTTGGAATGAATCTTCTCAAAAAGTTGATTTTTCCAAGGAATGCTTGTAGCTCTTTTATGTTTCTGGGGTATGAAATTTGGAGGATGGCCTGTATTCTTTCAGGATCAATTATGATCCCATCCTTTGATATAATGTGGCCAAGTAATTTTCCTTCTTCAAGGCCAAATAAGGACTTCTTAGGATTCAAGGAAATTCCATGTTTTCTGCATGTCATGAAGATTTTCCTGAGGTGCTTGAGATGTTCTTTATCAGATTTGGAAAATGGGGTTAAGTCATCCAGGTAGACAACTAGGAAGTCATGTATTTCTTTGGCGAAAGCAATATCCATTGCTCGTTGAAAAGTAGCTCCAGCGTTTTTAAGTCCAAATGGCATCTTTACATACTTGAATGTTCCCTAGGGTGTGGTAAAAGTTGTTTTGTCTTGGTCATCTGGGTGAACAAGTATTTGGTTGAAACCTGAAAATCCATCTAGTAAAGAGATTCTATATGATCCCACTACTCTCTGCAATATGTGGTCCATTTTGGGCAAAGGATAGTGGCCTTTTAAGGAGACTTGGTTTAGGTTTCTGAGATCTACACAAAGTCTGATTTCACCTGTCTTTTTTCTTGTAGGCACTAGGTTGGACACCCACTCAGAGAATCTGATAGGGGCTATAATGCCTGCTTCCCACATCCTTTTTACTTCCTTCTCAATCGGGGGAAGAAGCAGGGGGTTGATTCTTCTAAGTTTTTGCTTGAAGGGTTTCTGGTTTGGTTATAAAGGAATGGTGTGTTGAATCACCGATGTGTCGTAGGATTTCAAATCCTCATAGCTCCAAGCAAATACATCTTGGAATTCTTTGAATAAATCAATATACTTGGGCTTTTGATCAGGTGGTAAATTTTTGGACAGTTTGATCATTTTTGGGTTCTCTGGTGTCCCGATGTTGTGTTCTTCTATTTCGGTGTTTATTGGTTGCAGTTTTGGTTTTCTGGGAACGTCATTAGAGTCAAACATGTCTTCTAGCGGGGTTAGACCAGCAGGCAAAAAATTATCTTTCAGGTCAATGATTTCTGCCTCTGTTTTGTCTATTTCTTCTACCTGCGTTTGTTTCAGTTGTTCTATGTTTTCGTTGTCAAAAACAGTTGGTTTCAGGATCTGTTTGGCTGTTGCAGCATTTAGAGTTTGCTGATTTTCAGCTGTTTGCTGTTGTGGATCTGTCATAGCATCCATATCAATGTTGATGTTTGAAAATTCATGCGCAAGGGTAAGGAAATTATTAATCTGGGCATCGTTCTCGAACACTTTCCAATCTCTGACATTATTTGGGACAGTGGGCCTATTTTTTATTTCAGCCGTGAAGTGGTGGCTGGGGTCAAAAGGAAGCTTGCATGTACTAGCAAAGGTGGCTAGGCTGTGTGCATGAATGTTGTGATCTCTAGAAATCTTGTCAAGCTTGAATTCAGTGAATGACTGGAGTATGTCAGAAGCAGTTGTTATATAGGCTCTCATTCTATTGTCATTGGTAACAAAATTACCTTTCATCTGTTGTATAACTAGATTAGAGTCACCCAGGATAGATATTTTAACAGCTCCTAGAGTTTTTAATAGTTTAAGAC